>JARQOD010000007.1:39432933-39588443 GCA_033576555.1 Oophaga sylvatica
ACTGTAAAATATCATACCCGTTACCTTTGATTTCTGACCTGTTTTCCAGGGTGAAAAACGCTACTTGGTTTACTAAGCTTGACCTCAGGGGGCATATAACCTTATTCGCATTAAGCACGGGGATGAATGGAAGACGGCATTCAATACCCCTGAGGGGCATTTTGAGTACCTTGTGATGCCCTTTGGGCTCACTAATGCTCCTTCTGTCTTCCAGTCCTTCATGAATGACATTTTCAGGGATTTTGTGGATAAATTTCTGATTGTTTATTTGGATGATATCTTGATTTTTTCTAATGACTGGGACTCTCATGTGAAACATGTTCGAACTGTATTCCAGATTTTGAGAGAGAATGCTCTGTATGTGAAGGGATCAAAGTGTCTTTTGGGCGTACAGAGGATCTCATTTCTGGGATTCATTTTGTCCCCATCTGTTATTGAAATGGACCCGGTCAAGCTTCAGGCCATCTGTGATTGGGTCCAACCTACTTCATTAAAGGCTCTTCAAAGATTTTTGGGTTTTGCCAATTTTTATCGTAAATTTATTGTTAATTTCTCGGTTATTGTTAAACCATTGACTGATTTGACCAGAAAGGGTTCTGATGTGGTGAATTGGCCTCCTGAGGCAGTCTCTGCATTTCAGGAACTTAAGCAGAGATTCACTTCTGCTCCTGTTCTACGGCAGCCTGACGTTTCTCTGCCATTTCAGGTGGAGGTTGATGCCTCTGAAATTGGGGCAGGTGCCGTTTTGTCCCAAAAAGATCCAGAGACCTCTAAAAGTAACCCTTGTGCCTTTTTCTCTCGAAAATTTTCTCCTACTGAACGTAATTATGACGTGGGTAATCGGGAGTTACTGGCCATGAAGTGGGCTTTTGAAGAGTGGAGACATTGGCTGGAGGGAGCCAAACATCAGGTGGTGGTCCTTACGGACCATAAGAATCTGGTTTATCTGGAATCTGCCAAGCGACTCAATCCTAGACAGGCCAGGTGGGCCTTGTTTTTCACACGTTTTAATTTTGTGGTTTCCTTTCTTCCTGGCACTAAGAATGTTAAGGCGGATGCCCTCTCGAGGAGTTTCCTTGCGGACTCTCCTGAGTTATCTGATCCTTCTGTTATTTTGAAAGAGGGTGTAGTTCTTTCCGCCATCTCACCCAATTTGAGACTTGCTCTGGAGGGGTGTCAGGAGGATAGGTGTCACGCTGTCTAATGATATGTATACAATGTCAGTAAACTATTAATACAGGAACAACACTCTATACAACAACTAGTATAGCAACATCAGCATGTAAGTATAGAATAGATTTACCTGACACGATATCTGCTGAACTCAGGTTAATCTTGAGGACTTGATGAGCTGAAACAGGAAAGAGGTGGACCGGGATCTAACCTGACCCTAAACTGGGGTCCTAACTAATCCCTCACCTTGGAGGTACTGATAATGGTTCAGAGGTCCAAGTCTCCAACCTAACCCTGTCTCCTATCAGACCCTGAACCCTGTAATCAGTCCTAAGAAGGATCCTGACTACCACCAAGGGGATATGGGCTGATCTCAGCTAAATACACAGATTAGACATATGAGACAGACAGGATAACACACGCTTGCATACACACTCAAACACCAAAGGAACATAAATGGTCTGGGAAATAAACTCTAACCAAGTTGAGCTTAGAACAACTAAGGAGCTCACAACTAAAGTCTATACAGATTCATTCCTATCTGTGGTCTGCATGAAGGTTTCACTGGCAACTCCCCAAGCAGACAGCCAGGAATTTAAAGGAAACCAATCAACAAATAATCAATTGCAGCCGGGAGAAACTGCACCCAGTCCCAGCACCGAGCACAGACAGAATTAACTCCCTAGCTGCCAAACACAAAGAAACAGCAGCTCAGCTGTGAGAAGTCAAAATGTGCAACCGCGACGATCTTCGTGGCAATGCACACATGACAGTACCCCCCCTTCTACGAGGGGCCTCCGGACCCTCAGGGCCAGGCCTGCCCGGGTGAGTTCTGTGGAAGGTCCGAACCAAACGATCTGCGTTAACATCAGACGCAGGGACCCACGTCCTCTCCTCCGGACCATACCCCTTCCAATGCACCAAGTACTGAAGGGACCGGCGATTCAGACGTGAGTCAATGATCTTTGATACTTGAAATTCCAAGTTACCATTGACCAACACAGGAGGAGGAGGTAGAGGTGACGGTATGACTGGTGCCACATACCTTTTAAGTAATGACTTGTGGAACACATTATGAATTTTAAACGTAGGAGGGAGGTCCAGACGAAATGCCACAGGATTAATTATGGAACTGATCCTGTACGGCCCGATGAATCTGGGACCCAGTTTCCAGGAGGGCACTTTAAGTTTTATATTCCTGGTAGACAACCATACCAGATCGTTCACATTCAGATCTGGACCAGAAACTCTCCTCCTATCAGCCATACGTTTGTAACGGTTCCCCATCGCACTCAGATTATTCAATACACCTCTCCACACAGAAGCAAGTGACGACGAGAAACGCTCCTCCTCAGGAACCCCAGAAGGGCCCCCCCCATTGAAAGTACAAAACTGGGGATGGAAACCATATGCCCCAAAAAACGGGGACTTACCAGTGGACTCGCTCCGCCTGTTGTTAAGAGCGAACTCTGCCAGAGGCAAGAAAGAAGACCAGTCCTCTTGGTTCTCTGAGACAAAACACCGGAGATATGTCTCTAAGCTCTGATTCAGACGCTCTGTCTGACCATTGGTCTGCGGATGAAAAGCCGAGGAAAATGACAATTGCATCCCCCGACGTAAACAAAATGCCCTCCAAAATTTGGACACAAACTGAGACCCCCTATCTGACACCACATCAGAAGGCAACCCATGAAGTCTAACGATCTCCCTAATGAACACCTGCGCCAGAGTTTTAGCATTAGGGAGTGCAGGAAGAGCAACGAAATGTGCCATCTTACTGAACCTGTCAACAACCACCAGTATGACAGTATTCCCTGACGACGGAGGAAGGTCCGTAATGAAGTCCATAGATAAATGAGTCCATGGACGCTCCGGAAGTTTCAAGGGTAAAAGGGTCCCAGACGGACGGGTATGAGGGGTTTTAGAGCGAGCACACACCCCACATGACGCGACAAAAGTTATAACATCTTTATTAGCATTAGGCCACCAAAACCGGCGAGAAAGGAGATCTAAAGTAGCCTTACTCCCTGGATGTCCTGCTAGAGCAGAATTATGATGTGCCTCAATAACCTTTTGTCTCAACAGATTTGGGACAAACAGTCTCCCTGGAGGTCCTGCAGGGGTGTCCCCCTGAGCCTCTAACACCTCCTCCTCAAGCTCAGAAAATACAGCCGACACTACCACCCCCTCCTGAAGGATAGGACTCGGGTCATCCGTTTTCCCGGCCCCTGGGAAACTGCGAGACAAGGCATCAGCCTTTACATTCTTAGACCCCGGGCGATAAGTGACGACAAAATTAAACCTGGTAAAAAACAACGACCATCGAGCTTGTCTGGAATTCAGACGCTTAGCGGATTCTAAATACAGCAGGTTCTTGTGATCAGTAATAACGGTAACCGGGTGGACTGCCCCCTCCAAAAAGTGACGCCATTCTTCAAAAGCTAACTTAATGGCCAAAAGTTCCCTATTGCCGATATCATAATTCCTTTCGGCGGACGACAATTTCTTAGAAAAGAAAGCGCACGGATGCCATTTACCAGGGGACGGACCCTGGGACAATATAGCACCCACCCCTACGTCAGACGCATCCACCTCCACAATGAACGGCTGAGATGCATCTGGTTGGATGAGAACGGGTGCCGAAGCAAAACATTTCTTCAAAGAGGAAAAGGCTTGGCAAGCTTTGTCCGACCATTTAGAAAAATCCGTCCCTTTTCTTGTCATGTCAGTGAGAGGTTTGACGACAGATGAGAAATTACAAATAAATTTCCGGTAGTAGTTAGCAAACCCCAAAAAACGCTGCAGAGCCTTAAGATCCCCTGGCTGATCCCATTCAAGCACTGCTCTCACCTTTTCAGGGTCCATACGGAAACCGGAGGCTGACACCAAAAAACCCAAAAACTGAAGTTCCTGTACGGCAAATACACACTTCTCCAGTTTGGCATATAGTTTATTGTCTCGCAAGATCTGCAACACCTGTCTCACATGCTCCTGATGAGACACAAGATCTGGCGAGTAAATTAAAATGTCGTCCAAATATACAACCACAAACAGCCCCACAAGGTGACGAAAAATGTCATTAACAAAATGTTGGAATACTGCTGGTGCAGTAGTCAGACCAAAAGGCATGACTAGGTTCTCATAATGTCCCTCCGGCGTGTTAAACGCCGTTTTCCACTCATCCCCCTCTTTTATCCTAATCAGATTATACGCCCCCCTGAGATCCAATTTAGAGAACCATTTGGCGCCAACAATTTGATTGAAGAGATCAGGAATAAGAGGGAGTGGATACGGATCTCGAACAGTAATCCGATTAAGTTCGCGGAAATCCAAGCAAGGGCGTAGGCCTCCATCTTTCTTCTTCACAAAGAAGAACCCCGCGGCTACTGGGGAAGATGAAGGTCTAATATGCCCTTTGGCCAGACTTTCAGAAATATAATCTTTCATAGCCTGCCTCTCAGGACCAGAAAGATTATACAACCTAGCTTTAGGCAACTTAGCATCAGGAAGGAGATTAATAGAGCAGTCATACACGCGATGAGGAGGCAACTCCTGACACCCTCCTCAGAGAAAACATCCCCAAAATCCTCCAAAAAAGGAGGCAATGTACTAGGCACGACCGCACTGATGACTGTGTTCATGCAGTTGCTTTTACAAAACTCACCCCATTGGCTTATTTCTCTGGACTGCCAATTAATCACAGGTTATGTTTAACCAACCAAGGAAGTCCCAACACAATGGGAGTAGGTAGACCCTCCAACACATAACAAGATAATTGTTCCCTATGTATTGCCCCTACCCGAAGGTCAATGTTATGAACCTCATGAACAAAGCTACCTTGGCCGAGAGGCCTGGCGTCAATGGAGAATATAGGGATCGGTTTGACCAATACACTCAGATGCATACCTTGAGCCTGAGCAAACTGAGCGTCAACCAGGTTAGCCCCGGAACCACTATCAAGAAGAACAGACAACCTCTCCACTCTCGTACCAACTACCACCTCCACTGGTACAAGGAACTGAGAAGAACTGGCGGATGAAATACATACTCCCAGGTTGTCGTCCACCACACAACCTGGGATTAACAGTTTTCCGGCGACTTTTGGCTCAACAAGGCACGGGATGGACATTCTCCAACAAAATGTCCCTCTTTCCCGCAGAAAAAACATCTTCTAGTCCTGCGGCATACCGCCAATCCCCTCCTACGAAATGATGTCCCTCCCAACTGCATAGGCTCATCCGAACAGACAAGGGGAACCTCAACATAAGGGACTTTAGTGGTAGGTGGAGAAACAACAGGGAGTGGGGTTACCTCACCCCTCTCCTGAAGCCGTCTATCAGTACGGATAGCTAAGGCCATAGCAGCCTCCAGTGAATGAGGAGACTCATACTGAGCCAAAACGTCTTTTAATTTATCAGAAAGCCCATGACAAAACTGGCTCCTAAGAGCTGGGTCATTCCACTGAGTATCTGTGGCCCATCTACGAAACTCAGAAGCAAATTCCTCTGCCGGACGATCTCCCTGCTGTATCTTACGTAATTTTGTCTCAGCAAGAGAGACCCGATCTGGGTCATCATATACCAATCCCAGGGCAGTAAAAAATTGATCTACAGACTGTAGAGCCGGGGATCCCGGAGGAAGGGAAAATGCCCAGGATTGAGGGTCCCCTTGCAGAAGTGAGATAACAATTCCCACTCTCTGCTCATCACTCCCTGATGATCGAGGCCGAAGCCGAAAATACAATTTACATGCCTCCCGGAAGGTGAAAAATTTGTCTCGCCCACCAGTGAACCTGTCCGGGAGAGCTACTTTAGGTTCAACTCTGGTTTGCTCCAGGGGAGACAAAACTTTGGACTTAATGTCCGTCAGCTCCATGGATAATCCCTGCAACTGCAGAGCCAGCTGGGCTACTGGATCCATGGTAACTGGAGATAATTTTTATGGCCAGTGAAAATGTCACGCTGTCTAATGATATGTATACAATGTCAGTAAACTATTAATACAGGAACAACACTCTATACAACAACTAGTATAGCAACATCAGCATGTAAGTATAGAATAGATTTACCTGACACAATATCTGCTGAACTCAGGGTTAATCTTGAGGACTTGATGAGCTGAAACAAGAAAGAGGTGGACCGGGATCTAACCTGACCCTAAACTGGGGTCCTAACTAATCCCTCACCTTGGAGGTACTGATAATGGTTCAGAGGTCCAAGTCTCCAACCTAACCCTGTCTCCTATCAGACCCTGAACCCTGTAATCAGTCCTAAGAAGGATCCTGACTACCACCAAGGGGATATGGGCTGATCTCAGCTAAATACACAGATTAGACATATAAGACAGACAGGATAACACACGCTTGCATACACACTCAAACACCAAAGGAACATAAATGGTCTGGGAAATAAACTCTAACCAAGTTGAGCTTAGAACAACTAAGGAGCTCACAACTAAAGTCTATACAGATTCATTCCTATCTGTGGTCTGCATGAAGGTTTCACTGGCAACTCCCCAAGCAGACAGCCAGGAATTTAAAGGAAACCAATCAACAAATAATCAATTGCAGCCGGGAGAAACTGCACCCAGTCCCAGCACCGAGCACAGACAGAATTAACTCCCTAGCTGCCAAACACAAAGAAACAGCAGCTCAGCTGTGAGAAGTCAAAATGTGCAACCGCGACGATCTTCGTGGCAATGCACACATGACAATAGGCCCGAGCGCTGCCCTGTTGGAAAATTGTTTGTCCCGGACCAGTGGAAAAAGAGTGTGATGTCTGAGATTCATTGTTCCGCGTTGGCTGGGCATCCGGAATTTTTGGTACCAGAGACTTGGTTAGTCGGTCCTTTTGGTGGCCTACCTTGTCTCGTGATGTCAGGGAATTTGTGCAGTCCTGCGGGACTTGCTCTCGCTCCAAGCCTTGCTCTCGCTCTAGTGGTTTGTTGATGCCATTGCCTGTGCCCAAGAGACCATGGACCCATATCTCTATGGATTTAATTTCCGACCTCCCTGTTTCTCAGAGAATGACCGTCATCTGGGTGATTTGTGATAGGTTTTCCAAGATGATACATCTTGTGCCATTACCTAAGTTGCCTTCCTCCTCTGAATTGGTGCCTTTGTTCCTTCAGCACGTGGTTCGTTTACACGGCATTCCTGAGAACATTGTGTCTGACAGAGGAGTCCAGTTTGTTTCCAGATTTTGGAGGACCTTTTGTTCTAAACTTGGTGTTCAATTGTCTTTCCTCTCGGCGTTTCATCCTCAGACCAATGGTCAAACTGAGAGAACAAACCAGACATTGGAGACTTATCTAAGATGCTTTGTGTCTGCTGATCAGGATGACTGGGTCTCTTTTTTGCCTTTGGCTGAGTTTGCTCTTAATAATAGGGCTAGCTCTGCCACTTTGATGTCTCCATTTTTCTGTAATTCTGGGTTTCACCCTCGATTTTCTTCAGGACAGACGGAGGCTTCTGTCTGTCCAGGTGTTGACTCTGTTGTGGAGCGTATGCAACAGATTTGGGACCAGGTAGTGGAGAGGTTGTCCCTCTCTCAGGAGAGGGCCCAGCGGTTTGCTAACCGGCATAGAACTGATGGTCCTCGGTTTAAAGTGGGGGACTTGGTCTGGTTGTCCTCAAGAAATATTCCTATGAGAGTGGCATCTCCTAAATTTAAGCCTAGGTTCATTGGACCTTATAAGATCATGGAGATTCTTACTCCTGTTTCTTTTCGTTTGCTTCTTCCAGGGACATTTAAGATCCATAACGTGTTCCACAATTCCTTGTTGAAGAGGTTTGTTGAGCCAGTGGTTCCTACTGCTTTGCCTCCTGACCCTGTTCTGGTTGAGGGCAATATGGAGTTTGTGGTTGAGAAAATATTGAATTCTCGTTTTTCTAGACGGAAACTCCAGTATTTGGTTAAGTGGAGAGGTTATGGTCAGGAAGACAATTCTTGGGTGTTTGCTTTAAACATCCATGCAAGGAGACTCATCCGTGCGTATCATAGAACTCATCCTGACCGACCTGGTTGCTCAAGTGAGGGTTTGGTGACCCCTCCTCAAGGGGGGGGTACTGTTGTGAATGGACTTGAAATGAGTTCTGAGCAGAGGCTCCCTCTGGTGGTTACAAGCGGTACTGGACTGTCCAGTGAAGATTGTGAGGAGTGGGAATCAGGTGTTACTGACTGGTCTTATATAAGGGAGTCGCCTTCCCATCAGGGTTGCCGGTGATCAATTGTTCTGGTCTCAATCCTTGAGTCCTGTTTCCTTTGTAGCCTGCTGTGTCGTGTCTGCATCTCCTGCTAACAGATAAGACATTTTCTTCTTTTTGTTTTTGTGCTTGATTTTTGCATTTTGTCCTGCACTTCTGTGGGGGCCTTCAGGGTCCCCTCCGGGGGCTTTTGCCCTCTCAGTTTAGTTCAGCCACTGATGTTTGTACTTTTGCTTTTTCCAGTTTTTTCAGTGGCTGCTGTTTTGATTTTGTTACACCAGTGAACTAATTTAGGTGGTAGAGGTCGTGTGATCTCAGGTGATTTTGAAATTAGTAGAGTTGGTGCTTTTCAGGGTTTTTTGGGATTGCAGTAAGTGCCCTTCCTATCCTCTTCTATTTAGGTAGTTTGGGCCCCAACGTTTGCTCATACTATTTTCTGTCTGTGTCAGTATTTCATCTTGTCTAACCGCCATTACATGTTTGGGGGCTTTCTATGTTCTTTGGGGATCTGCTCCGGGCAGATAGCTTTCCTCTTTCTATCTTTAGGTGTAGTTAGTTTCTCAGGCTGTGACGAGGCGTCTAGGACCAACGTAGGAACGCTCCACGGCTGCCTCTAGTTGTGGTGGTTAGTCAGGGTACTGCAATCTCATAGATTCCAACTTCTCTGGTGTATTGCCTTTTTTACCTGCACTCCTCAGCTACCGAAACATAACACCGCGCCGTCAACTCCCTGTATGACCCCTTTTGTCCGACCTGAGGTTCCCTCTCCACTACTTCAGGGTCCCTGTAGCATCCTGCACTCATCTTCATCAGCAGGATGCTAAGCTCCGCCCCCTGTGTTCACATGATCGTAGGTCCTTTTGCTTTCTGCTACCTTCAGCGTCTCCTCTCACCACGCTGCTCAGGTCCCGTCTGTCTGAGCTTCCCCTGCAGCATCTGACCCCGGGTCCTCCCACAGTGTGGGTGAGTCACCCTGCTCAGCCTTGGCAGTTCGCCGGTGCTGACAGGATCATGATAAAAGGATGGAACATTGAGGTTCTGTGTGGACTATTGCAAACTTAACGCCTGCACCATGCGGGACCCATACCCTCTGCCTCGGATTGAAGAGTCCATGTCCTCTTTAGGGAAAGCCAAATTCTTCTCGACGTTGGATCTCGCTTGCGAGTACTGGCAAGTGCCCATGTCGGAGAAGGACCGGGCGAAGACGGTTTTTATTCTACCTGTGGGCCTCTTCTAATTCAACAGGATGCCCTTCGGCCTGGCCAATGCCCCCGGGACGTTCCAACGTCTGATGGAGAGGTGCCTAGGTGACCATAACTTTGAGGCCACGCTCATATACTTAGATGACATCATAGTGTATGCTTCCTCGTTTGAAGATCACCTGCGAAGACTAGAGTGCTGAGCCGTCTGCAGAAGTACGAACTGAAGGTGAAACCCCAGAAGTGCCACTTGTTCCGGACTCAGATTGAGTATCTAGGTCATGTTGTCTTAGCAGACGGAGTGGACCATCCCGGGGGAAGATAAGGGTGATTCAGGACTGGCCAACCCCTGAGACCGTGAAAGACGTTTGAGCGTTCCTGGGATTAATGGGGTACTATTGTCGTTTCGTGAAGAACTTTTGCCCGTGTGGTGCAGCCCCTGCTAGAGCTTTTGAAAGGAGTAAACCCAAATGCAAAAGGCCAGCCCATCCGCTGAGAAGAACAGGAAAAAGCTTTTCAGGACTTGAAGAAAGCGCTGACTGAAGCCCCGGTGCTAGCCTATGTGGACTTTTCTATGCCGTTTATTCTACACAATTACGGAAGCTTACATGGATTGGGGGCTTCGTTGCCGCAGGTGCAGGACGGGAAAGAGAGGGTGATCTCTTACGCAAGCCGATCCCTTCACGATTCCGAACGCAACCTGGACAACTACAGTTCTTTCAAGCTGGAGTTGCTGGCGTTGGTGTGAGCTATGACGGAGAGGTTCGCGGAATATCTGTCTGGCTCGGAAGTGTTGGTGCTCACCGATAATAATCCGTTGGCGCATCTGGAGAACGCTAAGTTAAGGGGCCCTCGAACAACGCTGGGTAGCCGGGATGGCAAAGTTTCAGTATAAGATTGCCTACTGGAGGGGAGCTGAAAATACCCACGCCGACGCCTTGTCCAGAGCAAAACATGCAATACCTGGAAAGAGCAAAGATGAGATGCTGGAGGATGAGGTAGTTCCCCGATTTCTAAAGATTGCTGGGATGGTGGCAGCTACGCTGGATCAAATTTGGACCTCCCCACGTGAAGAAGTGTTGGGAAGGTCCAGGGATGAGTGGGTCCGCTTACAGCTGGAGGATGGTGAACTCGCTCTGTTTCGTCAATGGGTGACTGTGAAACAGTTGCCCAGACAAGAACAAAGAAACACGTTTACACCAGAAGCGCTGAAAACACTTCGACAGTGGGAGCGACTCCAGATGAAAAATGGGCTGTTATATCGAAAGGTTCAGTTACAGAAAGAACTGGGGGCCTCTTGGCAGGTGGTGATCCCAGAGACAGTGCTATCTAAAATCGCTGCTGAAGCTCACGAAAAAGGAGCTCACTTCGGTGCTGAGAAAACCTTTCAATGGCTACAGCGTTTTGTATACCATCCTCGGTTAAGAACAGCGGTTAAAGAGGCTTGTAAACTCTGCTGGGCATGTGAATTGGCCAAATCCCCAGAACAGAGGGTCCCGACACAGACTATTGTGACGTCAGCACCCCTGAAACTGCTGACTGTTGACTACTTGACCATCGGGCTGGCTCATCAGGGATACGACCACTGCCTAGTGATGACTGATTATTTCTCAAAGTTCGCTGTAGTAATACCAACTCAAGATCAAACGGCAGAGTCGGCTGCCCATGCCATCTGTAAAAACTTCATTCAGGTCTATGGAATCCCACAGCGGATCCACTCTGATCAGGGAGCCTGCTTCTTAGGGAGAGTCATGGATGAGCTACAGCAGATCTATTAGTTTGACCAGTCTCACACCACACCATACCATCCACAAAGAAATGGGGCCTGTGAATGATTTAACCGTACCCTCATACAGATGCTGAGGACCTTGGAGGAGGATCGGAAGGCTCGGTGGCCTGAGTACGTGTCTGAGCTGGTATGGATCTATAATAATCGAGTGCACCAGACCACCAGTTTCACGCCCTACTCTGTGTTGTTTGGCCACGAGGAGAAAGGAGTCACGGAGCTAAAATTGGACCCAGGGGAGGACTACCGCGGACGGGGGTGTCTACCTGGGTCCGGTAACATCGTCATCGTCTGCAGACACTACATTGTCTAGTGCAAACTCGACTTCAGAAGCAGGAGCACCCTGAGAAACTTCCTCGGCAGGGGACAGATCTTTGGGTTGGGACCGAGTGTTGGTAAGGGAAAAATGTCCACAGAACTAACTGGGGAATCGATGGGAGAGTTGGCCATACCGAATGAAGCATCAGGTCGGTGGAAAAGGACCCGTCTATGAGATCCAACTGGAAGGAAAGGAGGACGCCCCCACCTAGATAGTGCACCGAAGTATGCTTCGGCCATGCCTCTCTGAGGATCCCTTACCAGAGAAAGAAACGCCTGAGGTTCCTGAGGTGGTCCCTCCCACAGTAGAGGAAGATGCACAGGAAGAAGGTCCTGAACAACAGATTGAGAACGTGTCTAAGAATCAGAACCCTGGAACCTCAGAGGGAAATGTTACGGCGGGCACAGACCTTGCTTCTCCAACATCAGGACAGCCGGGTGTAACCACACTCGAGGACTCTACCACTCCTTCCAATCTACGGCGCTCTAAACGTACAACAGCTGAACAGCCCCCCAATCGGTACAACCAGGATCAATTAATTTGGTAACAGGTTGCTGAGAAAGACCACCACAGACATGATGTATTCCAGGATGCCTCACCCGTGGAATGGCGAGTGAAAGGAAAGGGGGCGTGTAAGGAGATGAACAGGAACAGTGTTGTCGGTTCGAGATGCGCTCTGGAGTCGGAACTATCAGGGCTGTCATCACTGTTGTAGGGGGACGACTTGTCTGTGTGGAGAGGGCCTGAGCACCTGACAGAAGGGGGTGTGGGGAAATATCAAAGGGGCTGAGCGCGGGAAAGGGAGAGACTTGGCGGAAAGGTGGCTACAGAGCAGGACGAAGGTTGATTCCCTCTCCTCAACTACCGCCACTGACGCCAGCTCTTTACAGACTGACCAACTCTTACATCCCTTCCCGGTACCCCTCCACGAACTTTGTCCCTAACGTGCAGTGCAGCAGACGTCCCGTCTTTTCCTGAACTGTGTGATTCCATGCGAGGCCTTGTCACTCCTGCAGCCTGTACGACGTTGTGCTTCCGGTGTACAGCATCATCCTCAAGGAACCAGCAGAAGGAACTGTACCCATTCTCCAACGGACCCAAGATCAACGGACCCAAGACCAACAGATCCAGATACTTCGGCACGCTCAGGAGAAAGTGCATCTCGTAACTATGCAGCAGAGCCAGAGACTTTGTTTGCGGATTTCGACATCGTCGGGAGTTGTTCCAACTATTCCCCAACAATGCTATGCTGTTATGAGATGGCGGGTAGCAAAATACTTATTCCAGGTATAATTACATTGATTCAAAAGGAAAATAAACCAAAAACTGGGAAGTGGAGGGAAGGAGGGGAGAAAAGAATATGTCTGAAACAGGTACATCTCTTACATATTGATCACCCAACATGGGTGTGTTACCTTAAACTCTCTTTGAGAGTTATGATAGACCCAACGACACCAGAGTAGACTCCTGGCACCCAGA
Source organism: Oophaga sylvatica (assembly GCA_033576555.1). NCBI lineage: Eukaryota > Metazoa > Chordata > Amphibia > Anura > Dendrobatidae > Oophaga > Oophaga sylvatica. The sequence goes on from JARQOD010000007.1 coordinate 39,446,094, forward strand.
AGAGTCTCCATGCAGCGTTCACTTAAAAATATTTCTATATAGGCGCATCTCCTAGTAGTAGTTGTTCTTGATACCAGACTGTTGGTTGAAAACAAGTTCTAATGTTATCCTGAATGCATTGTGGAAGCAAGAAGATTAAAATTTCCCAAGTTTCAAAAAAGGACTGTACCCTTCCCTCTTTATGCAATAAGGCCTCAGCCTAATCCATCTGAAGCAGAAATGACAGTTTGTCTAGAAAGATCTTGAAACGAGGAGCTCGGTCGTGAATCTATACCTGCAGAATGGCTTTAATACCAGCTTCCGCCACCAAGTGTAGTAGTTTATGGGCCCCTGGAGAGCATGTATATTTATCTAGCTTTAAATATCCAAAGAGGGCCCATAGAGGCTCATCAGGAGCAAAGTTTTCAGATGCATGGTGGTGAACTGTCGCACTATGACCCAGAAGGGTCAAATGGTCTGGCAAGTCCAAAGGCAAAAGAACAAATTGGCTTTGGAGGAGTGGCACCTTAAACACATGGAAGTTGTGTACAGCCCCATTCTATGACCTTTTTGGGGAGTTAAATAAGATCTATGACAGATTTTTAGTCTCATTTGTAGAAAATGAGCTGAAGGGAGGAATTTGTGGGCTTGATCTAGAGCTTTCAGAATGGTACTGCAGTACAAGGTGGGGTCCTCGATCTATCATTTTGTCCGCCGAAGAAACTTTTTAAATTTTATTTGAAAAATATAGACCCTACACAGGAAAGACCACAGACTGAACAGATCTGAATTTGAGATTTTCAAATTGACACTGTTCATATACTTATTTTTTTAAACATGATCCCTATGAGATCCCAACTTGAATTTTGGTACAGATTAGATAGGTCATATGTAGTGACAGATTCCCTTTAATATTTCAACACACCAGTGTGCTTTGTTTGATATTATTCATTCTCACTATTTTGACAGACTATTTGGTTGCCCTGACAGCAGCTATTTCATTTTATTATTAACCTTTTAGGGGGCGCTAGTGTGTCTTATTCGCTTTCATTCAACTTTGCAATGTACCTCTTATCAAAAATACTCTCCATTCTTAAGAATGGAGGATTTTTTAATTTTATAGTGTATAGCTTGTTGCCTAGGTTACCGACCACCTTGAAGTCTAAAGGTACTGCCACACTACACAATCCCGCTAGCGATCTCGTTAGCGTCGCATACTAATGAGATCGCTAGCGGGATTGTTTCTATATCGCTAGTAGCTACCTAATTTAGCGATATCGTTAAGGACGCTATCGCGGTTAGCGATCTCCTTAACGACTTTAGCGGTACAAAAGTACCGCTAAATCGCTAAAAAAGGTGCCACACTAGCGATATATACTTACCCAGCGGGGCGCCAGCGACGAAAATAGGGTCCGGAACGATTCCAGCGACGAGCGAGATCACAGCAGGAAGCTCGTCGCTGGCAGCTGCCGCACACAACAACATCGCTAATGGGATCGCTAAATAGTGACGTTTTTTAGCGATCCCCTTAGCGATGTTGTTTAGTGTGGCATACCCTTAAGAGTCTACAAGTGCCCCCTGAAGCTGAATACACAGCATGTGGCAGCATAGCTAAAGTTTGTAAAGTGGCATCTGAACAAACTACAAGACTTCTAGAACAATGTTGTTTGGACAGATGAAACCAAAGTAGAGATGTCTGGCCGCACTTTACTTCAAGAGCCCAAAATGTTATCAAGAAACTTGCCATTCACGGTACAGTCAAGAACCTTTCAAGTCATGGTGAAAACAGAGGAGAATTGATGAGAAGTTCCTATGCAAGCAAGTTTTAAATATGGCAAAGAAGCCTAGTACAACACCTAAAGAACTTCACACTTAGCTAGAGTCATCAGGAGTCTATGGGCAAAGCTCAAAGACAACACCATTGCTTAAAGGGGTTGTCCACTACTAGGATAACCACTTATTGAGCTAAATGTTTGGCCCCGAAAAAATAAAAAAGCCTATACTCACCTCCCGTGCCGGCGCCGTTCCAGCGGTGTTGGCACTCGTGGTCCTGTCATAACAACCGCAAGTGAGCCTGACGCACAATCAGCGCTGACGTCACTATCTCAGTCTTCGTACAAATTGAACAAAAAGAGGAAGTCAGGGCTGCAGCTGAACTCTGACTTCATTTTCATGTTCAATTCATAAGAAGGCGATAACAGTGACACCAGCGCTGATTGGGCACCGGGCTCATGTGTCATAACAACCGCACAAGTGCTTCGGGAACGAGAGTGACAACACAACTGGAAAGGTGCCAGTACGGGAGGTGAGTATAAGTGTTTTTATTTTATCGTGGCCAAACATTTAGATACAGATGGGGTTGTCCTAGTAGTGGACAACCCCTTTAAAGAAAAACAAATTAAATGTAATTGAACTTTGTAAAAGTTACATAGACAAGCCACAATATGTTCAAAGATTGTGAAAAAAAGGAACATACCCCCAGACAAGAATATTTTCCATACTCTATATGAGAATTAGGTGCGATATTTGGCCATGCGGTGTAAACACTAGGTATGTCTAAGATTGTGACACACACAGTATGTCACAAAAGTGAGTACACCCCTCAAATTGTTGTAAATATTTTATTATATCTTTTCATAGGACAACACTAAAGATCTGACACTTTGATATAATGTAAAGTAGTCCGTGTACAGCTTGTATAGCAGTCAGTATAAATTTGCTGTGCTCTCTAAATAACTGAATACACAGCCATCAACATCTAAACCATTGGCAAGAAAAGTGAGTACAAGTGTAAGGTATCGAGCAGGAACGAGGGATGCAGTGACGGACGGGAGGCAGAGCAAGGGTTAACAACAGGTTTATTTACAGGGGGATACTCCGTGCAGGGAGGTAAAGGGTTAAACAGTGGATTAAACAGAATCAACAAGTCAAAGGATATGGTGAAGTAAATAACAACATTTGAGATAACGGCAGTTCACTCGCACAGATGCCAGGTAGTCCTTAAACTGCAGGTCCAGCTGCAACCTCAATGGCGCCGACTACGGCCAACGCGGTGTCCTTATTAATGGGGTCCAGAAAACAACAATACCCCCGTCTTCTGGTGACAGTGGTCGGTCTCCGGTACCTTCCACTGCCCCTAGTCCATATACTGTAGTGGCTAAATAACGGTCAGGGCCACAGTCATGTACGAGCCCAGAGTGGCTCTGCAAATATACGATGGCCAAGAAAAGTCACAAGTGTCTGGGGCCAAGATTTACTAGCACAGTCAGGATGTAGATTATGGTCACGCTACCGGTCTCTTTCAGGTGGCACAGGCACGGTACTCGCGATCCTTAAGTGTCTGGCTCCTGGATTTATGTTGGTCATCGGGCACACACTGCCCGTCTCTCTCTCTCTCGTCCCCGCGGTTGGCGGCGGGCGACAGCGGTCATTGGTCTGTATAGGGCTGGTGCTCGCTGAATTGAGCACTCCTCTCTCTAGCTGCTGTAACACCCGGCTCATCTCTGCTCTGTGTGCACGGCTCTGCTCTGCTGGCACGGCTCTGCACGGCTCTGCTCTGCTGGCACGGCTCTGCTCTGCAGGTGACGGGGTTCCTTCTATGTCACCCGTCGCCACACCGGTACTCTCTGCTGGGGAAAGCAGAGCGCGCTGCTCACCGCTCTGTGCGCTGCTCTCCGCCGGTGCCAGACTGCCCTGCTTTGCGTACTTTTTCCTTTTATGTCCCCGACGCTGCGCTCCTTTTTTCTGGCTTTCCCCGCCCTCTCCATCCTCAGGAAGGTTCTCCTCACTCGGGCTTCCCCCAGACAGCAGGGAAAGGTCTGCCCCACTCAGGCTTTCCCCGGGAACAGAGCATGCAGCCTTTCTAGTTCCGGACCAGGCATACAGGTACCAGCGGTCCGGTCTATCTACTTACACACTCCTAATTGAAAATTGCCAAATTGTGTCCAAAGTGTAAAAATTTTGTGTGGCCACCATTATTTTCAAGCATTGCCTTAACTCTCTTGGGCATGGAGTTCACTAGAGCTTCACAGGTTGCAGCTGGAATCCTCTTCCACTTCTCCATGATGACACCACAGTGCTGCTGGATGTTAGAGACCATGCGCTTATCCACTTTCCATTTGAGGATGCCTCACAGATGCACAATAGGGTTTAGGTCTGGAGACATGCTTGGCCAGTCCAGGACATTTACCCTCAGTTTCTTTAGCAAGGCAGTGATGGTCTAGAAGGTGTGTTTGGAGTCGTTATCATGTTGGAATACTGCCCCACAGCCCAGTTTCTGAAGGGAGGGGATGCTTCAGGATGTCACAGTACATGTTGGCATTCATGGTTCTCTCAATGAACTGTAGCTCCCCACAGTCGGCAGCACTCATGCAGTCCAAACCATGACATTCCCACCACCATGCTTGATTGTAGGCAAGGACAAACTTGTCTTTGTCCTCCTCACCTGGTTGCCACCACACACGCTTAACACTATCTGAACCAAATAAGTTTATCTTGGTCTCATTAGACCACAGGACATTGCTCCAGTCGATCATGGCGAGGCCAGTTCTGAGTGGAACCGGTCTCGTTAAACAGCTATATAGTCTTGGCCACCGTGCTGCAGCTGTGTTTCAGGGTGTTGGCAATCTTCTTATGGCCTATATCTGTGTAGAGCAACAATTCTTTTTTTCAGATCCTCAGAGAGTTCTTTGCCATGAGGTGCCATATTGAACTTCTAGTAACCACTGTGAGAGTGTATGCGAGCAAGAACACCAAATTTAACACACCTGCTCCATATTCACACCTGAGACCTTGTAACACTAATGAGAAACATGACACTGGGGAGGGAAAATGGATAATTGGGCATAATTTGGCCATTTTCACTGAGTGGTGTACTCACTTTTGTTACCAGTGGTTTAGTCATTAATGGTTGTGTTGAGTTATATAGATGGCACACCAAATTTACATTGTTATACAAGCTGTACACGGACTACTTTCATTGTATCAAAGTGTCAGATCTTCAGTGTTGTCACATGCAAAGATATAATAAAATATTTACAAAAACGTGAGGGTGTACTCACTTTTATGATATACTGTATAAGCTATCTAACAAGCCTAAAAGAATAAAACACTGTATACTATGCACACATCATTCATTTTTACATGACAATATATTCTTTTTCTTGCCAATATTAGGTTAAACAAAAAATTAAATGGATTAAAACAAATACATGCACAAATTCATGTGTCCGGACAAAGCGTTAAACATTTATAGGCTCTTCATTTCCTAGCAAATGAAGTAATTTAATTAACAGCTTTTTAATTCCCTTGGGATCTCTTTTTCACTTGCTCAGCTAAATAATGTTCACAAATGATGTTGAGATCTTAAAGCAACAGCGACATATTTATTAAATCATGGGATGTCATGAGGCCTTTTATGCCTATTCATTACATCGCGTGACTTTTGGTTCAGCGCTGCACAGTAAGCAAAAGCTGAATTCTCAAGTCTACAGATTGTACGATGCCATTGTATCTTGGAGGATGCGGCATAGGTTCTCCTAATATTTGGTTGGAAATCATACATTTATATTGTATATTTCTAATGAACTGTAATGATCTATTGTCACCATGCAGTGAGCATACAGATGAATCTATTCTATTATTTCTAAACACTGTTTTTCGGTGATTACTTTGTATCTCTTCATACTGCACCACACACACAAATGATACACCATTTGAAAGGTAAACTTGCCCCCTTCAGCAGCAAATAGCCAACAACCCACATCTACGATTTATCTCAAAATACAGTTTAAACATTAATTTTCATGAACCTGCAGTAAGGAAAAATGACCTGCAGGTGGCACCACACTACCCCAAAGCACACATACCACAAAGCTGCTTACAGACATCACAAACAAATCCAAACATGTGCCTTGGGGGCTTTCCAGCTTGCCCAGCCTATTTCAGGCACATTGGAGGATTGCACACTTCATGCAGGTGAGTCACATATGCAAACACATTTGTAAAATGCACTTCTTTTTCGGTGATTACTTCGCTCCACACACACAAATGGTGAGTCACATATGCAAACACATATAAACATGCACTGCTTTTTCGCTGATTACTTCGCCCCACACACACACAATGATACACCATTTGAAAGGTAAACTTGCTCCCTTCAGCAAGAAAAGAGCCAACAAACCACACATCCACGATTTTATCATAAAGACAGTTTAAACATTCATTTTCATAAACCTGCAGAAAGACACAATGACCTGCAGGTGACACTCAACCGGAAGACATTTTGGCCTCTACTTATCAAACCAATTTATTGTATTACCAAGCTACATATATATACATACCTGTCTGGGTTCATCATCTCATGAAATACATTTACAATTGACCAGCTTTCTTTTTCTGAAATTGCCTGCGCCCCCGACGACCAATGTGAGAAAATTTCACACGGGCCAAGCTAGTAATCTTTATTTTATTTTTTATAGTGCTAACATATTCCGCAGCGCTTTACAGTTTGCACACATTATTATCGCTGTCCTGATGGGGCTCATAATCTAGATTCCCTATCAGTATGTCTTTGGAATGTGGGAAGAAACCAGAGTACCGGAGGAAACCATGCAAGCACAGGAGAACATTACAAACTCCTTGCAGATGTTGTCCTTGGTGGGTTTGAACCCAGGACTCCAGCGCTGCATGGCTATAGTGCTAACCACTGAGCCACCGTGTGCCGCAGAATAGATTCACTATGATATAACAGGTAATAGTATTTTTTAGTTTTCATTATTTTTTATTATTTTTTAATATGTAAAAATATATTTTTAAGAAATTGTGAAGGATGGATTAACCTAATACTTTTCATTTAGTGAATTAAACGGTCTTTCCTAGGATGATAATACTGATCGCCTATACCAGACTAGGCAAATTTCTATCTTCAGACCAGATCCGTTGCTTTGAGTGTGCACATAACCTGAGTAAGTGCAGGCCAGTTGCCCAACAAACGATGGAGACAGCAGGGAAAGGCAGAGGGAACATGCCAAAAGAGAGAAGACAGCAAGAATGAGAATTAGGCCTCGTTCACATGTTAACATTTGGTCAGTATTACATCAGTATTTTGAAGCAGAATGCAGAAGTGGTGACGTGTTTCTTGTATCCTTTTCCGCTGATTGTTCCACTCCTGATTTGGCTTACAAATACTGATGTAAAAAACTACCAAATAAATCAACGAGTGAACATGGCCTAAGACAAAGCATGGGAGAAGGAAAACAATGAGCAAATTGTGGCAATAACAAAAACAGAGATAAAGAAAAGATTGGTACCATGCTAGAGACAGAGATCGTGCCAACGATTGAGATTGTGGGAGAGATCATAGTAAGAATTGCAGCCAATCAAGGTTGTCTGTGCTTAGTTATTGGCAGCTTGGTGGCTCAGTGGTTAAAAGGAATCTGTCAGGGTTTTTTGCATACCCTACTAATAGTATCCTGAAATAAGGCTTGGGCAGCTCTTTCAAGATATGTAACTTTAATTGATGTACCTTGCCCCATTGTGTTGCTGAGAGCCCCCAAAAATGTATTGTCGAGAGCCGGCTATTCAAGCATACAGTATGTAAATGTTAAATAAATATTCATCGCTACCCCGCCCATAATACTGTCCACCCCTCTGCGCCTGTATCACTGATTCAGTCAGACTGCCATATTAGTACAGTAGCCTGAGAATCGTATCACAGTCCTCGGACTAGCTCTCTGCTCTCCTGACATGAGCGTTATAGCATGTATTTCTATGAAGCTGTCACGCTCAGGTCAGGAGAGCAGACGGCCAGTCCGAGGATTGAGATGTGATTCAAGGGCCTATGGCAGTCTGACTGGATCATTGATTCTGGCAGGGGTGGAAGGAATTATGGGCGGGGGAAGGGGTGAATATTCATTTGGCATTAACAAAAGTTTGACTAGCCTAAGCAAGACAATACATTTTCAGGAGCTTACATCAACACAAAGGAGTAACATACATGAACAAAAGTTACATATCCTGAAAGAGCTGCTCAAGCCCTATTTCAAGATACTATTAGTAAGGTGGGCAAAAATGACCTGACAGATTCACTTTAACACTTTTGCTTTCCGGCAATAGTGTCCTAGTTTGCACCACACTCCAAAAACATACTGTGACAAAATCATTGGCAAAATGCTGGAGGAAGATACGTTTCACTGAGGCTATTAGCTTCAGTGATTTGAAACCCAGAAGTTTCCTCCAGCACACTATGTGTTGAGTGGGGTTAATTGGCCATTTTAAGGGCTGGGTTTTTGTGAACAACAATTGAGCGGGTGTGAGGCTGTCCACCTCATGTCCACCCCAGGGTGTGGTCTGGGGCTTAAATAGTTAGCCTCCAGAGGCATTCAGTGTTCAGTAGGGTGGTAGAAAGGAACTCCGGCGCTTTGTGTCCTGAGAAGGAAAAACTGAACACGTGAGTGGTTATTATCCTGAGCAGGCCGATCACTGCTGATGCGGAGACTGTATACCACTTTGGTTTGTTTTCTTGATATGAAGAGATTAGGAACGAGTGGTGCTTGCACCGACGCGGCGTCCACCGCGTTAGTACCTAGGAGCACCCTTTTGAACGTATCACAGCTTTTTGCAGCCAGACAAAAGTCTTTCAATTCTTGTTTGAGGAATTTTCAACCTTTCCTCCCTGGAAAATTCTTCCAGTTCTGTAAGATTCCTGGGTCACCTTGCATGCACTGCTATTGTGAGGTCTAGGCACAGATTTTCAATGATGTTCAGATCAGAGGACTGAGAGGACCTTTGTAAAACCTTCAGCTTGCACCTTTTGAGGTAGTCTATTGTTGATTTTGACGTGTGTTTTGGATCATTATACATTTGTAGAAGTCATCCTCTTTTCAACTTCAGCTTTTTTACAGATGGTGTTGTGTTTGCATTAGGAATTTGTTGAAATTTCATTGAATACATTCTTTCATCTACCCATGAAATGTTCCCTGTGCTTTTGGCTGCAAAACAACCTCAAAGCATGATTGATCCACCCCATGCTTAATGGTTGGTGAGATGTTTTTTTTCCAAAGTTATCTGAGCACACAAATCTCCAAGGGTGCCCAAACTTTAGCATCAGCCCATTTTCCTTTTTGTAATTTTGAAATTGTAAAAATTACAATATATATATATATATATTGTTTGCCTAAAATACAAAGGAAATGTGTCATCTTTAAGTTTAGGCCTTTAGAGATCATGTCATCTTCAACTGGCTTTATTGTTCACAATAACAATTTTGACTAGGGGTGCCCAAACTTTTACATGCCACTGCACACAGACAAACATCTATACATAGCAGTGTGTTTTATGTCTCTGTATTCTAGAGGGAAAATAAAAGATTTTTTTCTTCCTATAAAATTACTAAAAAATAATAAACATCACAAATCAGCAAATAAAATGGACATATTTGGTGCCCCTCTAATCTTAACCCCTTCACCCCCAAGGGTGGTTTGCACGTTAATGACCGGGCCAATTTTTACAATTCTGACCACTGTCTCTTTATGAGGTTATAACTCTGGAACGCTTCAACGGATCTTCGCGATTCTGAGACTGTTTTCTCATGCCATATTGTACTTCACGTTAGAAGTAAAATTTCTTCGATATAACTTGCGTTTATTTTTGAAAAAAACGCAAATATGGCGAAAATTTTTAAAATTTTGCAATTTTCAAACTTTGAATTTTTATTCCCTTAAAACAGAGAAATATATCACACAAAATAGTTAAGAAATAACATTTCCCACATGTCTACTTTACATCAGCACAATTTTGGAACCAAAATTTTTTTTTGTTAGGAAGTTATAAGGGTTAAAAGTTGACCAGCGATTTCTCATTTTTACAACAAAATTTACAAAGCCATTTTTTTTAGGGACCACCTCTCATTTGAAGTCACTTTGAGGGGTCTATATGGCAGAAAATACCCAAAAGTGACACCATTCTAAAAACTGCACCCCTCAAGGTATTCAAAACCACATTCAAGAACATTATTAACCCTTCAGGTGCTTCACAGGAACTAAAGCAACGTGGAAGGAAAAAATGAATATTTAACTTTTTAGCCACAAAAATGATCTTTTACAAACTTTTTTTTATTTTCACAAGGGTAAAAGGAGAAAATGGACAGATAAGGTTGTTATGCAATTTCTCCTGAGTATGCCAATACCCAATATGTGGGGGAAAACCACTGTTTGGGCACACGGCAGAGCTCGTAAGGGAAGGAGCGCCGTTTGACTTTTTCAAACTAAAATTGGCTGGAATTGAGATTGGACGCCATGTCGTGTTTGGAGAGCCCCTGATGCGCCTAAACAGTGGAAACCCCCACAAGTGACACCATTTTGGAAACTAGACCCCCTAAGGTACTTATCTAGATCTGTTGAGAGCACTTTGAACCCCCAAGTGTTTCACAAAAGCTTATAATGCCTGGGTGTGAAAAAAAAAAACAATTTTCCACAAAAATGATTTTTTAGTCCCAAATTTTTGAATTTTCCCAAGGAAATTGGACCCCAAAAGTTGTTGTCCAATTTGTCCTGAGTACGCTGATACCCCATATGTGGGGGGGGGGGAAACTGTTTGGGTGCACAGCAGGGCTTGGAAAGGAAGTAGTAACGTTTTGGAATGCAGACGTTGATGGGGTCATGTTCCGTTTGCAGTGCCCCAGATGAGCCTAAACAGTGGAAACCCCCCACAAGTGACCCCATTTTGGAAACTAGACCCCCTAAGGAACTTATTTAGATCTTTGGTGAGCACTTTGAACCCCAAGTGCTTCACACAAGTTTATAATGCCCGGGCATGAAAATAAAAAATCCTATTTTTTTCCCACAAAAATTATCTTTTAGTCACTAATTTTTTATTTTCTCAAGGGTAACAGGAGAATTGGACCACATAAGTTGTTGTCCAATTTGTCCTGAGTACGCTGATACCCCATATGTGGGTGGGAACCACTGTTTGGGCGCACGGCAGAGCTCGGAATGGAAGGAGCACCATTTGACTTTTTCCAACCAAAATTGGCTGGAATTGAGATTGGATGCCATGTTGCATTTGGAGAGCCCCTGATGTGCCTAAACAGTGGAAACCCCCCACAAATGACCCCATTTTGGAAACTAGACCCCTAAGGAACTTATCTAGATCTTTGGTGAGCAATTTGAACCCCCAAGTGCTTCACACAAGTTTATAACGTAGAGCCGTAAAATTTAAAAATCATATTTTTTCCACAAAAATGATCTTTTCACCCCAATTTTTTTTTTCCAAGGGTAACAAGACTCCAAAAGTTATTGTGCAATTTGTCCTGAGTGCGCTGATACCCCATATGTGGGGGTAAACCACTCTTTGGGTGCATGGCAGAGTTTGGAAGGGAAGGAGCGCCGTCTGACTTTTTCAACGCAGAATTGGCTGGACGCCATGTCGTGTTTGGAGAGCTCCTGATCTGCCTAAACAGTGGAAACCCCCATAAATGACGCCATTTTGGAAACTAGACCCCTCAAGGAACTTATCTAGATGTGTGGTGAGAACTTTTAACCCCCAGGTGTTTCACTAAAGTTTATAACGTACAGCCGTAAAATAAAAAAAACTTTTTTTTTTTTTTACAAAAATGATTTTTTCGTCCCCAATATTTTATTTTCACAAGGGTAACAGAAGAAATTGGAACCCAAAAGTTGTTGTCCAATTTGTCCTGAGTACGCTGATACCCAATATGTGGGAGAAAACTACTGTATGGGCGCACGTCAGGGCTCGGAAGGGAAGTAGTGACGTTTTGGATTGCAGACTTTGATGGAATGGTCTGGGGGCGTCATGTCACATTTGGAGAGCCCCTGATGCACCTATACAGTGGAAACCCCCCACAAGTGACCCCATTTTGGCAAATAGACCCCACAAGGAACTTATCTAGATGTGTGGTGAGCACTTTGAACCCCGAAGTGCTTCACAGAAGTTTATAACGTACAGCCGTAAAAATAAAAAATCTTTTTTTTTTTTTTACAAAAATGATTTTTTCGCCCGCAATATTTTATTTTCACAAGGGTAACAGAAGAAATTGGAACCCAAAAGTTGTTGTCCAATTTGTCCTGAGTACGCTGATACCCAATATGTGGGAGAAAACTACTGTATGGGCGCATGTCAGGGCTCGGAAGGGAAGTAGTGACGTTTTGGATTGCAGACTTTGATGGAATGGTCTGGGGGCGTCATGTCGCATTTGGAGAGCCCCTGATGCGCCTAAACAGTGGAAACCCCCCACAAGTGACCCCATTTTGGAAAATAGACCCCACAAGGAACTTGTCTAGATGTGTGGTGAGCACTTTGAACCCCGAAGTGCTTCACAGAAGTTTATAACGCACAGCCGTAAAAATAAAAAATCCTTTTTTTTTTTTGCAAAAATGATTTTTTTGCCCCAATATTTTATTTTTACAAGGGTAACAGGAGAAATTGGACCCCAAAAGTTGTTGTCCAATTTGTCCTGAGTACGCTGATATCCAATATGTGGGAGAAAACTACTGTATGGGTACACGTTGGGGCTCGGAAGGGAAGTAGTGACGTTTTGGATTGCAGACTTTGATGGAATGGTCTGGGGGCGTCATGTCGCATTTGGAGAGCCCCTGATGCGCCTAAACAGTGGAAATCCCCAACAAGTGACCCCATTTTGGAAAATAGACCCCACAAGGAACTTATCTAGATGTGTGGTGAGCGCTATGAAGCCCCAAGTGCTTCACAGAAGTTTATAATGTACAGCCGTAAAAACAAAAAAATATTTTTTTTTGTACAAAAATGATATTTTCGCCCCCAGTTTTTTATTTTCCCAAGGGTAGCAGAAGAAATAGGACAAATTGCACAATAACTCTTGGGGTCCAGAGTACGCTGATACCCCATATGTGGGGATAAACTACTGTTTGGACGCATGGCAGAGCTGAGAAGTGAAGGAGCACCGTTTGACTTTTTCAACGCAGAATTGGCTGGAATTGAGATCAGACGCCATGTCACATTTGGAGAGCCCCTGATGTGCCTAAACAGCGGAAACCCCCCAATTCTAACTCCAACCCTAACCCCAACACACCCCTAACCCTAGTCCCAACCCTAACCACAAACCTAACCCTAACACACCCTAATCCCAACCCTAACCCTAATCCTAACTTTAGCGCCAACCCTAACCCTAACTTTAGCCGCAACCCTAACCCTAACCCTAATGGGAAAATGGAAATAAATACTTTTTTTTAATTTTATTATTTTTCCCTTACTAAGGGGGTGATAAAGGGGGGTTTGATTTACTATTTATAGCGGGTTCTTATGATTGGCAGCTGTCACGCTAAAAGACGCTTTTTATTGCAAAAATAGTTTTTGCATCATCACATTTTGAGAGCTATAATTTTTGCATATTTTGGCCCACAGAGTCATGTGAGGTCTTATTTTTTGCGGGACGAGTTGACGTTTTTATTGGTACCATTTTTGAGCACGTGACGTTTTTTGATCGCTTTTTATTTCGATTTTTGGGAGGTTAGAATGAAAAATAGCAAAGAAGGCAGAGATGCTCACCTGCCCAGGCCTCCAAACAAATGCACTATCAGGATGCAGTGGACCCACATAGTTAAGATGACGGCAACACAGGTGCAAGAATACCGATGAGGCAACCGCTCACAACCTACCAATACATGGAGGGGGCGGCTGCTTGGTATATTGATGCACAAAAAGACTTGTATGCAGCGCCGTTCACATTATGGCAAAGCACAGTATCCAGTTAAACAGCCTAGTATTCACACCCTTCTATTAGATCAGGCGGGCTGCCCAGCACTATTAAAATGCATGCCATGTGAACAGACACCACAGTTTACAAGACCAAATGGGCCCACATGCACCCTGTAAAATAAAGTGCAAAAAACACATTAAAAAATATATTTAAATAATGTGAGGTATTAGTTGGTAATTTGGCCAAAGTACGTAAGCTTGTAATCCACTTCACGGATCCTCACGTTTACAAGTAACTACACTAACCAGCAAGAGCACAGAAAGAGGACTTAGATATCCTCCAAAAATTCAAAAATAGCAAAAGAAGGCAGAGATGCTCACCTGCCCAGGCCTCCAAACAAATGCACTATCAGGATGCAGTGGACCCACATAGTTAAGATGACGGCAACACAGGTGCAAGAATACCGATGAGGCAACCGCTCACAACCTACCAATACATGGAGGGGCGGCTGCTTGGTATATTGATGCACAAAAAAGACTTGTATGCAGCGCCGTTCACATTATGGCAAAGCACAGCATCCAGTTAAACAGCCTAGTATTCACACCCTTCTATTAGATCAGGCGGGCTGCCCAGCGCTATTAAAATGCATGCCATGTGAACAGACACCACAGTTTACAAGACCAAATGGGCCCACATGCACCCTGTAAAATAAAGTGCAAAAAACACATTAAAAAATATATTTAAATAATGTGAGGTATTAGTTGGTAATTTGGCCAAAGTACGTAAGCTTGTAATCCACTTCACGGATCCTCACGTTTACAAGTAACTACACTAACCAGCAAGAGCTCTTCTTTTCTTGCACCTGTGTTGCCGTCATCTTAACTATGTGGGTCCACTGCATCCTGATAGTGCATTTGTTTGGAGGCCTGGGCAGGTGAGCATCTCTGCCTTCTTTTGCTATTTTTGAATTTTTGGAGGATATCTAAGTCCTCTTTCTGTGCTCTTGCTGGTTAGTGAGGTTAGAATGAACAAAAATCAGCAATTCATGAATTTCTTTTGGGGGAGGCGTTTATACCGTTCCGCGTGTGGTAAAATTGATAAAGCAGTTTTATTCTTCGGGTCAGTACGATTATGGCAATACCTCATTTATATCATTTTTTCATGTTTTGGCGCTTTTATAGAATAAAAACAATTTTATATAAAAAATAATTATTTTTGCATCGCTTTATTCTGCGAGCTATAACTTTTTTATTTTTTCGCTGATAATGCTGTATGACGGCTCGTTTTTTTCGGGACAAGATGACGTTTTCAGCAGTACCATGTTTTTTTTATATCGGTCTTTCTGATCGCGTGTTATTCCACTTTTTGTTCGGCGGTATGATGATAAAGCATTGATTTTTTGCTTTGTTTTTTTTTTTTTAAGGGGTTCACTAAAGGGGTTAACTAGTGGGACAATTTTATAGGGGGGTCGTTACGGACGCGGCGATACCAAATATGTGTACTTTTATTGCTTTGTTTTTTTTATTTACAGGAAGAAGTGAATTTATTGGGGAATATATTTTTTTTTTTTTTTTTTTATTTTGGATTTTTTTTTATAACATGTTTATTTTTATTTTTTTTACTTTTTTACTTTGTCCCAGGGTGGGACATCACTGTATTTTGTCAGATCGCTGGTGTGACAGTGTGCACAGCACTCTGTCACACCAGCGATCGCTCAGGCAGTGAAGCAGGCTTCTCAGTGCCTGCTCTCGGCAGGCATTGAGGTAGCCGCCTCCCTCCAGGACCCCGGCGCCATCTTGGATCCGGGTCCTGGGAGGGAGGAAGTCCTCAGAACAGCGCGATCACATCGCGCTGCTCTGAGGGTCTCAGGGGGGCGCGCAGGGAGCCCCCACCCTGCGCGATCCTCCCCTGTGCCCCCAGTACACCGCGATCATGTTTGATCGCGGTGTGCAAGGGGTTAATGTGCCGGGAGTGGTCCGTGACCGCTCCTGACACACAGTCATGGGTGTCAGCTGTGATAATCAGCTGACACCCGGGCGCGAACGGCTGCGCTCCCCCCGGGAGCGCGTCCGATCGCACGAGACGTACTATCCCGTCCATGGTCATACGGGCCCAGGTACCATGGACGGGATAGTACGTCCGATGGCAGTAAGGGGTTAATTGGCAAATGGCCTAAAAAGAATTGCATGATTGATATTTTTTTCTCTAGTATAAACGCATAAAAAATGTAATAAAAATGTAACGCTGAGGCCGTGTTCTCAACAAACACATTCCTCACCTATCCAACGTGAAGATAATCCATGCTGTCCTACCCCGTAGAGAATACCGCCGATCGCTGAAGCTGCAGTTCCCATGGGCAGTTCATTGTGAGCGGCCTGATGAACTGGGGTGACCTCAATGAATTTTCTGACGGTGCAAGCAGTGATTTTAGTGAGGTCACTGCAGTAGTTCATTGTTTCAGCTCACAGTTAACTGAGCATGGGAACACAGCTTCAGTGACTGGCAGTAACCTCTACGATGTCACCACTCATCACTGAAGCTGCGCTCTCAGCAGCTCATTGTCTCCTTGTTTTCAGCCTGAACGGTCGCATCATGCCACTGCTCAGTTTGAAAAAAAGATGTCGCAGAAATGGATTACAGTGTGGAGCAGTATGTATTATCTTCACATCAGACAGGTGAGGAATATGGTTGTTTATTATTTTTGTTTTTTTAGAGGAGAAATGGGCATCGGAGGATTATCTTCACGACAGACCTGTGAGGGATATGGTTGTTTATTATTTATGTTTTTTTGACAGGGGACATGGGCTTCAATGGATTTTAGACGTAAAGGTAAGTATAACTTTGCTTTTAATTTTAAATGAATGCATGAAACAGGGTGTTGAGTTTTATTTATAATAATAATAATCTTTATTTTTATATAGCGCTAACATATTCCGCAGCGCTTTACAGTTACACATTATCGTCGCTGTCCCCGATGGGGCTCACAATCTAGATTCCCTATCAGTATGTTTTTGGAGTGTGGGAGGAAACTGGAGTACCCGGAGGAAACCCATGCAAACACGGGGAGAACATACAAACTCCTTGCAGATGTTGTCCTAGGTTGGAATCGAACTCAGGACTCCAGCGCTGCAAGGCTGTAGTGCTATCCACTGAGCCATTTCGAATAAAGCATTTTATTACTGCTGTGTGTTGATTTCAAAACTTATAGATGCCTCTATATTACAAAGCTGACATCAACCCCAACCCTTTTAGCCCACCTGCCACTACCACTGGGCAACTGGTAAGAGCGAAGCTAAGTGTCATATTTGGCTCATTTTATGCATGCGCCATTTCTGGGGCAGCTGAGGGCTGATGTTGGTAGCCTGGGAGCGGGGGCAATATCTCTGGCCCCTTCCCAGGCAATTAATATCAACCCACAGCTGTCTGTTTAGTCTTTGCTGATTTGAATTTATAGGGGATCCTACGTCATTTTTTTAAGGGTTCCCCCGTAAATTCACCAGTAAATTGTAAGCAAACAACTTTCCTAGACTTTTCCTCTGCTGGTTATGAAAATTATGTGAGAGCCCACGCCAATTTTTTTCTTTATTTCCTAATTTTACACAGAATGTACACAGCGGGTGCTGAATACAACTCCCGGCTTATATTGATGCTCTGCAGCACTTTTTGTCTTGTGACCCTATTATTATATTTATTATATGTATTTCTAACATTTTGAGTATATTCACTTTTTTGCACTATTTTTGTGTTATATATCTGAGGGCATTCCACAGGTTGTGCTTTTGTTAACAGTGTATATTGTGATTTTTCTACTCTATGGTGAACATTGTGTCTTGGTTTACAGCTATATATATTTTTTTTACATTATTTATATATCTTCCAACACGTGCTCCAGTTTGATTCAGCTGTATTTTAACTCTGATTTTATTTATTATTACTCAATAAAATGCCTCACACTGGTAATGCCCCCTTTCATTTATAATAAACTCTGGAGGCAGATTGTCAGGTGTGTTCAGTATTCGTCCCATAGATCTTAACAGATCATTTATATATTAAGAAAAATATGTATTCTTCTGGAATAAGACATCAAAGATATCAAGGTATCATTTTAGCAACATTCTATGACCCAAAGTACAGATTCCTTTTCAGGCTACGTTCTTATGATGAGCTTTTCCTGAGTTTTTGATGTTACAGAATTTCTGCACCTATTATGTATTATGTAAATTAGTTTACTTGGAGTATCTCATTGTGTTATTATCTCGTTTTTAGTGCAGCTTTTATAGTCCCTTTTTGGTATGTCAAGCTTCAAATGCTTTGTTTTTGATACTTTCTGATATTTGGCTTTGACACAACTTTAATGGTACAGTTACAAACTGTATACATAAGTTTTTAACCTGTGGATTCCCTGACTGTAATGCAATTCTATGGGGAAAATCTGCACACAAAACTTAGCGTACCCCAAAGAGCAGAGTCACGTATTTCAGAGAATTACATGGAAACCCTGGTGTAAGCGCAGAGTGCAGGATAAATGTGAGCCGTACCTAACTGCGATCTTTGGGAGGAAGAATGAACAAATCAACAGTAGGTGAAGAATTAATTTTACTTATTTTTTATGCCATTCCTCGTGCGGTATAAGTGATTAGACGACTTTATTCTTCAGGTTGGTGCGATTGCAGCGATACCAGATTTATATCGAGTTTTTATGTTTGGCTGCTGTCACATATTAAAAGACCCTTTTTATTTTGAGAGCTATAATTTTTCCATATTTCGTTCCACAGAGTCATATCAGGGCTTGTTTTCTGCGGGAAGAGTTGACATTTTTATTGGTACCATTTTCGGACACAACTTATTTTTAGCACTTTCTATTCGAATTTTTGGGAGGCAGAATGAACAGAAACCAGCAATTGTTTTATTTTGGGAGGGATTTATGTCATTTCGTTTGTGGTAAAATTGATAAGGCAGCTTTATTCTTGGGTCAGTACGACTACAGCTATACCCCATTCATATCTTTTTTATGCTTTGGCGCTTTTACATAATAAAAATTACTTTATAGAAAAATAATTATTTTTGCATCGCTTTATTCTGAGAGCTATAACTTTTTCATTTTTCCACTGATGGAGCTGTATAGTGGCTTGTTTTTTTGCGGAACAAGATGATGTCTTCAGCTATAACATTAGCTACATTCGTCTTTTTGATCACGTTTTATTCTACTTTTTGTTCAGTGGTAAGATGAAAAAGCATATTTTTTCCCCCGCTTCTTATCTATTTGTTTTACAGTGTTCACTGAGGGGGATAATTATTATGACAGTTTTATGCAGCAGGTCGTTCCGGTCGAAACAATAGCAAACATGTACATTTTTTATTTTTTGCTTTTTACATAAACATACATATTTATGTGTACGATATATTTTTATTTTGTGATTTTTTTTAAAAAATATTAGTATAATTTTTTTTTTACTTTTTTTTTACTTAGTCCCTCCATGGAACTTTCAGACTTTTACTTTCAGCAGTATAATCTCTGTTATAATGCATTACGATGAACCAGCATTGTAATGCATTATAACTGTTACTTCTATTCTCACACAAACTTCTTAGACCATTCTTGCAGCATGGTGTAAGAAGCTTGCTAGGGCCTGATTACCTGGTTGTCGTTATAACAACCTCGAGTCACCATGGCAATGATTGGGCCCCCACGATGATGTTGTGGGGGTGCTGATCAGAAAGCAAAGGAAATCCCCTCACTCTTGCTGACTTCTAAATGCCGCGATCGATATCAATCGCAGCATTTATGGGGTTAAACTGCCAAGAGCGGCACAGGCATCGCTCCTGGCAGTGAGTCGGGTGTTAGCTATGATGCTCCTGTGCACGCAAAATCGCCAGGATGTACCCAGTACGTCCACGGTCGTGGAGGGGTTAAAGAATCAAAATTGTTATCTTCTTAATATATTGCAATCATCATATTATACAGCACTGTGTACTTATAATTGCTCATATTTGCCTTTCCACCCAGCTAATCTTTCTCTTTTCCATTAGGTCTTTGACATCACGTGATTAAAAACTGACTAGCTGAATCCTTCTAAGCTCTAGGTAGGAAAAGGAGGTTGGTCAATTTTTCCTGTATGAGTCATGAGTCACTGCAAAAGTCCCTGGCAGGAGGAGGAGGGAGCAGCTGGGTCAGGATTTGAAGAGGGGGATGATAAATGCAAGAGACAAGAGACTTCCTGTTTCTACATAGAAGAGAGAAAAAAAATCATTATCTGGGTAGAAAGGTAAAATGAGCAATTGTAAGTACACAGTGCTAGATAATATGATGATTTAAATATATTAAGAGGATAAAAACTTTAATTGGAATGCTTTTTTAATTTTGTTCTTCAAGTTACTACTTAACGAACATTTCACTTACCTATCTGTTCAGTGGTAGAAACGATGGTAAGAACCGACCTGTTGTAGTCATAATTGGAAAACACATTCAGCACAGATGTATCTGGATGTTTCTGACCTGTCATGAGAAAATAAATTACTTTTCTCCTGCTAAAAAATTCCAATAATGATACTTAATCATGTAAATCATGTGTGCAATCATTAGCTGGTAAATTATTGTACATTATTCAGATCTGCAAAGAACAGACACTGGAGACATGGAGCAGAAACAAGGTGCAGAAATGTTATCTAATCCATTCTTAGACAAAGGAATTTCATAGAGCATAATATTACAGGGGTTCTTGTACAATAACATTATGACTTTCTTTTCTTTATCTTGTCCTCTTCCACATGGCCTAATGATATCATCCTTATGGGCAAGGACGGTTTTAGACAAAGTGAGGCCCGGGGCAAAAAGTGGGGCCCCAAATGCTAACATATTGCACCATCACACAAATATTTTGATTGTATTTACATGTGCAACATGCCCCAGTTTGATCCGATTATTAGATCGCACTCAGCCATGCAAGTCAATGAGTCTGTGGAAAATATCAGACTGCACACAGAAGATATCTAAGTGCAGGCGGATTTTGAAGGCCTGACAAAATGGAAGAAAATGGAGAAAAGCATTTCACCATCTTCTCCTCATTCGAGATAATAGGATTACACTATACTCACACTCTGATTAGTGTAATCAGCCCAGACCACTCAGATGAGACAATATAAGCCCCTTTTACCCTAGCCTAATCAGGGTACCAGTTGGTACTAGAAGTGATTTCACACAACACTTGGGAGAACTTCCAGGCCTTTCAGGAACAGTTTCCCATAGTGTCCTTATCAAAGAAGGCATACCGTATTTACAATGACAGATAACACCTCTACAGCCAATGTCACAGCTGACCCTACTGCTCCTCCCCTCACAGTGACAATTGCACATGTTCATTATATGCTTAAATATAAAATATTGGGTCAGATTCTGATCATTGTGGCTAATGTCAAAAAAGTCACAGTGTCCAGTGTGAAAATTGCAAGATTTCTATTTTTTATTTGTAATACAAATTGTGATATGTAAAAAAGTAACTGCCAAATTAAAAAAATACATTTAATACAAAAAACCTAATTTAAACAATAGATCTTTCAAGCAACAGGTTGATAGATCCTTTATGATCCATTAATTTAAAAAAAATATTGGTGGTCCTAGCTGGTAATTCACATTAGATAATTGTTTGTGGATCTTTCCAATGTAGATACTGGATTTTTCGGACTATAAGATGCACCAGGCCATACGACGCACACAGGTTTTAGACAACGAAATTAGAAAAAAAAATAGAAGCCAAAAATGTGGTAATTTCTATTCTAATATCCCTATCCCGGTATATATGGTCCTCTCATCTCCATCTTGGTATTGTGGTACAGCAAAGGGTGATTTGCTGGATGGGAGATATATTTCTGCCAGCAGGTTAAAGTTTGGTCAGGATTTTCCCCAAACACAAGGACCTGTCATGATGTCATGGTCACGTGATCAGCCCAGGTGATGTGTACCTCACTTGTGGGTGTGGTTAGGGGCTATGTAATGGTGAGAGTGAGTGAGAGAGAGATCAGAAGAGGAGGAGCTCGGCTGGAGCCAGCCTGGATCTGTTTTGGATGACACGTGCTGGAAACAAGCACTAGCACCTAGATTCCAGACCACCCGGGAATGGCCCCTGTCAGTCGCTGCTGACCTAGCAGCTGCTTAGTTAAGCCCGTCCCAGCAAGGGTGAGTCTGGCACCTGTGGTTCTCCAAGTCGGAGTATATTTGTGCTTTTGCTATGTTTTTGTGATCCTGGTGTTTAAAGTGACATTAAACCACTGAAGTTGGACTTCAAGCTTGTGTGCGGCCCTGCCACTACCTACCGGAGCAAATCCCTACAGTATGCATGGCCCCTTCATCTACATCATGGTATGCATGCCCCCCTCATCCCTATCCAGATATACATGGCATCATCCACACTCTGGTATGCATGATCCCCTCATCCCTACCCTGGTATACATGCCCCCCTCATCCCTTTCTGGGTATACATGGCCTCATCCCCATCCTGGTATGCATGGCACCCTCAACCCTATCTTGATATGCATGGTCCCCCTCATCCCTATCCAGGTATACATTTCCCCCTCATTCCTACCCTGGTAGGCATGGTCCCCCTCATCCCTATCCTGGAATGTATGGCCCCATCTCCGTCCTAGTATGCATGGCCCCATCCTTATACTGGTATGATTGACCCCCATCCCCATCCTGGTATGCATGGTCCCATCAGAAAAACATTAAAAAAAATAAACCATTAGTCCCCCATCTTATAAATCATATCAGGGAATGTCACGAAGGTGATCCACGAGTTTTATCGTTTGCTGGGCTAGAAAAAGTTGTCCAACCCCCACAAGCTGGAGATTTACATAGGTTCCTCCTGAGAAGAGAGGCAAAGTGTATCCTACGCACATGTGCAGTGCAGTCCACTGGCTTTAACGATAAGATCGATATGTCTGTTTTTCTTTAATTCCATGTTTTTGTTTGCTCATTACTATGTTTTTATTCTTGTTTTAATTCCACAATCATTATTATTATCTTTCCATGTTGTGCATCATTGTCTTGTGCAGTCTTGGTGGGGGAGGTGCATGCCTTGCAGCGGGTATAAACCTCCGTCATGTCCTTTGATTTACTGACCCGTAGAAGCTCAATAGAGCGAAACGGCCGTCGTCAGCCGCACACTCCTGATCCCGTTCTCCCTTTGAAGATGCTGTAACCCGTGTGTATAATAAAATATGGACTTTTACTGGTGAGTGCTACCGCATCCCTTTTTTCTCTTGCTTCCATGAGGACATTCTTTTTTCTCGGTGTGCACCCGAAGTATTGGCTCATTCATGCAGGTCATGGTCTGACACATTTCTATGCACTGTGTATTATTGGCATTGTGGTTTCCTTGCGGTGCAGCCTGTTTTTTCTTTTTGTATTACTGAAACCATTATACTTACTTTCCTGCGCTCCATCGCAGCTTCCTGTTCTGATACTAGAAACTGATTTATGCTTGTAAGCATTGCATGGCAGGGACATCATGCGCTGTTTACAAGTCGAGGACAGCTGCAGGAATACTCACAGCTCCCCACGACAGGACCATGTGCATGTGGAAAGCAGTGAATATTCATTGCTCTTTAATAGTGGGCACAGTGTAAGACACAGCCGCCAGCTTCCTGCAGCTGCCGGGTGTTCATCTGTGGAGGAGGACCGGGCTTCGGGTACCTGCATTGAGCCGGGTCTGGAACTGTTGAGGCTGACTCCCATGTTGCCTGGGGGAAGAAATGAGGGACCGGACCAACCTCAGGATCTGGGTAGGAGGGGCCAGACAAAAGAAAGAGCACATGCAGCAGCAGGGAGTTTGACACGAATCAGCAGCGAGCAGATGGGTGAGCAGCATACTCCGTCCTCTGAGCACCGGCGCTGCGACAGGCTGCGGTTGTCTCCCGCCGTATTCAGCGGGACCGCTGAGGAGAAAGGTGGCGTGTGCACAGTGACTGTAAGAGAGAGAGGTCCTGTGTGCTCGGAGACCGTTGAGTACTGCACACGAGGGGAGGAGAGAAAGCCGAGTATCGGACATACTCTTGTGGCCTTCCCTGCCGGTTACTGTACGTCAGCTCACGTTTGACTCTGGGAATGCTGCGGCCATGTTTGCTTCGGCCGCACAAGTTTATGGACTAGGGGCTCAGCAGAAGGTACCGTAGACCGACCACTGCCACCAGAAGACGGATCATCGTGCCAAGGACTCCCTCTGTTAACATTTCCCCGGCCGCTGCCGGTACTACAACCCCACGGGACCATCTGTTATGGAGGAGCATAAAGGACACGATAAGTTCCAATGGGACAATGACTCGAGGACAATGACTCAAGTATAAGCCGAGGGGGACGTTTTCAGCACAAAAAAATGTGCTGAAAAACTTGGCTTATACTAGACTATATACGGTATATGTATAAATTTTCACCAGATGTCACTAACAACCTATCTATTCCACACAGGCAAAGAAAGCAAACCATAAATTTCATAACTTAGGTGTAATAATGAGAAATGACATAGGGAAAAAGTATCGAACACATGAAGATCGAGAGGTGCAAAAAGTCATGGAAAGTCATGACACCAGCTGAAATCTACCAGTAATTAGAAATCAATCCTGCCACTTAGTGAGAAATAATATCAGCTGGTTCAACTAATGGTCTATAAAAAGGTGTCTTATTACCAAAATGCCACACAGTAAACATCTCATGATGGGTAAAACCAGTGAGCTGTCTCAAGGACTAAACTCCTTCGCAACCTTGTTGTTGCAAAACATACTGATGGCATTGGTTATAGACTAATATAAATTACTAAAGGTTCCAGTAAGCACTGATGGGGCCATAATCTGAAAGTGGAAAGAACATCTTTTCACCATGAACAGGCCATGACCAGGTTCTCCCTGAAAGATTTCAGACAGTGGAGTGAAAATAATTATTAGAAGAGTTGTCTGAGAGCCGAGAACCAGCTGTGGAAAACTGCAGAAAGACCTGGAATCAGTAGGTACAATTATTTCAAATAAAACTATAAGTAATGTACTCAACCTCCATTGCCTGTATGCATGCTCACCATGCAAGACTCCATTGAACAAAAAGCATGTTCAAGTGTGTTTACAGTTTGCTCAACAAGATTTAGACAATCTGGTGAAATACTAGGACAATATATTTTGGTCAGATGAGATCAAAATTGAACTCTTTGGATATCATAATACACACCATGTTTGTAGGCCAAAATCAACTGCATATCACCCCAAAAACACCATACCAACAATAAAGTTTGGGGCCAGGAACATCATGCTGTGTGGCTGTTCTTCAGCACACAACACTGGCAAACTTCATGTAATTGAAGGAAGGATGAATGGACAAATGTGCCGAGACATTCTTGATAAAAATCTGCTGCCATCTATCACGATGATGAAGATGAAACAAGGGTGGACATTTCAGCAAGACAATGATCCCAAACACACACCCAAGGAAACTCTCAATTGATTTAAAAGAAAATAAAGTTGCTGGAATGGCCCAGCCAATCATCGGACCTGAATTCAACAGAAAATCTATGGAAGGAACTAAAGCTCATAGAACTTCATAGAAGGAGCCCACAGAACCCTAAGGGTATGTGCACACGGGCCAGATTACATCCGGATTAACTGCGGATTGAACACTGTGTACAGCCGAAACGCAACTGAAACGGTCATCACCAACAAAGGTTTTTTTGCGAAGTAGCATTTCAGTAAGTGTGTTACTGTTCAATACTTTTTCCTGTGTAGTGTCATTTCTCATTATTACACATAATTTAATTTATGGACATCTATGGTTTGATTTCTGCCTGTGGGGATTGGATCGGTTGTTTCCAACATCTGGTGAGAATTTCATGTCAATAGCACCCTTAGAAATATATTTACTTGGAAGATTGGTAAGGTGTTCAATTCTAGTTTCACATACTGCACTGTATATATACAGTATATACATATATATATATATACATTGTAAGCTTTTCAGGGGATATAGCTCTAGGATCGCTGTCTGGGTAGACAGAGTGGCACGAAAACAGTTCATTCAGACAGCAGTTCTGGTGAAAACTGGCCGCAACCAGCTTTATTAAAGTCCACAGCAAACAGATAAAAATAAATCATAAACAGAAGACCTAGGCTTGTCTAGCCACTAATTACACATAGATAGATTTCCCTATCTATCCGGGTCCAGACTCTACCAGTCTGTGCCCAAAACAACACATATGTTCAGTAGTTACCAGCGTGGAGTTTCACAGAGTCTCCTCCTTGTGTCTGAAGGCACCTTCAATGTCCAGACTTGAGAGAGCTCCCCTCCTATTCAGCCGCTATTCGCACGGATTCTCACTGAGACTACTCCTGTGTCCGGGGTACATCGAGCACCCAGACTGAGATAGCTCAAACTCCTGGAGACTGCTTCTTGTGCCTGGACTCCTTGTCCAGACTAAGCAAGCTCTCTGTCTGTATTCCCAGACACCTACTTCTGGTTTCCTAATTATCACCTGAGTGGCCACAGGTTTGAGCTGCAAGCGTGTACTTGAATGGATGGTGTAATGACCTTTCTCTACCACTAGGTTTACAAAGCCATACATTTCCCTTATACCCGTCAGCAAAGTACCTAGGTGAAATGTACAACCCATTCAACACACATACCCTCACTGTCTCACATATCCCCTCCCTCTTCTCCAGACCGGAGGGCTGGCCATCCAGACCGGAGGGCTGGTCAACAATCCCAAAGAGACAGTGAACTCCGGACACTGCATCAGCACTATACTTCTATATAGGTCAGGTACCAGGAGCTGTCTCACGACCTCTCCCTGGACTTCAGTGTCCCTATACAATAGGTTGTTGTTCATGGCAGCATGAGGAAACCTCTCCTCAGAGCCAGGCTCTTGGGGAACCTCATTTAGAACAATTATATTTTCCTGTGCCGTTTTAAGAGTGGGGTCTCGCAACTGCTCACTCCCAAAATTGTCACAGGACACAGGTAGGTCAGGGACACTTGGTTCCCGAGAACCACCATCCTCGTCTCCCAACATCACCTGCAAAGGAATTTCATCTTTATCACGGTCATCACCATTATCAGTATCATCACTATTATGATTAGCATCATCATCATTATCATCATCATTATGATCATCATCATCATTATCATCATTATCATGATCATCACATAAGTTTAAGCTTGTGGGGTTGAACACATAATATATCCAATCACCTCAACCCACAGTTCACACAGAGACCATGTACTTGTCCCTTGCTCTGTTCAGCCCCGGAATATTAGTCAATGACATTCGCTCGTTCCTTAGGGACCTACCGTCTGTCATTGTCACAGACTTCGTCCAGTCACATTTTCGGGTCGTAACCTTGTCAGGTCTCCCCGCTCCCAGCGGTCCGTCGTAACCTTGTCAGGTCTTGCCTGGGTATTTAAGGTCCGGTTAGACTTCGTACTGTCACGTACTCTATCGGGTCGTCTGTATGGGCTTCTCAAACCTGAGTTACTGGAGGTCTCATTATCTCTAAACCCACGCCCACTACCCTCAGGACATCTTGTAAGGTCCCTAACTTCAGCCGTAGCTGTTCTGTTATTTAGGGGGCCCTTTCTCTGTCGGGTCTCACTATTCTTAGACGGCTGCCATCTTCTGCTGCTCAGATGATGCTGTCTATCTACTCGCTGTCTAGCGAGATTCAATTGTTCTACCTCTCGCAGGTAGGTCACACGGTACGCCACCAGCATGCGCACATATTCAAGACTTTCTTCCGTTCCTATAGCGTAGAATGACACCATGCCGTCTTCATCTGGTATCCAGTCCCGACGATCACGTGGACTGCTTACTTTCACCACACCAGACTTCTTCACCATTATCTGCATGGCTCGGCCATTTCTCCCAATCAGCTTTCTCACCAGAACATGAGGCACCCGGATGACCTCTTCCTGCAGACTGTGAGCTTTTCTCATAAGCTTTAGTTGTCTAACGGTTTGTTCTGTCTTCAACCGGAGAAACCGTTTTGTGCGAATACATCGCCAGTGCATGTCACTTAGGATTGCCACCCTCTTCACTGTAACTTCGGTCGTGGACAAGACCACCAGCTGTTTAGCTCCTGAAGTCGAGTACACCTTACAGGCTCCCACGGCCTTCCTAAACGCTTCATGCACAGACTCACGGGTGCATTCTTCTCTCAAGTCCTCGGGTACATCTACGAGGCACTTGTACCGACACGTTTCGGTCTCACCAGTGGTTTCCAGACGATCAATCAGCTCAGGGTTCAGGGACAACTGACTGTCAGCTTCTTCCCCCTTTACGCTTCTTCTGAGCTGACTCAAAGCTACAAATTCGTGAATTTCCGTCCTGACCACTTCCATTTCACATTTATCTTCCGTTACCACACTCTTAGCTCTCCTCAGGTCTATCTTCTCTTGGCAAAAGGGAGCGAGTGCAACGTGTTTGCCCTTTTCTTTCTCCAAGGAGGCCTTGTTCATCGAGTGACACTGTATCAGGCGACTTTTAAGCCCGAGAACTTCTTCCTCTAGTTCCGCCATTCGCCTCTCAGCAGCCCGTCTCTGAAGCTTCTCTTGCGTCCACTGGGCTTGTAACCACTCCTTGAGCTCCTTGATCTCGGCTCCGACATCCACCGAATCATCCGAACTCACATCACTCGAGGAAGTATCTGCTTTACACCTCCCATCTCCAGTGGCCAACTCCTGGATCTGGTCTGTAGCTTCTCTGATGGACTCCTCCATCTTTTCCCGCTCAGCTTCCATTTGGCTGAGCTTTTCCTTAAGGCGCATCTCCGCCTTCTGGAGAGTATCACAGGACATCTGTAGCTCCTTCACCTGAGCTTCCAGACCTAGGGTCTTTCTGCGCAGATCACCATTTTCATCACGGGTGTCCTGCAGAGTGGTCTCAACCACCTGGCGCATTTGCTCTGCATCCATCTTCTCCTCTTCTAGTTTTTCTTTGACCCTGAGGAGATCCACATAATCTCTCTTCATCTGTTGCAGTTCCCTACTGTGTTCACCACACTCCTTCTTGGAGTCACACAGCTCCTGGTTGAGCTGTTCGCGCAGTCGTTCTAGGATTTGTTCACTTCCAGAAACTCCATCCTGCAGCGCCTCCTTCTCACGCTTCAACTGCAAAACCTCTTCCTTGATTTTGCGGCGGTCCTCTTTAATGGCGTGGAACATCTCTTTCCACAGGGTAACTTCCTCATTGCTTCCTTTTAGATCTCGCTGGTCTGAGGACACGTCCTCCAGATTTTCACATAATTGCAGCATGTCACTCTGATACTGCAGCCGAATAGGTTCCAGCTCTTGGCCATGACTGGCCACCTCCTCTTCTACCTCTAAAGGAGGATCCACACTTGAAGCATAGGCAGACAGTACTACATTCTCTTAATTTTCATTTTCAGCGAGTACTACCGGAACCACCTTTTTGTGGCCCTTGCGCCGTCGACGACGAGAGGGGGACTCTCTTCCCTCGTCTAGCCTCTCCTGACTGACCTCACTTTTTACTTTCATAGTGTCCCAGTCAGCTACGGGGTCTGTGTCACTCCCCATGGTGTTGTGGACTAACAGGTCACCTCCCACTTTGACGTCACCCCCTTCTACTGGAGCTACCCCGTTATCAACGGTCACTTTGTCATTTTTAGGAGGTACCAACCCACCACCAGTAACAATTTTCAGTTTTCCACACTCTACACTCTTGTGAAAATCCGCCCCTTTTTTAGACTCCGCCCCCTTTTTAACAACCACACCGGCAGGGTAATTTTTACACAAAAAATCAGCAGTAGTCTTAGGACTCAGTTCACAACATCTCTTACCACCTCCCCGGGCATTCTGTGACAACACTGGCACCCCCGGAGAGTCCATAGAATGGTCCACTGCCGCCATTCCATATGGTGCCCACAGCTCCCGCACCATGTCCAGTTGCATGTCCAGTAGACATTTCTCAAATATGCGGTCCGACTTGTCAGACCCATTCGCTGCTCCGTTCACAGCCATCGCGGAGCACTGTTCACACCAGAACTTCACCGCTTTCCCTTGAAAAAATCTTTGTGGCCCCGCCGAGCCACAGCAAAACTGGATTTGAGTGCGACGACAATCTTCACAACCCCGCCGAGTTGCAGCTGAAAACCGGATTTGAGTGCGACGACAATCTTCGTAACCCCCACCGAGTCACAGCAAGATGCCTTCGTGACCCCACTGAGTCACAGCAAGATGCTTGTATCCACACTCGTCGTCCATGCTGTCAGACTTCTCTGTCTCAACAATGGCAGTCTTCACTCAAGACATACACACTCCACAGTCTTTTCCACAGAAAATTCAGCCTTGCTGTGCAGACACTTTTTTTTTTTTTTTTTCTTTGCAAAGTCTATTAGGGCTACTGTCTCTTTAAGACTGCTCCAATCAGACGTTTCTCTTTGCTGCTGCACACTTCACAGTCTTTTCCACAACAAGTTCAGCTTTGCTGTGCAGACACACTTTTTTTTTTTTTCTCTGCTGCTATTTCAACAGACTTCACCTTTATTGCTGTCTCTAAGCCACTGTGCTGCATGCACATTCCAGCACCATTTGTATCAGCCACTGTGCTGCCCCAGCATTCTCCGCCAATTGTAAGCTTTTCAGGGGATATAGCTCTAGGATCGCTGTCTGGGTAGACAGAGTGGCACGAAAACAGTTCATTCAGACAGCAGTTCTGGTGAAAACTGGCCGCAACCAGCTTTATTAAAGTCCACAGCAAACAGATAAAAATAAATCATAAACAGAAGACCTAGGCTTGTCTAGCCACTAATTACACATAGATAGATTTCCCTATCTATCCGGGTCCAGACTCTACCAGTCTGTGCCCAAAACAACACATATGTTCAGTAGTTACCAGCGTGGAGTTTCACAGAGTCTCCTCCTTGTGTCTGAAGGCACCTTCAATGTCCAGACTTGAGAGAGCTCCCCTCCTATTCAGCCGCTATTCGCACGGATTCTCACTGAGACTACTCCTGTGTCCGGGGTACATCGAGCACCCAGACTGAGATAGCTCAAACTCCTGGAGACTGCTTCTTGTGCCTGGACTCCTTGTCCAGACTAAGCGAGCTCTCTGTCTGTATTCCCAGACACCTACTTCTGGTTTCCTAATTATCACCTGAGTGGCCACAGGTTTGAGCTGCAAGCGTGTACTTGAATGGATGGTGTAATGACCTTTCTCTACCACTAGGTTTACAAAGCCATACATTTCCCTTATACCCGTCAGCAAAGTACCTAGGTGAAATGTACACCCCATTCAACACACATACCCTCACTGTCTCACAACATATAATACACAATATATACATATATATATATTTTACACACAAAGGTACACTTTTGAATTTAGCCCAAAACAAAACAAAAAAAGATGAGCAGCAAATGAGTATGTGGTATCAGCATGAGACTTCACACTTGTGATCGCGGCTTGTTCTATCCCACTATCTGTATCAGATATATTTTACTAGAAACCGTGAACACGGCATCCTGACCACCAAGAACACTGAAGACTAATATAGATACTCAAGAACCACATGACTTCAGTTTATGATGTGCTCAGAGTAATTCTGAGAAAAGAAAACACGTTTTCTGACAATTTCTTCAGGTTCCATCCAGGAAAAAGAACAAGAATGAATAGAATAACTGCAGGCGGAATATGCTGTCAGCGTGATCCTCTGCAGAAGTAAATTGTTTTGTCTGCGTAATGGAGTATAATAGCTGTAATTTCACTTCAACCAAAGCCACTAATAAGACTGCAAAACGTTTATCTAAGGCCCAGGGTATACCACCAGCACACGGCTGGCAGATTGCTGGGTGCAATCGCTTAATCACTAGGCTGATAACCTAATCCCATAAAACCAAGGAGCCAAGGAAATAAAAGATTGGCCTCCACTGCTTTTGCCAGGCAGTGAAGTTGTGTTAAGGAAACTATTAAGTGTAATGAATAATATGTCATATTGTTGAATACCCAACATGTTTTCTGCTGCCAACCAGACTCACTGAAAAAGATGTCCTGGGCTATTATTCATTTCCATAAATTTTTTCATGTTACCTACCAATGCAGTCTAAGCGAGTATATAACCAAATCCACATGGTGAACACAATGGAAACCTTTGCGTACCTTGTCCAATTTTAATAATTAAGTTTTGTGATTTTTGTCATACATTCTTCAAGGCAGTTTTAAGCACATATTCCACTTTTAGGCTAAGTGCACAAGTTGCAGGTTTTTTTCGCACGTAATTGATGCCGAAAATACACAGTGGTTTACAGTAGCAGCAAAGATTTCTGAAATCTCATGCACATTTTGCTTATTTTTTCCTTGCACGTTTGCAAGAGG
This sequence comes from Oophaga sylvatica, assembly GCA_033576555.1. Classification (NCBI taxonomy): domain Eukaryota; kingdom Metazoa; phylum Chordata; class Amphibia; order Anura; family Dendrobatidae; genus Oophaga; species Oophaga sylvatica. The sequence goes on from JARQOD010000007.1 coordinate 39,478,119, forward strand.
TTTAACCCTTTACCAACATATGACATTCTGCTATGTCATATACCGGCTCCGTGCCTTTTTGGTGCAGTCTCGCATGCCATGTCCACATCTTTCCCAGCAAATGATGGCTGATTTAATTAGCCATCATGTGCCTTTAACAGTCGTGGGTGGATCGGCATTTAACAAGTGCACGACCGCCCACTGAAGACCCCCCCAGGGTCCTGCAAGCGCAGCGAGTCCGATGCAGAGCGGTAGCTCTAACAGGTGACATAATCGGGATCTGATTGGATCAGGTCTCAATGATTTTAACCCTTTGCTATCTTCTAGATGCTGCTGAATCTAACAGGTGATCTGCCAGTGTAAGGCTATGTGCCCACGTTGCGTTTTTTAAGCGTTTCCGCTGCATTTTTCCGCTTCGGAAACGCTTATGAAAATGCTAACAAAACGCATCCCATGCAATCCTATGGGATTCCGCAGTTGCTGTGCCAATCCTGCGGATTTTTTTCCGCTGCGGAATCGCATAGTGGAAAAATCTGCAGCAAGTTCATTAATTTTGCGATTCTGCCACCATAGGAGTGCATTGAAGCGCTTACTTTACACATGTGGCTATGCCCACCATGCGTAAAGTGAGCGCTTCATGTGCGGATGGTACCCAGGGTCTGGAGGAGAGGAGACTCTCCCCCTGGGTACCATATTCCTGTAAAAAATAGAATTAAAATAAAAAATAGGGATATACTTACCCTCTGTCGTCCCCCGGAGTCCTCCCGGTCCTCAACGGCGCTGCCGGCAAGTTCCGTTCCCAGGAGTGCTTAGCAAGAATGACCTTTGCGACATCACGGTGACCGCGACGTCAAGTGTGACCAACCTGTCAATCACTTTTCCAAGCGATGCTTCAAATCGCTTGGAAAAGTGCTAGCATTCTGCAAGCTAAAAACGCTTGTGTTTTGCGGGATAACGCATGCAAATTCAGCATGCATTTTACCCGTGACGGAGAATTGCAGAAATGCTGTGGACAATTCGGTAGCATTTCTGCAACGTGGGCACATAGCCTAAAACTGACAGATCTCATGCATTGCAATACATATGTATTGCAATGCATGAGACCAGTGATCAGAAAAATAAAAATTGAAGTTCCATACAGGGACCAAATAATAAAGTGAAAAAAAAAGTAAAAAAAATGTTTTAAAACTATTAAAAAAATTACAAAATAAATTAAAAAAAGAAGAAAAATATTAAACCAATAAATACGTACATTTATGTGAAAACAAAAAAGTACACATATTTGGTATTGCCACATCTGAAACGACCCAACCTATAAAATTGTCACACTAGTTCAGGGTTCCCCAACTCCAGTCCTCAAGGTCCACCAACAGGTCACGTTTTCAGGATTTCCTTTGTATTGCACAGGTGATATAATTGAATCACCTGTGCAATACAAAGGAAATCCTGAAAACATGACCTGTTGGTGGGCCTTGTGGACTGGAGTTGGGGAACCCTGCACTAGTTAACCCCTTCAGTGCACACCGTAAAAAAGGAGCAAATAAACTTTCCTTTTTCATCATACCACCGAACAAAAAGTGGAATAAAACACAATCAAAAAGTCAAAAGGAGATAAAAATGAAACCAATGAAAATCTCATCTTATCCTGCAAAAAAACTGTCATTTTGCATAAACATCATTGCAACCATAGACCCTGATATCAGCCAAAAACCTTCTTAACACATATCTACTTTCATCTGCTGTGTTCCTTTGTGTGATTCAAAATCTCTAATGTATGGCCACTGGCCAGCTTTACAGTAGGTCCACATACATCTTTTTCTTTTACTTATTATTATTAAAGACATTTTCTAACACATATAATTCCATGTATGAATATCTATTGTAGTGCAGCAGGGTGGGTGCAGTGTGACAGGCAGTGACCACAGGGAAAGTTCACAGCAAAATGTGTTTAATGTCAAAAACTCACAGGTGTGCAGCACTCGGTACCCTCCGGATCGCAGCCGGGAAACGAGACAGTCCATAAATGCGACCGGTTGTTAAGGATGATTGCACCACCGTATCCCACTGCGGGGTGTCAGCAGTTCACTCTGCTGGGCTCTGGGTTACTCTCACACAGTCTAAGCTTTTGCAGAGCCTACTGCTCTGCTCGCTGCAAACTCCACATTGAAACACCCAAACCCTTACTGCAGGGTATTTCTAAACTGTAATTTGTGGTCATGGGCCACTTGTAAGATCTGGCCTGAGGAAACGGAACGGCCCCACTACCTTCCTGCAGTCCGTTTAAAAAATAAAAGCCAAGCCCATACCAGGTTTTCCTGAACAATGCCTTGGCCAAGTAGCTTGACCATTTTCATGCTTACTTTTATTTTGCCTTGTGAGTCACAGGCGTCCTGCCATGACCACAAGGCAATCCAACGTATCTAATACTCTAATATGCTTCTGAGCACATCCTGTGGGACACATAGTAACCCTCGCAAATAACACCAGTCGCTGCCTCACACTATCTTTAAATTCTAACCACTTCTCCAATTTGCTTTATTTTAAAATTCCCTAAACGATATGACAGTGGGGACTAAAGCTGCAGGGCGGTGGTGGCGGAAGCTGTGTTATTGTTGCCTGACGATGCGGACAGTGCCTCCAACATCATCACCACTATTGATTTGGAACATCATCAGGGGAAGGTAGAGACAGTAGCTGTGGTAAGTAATCACAGCGCCGCACCCTGATGATGTCCTGTTTCAGGGGTGGGGGTGATAGAAGCTGTGGGGAAGTGACTGTAGGGTAATCCTTCTATGAAAGAATTTATGAGGCTGTTTAATTTGGGTCAAGAGAACTGTAGATAGTCCAAAAATTCAAGCCCATGCACAGAACAGGAAACTGGAATGAGTGAAGTTGGCCTTGTTCTAAAAAAATAGTATCCATCTCAATAATCCATGATCACTATCAGATTTTTGGACCTACCCCCTTTCTTATTTCGAAACAATTTTATGTAGCCAAAGCTGGAAGTGGATCCAACTATGAAGCTTCTTCACCCTGTAAACTCTACTTCTACCTTTGCTAAGAAAAGAAAACTACACAGATAAAAGAGCAGAGTATGATCTCGGCAATATATTTAACAAAAAATTAAGATACCTTTGTCTTTTAAAATGGTTGTTTCATGGTTGAAGTGAGATGTGTCCCACATAGGACGAGCATAGCACAGGTGTCTTGTAGCCTGTTATATAGTAGGAAATGCCAGAATTGCAAAATTATATAAAAATAGAAAGGCTCCACAGAGGTATCACCATGAAACCTGTGCCGCGTTAATAAATGTATTTTATGCATTGCTCGAAAAATTACAGTGAAAATGTTTATGGCTTGACTTCTGTAGTCAGATCTAAAGTCAAGACCCCAGATTCACCCTGCTTGCTACATTAATAGATATTCCGTACATTTCTAAATTAGTGTCAGGAGGCTGATTGTGTAAAGATTAACATAACTAATCATCCTGCAACTGATGTATATGAAGATATTAAACTATTTGTTAATTTTCCATAGAAATTCTACATTTGTGCAGGACTAAATGGAAATATAGATATTCAGACTTTGGGAATTTAGCATCCAAATGCGACACAACCCATATTGACTTCTTAGCTTCTTTGTAGTCCCCAGCTCAGCGGAAAAAAAAAAGAAGTCTGTTACCAGTGAGCAGGAATTTGCACCATTAAAAAAATTGTTAAATTCTAAAAATTAAGAGCCTGAGGCGTTTTGCAGCAAATATTCTTTATGATGTTTCTTTATGTTCTAAATGAGAGGAACTAATTTGTGAGTGATGAGGCAATGATTCTGTCAATCTGGCTTCCATAAAAACTTATGGGCAATACAAAAGTTCAACACAATAGCAATCGCTTTCTGAGGAAGGAAGTCACTACTACATTATAGAGATAAAATTGCATCATAATTTTATGACATCAGCCATTCCACAATGGTTTTGGTCATATGTGAACTGGAAATGTGAGCCCAGTGTCATAATATGGCTTGTCAGTGCCCTGGACAAGGTAAGGTATTGCACCTACCTAACCTAATAATAATTCCCATTAATGCCCTTAAGCAATGCCACCTTTAGAAAGCAGTAATGCTAGCCTAGTGACTACTTCAAAAGTAGTGATGCCGCGAGGTCCCCCTCCAATTGTCATTATGCTACATTTATGCCACCTTACCCATAAATAAGTAAAGTTTATACTCGACTAATCGAAGTTTCCACATCCTCTTGTCCAGACAGAGAGAGGTGGAGCAGAAAGTCTATGGCTGTCTGTTACACCATAGAATCCAGCGATATGAAAGTGACTCTGACCGGAGAGCCGAGACATGTACTGATCCTTGACAGCAGCAATTCCATTTCTTATACGTGCAAAAATTTCAAAAGGAACAAAAAAGAAAAAAAATACTATTTTTTCGTATGAAACGTTGTTCCCCTAAAAGATTAATGCTCTTAGCAATTATTCCTGTGGTTCTCTCAAACTATGCATCTGTGTCAGGGCCGGCGTCAGCACCCGGCGTACCCGGGCAAGTGCCGGGGCCCTGAGCAGGCGGGGGGGCCCACTCGCCGTCGGGCACCCCGGCGCCCGTTAGCGGATGAGAGCGGTGCCAGCGCCGCCACTGGGCCCCCCCGCTTGCTCAGGGCCCCGGCAGCCGGCACAATACTTATCTCTCCCTGTGCCTCCGCAGCTCCGGGCTCCAGGGGGCGCCTGCAGGGCGCCCGCGCTTCCTCTCACAGCAGCGCCGCTGGATGACGTCATCATTCAGCGGCCAGCTGTGGCATAGAGTAAGTGCGGGCGCCAGTTATGCTGCGGGACTGCCTGCGGTGCGGACGCCGGACAGGTGAGATGTGGTGTGTGTGTGTCAGTGTGTGTGTGTCTGCGTGTGTGTCTGCCTGCGTGTGTGTATGTAGTGCGGTGCTTTGTGTGTGTGTATGTATGTGAGAGAGTGCTGCGGTGCTGTCTGTGTGTGGTGTTGTATGTGTGATGGTGGGGGGGAGGCAGTGATGGTGGTGAGGAGGCAATGATGATGATGGGGAGGCGATGATGTTGGAGAGGCAATGATGATGATAACGGGGAGGGATGATGATGATGGGGAGGCAATGATGATGATGGGGAGGCAATGATAATGATGGGGAGGCAATGATGATGTTGATGGGGAGGCCATGATGATGATGATGGGGAGGCAATGATGATAATGGGGAGGCAATGATGATGATGGGGAGGCAATGATGATGATGGGGAGGAAATGATGATAATGGGGAGGCAATGATGATAATGGGGAGGCAATGATGATGGGGAGGCAATAATGATGATGGGGAGACAATGATGATGATGATGATGGGGAGGCGATGATGATGGGGAGGCAATGATGATGATGGGGAGGCAATGATGATAATGGGGAGGCAATGATGATGATGGGAAGGCAATGATGATAATGGGGAGGCAATGATGATGGGGAGGCAATGATGATAATGGGGAGGCAATGATGATGATGGGGAGTCAATGATGATAATGGGGAGGCAATGAAGATGATAATGGGGAGGCAATGATGATGATGGGGAGGCAATGATGATGATGGGGAGGCAATGATGATGATAATGGGGAGTCTTTCCACAGCGCCCTTTCTTGAGCCGTAACAGTGCAGAACGCAGCATAGTGCAGAGGAGAGCTCCATATTTTGTATGGAGCATTATATGGGGTCCAATATTCTTTATGGAGCATTATATTTGGCCCATAATACTGTATGGAGGACTATGTGGTGCCCATAATACTATATGGAGGACTGTATTGTCCGGTCTGTACTGTGCGCTGTGAGGATTTGGCGGTTTTTGAGCTATTGTACAATTTACAATAGATATCACTCATGTAATGGAAGAAGTGAAGTGTTTGGCATTGTACTATACCCATATTTTTCTGCAGTATCTGTGCATCATGAATCGTAGTCTGTGTTAAAGGGGCCACTGAGACTCTTTCGCCCGGGGCCCATAAAAACCTGGAGCCGGCACTGATCTGTGTGACACCAAATATTAAAATGTTCTACCTGCCGGCTCCTTTAGAAGTGTAATAACCTTGAAAGGAATCTGTGTCACAGACAGTATAGGACAGACTAAGTGCAACACAAAGGGATAAGGGGAAGGGGGGCCCAACACTAGGGAAGCGGGGAGTGGAGACTCCTAGGCAGATCTAACGTTACTCTGTCTGCCCTAAGAAACCCTAAATAGGTTCCGCACCTATCGCGGAGCAGGATACCTAGTCCCCATCAGACCCTAGCGGTAAGGCCTGCTTGGGGAAAAAAGGGGGTGTACGCTGGTCGAACCCACTAACACTAAAGACAGCTAGTAAACACAAAACAAGGGGAATCTTAGCTTGAGTAGACTCGGAGAGAAACACCGTCGTCCTTCAAACTCCAAAGAGGATGCTAGCCGACTGCTGCAGCTCCAAGCTTCAACAGGAAAGTGCAAATAGAAAATAACACCTGCAACTCCCAACAGGAAGTTGGGAGTTATAAACACCCAGATCCAAGTGACACCATTAAGGCCGTGGGAGCTGGCCACAAGTCTGCAAGGCCAACCACTGAGACCTTCTATAGCCAGATGCAGTGCGACTGTCTGCAGCCCCTAACACACCCGTGACAATCTGTCAGTAAGATCAAGCCCCCCAAACCGCACATATGGGCATGCAGATCTTTGCAATGTAAATCCACCAACACCTTTAAATATTATATCTGTTGCTGCATTCCCAAGAAATTAGCATTGTTAATCATATAAAAAATTAGGCGTTAAATGCAGAGACCTGAGAATTACTGTCACACCCAGAGCATTTCCCAAAGTGTCTACAAATGTCCTAATTAATTAGTTCAGATTTTTCATTTAATCCCATTGCTACAGGTGTATAAAATCCACTCCCTATCCATGCAGTTTGCCTGCACAAACATTTGTGAAAGAATAGGTTGTTCTAAAGAGCTCATCAAAATCGAGCAAAGAACAGTTATAGGATGCCCAACATGATAAACTGGGAGTGGTGTTATTGGAGAGTGGAAGTGTTTTGAAACCACAGCAACTCAGACACGAAGTGCAGGCCATGTGAAGATACAGAGAGCGGTCCCTGGGTGCGGATGGCACATAGTCTCCCATGCTCTGCTGTTCCAAACTAGGTTATCACAAAACAGAAACATGACAGTTATACTTGGAGAAGATCACCTTCCATGTGTTGTCTGGTATTCCCATTGGTCGTCCAGAGCTGAGAACTTAGATGCCCGTCCTAGTCTGGAGACCTCGTGTGGTGCTTTGTTTGGGACAGCCGAGTCACAAGAGGTGTTTGGCCTCCATACGTCAAAGGTCAGCCAACTATGTCGCTATCTTCTTCATCAAGTCTGCTAGTCACTGAGTCGCTGTGTGCTGGTGTCTCCAAAAAAAGGGAATCGGAGGCGATGTCCCCACACAGTCCTGGCGATTGTACCAAAGATCTTCCCCAGGAACCTCCCGGCCTTGTGGACGTGTCATCTTGGAGACCAGACAAGACAGGACCAGAGGAGGTACAGTGGGTCTGGAAAGTATTCAGAGCCCTTTAAATGTTTCCCTTTTTGTTTCATTGCAGCCATTTGGTAAATTCAAAAAAGTTTATTTTTTTCTCATTAATGTACACTCTGCACCCCATCTTGACTGAAAAAAAAACAGAAATGTAGAAAATTTTGCAAATTTATTAAAAAGAAAAACTGAAATATCACATGGTCATAAGTATTCAGACCCATTGCTCAGACACTCATATTTAAGTCACATGCTGTTCATTTCCTTGTGATCCACCTTGAGATGGTTCTACGCTTTCATCGGAGTCCAGCTGTGTTTAATTGAACTGATAGGACTTGATTTGTAAAGACTGTAAGACCTCACAGCTCACAGTGCATGTCAGACCAAATGAGAATCATGAGGTCAAAGGAACTGGCGAAGGGGCTCAGAGACAGAATTGTGGCAAGGCACCGATCTGGCCAAGCTTTCAAAAGAATTTCTGCAGTACTCAAGGTTCCTAAGAGCACAGTGGCCGCCATAATCCTTAAATGGAAGAAGTTTGGGACCACCAGAAGTCTTCCTACACCGGGCTGTCCAGCCAAAATGAGCAATCGTGGGAGAAGAGCCATGGTGAGAGAGGTAAAGAAGAACCCCAAGATCACTGTGGCTGAGCTCCACAGATGCAGTAGGGAGATGGGAGAAAGTTCCACAAAGTCAACTATCACTGCAGCCTTCCACCAGTCAGGCCTTTATAGCAGAGTGACCCGACGGAAGCCTCTCCTCAGTGCCAGACATATGAAAGCCCTCATAGAGTTTGCTAAAAAAACACATGATAGACTCCCAGTCTATGAGAAATAAGATTCTCTGGTCTGATGAGACAAAGATAGAACTTTTTGGTGATAATTCTAAGCGGTATGTGTGGAGAAAACCAGGCACTGCTCATCACCTGCCCAATACAATCCCAACAGTGAAACATGGTGGTGGCAGCATCATGCTATGGGGGTGTTTTTCAGCTGCAGGGAGAGGACGACTTGTTGCAATTGAAGGAAACATGAATGCGGCCAAGTACAGAGATATCCTGGATGAAAACCTCTTCCAGAGTGCTCTAGACCTCAGACTTGGTCGAAGGTTCACCTTCCAACAAGACAATGACCCTAAGCACACAGCTAAAATAACAGAGGAGTGGCTTCAGAATTACTCTGTGACCATTCTTGACTGGCTCAGCCAAAGCCCTGACCTAAACCCAATTGAGCATCTCTGGAGAGACCTGAAAATAGCTGTCCACCAACGTTCACCATCCAACCTGACGGAACTGGAGAGGATCTGCAAGGAAGAATGGCAGAGGATCCCCAAATCCAGGTGTGAAAAACTTGTTGCATCATTCCGAAGAAGACTCATGGCTGTAATAGCTCAAAAGGATGCTTCTACTCAATACTGAGCAAAGGGTCTGAATACTTATGACCGTGTGATATTTCAGTTTTTCTTTTTTAATAAATTTGCAAAAATTTCTACATTTCTGTTTTTTTTCTGTCAAGATGGAGTGCAGAGTGTACATTAATGAGAAAGAAAATAACTTTTTTTGAATTTACCAAATGGCTGCAATGAAACAAAGAGTGAAAAATTTAAAGGGGTCTGAATACTTTCTGTACCCACTGTATGTTCAGTCTCTAGGTGGTCCGGAGAAGAGAACGTCAAGGCAGTGAGATCTGCCAAGTCTCTGCAATCCACCAACCTGGCAGATGAACTCCACTTGGTCCTTGAATCCTCTATGGTGGTAGCTAATCTCAACGTACATAGAGAGACTTTCCAATGCCAAGTTCTTGGTACTATGCCTGCTTTGTCCTATGTTGAGGATGGCTTGATGGAGAGAAGAATCCTAGTCGTGAAGATGGTGAGAGGTGTCACTTTTCTTCTAGTGGACAGAAGAAGTCGTGGTCCTGGAGAGAAGTCGTGAGAGTTTGTTAAGAGGTGTCGGCCTTCAACTTCTCTGCAGAACGTTTTTCTAGGCTTGAAGAAGAGGGGACGTAAGGAGAGGATACTGTAGTGCTATTACCGGCACCCCTGCATAGTGTCCCCTCCCCTCCATGCAGGGATGCTGGCTTACTCACCGCCCTGGCTCTCTGCACAGTCTCTATGCCCCTTTCCTGAGCAGGCCCTGCCTGTGGCACAGTGGGTCCACAAATCCACATGCGCCACTGTTGGCCATAACGAAAACACACAGTTGTCAAGAGCACCGCTTCCAGAGCATATTCCCCAATTTTTGTCCAACTTTTACACTACGCAGCTGATAACAGATGTACACACACCATTAATATTTAATTATTTGTTATGCAACCCACCGTTCCAAATATAAGTAATAATCCACCATTGTGCCCTCAATAACTATAAATAGCCATTTTTCCCACCCAATAAATATATAAATTAATTAGAACCTGTATTCTTTCCTCCAATTCGTTACCAGTCACACTCCTGCATCCACAATGTCCCCCCACTCTGTACCTCCCGCTCCCACGATTCATTATATTTACCTGCCCCCCTCATACCTAACTCATTATGTCATGTCCTCTCTCTCTAAAGACCCTCAATCCATTATTCTTAGGTCTCTCCCACACTCAGCTTATCATTTACTCTCACCCACCCCAATATATCAGAATTTATTGTCCCTATCCTCAATTCATCATCATTTACTGTCCACCAACCACCAGCCTCAGTACATGATCATGTACTCTCTCCACGGTCAGCTCATTATCATTTGCTGTCTCCCATCCCCCACCCTCAATTCATCATTATTTACAAAAGTGCCAAATTTAAATTTCAAAAGATCTGCTCATCTCTAGTCTTGTCAGTGTACAGTGAAGGTGATCCAATACTTTTGTCTATAGGGAATATTCCTTATGTTGCACTGCCACCCAGTGGTTAAACTGCATTATGGACTGCATTTTATTAGTTTCAGCAGGACCTTCTAGTCACATGACCTTCTTCAGGGCTTTAAATTGTAGGAATGGTGATTGGGAAAAGCTCAGACATGTGTCACTATGGGGACAGGGTATAGAAAAATGCAAACTAAGGAAGCACCACTATTAAGATCAACCTAACGCATACTTGGTGATTAACTATTTAAGACAAAAAGAAAAAGGGGTATGCAAGTGCAAAAGGGATCTCCATAAGTAAAAATAATTTTATTAAGCAGAAGTACTAAAAGGACAAAGATAAAAACACTTAAAAAGCCCACAGGCAGAAATCAGCACTATGTACCCTCATTAAGGTAACAACCTACCCCCCGATGCCAAAAATGTATCACAGAGTACCCTTTAAAATGAAAGCAGTATTCCCATCTCCAAGATCATTATGTAGTAGGTGTAATAATAATAATAATAATAATAACAGCAAATGTAGTATAGTTTTTTCTGATTAACTAAACTAAAATCTATTTCTAATCGGAGGCATTTGCTAATATTATTATTATTACACCTACTGCATATTGGGATAGGATCTTGGAGACGGGAATAACCCTTTAAGTAAAGTATTGATCCAAAGGACCTGTAAGTGCCAGTTACAAACAATGTATAAACTGTCAATCAATAAACAAAAATCTGGTCCTGCAAGCATATCTCAATATAACACATAATATACTCAGTATATTAAAAAATTTAATATCAGACATAATAACAGGTACATGGAACACAATTTTGATAATAAACCATATAGTGGTGGAAATAAGCACTAAAGATCTGTAATAAAAAAATCAGCACAGTTGACCATAGTTCTCAACTGTCCTGATTTGAGGGCTCAGTTCCAGCTTCCATTACTCACCCTCTCTCTCCTATGTCAGAGGCAGCTGCCTGCACAGGAGCAGATCAATTTCCCTTTTGAGACTATGTAAGGAGGTGGAAGGGTATTAACCCTTTAAGGTTTCATCCCCTTTAATTGTGTCAATGTGTAAATATGTGTGCTTTGTATATTGCTATTTAGGTAGATATGTGGGGGTTTAGTCACAGGTAGTCAGTGCATCCTAAGGGTCATTAGAGGAGGGAACTAGGAGAATAGAGTATATAGTCATGGGTTAACTGTTATCTGCGAGGGATCACTAATGGGGGCACGTTAGAGATCTAGTTAGCAAGTTATAAAATATGTCACGCAGTATTTGGGTTTGGCCACTAGATGGGGGCATTTAGCACATCCTCTCGGTTAGGGACTAGAGTTAGGGACTTGTTGCTAGGGAAAGATTGCCTCCAAGCGGGAATCTGTCAGGAAGTTCTTGTAGCGGGGAGATCAGTCCTGGGCCCTAAGCATAGTGTAGGAAGAATAGGGGACCAGCATCCCCTGAAGAAGTCGGTGACAGTCACCGTGGGAGTATGAGCCCAAAGAGAGTGGGTTTACACAGCAGTAGCCCAGTGGAGGAACCACTGTGGGAACGCTCCAGCAGAAGAGGTTGTGCTGAAGCGCAGTAGCGAGTGGGCCATCAGAAGTATCCGGGCAGGATAACCAGAGAGGGGTGGACGACCTAGTAAACGTGTCTTTCTTATGCTGGATTGAAGTGTCTCCAGGGGAAGCAGTTAAAGTGCCGTTTTCACCGGGCTCCTCGTCCTGTCAATACTTATTGGTTTATTCTGGTGTGGCAGCGCAGAAGAAGCAGCATTGTGAAGAATGTATTGCTGGTATCGTGTAAGAAGTGCTTATGGTGTCTTGGATGTGCTGTGCCCAGAGGAAAATAAAGCAGAACTGTTTGATGTGATTTTGGGCTCTGACTCTAATTGCTCTGTACGCTCCCTCACGGGAGGCGAACACCTTCGCATAATAGACATTACAGAGGTAAAACACCACATAGCTTCCAGTACACCGGCCTCGTCGCCTCCCTTTTACAACTATATGGGGGACATAAGAACATTATGATCTACATGCTAAAGCAATTAGATTGTATATCTGACCTTTTCACATGCCCCCAGAATTAGTGTGAAAACACAGATACATGACCAGCAAAGTACAGTACTTTAGCTGCAATGATTATTTGCTGGATTTCTCCATATCTGATTAGATGAGTTATATCAGGTCAGTTAGAAGCGAAAAGCAACCTACAGGAAATCTGAGTGATTCCTATCTTTTCCATCCGGTAGAGATATTGTAATGTGACTGCCATACTGTACTTACCACAACTATTATATAAAGCAGCTTCTGCTATTTTCTCAATATTATTTTTATTCTGGGCTTCGGAAACATTTAACAGGCAGGCTACTAAACTCTTTCCAAATTTGCGAGACGTCATTGTGAGCTGGAGAAAACAAGATTAAAGACATGCAGCATTTATTATCCATTAGTTAATACAGTGTAAATACTTTGCAGCAAATTAAAGAATCTAAAAAAAAAATATCGAACCCTACAGCAAACTTTTGGGCCACGTGCACACATTCAGTATTTGGTGAGTTTTTTTACATCAGTATTTGTAAGACAAAATCAGGAGTGGACGAAAAGTACAGAAATGGTGATGTGTTGCTATTATACTTTTCCTCTGACTGTTCCCCTCCTGACTTACAAACAGTGATGTAAAATACTGAACATGTGAAATACAGAGTGTAAAATACACTCTCAAAACAACAGAATGGGAAACAAGGGAGGAATAGGAAGCACAAACAACATGCGAGAGGATAAGGATAAACACTCAAACCAACTCCATGCAGAAGTCTCCTGAAAAAGTCTACAACCACCTACTCCAAACACTGAACGTCACCTTCAACTCCAAACCAGGAAATGGAAAAATTATCATTGGCAACTCCCAAATGCCAGTGGCTAGCATATATACAAGAGGGGAGTGGCCAACACAGAACAGCTGAGACAATTCAGAATGGAGAGCTCCAGAAGTTCAACTGAACTGACTAACCATTGCAATGACAGAGAAAGGAAATCCTGCATTGTTTAATAGGATGGTGATGCAGTTTTAATTAGTGCAGGAGGTAATGTAACCAGACGCCGCAATCTTCTGACCACTCTCTGTCGCAGTATTCCCGTGACATGCGTTATGCGTTGTTATGCGATGCCCATAGCTTCACATCGAAGTCAGTTGTCGGCTATAGTAGAGGAAGCCACACATCGTGGGCATGGCAGAAGATGAGAACAATCTTTTTTGTTTTGCTTTACATGTGTTGAACAGTGACAGGAATGGGGAACATTATTACAGGATAGGCCCAGGATCAGGGACACCATACTGGAAAGGTGCCTATGATGGAGGACATGTATTACTGGAAGAGGTCAGAATGAGGACATTACACCAATATGGGGGACATTATTACTGGAAGGGCCCAGGTTGGGAACATTACACCAGAATGGGGGACATTATTAATAGAAGGAGCCCAGGATGGGGGACATTATTACTGAAGGGGACCAGAATGGAGACATTACATGAGGATGGGAGACATTATTACTCAAAGTGACCCATAATCGGGGACATTATACCAGGAAGGGGCCCAGGATGGAGGACATTATTACTGGAAGGGGCCCAGGATGGGGGAAATTCTTACTGGAAGGCGCACAGGATATTGGATATCATTACTTGAAGGGGCACAGGATGGGGGATATTACAGTGACAGCAAAAAAAATCTGAACACTTGTGCGGCAAACAAAAAACTTTACATGTAAAATCCCTGTCATGTTTTCACTTCTTAAAATTGCACACAATTAGGGAGATAATCAAAAACTGCCTAATAGCAAAACTGGCTCACGGCTCCACAATAAACACTTGAATATTAAGATTTTGTGGTTTCGTTGAACTTGTAAAGATTATTTTTGCGAGCACTATATTACCTGAAGGGGAGTACATCACACCAGGAAGTAGCCCAGGATGGGTAACATTAGTACAGGGTGGGAGACATTATTATATTATGAGAGTGGCAAATACATGTTTTTATAGGATTTAGACTGCTACAAGGGCTAATTTATCTGACCAACACGTGGGTGGGGACTTAGGTCCAAATTTTACCTTGGAGCCCATGGGACTCTAAATACGGCACTGCCCGAAAGCATTTAAAAGAAGTAATAAAATGTTGTTTTATCATTGCTGTGCATTATGTCCATTTCTTGTGGCAGGTTTTCAGTACTTTTTCAGGTGTATTCCAAATCCACGTGAAAGAGAAGCTGTGTGCACATAACCAGTGTTTGCTCAATTTCTGCTCCCAAAATTCAAAAAACACTGCATGCACATACCCTGCGACAGAAGAAGCCTGAGCGACCTGCAACTTCCTTTTTTTCTAAAAACGTCAAGTGGTTAAAAGAAGCAACATGTCCATTCTTCTGGCGTTTTCCGCTTGAAAGTCATTCTGTGTCTTACAATACAAATCAATGGGAAAGCTGAAAAGACGCCCAGAAGACAACTGAAGTGTTTGGAGCATTTTTGGAGCATTTGACATAATTAAAAAAAAAAAAAAAAAATGCTGGTGCTTCCTTCATTACACTATGTAACAAATTTTAATTTTTTGTTTGTCCTTGGGTAACAATGGTGTTTTCCCAATCACGTATGACTAAAGTGAAAAGAAAATGGCCAAAATTCTCAAGAAAGTTTGCTTTTGTGGTCAGAACATTGATAATTTGAAATCTATATTTTCTCGAACATTAGCAAAACGTGTAACGTTGTGTAGACCGCGAGAAGCTTCCGGAAATGCGAGAACTGTCGATAAAATAGTATAAATACAGGATCCTTAATTGTCCATTTGTGTTACAGTTGATACATACCTGCATTTAATTTAGATGGCATCAAGAGTAGAGTTGAGCGATACTTTTCGATATCCAAAAGTATCGGAATGGTATCGCCGATACCATTAAAATATCGGCGATACCCGATACCGATACCGGAAATCCAATGTAAGTCTATGGGAACAAAATATCGTAACTAAAAAGACCCCATTCTTTCCTTGTAAACACTAAATATACACACATAGAATACATATATATATATATATATATACATGTCATTGTGACATATATATATACATATATGTATAGTTTATACACTTCTACATAGTAAAATAGCCTCTGATTCAATTGCCGGGTAAAGCCGGCTTCTGTGAAAAGACAGAAGCACCCGACATGAAATGACACTTGGTGTACATAGGGTTAACCATGTCTTTTCATGTCGTTTGCTATCTGATTTGCACAAACAATTACATCAGTCTATGTGTGCAAAATTTCACACCTGTAGGGGTTAATTAAAGTTGTAAATTCGTTGTAAAAAAAACTGACTTTTTTGCTACGAATTTACACCTTTAATTAACCCCTACAGGTGTGAAATTTTGCACACATAGACTGATGTAATTGTTTGTGCAAATCAGATAGCAAAGGACATGGTTAACCCTATGTACACCAAGTGTCATTTCATGTCGGGTTCTGCATTTTCAGAAAAGCCGGCAATTGAATTAGCGGCTATTATACATGTAGAAGTGTATGAACTATAAATATAAATATATATATATGTGTCACAAATTCAATGACATGTATATATATATATATGAGGTGTAAAATTGCTGAAAAAAAATGCGTGGGCTCCCGCCCTATTTTCGCAACCAGACAGACAAAGCCAGTGAGTGGGGGCAGATAATAATAGCCTAGAGAGGGACCATTATTTTTGCCCCCCCCCGGCTACTAACATCTGCCCCCAGACACCCCAGGAAAGACAAATCTATAATTAGATTCGCCCTTTCTGGCACTTTGCCCTCTATTCCCATTGCCCTGTAGCGGTGGCGAATGGGTTAATATGGGGTTAAAGCCACCTTGCTATTGAAAGGTGACCTTAAGCCAGGTTAATAATTGAGAGCTGTCAATTAGACAACTATCAATTATTAATCCTATTGCATGAAATAAAAATAAAACACACACACTTTAATTAAAAATCATTTTAATGAAATAAAGACACGTTTTTGACCATCTTTTATTTTACTGCAAAAACCATTTCCTGTAATAAAAATAAAATAAAAAAGCAAAATTATTCTTACCTATCCCATGCACAGTCAGGTCCCACGGTGTAATCCTTCAGAAAGGGTTAATGTTTACTGCAGGGACCGCAGCTAATGCTGCAGCCTCACAGTAAACCCCCAAATGAATGAGTTCCTCTCCTGGCTGACAGGAGAGTAAAGGCTGGGTCTCACATAACGATACACCAGCGATCCCGACAACGATATGCACTTGTCAGGATCGCTGGTGTATCGCTACATGATCGCTGCTGAGCTGTCAAACAGGCAGCTCAGGCAGCGATCTGGGACAGCGACACTGCGGGTAACATCACTTAAGGGCCCGTCTCACATAGCGATATCGCTACCGAGATCGCTGCTGAGTCACTAGTTTTGTGACGCAGCAGCGAGCTCACCAGCGATATCGCTGTGTGTGACATTCAGCGACGATCAGCCCCCCTGCCGGGTATCGCTGATCGTCGCTGAAATGTCAGGACCTTTTTTTGATCGCTGGTTTCCCGCTGACAGGCACGCATCGCTGCGTGTGACAGGCGGGAGACCAGCGATCCGCTGGTAACCAAGGTACACAGCGGTTTCCAGGCGCGGGGCTGTGCCTAGAACCGCTGTGTACCTTGGATACCAGCGCCTGATGCAGGGGGCTGGTATCCAAGGTACACAGCGGTTTAGGAACCCGCTAATGTGTACCTTGGATACCAGCTCCCTGCATCAGGGCCTGGTATCCAAGGTACACTGCGGGTAACTAAGCGATGTTACCGCAGTGTCGCTGTCCCAGATCGCTGCCTGAGCTGCCTGTTTGGCAGCTCAGCAGCGATCATGTAGCGATACACCAGCGATCCTGACAAGTGCATATCGTTGTCGGGATCGCTGGTGTATCGTTATGTGAGCCCCAGCCTTTAGTTACCCGCAGTGTACGTTGGATACCAGCGCCCTGATGCAGGGAGCTGGTAACCAAGGTACACAGCGGGTTTCCAAGCGCTGCGCAGTGCCTGGAAACCCGCTGTGTACCTTGGATACCAGCTCCCTGCATCAGGGCGCTGGTATCCAAGGTACACAGCGGGTTTCTAGGCACAGCCCCGCGCCTGGAAACCCGCTGTGTACCTTGGTTACCAGCGGATCGCTGGTCTCCCGCCTGTCACACGCAGCGATGCGTGCCTGTCAGCGGGAAACCAGCGATCAAAAAAAGGTCCTGACATTTCAGCGACGATCAGCGATACCCGGCAGGGGGGCTGATCGTCGCTGAATGTCACACACAGCGATATCGCTGGTGAGCTCGCTGCTGCGTCACAAAACTAGTGACTCAGCAGCGATCTCGGTAGCGATATCGCTATGTGAGACGGGCCCTTAAGTGGAAAGCTTAATTGATTGCTTTCCACTTTCACTTCAGGTCAACCAGGGACACAATCAGTGACGTCAGAGGGAACTGATTAACAAAAATAGGGGTTCCCTTCGAAAAAAAAATGGCGTGGGGTCCCCCCTATTTTTGTTAACCAGCCAGATGAAGCAGACCGCTGAGGCCTGGATTTTCAGGCTGTTAAGGAGCCAAGATCCATGGACCTTGCCAGCCTGATAATACCAGGCCACAGCAGTCTGCATATCTTGGCTGATTAACAAAAATAGGGGATCCCCTCGAAAAAAATTGGCGTGGGGTCCCCCCTTTTTGTTAACCAGCCAGATGAAGCAGACCGCTGAGGCCTGGATTTTCAGGCTGTTAAGGAGCCAAGATCCATGGACCTTGCCAGCCTGATAATACCAGGCCACAGCAGTCTGCATATCTTGGCTGATTAACAAAAATAGGGGATCCCTCGAAAAAAATTGGCGTGGGGTCCCCCCTATTTTTGTTAACCAGCCAGATGAAGCAGACCGCTGAGGCCTGGATTTTCAGGCTGTTAAGGAGCCAAGATCCATGGACCTTGCCAGCCTGATAATACCAGGCCATAGCAGTCTGCATATCTTGGCTGATTAACAAAAATAGGGGATCCCCTCGAAAAAAATTGGCGTGGGGTCCCCCCTATTTTTGTTAACCAGCCAGATGAAGCAGACCGCTGAGGCCTGGATTTTCAGGCTGTTAAGGAGACAAGATCCATGGACCTTGCCAGCCTGATAATACCAGGCCACAGCAGTCTGCATATCTTGGCTGATTAACAAAAATAGGGGATCCCCTCGAAAAAAATTGGCGTGGGGTCCCCCCTATTTTTGTTAACCAGCCAGATGAAGCAGACCGCTGAGGCCTGGTTTTTCAGGCTGGTAAGGATCCAATATCCATGGACCTTGCCAGCCTGATAATACCAGGCCACAGCAGGGTTAACAAAAATAGGGGATCCCCTCGAAAAAAAATGGCGTAGGGGTCCCCCTATTTTTGTTAACCAGCCAGGTAAAATGCAGACTGCTGCGGCCTGGTATTAAAAGACTGTCAAGGCCCATGGATTTTGGCCCTCAACAGCCTGATAATACCAGGCTACAGCAGCCCCACATTTGGCGCATCAAAAGATGTGCCAATTGTGGCACTTTACCCGGCTCTTCCCACTTGCCCTGTAGCGGTGGCAAGCGGGGTAATAAGGGGTTAATGTCACCGTTGATTGCACGGTGACAATAAGCCCGGTTAATAATGGAGAGGCGTCAATAAGACACCGATCCATTATTAATCCCAAAGTTTTTAAATGTTTAAAAAAAGACACAGCAAGAAAAAAGTCTTTTAATGAATAAAGAGACAACACAGTTTTCATTTCTTTTATTACTCTCTCATTCCTGCGACACCATCGATCTCCTGTAAAAAAATTAAAAAAACAAACCAACAGTATACCACCTGTCCGACGCAGTCCATAGTAACGACTGTCCCACGACGATCCAGCTCTGCTACATCGGAATGACAGGCAGAGCCTGACATCCCGGCGCAGCACAGCTGCTTACCTGCTTCCCCGGCGGTGACGTCATCGGACTGCTTTACGGCCGCGATTACCCAGCAGTCACTGCAGTTATCGCGAGAAACTGCATGTGACCGCCAGGGAGAAGAGGATGGCGGCCATTAAGCAGTCCGGGATGTGACCGCCGGCGATCTTCTGCCGGGTAAGTGCCGCTGACTCCTGACAGACCCGACCGACGGACACTGACAGTGACATTCCGATTCCGGTATCCGATATGACGAAAATATCGGTACTCGGAATCGGAATTCCGATACAGCCAATATCGGCCGATACCCGATATTTGCAGTATCGGAATGCTCAACACTAATCAAGAGGTTGTTAGTATCCGGCGGATGCATTTTGCTACATTTGTGGCGAATTTATAAAAACACGAGCTAAAAGATACAACGTGGCGGCATCTTCTAAGATATGTGAGGCCTACAGAGCCTACTTCGGCATGCCTGTAGGGGATCAAGACAATCCATGGGCGCCTCATTTCACTTGTGAATACTGCAAGAGAGCTCTTGAGGGTAAGGTGAACAATTGTTGATAGCTAAGATATCAAGATTTTAATTTTTTAAATTCCTCATTACAGCTTAAAAGAACTGTTGTTAAAATAAGTGCACATTTTCTTTCTGCTATAGAACAACATGTATAATTGTATATCATACAGTTCAATACACATATATTTTATTCTCATGTTTAATACCTTACAGGCTGTTACAGAGGAGAAAAAAGGGCAATGAAGTTTGCTATCCCACGAATTTTGCGAGTGCCAACTGACCATGTCAATAACTGTTACTTCGTATGGTGGACCCATCCAAATGTCGAACTGGCAAGCGTGCGCGTCCTATACCTATCCAGACATTCCTTCCTCAATTGCTCCAGTTCACTCTGCCCCAAGCTTCCCTTACTTATTCTCCAGAAGGAGTTCAGCCATCTTTAAGAGAATGTGAGGCAGTCTGAGAGTGAGGAAGACAATGCAAATCCAGAATACAGTTTTGTAAAAGAAAGATTACCTTACTACCCTAACCAAAAAGACCTTAACGATCTCATCAGAGACTCGGTTTCACCAAGTCAAACGCTGAGCTTCTCATGTCCAGTCTCAAACAGTGGAACTTGTTAAACAAAAGTGTCAAAGTAGCTGATCCGAGAAAGTTGTCATCAAACTTTTGCCGCTTCTTCGGTCAGCAAGATGGACTATGCTTCAGCAACAATGTGCGGGTCTATTCGAAGCTAAGGAATCACGTGCAACTTGAGCGAGTGGCGCCTATTCATAGATAGTTCATCCAGGAGCCTCAAAGCCGTGCGGCTGCATAATGGGAACAAGTACCCATCTCTGCCTTGGCAAACTCGGTTCATCTCAAAGAGGACTACACCAGTGTCAAGCTGCTGTTATGTGTCTTGAAGTACGAGGATTATGGCTGGGACGTCATTGGAGACTTCAAAATGATGGCATTTCTGATGGGCCTCCAAGGCGGTTTTACAAAGTTTCCTTGTTTTCTTTGCCTTTGGGACAGCCGGGACACCAATCAGCACTATCACAGGCGGTACTGGCCACAGAGACCGAGTTTTCTGTGGGAAATAATAACTGCTATTTTCTCACAGTAAAATGGGCCCCATAAAATGCTCCATACAGTATAATGGGCCCCACATAGTGCTCCAAACAGTGAAATGGACCACGTATATTGGTCCATACAGTATAATGGCCTCACACAGTGCTACATACAGTATAATGAACTCCTATTTTTCTATATAGTATAAATGCCCCATATAGTGCTGTGTAGCAGCTCCTGCTGCATATACAGTGAAAGAAAATAATTATTTGATCCCTTGCTGATTTTGTAAGTTAAGTTTGCCCACTGACAAAGACATGAACAGTCTATAATTTTAAGGGTAGGTTAATTTTAACATTGAGAGATAGAATATCAGAAATAAAATCCAGAAAATCACATTGTATAAATTATAGAAATTTATTTGCATTTTGCAGTGAAAAATAAGTATTTGATCCCTCTGGCTAACAAGACTTAATACTTGAAGGCAAAACCCTTGTTGGCAAGCACAGCAGACGTTTTGTAGTTGATGATGAGGTTTTGCGCACATGTCAAGAGGAATTTCGGTCCACTCCTCTTGCAGATCATCTCTAAATCATTAAGATTTTGAGGCTGTTTGCTTGGCAACTCGGTAGCTTCAACTCCCTCCATAAGTTTTCTATGGTATTAATGTCTGGAGACTGGTCTAAACCACTCCATGACTTTAACGTGCTTCTTTTTGAACCACTCCTTTGTTGCCTTGGCTGTATGTTTTGGGTCATTGTCTTGCTGGAAGACCCAGTCCACGACCCATTTTTAATGTCCTGGAGGAGAGAAGGAGGTTGTCACTCAGGATTTGCGGTAACATGGCTCAGATGCGGTGAGTAGTCCTGTGCCCTTATCAGAGAAACAACCACAAAACATAATGTTTCACCTCCATGCTTGACAGTGGGGATGGTGTTTTTGGGTATAGGCAGCATTTCTTCCTCCAAACACAGCGAGTTGAGAAAATGGCAAAGACTTAAATTTTTTTTCTCATCTGACAATAGCACTGTAATGTATGTAGTACCGTTCATATAGCGTCTTGTGCTTGGGTGCGATGAACAAACATGAGACACAGTTTTGATATAGAAAAGTCCTGTATTACTTCATACAAGTTGGCAGAAATAGTCACACAGTTTGCAGACACAGAAACAGGAGACACAGCAGGCCAGAGTAATCCAAGCTCAGCAAAACACTTCCAATACAGATTCAGGATCTTCTTCTCTGTTACCGTAAGTCCATGCAAAGTGGGTCTTTCAAAGAGCAGAGTTCAGAGTCCACAAGTGCTTCAGAGTTCCTAGTAGGAATAGCTGGAGTACAAGGTCCAAGGCTTACAGGAGTCAAGTCACAGGTTTTACTGCAGGCTAGATTCTGAAGCACTGATTGCTCAGCTGTGGCTGCTTAAGAAGCAAAGGAGAGAATCAGGGCGGGAACATGCAAGCTGAAACTCCATTTTGACTGAGGGGCAAGATAGCTGCAGCAAGACAGAAAGTAAAAATGGCTGACGAACAAACTGAGTTTCAGGAATATATCATAGAACCTTACATTACTCCCCCCTTAAGGACAACCTCCGGATGACCTCAGACCAGGCTTGTGTGGGTACCTCTGATGAAACGACGGAGCAAGCGAGGAGCATTAACGTTATTGACCGGTTCCCATGAGTTGTCCTCCACTGGGTAGCCCTGCCCATTTAATCAGATATTTTAACTGATTTCAATACAACCTGGAATCTAAAATCCTTTCCACCAAAAAATTCTTCTGACCATCGACTAGCACTGGGTCAGGGCAAGGAGGGAACGTCCAGGAAAAAGTATTGGGTGTCGCAGCCTTTATAGGGATACAGAAAGAAAGGGGGATTTCATAGTTCTGGGCAGTTGAAGAGACAAGCAACAGCATTTTTTTTTTTTTTTATTTTTTAAACTGATTTTTTGGGGGCCCAAAATGTTTATGTCCCAATTTTGACGTGGAATCCTTAACTTAAGATTTCTGGTTGACAGCCAGACCAAGTTTTCCAAACCTTAAAAAGCTGGTGCAGGTTTACGAAATTTATCTGCTGCTTTCTTTTTACCTTTTGAGCGTTCCCAGATTTTCCCCTTTGAAATCCATATTCTTCTGTAAAGACGGGGATTTTTAGCCACTGCTGGAAAAGGCTTTTCTAGGGGAAACCCGGTGGTAGAAGTTAGGATGATAACCTAGATTAGAGAAAAAAAGGGAGGCCCTGTTTAGTGGAGGCATCTGAAGTTGTTATAACAAACTCGCTAATGGAAGTAGATCCACCCAATAACCTGTAGGGGCAGATAAAGCAGCGGAGTTTATTTGCTTCCAGGGTTGTTTGGGTTCGTTGGGTCTTTTCCATTAGTCTGGGGATGAAAAAGCAGAAGAAAGGTTTACTTTAATGTCCAATGCTCCCCACAGAAAATTTTGCCCAAAAACCTAGAAGTGAATTGAAACCCCCGATCCAAAAATAACCTCACCCGGTAACCCAGGGAAAGCGAAACACATCTTTAATCATCAAATCTGATGTCTGTTTTGCAGGGGGGTAAGCCGCCAAGGGAAAAAATGGGTTTCCTTTGTTTAACGGTTCAACCACCACTAGAATTGTGTTCTTCCCCTGAGAGGTGGAAAAACTCCACAATGAAGTCCATAGAAAGGGATCCCACGGGCGGGACGGGGTGGGAAAGCTGAAAACAGACCAGTTGGTGAGGAGCGGGGGTGTTTTGCATCTTCCCCAAAGACCTCACATAAGTGACAAATTCAAAAACACCCCTTCCTGCAAGTGGGCACCAAAAGAAACGAGAAAGAAATTCCTGTGTCTTTAGTTTTTCCTCATCCCCAGCTATCTTGGAATCGTGAATGAGTTGCAATACTCTCAATCTGACGTTTCAGGAATTATACACGTTGTCCCTGAATCCAAAACAACCATTCTTAAAACAAGGACTTACGTACCTTGGGGGTTGCCAAAAAGGAATCCGCATGGTATGCTTCTTGTTGTCCTTAAGTAGGTCTTGATTATGAATTATCCTAGGAATCAAGAGTCGGAAGAATAGTTTAGGAGGAGTAATTGGACTTTGTCTCTGCTGAGAAAAATCAGAGAGTGCATAAAGCCTTTCCATTGCGCGATCCTGGTCATAAAGATGATAAAATTAAATTGGTTTAAGAAAAGTTTTCCACGAGCCTGGCGAGATCGGCACTTAACCGACCTATAAATAAAGGTTACGAAGGTTTTGCCCAACACAATTTGTGTGCAGCTCCCTGAAGAAGGTTCTATTCTTTGAAGGCGGCAATAATGGCCAACAACTCTTTGCCCACTTGAAAGTTCCTCTCAGCCGAAGAAACTGTTGGGAAAGAAGGCACAGGGATGCAAGAAAATTCTTCTCACCTGTTCTCTGAGAGAGTATAGCTCCAACGGCCCAGTTTGAAGCATCCACCTCTTTTTATGAAGGGGGAGCTCGGGGTTGGGATGTACTAGGAAAGGTGCAGTGGTAAATTTATCTTTTTTGACGGGAAAATGCTTCCGGGCTTGGGGAGTCCAGGAAAACCTAGCTTTTTTCCCGGGTAATTTGAGTTGAACGGTGACACTACCTCAGAGAAATTTCTAAAAGGAAAAAGTCTATTAAAATTGGCAAACCCCAAGAACCCGTACCCCTTCACATTTCTAGGACTTTGGGCCATCCCCTTTTTGGCTTGGGTTTTGCTTCCATCCATATAAATTCCTTGTGTAGACATACAACCCCAAAATTTTAATTTCGGTCCTATGGGGGAATTCCCACTTTTCAAGTTTTGATGTAAAAATGATTTTGTCTTAGGGGTTCCAGCCCCTTCTCACATGGCCATGATGTTCCTCTGTGGATTAAAAAATTAGAATTTCATCCAAATAAATTACCCCCGAAGTATCTAGGAGATCCCTGAAGATGTCATTCACCAAGTGTTGGAAAGTGGCTGGGCGGGTACTCAGACCAAAAGAAAAACTTGGGTATTCAAAGTGTCCATAGCTTGGGCCGAATGCAGTTTCCATTCAACCCCAGGTCTAAACGGACTAAGTTATAGGCCCCACGAAGATTAGTTTAGAAAAAAATTTTGGCAGTCGTCTCTTCCAATAACTCAGGGATTAAAGGCAATGGATAAAAGGTTTTCATAGTAACCTTATTGAGTCCCTTAGTCTACCCCATGGTCTCAGGTCCCTCTTTCTTTTTTACAAAAGAAGATGGGCCCCTGCAGAGATAAGAGGGGCGTTTGAAGCCCTTGGCTAGATTTTCATTTTAGGGAATCCTTTAAAACTTTTGCTCGGGCCCCGGGGGTAGATTTACCAAAAGGTATTTTCTCTCCAGCAAAATTCATTGGACAATCATAGGACGTAGGGGAAGTGGTCACGTTCTCTTGTCAATAAAACCCATGTCCTGGTTACAGGTAGTTCAGGGATGACTATCCTTTTTGGAAAGAGCAAGCTGAAACTTTTGGATCATCTGTTTCTCTGGAAAGTGAATTTCTTGGTCTCCATTAAGGTTTTGATTCTGACCTTGCAGCCATGGTTTTGCCTAGAATAAGGGAAAGTGGGGGGGGAGAAGAGATAACATAAAGACAGTTTCTCTTTATGATCTTTACCATAAGAACCCCAAAGGCTCTGTTGCCTGATCACGGTCAGGGGTCAGCGGGCTCCCAGTTTCCATCTGTACTGGAGTAGCCTTTTCACTGAACGTATTCCCTGTTTCAAGCAAAAGGAGACATCCATAAAATTTCCACTTTCCCCCGAGTCGACATAGCAGAGCTAGACACCAAGCTGAGTCAACCCAGGGTTTGATGGGAAAAAAAGCAATTTAAATTGTTTTTCTTCAACTCAGTGGGACACCGTGAGGAAACTTAAAAAGGCAGCGTTTCCATCAACGTCCTCAGAGGTAACGGGTTTAAGTCCGAGAAATCAAGATCTGTTGCTGCAGATCTCTCGGAGCCTGAGGCTCGGCCCAACAGATCCCCCCGCAACACTCACAATGAATGAGTTGCTGCAGTTAGTCTTACGAGAACGGCTGGGGCAGTTTATAATGAAGTGCCCTGACTTACCACAATAGAAACATAGATTCTCTTAAAACGATGTTCCTTGCGTGCATCACATACCCGTTGTTGTAAAGAGTCTACCTGCATGGGTTCAGGTTCCCGTGTAATCCTACTCAAAGGTTCCTTAGCTGGAGAGGAAGGTAGGAAAAGGTTTAGTCGATTGCTTTCGAACCATCTCTCTTGCCTGCGTTCAGTCAGACGGAGTATCAATACGGATGCAGTAGTTAATAAAGTCACCTAACGCAGTGGGAGGGTCGGCACGAGCAAGTTCATCCTTAATCAGTGGAGATAACCCCTTTCGAAAAATAGATTTTTTGGCGGAACTGTCCCAGGTGGTATCAAGGGCCCATCTCCTGAAATCCAAGGCATATTCAGCTACCGATGGCTTACCTTGGCGCAAAGCTAACATGGCTGCTTCAGCTGTTGCACCTCGATTGGGGTCATCAAACACCTGCCCCATGGCTGAAATAAAATCATCAAGGTGTTCAAACAATCATCCTCAGTCTCAATCAGAGGGTTTGCCCACATTAAAGCCTTGTTGGTAAGCAACATAATTATATTAAGCACCTTAGATCGTTCAGTGGGAAATTGTGAAGATGTCCCAGAAAAAAAAAAATTGCATTGATTAATAAATCCCCTGAATTTCTCACGTTCACCGCCAAAACGAAAAGGGGCAACTTGGGAATCCCAGCACTCGGGGCTACGGCAGGAGCCTGGACTCGCCCCTTAGAACCTCAATCCTGGCTCGCAAAATCTGGGTAGTCTGTCCAACCACTTGCAAATTGTGATTATTGAGGTCCTGTAGATTTGTAAAACGGGTCTTTATATTCTGCAAATCTGCAAGGATATTATCAGTCACTCCGCAAAGTTCCTTTATGCGGGCCTCCATTTTCCAGATCTTTTAAGACAGGATTACTGGGAAGAAGAGGAGAGAAAAAAAAAAAACAATAGTGTTCACCTGTGGCAACACTGCAGAGAGAAAAAAAAAATTAAGGGAACTGCTCACCTGGAATGGTTTTTGAGAAGTCACAACCACTATCATCACAGAAAGTTTCAACCAGACATCTGATATCCAGAGTTACAGCAGACAAAAAAAAGAAAAGAAAGGAAAAAAAAAAAAAAATAATAGTGTTTACTGTGGTAACACTGCAAAAAAGAAAAAACTTAAGGGAATTGCTCACCGGAATGGTTGTGAGAAGTCACAACCACTGTCATCACAGAAAGTACAACCGGACGTCTGATATCCACAGTACAGCAGACACAGCCTTCCAGACCCAGCAGACACTAACGTTTTTGGCTTCAGAATCTTGTAATTAATGTAGTACAGTTCATATAGCGTTTGTGCTTGGGTGCGATGAAATACATGAGACACAGGTTTGATATAGAAAAGTCCTGTATTACTTCATACAATGGCAGAAAATAGTCACACAGTTTGCAGACACAGAAACAGGAGACACAGCAGGCCAGAGTAATCCAAGCTCAGCAATCACTCTCCAATACAGATTCAGGATCTTCTTCTCTGTTACCGTAAGTCCATGCAAACGTGGGTCTTTCAAAGAGCAGAGTTCAGAGTCCCCCAAGTGCTTCAGAGTTCCTCAGTAGGAATAGCTGGAGTAAAGGTCCAAGGCTTACAGGAGTCAAGTCACAGGTTCACTGCAGGCTAATTCTGAAGCACTGATTGCTCAGCTGTGGCTGCTTAAGAAGCAAGGAGAGATCAGGGCGGGAACATGCAAGCTGGAAACTCCATTTTGACTGGGGGCAAGATAGCTGCAGCAAGACAGAAAGTAAAATGGGGTGACGAACAAACTGAGTTTCAGGAATATATACATAGAACCTTACAAGCACCTTCTCCCAATCGCTCACAGAATCACCCAGGTGTTCATTGCAAACTTCAGACGGGCCTGCACATGTGCCTTCTTGAGCAGGGGGACCTTGCGGGGGCACTGCAAGATTTTAAACTGTTACGGAGTCATGAGTTTACCAATGGCTTTCTTGGTGACCGTGGTCAAAGCTGCCTTGAAATCATTAACAAGTCCCCCCCCTGTAGTTTTAGGCTTCCTCATGATCAAGGATACACAACGAGGTGAGATTTTGCATGGTGCCCCCGATTTGATGTTTGATTGACAGTCATTTTGTATTTCTTCCATTTTCTTACTATTGCACCAACAGATGTCTCCTTCTCACCCAGCGTCTTATTTATGGTTTTGTCGCCCATTCCAGTTTGTGCAGGTCTATGATCTTGGCCCTGACATCCTTATAAAGCTCTTTGGTCTTGCCCATGTTGTAGAAGTTAGAGTCTGACTGATTGATTGAGTCTGTGGACAGGAGTCTTTTATAAAGATGATTATGTAAGACAGCTGTCTTTAATGCAGATAACGAGTTGATTAGGAGATCTTACTGGTCTGTAGGAGCCAGAACTCTTAATGATAGGTCGGGGATCAAATACTTATTTTCTCACTGCACAATGCAAATATATTTATATAATTTATACAATGTGATTTTCTGTATTTTATTTTTGATATCTATCTCTCAATGTTAAAATTAACCTACCCTTATAATTATAGACTGTTCATGTCTTTGTCAGTGGGCAAACTTACAAAATCAGCAAGGGATCAAATACTTATTTCCTTCGTGTAGCACTATCCGTGGCACTTAAACTTCTCTCACCCTGGACATTGGCATCCACGGCACCTCAGGCTTACAGGAAAATACCTCAGCTCTCTTCCACCGCTGGTTACTAAGGATCGTATCAAGACATCCATTGTCTGATCCCTAACTGGTGACGTCTGGCAGTTGGGCACTTTTGAACCGCGCAAGACATTTATGTCCCATGCAGCAGCACAGATTTCGCTGGAGTTCCGACTGCAACCACAGCAAAGGCACTGGCTGCCTCCTTGAGCTACAGCACCACTCACTCCCAGGGGCGCAGGGTTACTTCTCCTGGGCTCGATAGTTCACCTGTAGGGGCTGACACCCACCAGACTTCACAACAGCCCTTACATAATTACATGTGTGTGTGTGTGTGTGCGTGTGTAAAAATGGCTGAAGAGCTGCCTTCTCCCACCATCACAGTTCACACACAATTGTGATATCTGACTTTGCAGGGCGCCACACATGCAATGTTGATTTTCCCATCAAACCTGCTACAAGATCCCAATGCAGATGTGAATACAGCCTAAATGTTCATATTCCACCCTGATTGACTAGAGAATATGTAATTTAATGTTTACTGTCCTTTTAGCTCAGTCCTATTTCTTACCAGTATAGAAGTATGAGTCCCAGCTTCCCCACTACCAGGACATGGTGCAGCTGCAGACACACAGGTTACATAAGGAACATAACAAGCAGAATCTTCATGTGCAGAAATGGTCAGGAAAATAAATGAACTATTGTGCAGCCAGCTGGTTCTATATCAGAAGAAGGATGCATACATTATATAAACACGTAATTTCTTCATTATTCATACAAGCATGTTTACCTGAACTCTGCTAGAAGAGACCCTGTAAAAGTATGGCAAGTCGTATAGTCCAAACTTATGCACTTTATGCACTTCCACAGTGCCACCTTGTGTCAAAAAAGGATTACAGGCTGTATCACATACTTAGTGAATATTTTTTTTCTGTCTTACAGATAAAATATTTCACAAGCCATGAACCCATCGCTGTATAATATACGGTAATCTTAACATAATTCATAGAGTCATTTCAGGAGTTCTGATTGGTGGTGTGGATGCGGAGGACACAGTTACTGAAATGAATGTAGTGGCAATCAGCTGAGCTCTGGACCTATGTACCATAAGATCTACAAAAGGGCACTGCTCGGAGCATCTATAACCCCATCAACCCTCTCCTTACTATAAGTCAGAAGTTTATGTCAAAACAACAGTGTCATTTTAACCCTTTTTAATACTAAACAAGTTAGACCTTAAAAAACAAGCAATTTTTTTAAGGTATTTTTTTAGTATCTTAAGAGCATAATCTTTTTTCCCCCAGGATCAAAATTGTAGACCTGCATAAGGCTGGGATGGGCTACAGGACAATAGACAAGCAGCTTGGTGAGAAGGCAACAACTGTTGGCGCAATTATTAGAAAATGGAAGAAACATAAGATGGCTGTCAATCTTCCTCTGTATGGAGCTCCATGCAAGATCTCGCCTCGTGGGGTAAGGATGATTCTGAGAAAGGTGAGGAATGAATCCACAGCTACACGGGAGGACCTGGTCAATGACCTGAAGAGAGCTGGGACCACAGTCTCAAACATTACCGTTAGTAACATACTACGTCTTCATGGATTAAAATC
This sequence comes from Oophaga sylvatica, assembly GCA_033576555.1. NCBI lineage: Eukaryota > Metazoa > Chordata > Amphibia > Anura > Dendrobatidae > Oophaga > Oophaga sylvatica. The sequence continues at coordinate 39,508,395 of JARQOD010000007.1, forward strand.
CTACTGGGCACACAATGTCCCCCTGCTCACGTCTGCACATGTCCAGGCACGTTTGAAGTTCACCAATGACCATCTGGTGATCCAGAGGAAGAATGAGATTACATCATCAGACCAAAATAGAAAACATTTTGATATCAACTCCACTCTCTGTGTTTGGAGGAAGTAGGATTATTACTATTATTTATTATTACGCAATTTATTTCATGGCGCTTTACATGTGAAAAGGGGTATACCTAATAAAATTAGAAATCTTAAACAATACAAGTCACGACTGGTACAGGAGGAGAGAGGACCCTGACCGCGAGGGCTCACAATCTACAAGGGATGGGTAAGGATACAGTACGCGAGGGTAGAGCTGGTCGTGCAGTGGTTTGGTTCGATCTGTGGTTACTGCAGGTTGTAGGCTTGTCGGAAGAGATGGGTCTTCAGGTTACTTTTGAAGGTTTCATTGGTAGGCGAGAGTCTGAAATGTTGGGGTAGAGCGTTCCAGAGTAGGGGTGATGTGCGGGAGAAATCTTGTATGCGATTGTGGGAAGAAGAGATAAGAGGGGAGTAGAGAGGAGATCTTGTGAGGATTGAAGGTTGCGTGCAGGTAAGTCCCGGGAGACGAGGTCACAGATGTATGGAGGACACAGTTTGTGGATGGCTTTGTATGTCAGTGTAAGCTTTTCAGGGGATATAGCTCTAGGATCGCTGTCTGGGTAGACAGAATGGCATAGAAACAGTTCATTCAGACAGCAGTTCTGGTGAAAACTGGCCGCAACCAGTTTTATTAAAGTCCACAGCAAACAGATAAAAACAAATCATAAACAGAAGACCTGGGCTTGTCTAGCCACTAATTACACTTAGATAGATTGCCCTGTCTATCCGGGTCCCGGCTTTACCAGCCGGGGCCAAAACAACACATATGTTCAGCATTTACCAGCATGGAGTTTCACAGATACTCCTCCTTGTGTCTGAAGGCACCTTCAATGTCCAGACTTGAGAGAGATCCCCTCCTATTCAGCCGCTATTCGCACGGATTCTCACTGAGACTATCCTGTGTCCGGGGTACTTCCTGCACCCAGACTGAGATAGCTCACACTCCTGGAGACACTTCTGTGCCTGGACCCTTGTCCAGATTAAGCGTACTCCCACTCCTGGAGCTGCTTCTTGTGCCTGGACCCCACTACATCTCCCCTATTTTCCCACACACCCACTCCCCTTCCTTCCTTTACAACATCCCACCTCCCCCCATCCCCCCCCCAACACCAAACCCCCACCATCTCACCTCAACCCCACCCAACTAAAATTATACCCCCCCCCATCCCATCCCCCCATCCCCCTCCCCTACCCCCCCCTATTATTTCACCCATCTCTTTCCCCTCTTCTTTTCCTCCTTCCCCCCTCTATCTTCCCCCATCCCCCACACTCCCCCCCCCCCACCTCCCAATAAACAATTCACTCTTCTCATTCCTCCTCCCTCTTACCCTTCCCATTCCCTCTTCAATCTCCCCCAATCACCCTTCCATCATTTCCCATCAACCAACCACCTCCCCCACTACCCCATCAACCCACACCACATACCTAATACCCCCTCTTTCTCAATACCTCCCACACACCCCCCAACCCCCTACCCAATCTTCTTTTACCTCCCCACCAAATCTCCCTTACTTACCTTCATCTAACACATCACTCCTTCACCTACACATCATTCATACCTCCCCCCCCCTCCAACAAATCCACCCAACCAAACCCCCCCACATTCTAAATACACTCCCCCTCTCCACCACAAAACACCCCCCACCTCAATACCCCCCCCCTTTACCTTCTTCCCCTCTCCTTCCCCATTACCCCCACAAACCCCTTCAATATTCCCTAACATTCACAACCCATACATTCCTCCTCCCTCCCCTCCCTTAAACCACCACACATCAAACACTTACCCATCCACTTAACCAAACTTCTCATCACCACACACTTCCAAAAAATCTTCCCCCTCCCCCTACCCCCAAACCCCTATTCCCACCTACACATCTTAATCCCAGTTTAGAACAAAAAGTCCTCCAAAATCTGGAAACAAACTGGACTCCTCTGTCAGACACAATGTTCTCAGGAATGCCGTGTAAACGAACCACGTGCTGAAGGAACAACGGCACCAATTCGAGGAGGAAGGCAACTTAGGTAATGGCACAAGATGTATCATTTTGGAAAACCTATCACAAATTACCCAGATGGTGGTCATTCTCTGAGAAACAGGAAGATCGGAAATGAAATCCATAGAGATATGGGTCCATGGTCTCTTGGGCACAGGCAATGGCATCAACAAACCACTAGAGCGAGAGCAAGGCTTGGAGCGAGAGCAAGTCCCGCAGGACTGCACAAATTCCCTGACATCGCGAGACAAGGTAGGCCACCAAAAGGACCGACTAACCAAGTCTCTGGTACCAAAAATTCCGGGATGCCCAGCCAATGCGGAACAATGAATCTCAGACATCACACTCTTTTTCCATTGGTCCGGGACAAACAATTTTCCAACAGGGCAGCGCTCGGGCCTATCCTCCTGACACCCCTCCAGAGCAAGTCTCAAATTAGGCGAGATGGCGGAAAGAACTACACCCTCCTTCAAAATAACAGAGGGATCAGATAGCTCAGGAGAGTCCGCAAGGAAACTCCTCGAGAGGGCATCCGCCTTAACATTCTTAGTGCCAGGAAGAAAGGAAACCACAAAATTAAAACGTGTGAAAAACAAGGCCCACCTGGCCTGTCTAGGATTGAGTCGCTTGGCAGATTCCAGATAGACCAGATTCTTATGGTCCGTAAGGACCACCACCTGATGTTTGGCTCCCTCCAGCCAATGTCTCCACTCTTCAAAAGCCCACTTCATGGCCAATAACTCCCGATTACCCACGTCATAATTACGTTCAGTAGGAGAAAATTTTCGAGAGAAAAAGGCACAAGGGTTACTTTTAGAGGTCTCTGGATCTTTTTGGGACAAAACGGCACCTGCCCCAATTTCAGAGGCATCAACCTCCACCTGAAATGGCAGAGAAACATCAGGCTGCCGTAGAACAGGAGCAGAAGTGAATCTCTGCTTAAGTTCCTGAAACGCAGAGACTGCCTCAGGAGGCCAATTCACCACATCAGAACCCTTTCTGGTCAAATCAGTTAATGGTTTAACAATAACAGAGAAATTACCAATAAATTTACGATAAAAATTGGCAAAACCCAAAAATCTCTGAAGAGCCTTTAATGAAGTAGGTTGGACCCAATCACAGATGGCCTGAACCTTGACCGGGTCCATTTCAATAACAGATGGGGACAAAATGAATCCCAGAAATGAGATCTTCTGTACGCCAAAAAGACACTTTGATCCCTTCACATACAGAGCATTCTCTCTCAAAATCTGGAATACAGTTCGAGCATGTTTCACATGAGAGTCCCAGTCATTAGAAAAAATCAAGATATCATCCAAATAAACAATCAGAAACTTGTCCACAAAATCCCTGAAAATGTCATTCATGAAGGACTGGAAGACGGAAGGAGCATTAGTGAGCCCAAAGGGCATCACAAGGTACTCAAAATGCCCTTCAGGGGTGTTAAATGCCGTCTTCCATTCATCCCCGTGCTTAATGCGAATAAGGTTATACGCCCCCCTGAGGTCAAGCTTGGTAAACCAAGTAGCGTTTTTCACCCTGGAAAACAGGTCAGAAATCAAGGGTAACGGGTATTGATATTTCACAGTAATATTGTTCAAGAGACGATAATCAATACACGGCCTTAATGAACCATCTTTTTTGGCCACAAAGAAAAAACCGGCACCTAAGGGTGAAGAGGATGGTCTGATATGACCCTTCTCCAATGATTCCTTGATATAAGACCGCATAGCGTCATGTTCAGGTACAGACAAGTTAAAAAGGCGACCCTTAGGGAATTTACTACCTGGCACTAATTCAATAGCGCAGTCATAGCTCCTATGGGGAGGTAAGGATGCAGATTTACTTTCGCTAAACACATCAGAAAAATCAAACAAAAAGTCAGGAACATCCTCAGCCTGGGGGGAGGCAGAAAAAACAGGAGTGTTGGTATTAACACATTGGCAGCCCAACTGGTTACAGACACTCCAATCCAAAACAGGATTATGAGACTGTAACCAAGGGAAACCCAGCACGATAATGTCATGCAGATTATATAGAACCAAAAATTTGCAGCACTCCTGGTGATCAGGTTCAACCCTCATTATCACCTGAGTAGAAAACTGGGGTTTATTCTCAGCCAAAGGGGTAGAATCGATCCCCAGTAGGGGAATAGACTTCTGTAGGGGTATCAAGGGAAATCCACAACGTTTAGCAAAATCATAATCCATCAGGTTAATAGCTGCTCCAGAATCAACGAAAGCCTGAGCAGAAAATGAGGACAGAGAGCATATCAGAGTGACAGTTAATAAAAACTTAGTCTGAACACTACCCAAGACAACTGAGCGTGCAAAACGTCTTCCCCGCTTAGGGCAGACTGAAATAGCATGAGAGGCATCACCACAGTAGAAACATAACCCATTGCGCTTTCGAAACTCATGACGCTGTGCCCCAGACACCACTCCATCACACTGCATGGGCTCAGCAGCTGGCTCACAAGGCAACACCACTCCACGCATACTTCTCCGCTCACGCAAACGTCTGTCAATTTGAATCGCTAATGACATAGAATCATTGAGACCAGAGGGGACAGGGAATCCCACCATAACATCCTTTACATTATCCGACAGACCCTTCCGGAAAAGGGCCGCCAAAGCGTCGTCATTCCATTTGGTCAGGACTGCCCACCTACGGAATCTCTGACAGTATAACTCAGCGTCATCAAGCCCTGATTTAATGCCAACAAGGCTTTTTCAGCTTGATCAGTGACATTAGGCTCATCGTACAATAACCCCAAAGCCTGAAAAAATGCATCAACATCACTCAAAACAGGATCCCCAGGTGTGAGGGAAAAAGCCCAATCCTGAGGATCGCCGCGCAGGAGAGAGATGACAATTTGAACCTGCTGCGCTGCGTTTCCTGAGGACTTAGATTTTAAGGCAAGAAACAATTTACAATTATTTTTGAAATTCTGAAACTTAGCTCGATCCCCTGAAAACAAATCTGGCATGGGGATCCTAGGTTCCACAACAGGCAACCTAGCAAGATATGCAGCAATACTCCGAACCTCAGTGGCAAGCTGATCCACACGGCCAGACAACTGTGCAAACTCCATTGGGAGAAAAGATCCTCCCCAGCACCAGAGATACAGAGGGAAAAAAAAAAAAAAATGCAACAAACAGAAAAATATCTCTGACAACTTTTCTTCCTTCAAAATATTTTTTCCCTTCTGTGAGTACCATACAATTTTTATGGCCGGTGATACTGTTATGTTACGGTAGCTGAGGAGTGCAGGTAAAAAAGGAAATACACCAGAGCAGTTGGAATCTATGAGATTGCAGTACCTGACTAACCACCGCAACTAGAGGCAGCCGTGGAGCGTTCCTACGATGGTCCTAGACGCCTCGTCACAGCCTGAGAAACTAACTACACCTAAAGATAGAAATAGGAAAGCTATCTGCCCGGAGCAGAACCCCAAAGATAATAGAAAGCCCCCAAACATGTAATGGCGGTTAGACAAGAGGAAATACTGACACAGAAAGAAAATAGTATGAGCAAACGCTGGGGCCCAAACTATCTAAATAGAAAAGGACAGGAAGGGTACTTACTGCAATCCCAGAAAACCCTGAAAACACCAACTCTACTAATTTCAAAATCACCTGAGATCACACGACCTCTACCACCTAAATTAGTTCTCTGGTGTAACAAAAACAGCAGCCACTGAAAAAACTGCAAAAAGCAAAAGTACAAAACACAGTGGCTGGACTAAACTGAGAGGGCAAAAGCCCCCGGAGGGGACCCAGAAGGCCCCACAGAAGTGCAGGACAAAATGCAAAAATATAGCAAAAACACAAAATAAGAAATTGTCTTATCTGATAGCAGGAGATGCAGACACGACACAGCAGGCTACAAGGGAAACTGGAAAGAAGGATTCAGACCAGAACAATTGATCACCGGCAACCCTGATGGGAAAATGATTCCCTTAAATAAGACCAATCAGTAACACCTGATTCCCAATCCTCACTAGTACCGCTTGTAACCACCAGAGGGAGCTCTGCTCAGAACTCATCTCAAACCCATTCACAACACACTTCCATGGCCTTCTCCACCTCTGCAGCATCTCCCTCAAAGTCCCGGGCATGATGCAGCTCCATACCATACATTGATAACTTCTCATCTTCGACAGCATCCACTTGTGCTGTGTTCAGTTTCAGAGTCCTGCCTTTAAAGCTCAGCTCTCCTTTCACCTTAGTCTTCGCCAGGGAACCGGCCAACTGTAAAACATCTTCAGATGCCATCTTCTGTCTGGCTGTAAGGTCAGCATCAGCTTTCTTCTCAGGACTCTCAACCTCCTCTGCTACCATGCCTTCCTCATTTGCACTGGTTGCTTTATTGTCATCAGATGATTCACTATCATTCCCACTATCCCTGTCTGACCCCTTTTCTCAGCCACATCCGGGTCACGTTCAGGGTTATACAATTCATTTCATTCTCATCCTGCTCACTTTCAGGAGTATACAATTCATTCTCATTCACATCCTGATCTGGAACCTTAGTTAACATGTCATTCACAACATTAACTTCACCATCATGTCCCTCAAGTATGTGACTATGTGACAACCCCAGCACTATACTTCTATATAGCTCAGGTACTAGGAGCTGACTCACGACCTCTCCCTGGACGCCAGTGTCCCCACACAACAGGCCATTGTCCATGGCAGCATGAGGAAACCTCTCCTCAGAGCCAGGCTCCTGGGAAACCTCATCCAGAACAATCACACTTTCCTGTGTCGTCCCAAGAGTGGGGTCTCGCCACTGCTCACTCCCAAAATTGTCACAGGACACAGGCAAGTCAGGGACACTCGGTTCCCGAGAACCACCATCCTCGTCTCCCAACATCACCTGCAAAGGAACCCCATCACCATCACAGTCATAATCACCATCAATATCACTATCATGATCACGATCAGCATCATCATCACTATCATGATCATCATCATCATCAGCATCAGCATCATTATCATTATCATGGTCATCATCATTATCATGGTCATCATCATTATCATGATCATCATCATCATTATCACACAAGTTTAACGGCCCACTAGCATTGTGTTCCGCCCCTCGGGACTGCGCACCCTCAGTAGGAGCTTCATCACACTGTCCATCAGAAACATTTCTCCCCAGAGATCCTTAGACCGGGGAAAGTCATTACCCAATATAACGGGGTGCACCAGGTTCTTCACTACCCCCACTTCACATGAAACCTCCCCGCGTTTGGGGATCAAGTCCACGACAGTCTCTGGGTAGACTTTGGTGTCTCCATGGATGCACACCATACTCAGGTGCTTATCAGGGATGAAGTCCCTATCAATCAGGCTGTCACATACGGAAGTCACTGGACTCTCTGAGTCCAAGAGGGCCTGTGCTAGGCAGTCATTTACAACCACCGGGCACACCTGTGGTCCAGTCTCTTCGGCTGAGGTGGACACACACACAGGCTCTGCGCAGAGAGAGAGGGATCTGCCAACATCACAATACATAGGCTCCCCCTCTGTTGGACAGTTGGCTACAATTTCACGACATCTCCAACACTGTCCATCACACTCTCCCACCCATATGTCCCCTCGGGCCCGAACCCGCTTATCAGCATACCCCATGTCCCCAACAGCTGGAACGCTCTTACCGCGAGAGTTCAGCGTCCGGGAACTCTGAAGTGACGACCTCTCAGACGGCTGGTCACGGAGACAGTCTTTGCTGGCGAAGGCCTTCTCCATCAGGCTGACCAGACGATTGGCGTCCTGGTGGTCTCCTTGTCCGACCTCTGGCTGTACCTCAGGAGGACGTGCTTGGGTGTAGCGGTTCACTATCACCTTTTCAACTCCATAATCAGGTTTGCTGACTGCAGACTCCCAACTGCATCTCCAGTCATGAACTCCCTGGCACGGGCCGTCACCGCAACACCCGGCCGAGTAAGAATCTCCACTTTCAGCTTAGCATAGTCTTGGCTGTCCTGCTCGCTCAGGTCAGCATAGGCCCTTTGGGGCTCTCCAATTAGATAGGGTGCGACCATCATGGCCCATTCAGATAGGGCAGATTCTCCTTCTCTGCCAGTCTCTCAAACCTAGTGAGATATACCTCCACATCATCACGAGGTGTCATCTTTTTCAGGGACCGTCTTACCGCCTTCTTTACAGCGGACAACGCAGGTACCTTCACAACATTACTCTGGGACGAGGTGCTGAGAGCTGCAATCTGCTCCAACAACCGGTTAGTCTCCTGCTGCTGTAGCTGGCACCGCAGCCGCATGCTCTGCTGGGCCTGTACCAGGTACTCAATGAGCTCCTCCATACTGCCGGACTTATCTGTCTCAATCACAGCAGTCTTATGTTGCATATTAACTTGCGCCATTTGTTCAAACAGCGCCTCCATGCTGTCATCCATGCTGTCAGACTTTTCTGTCTCAACAACGGCAGTCTTCACTCAAGACATACACACTCCACAGTTGTTTTTTTTCCACAGAAAAATTCAGCTCTGCTGTGCAGACACTTTTTTTTTTTCTCTGCAAACTCTATTAGGGCCACTGTCTCTTTAAGACTGCTCCAATAGACGTTTCTCCTTTGCTGCTGCACACTTCACAGTCTTTTCCACAACAAGTTCAGCTTTGCTGTGCAGACACACTTTTTTTTTTTTTTTTTCTTTGCAAAGTCTATTAGGGCTACTGTCTCTTTAAGACTGCTCCAATCAGACGTTTCTGCTGACACACTTTTTTTTTTCTCTGCTGCTACTTCAACAGACTTCACCTTTATTGCTGTCTCTCGCCACTGTGCCGCACGCACACTCCAGCACCAACTGTATCAGCCACTGCGCTGCCCCAGCATTCTCCGCCAATTGTAAGCTTTTCAGGGGATATAGCTCTAGGATCGCTGTCTGGGTAGACAGAATGGCATAGAAACAGTTCATTCAGACAGCAGTTCTGGTGAAAACTGGCCGCAACCAGTTTTATTAAAGTCCACAGCAAACAGATAAAAACAAATCATAAACAGAAGACCTGGGCTTGTCTAGCCACTAATTACACTTAGATAGATTGCCCTGTCTATCCGGGTCCCGGCTCTACCAGCCGGGGCCAAAACAAACATATGTTCAGCATTTACCAGCATGGAGTTTCACAGATACTCCTCCTTGTGTCTGAAGGCACCTTCAATGTCCAGACTTGAGAGAGATCCCCTCCTATTCAGCCGCTATTCGCACGGATTCTCACTGAGACTACTCCTGTGTCCGGGGTACTTCCTGCACCCAGACTGAGATAGCTCACACTCCTGGAGACACCTTCTGTGCCTGGACCCCTTGTCCAGATTAAGCGTGCTCCCACTCCTGGAGACTGCTTCTTGTGCCTGGACCCCTTCCTGTGTCCAGACTAAGCCAGCTCTCTGACTGTGTTCCAACACACCTACTTCTGGTCTCCTAATTAACACCTGAGTGATTTCAGGCCTGAGCTGCAAGTATGTACTGAATGTAAGGTGTAGTGACCTTTCTCTACCACTAGGTCTACAAAGCCACACACCTCCCTTATACCAGTCAGTAAAGTAGCTAGGTGAAATATACACCCCATTCAATACACATACTCTCACTGTCTCACACATGGTTAGGGTTTTGTACTGGAGTCTCTGGGTAATGGGGAACCAGTGCAGGGATTGACAGAGGGGAGAGGCCGGGGAACAGCAGGGGAACAGGTGGATTAGTTGGGCAGCAGAGTTTAGAATAGATTGGAGGGGTGCGAGAGTGATTGAGGGGAGGCCACAGAGCAGGAGGTTGCAGTAGTCAAGGCGGGAGATGATGAGGGCATGGACTAGGGTTTTTGCAGATTCTTGGTTGAGGAATGTACGGATCCGTGAAATGTTTTTGAGTTGAAGTCGGCAGGAAGTGGAGAGGGCTTGGATATGTGGTTTGAAATAGAGATCAGTGTCAAGGATAACCCCGAGGCAGCGAGCTTGTGGGACTGGAGAGAGTGGGCAGTCGTTTACATTAATTGATAGGTCCATTGGAGGGGTTGTGTGAGATGGGGGAAAGATGATGAATTCTGTTTTGTTAATATTAAGTTTTAGAAATCTAGCGGAAAAGAAGGATGAAATAGCAGACAGACATTGTGGGATTCTAGTTAGTAGGGAGGAGATATCTGGTCCAGAGATGTAGATCTGTGTCATCAGCATAGAGGTGATACTGCAAGCCGTGAGATTCTATGAGCTGTCCGAGGCCGAAGGTGTAAATGGAGAATGAGGATGAGTATAACCCCAAGAACACTGTCCCAACTGTGAAGAATGGTGGGGGAAAACATCATACTTCAGGGGTGCTTTTCTGCAAAGGGGACAGGAGACTGTGCTACATTGAAAGGATGAATGGGATCATGTATCCTGAAATTTTGACCAACCACCTCCTTCCCTAAGTAAGAGCATTGAAAATGGGTTATGGCTCAGTCTTTCAGGATGACAATGACCCAAAAACCACAACCAGGGCAACTAAGGAGTGGCTCCGTAGAAGAATTTCAAGGTCCTGGAGTGGCCTAGCCAGTATCCAGACCTGAACCCAATAGAAAATCTTTGGAGGGAGCTGAAACTCAATTTTGCCCAGCAACGGCCCAAAAACCTGAAAGATCTGGAGAAGATTTGTATGGAGGAGTGGGCCAAAATCTCTGCTGTAGTTTATGAAACCTTGGTCAAGAACTACAGGAAACGTCTGACCTCTGTAATTGCAAACACAGGTTTCTGTACCAAATATTAAGTTCAGTTTCTTTATTGTATCAAATACCAATTTCATGCAATAAAATACAAATTAATTATGTAGAAATAATACAATGTGATTTTCTGGATTTTTTTTTAAGATTCTGTCTTAAAGTAGAAGTGTACCTACAATAAAATTCTTTGTAGGTGGGAAACTTGCAAAATTGGCAGTGTATCAAATACTTATTTTCCTCACTGTAGCTGTATAAGGGTTTCTACATTTTTTAAAAAAATATTTAGAGTTGAGAGTCCTCAGTGGTTGATACCTTTTAATGGCTAACTGAAAAGATGGTAACAAATTGCAAGCTTTCGAGACTACTCAGGTCTCTTCATCAGGCTGAACTAATACAAAATCTGAAGAATCACATATTTATACACAAAAACACAGAAAAAATGCAATAGGTAAGACAAGTGACGTGAAGCAGAATAGTCATTATGGCAGAGGGATGAGCATAAATATTGGAACAATTCATAGATAAGGAAAGTTTTATTACCCTCTGATTGGGGTCTGGTAATGTTTTGTGATGTTTTCACAGGGTATTTGGAGTAAATTCCTTAATTGATGTAATAGGCCATAAAACCATGTGACAGGTTCATTCCAGCATTAAGAGTGTCAAAGGTCACCATCAATTTGTATTCGCAAATTCTTCTCTGCCTCTGAGATGTGAATCTGCTTCTTAGTACCAGTATTTTCATATCTGACATGCTATGATCAGGGGAGCAAAAATGTTTTGCCACAGGTAGATCCATTCTTTTTTCTCTTATTGCGTGGCGATGAGAATTCATCCTTGTTCTCAGTTTTTGAATTCTCATCGCCACGCAATAAGAGAAAAAAGAATGGATCTACCTGTGGCAAAACATTTTTGCTCCCCTGATCATAGCATGTCAGATATGAAAATACTGGTACTAAGAAGCAGATTCACATCTCAGAGGCAGAGAAGAATTTGCGAATACAAATTGATGGTGACCTTTGACACTCTTAATGCTGGAATGAACCTGTCACATGGTTTTATGGCCTATTACATCAATTAAGGAATTTACTCCAAATACCCTGTGAAAACATCACAAAACATTACCAGACCCCAATCAGAGGGTAATAAAACTTTCTCTCCTTATCTATGAATTGTTCCAATATTTATGCTCATCCCTCTGCCATAATGACTATTCTGCTTCACGTCACTTGTCTTACCTATTGCATTTTTTCTGTGTTTTTGTGTATAAATATGTGATTCTTCAGATTTTGTATTAGTTCAGCCTGATGAAGAGACCTGAGTAGTCTCGAAAGCTTGCAATTTGTTACCATCTTTTCAGTTAGCCATTAAAAGGTATCAACCACTGAGGACTCTCAACTCTAAATATTTTTCTATCTACTGGCTAACACGGTACGAAGATATACATCTTTACTGTACATTTTTTAAAGATACCATTTTGGGATACATAAAACTTATCGAATTTTTATTACCGTATATGCCCATGTATAAGCCGAGATTTTCAGCCCATTTTTTAGGGCTGAAAGTCCCCCTCTTGGCTTATACACGGGTCATATACGGGGGTCGGCGGGGGAGGGGGAGAGGGGGTGTCGGATCATACTCACCCCTCCGCCGGCGCGGTCTCTGCAGCCCCCCTGCTTCTCCCACAATCTCCGGCTCCTTCCTGCAGCGGTCACATGGCACCGCTCATTAAAGTCATGAATATGCACATATTCATGACTTTAATGAGCGGTAGCACGTGACCGCTGCAGGACTGAAGCGCTGCGGAGAGCGCCGAGAGAAGAGGAGAGGCTGCAGGGACGCGCGGCGGAGGGGTGAGTATAGCGATATTTACCTGTCCCCCGGTCCACCGCCGTGCACTGCTCCCTCGGTCTGACTCCTCTGGCTGTGAATGATCAGGCAGAGGGCGCAATGACGTTGTTAGTGCGCGCCCCGCCCCTGCCAGATCATTCACAGCCAGAGGAGTTAGACCGAGTGAGCAGCGCAGCGGTGCAGAGAGGACAGGTAAATATCTCAGGTGCCGGGGTCCTGAGCGAGCGGTGACACCGGCACCTGTCCCCCATAGCGCGCCGGTGTCACCGCCTGCTCAGGACACGGCACCTGGCCCCCAGCAACGAGAGGTGAGTATGTCTTTTTTTTTTGCAGCAGCATATGAGGCCTATACTATGGGGCATAATTGTGCAGCATATCGGGGCATAATCTGGAGCATATGGGGCATAATATGGAGCATATGGGGGCATAATCTGGAGCATATGGGGGCATAATATGGAGCATATGGGGGCATAAGCTGAGGAACATATGGGGCATAATCTGGAGCATATGGGGGCATAATATGGAGCATATAGGGGCATAAACTGTAGAACATATGGGGGCATAATCTGGAGCATATGGGGGCATAAGATGTGGAACATATGGGGGCATAATCTGGAGCATATGGGGCATAAGCTGTGGAACATATGGGGGCATAATCTGGAGCATATGGGGGCATAATCTGTGGAACATATGGGGGCATAATCTGGAGCATATGGGGGCATAAGCTGTGGAACATATGGGGGCATAATCTGGAGCATATGGGGGCATAATCTGAAGCATATTGGGCATAATCTGGAGCATATGGAGGCATAATCTGTGGAGCATATTGGGCATAATTTGTGGAGCATCATATAGGGGCATAATCATTTTTCACCCTAGGCTTATACGCGAGTCAATAAGTTTTCCCAGTTTTTTGTGGCAAAAGTAAGGGGGTCGGCTTATACACGGGTCGGCTTATACATGAGTATATACGGTAACTCTTTATGGGGATAGAATGGAAAAAAGTTATTCTGCCATTTTTTTTTTGTATATATTCTTTATTTAGAAAATTTCAATAATACAACAGGAAAGGAAAAAAAGGGTAAATGTTTCCAGAAATAGTAAAAGAAGAAAAAAAAGAAAAAACATTCGTAATAAATCACAACGATAACACTACAAGGCTGTGTTTTTGCAAACCAAAAGGGTTGTAAGAAGAGTTTAAAAAACAAGGGGCAGTGGTGGGGAGGGACACAGGAAGAAAAGGGATTTTTTAAGCTGTTTACTGTTCGTTAAAAGCAGCTTGCTACCTTTATTCTACAAATAGAGATATAAGAAAGCTTGTCGAATGTTCATATGCTTAACCGCTTCACCCCTAAGGCCGGCGTCACACTGGCGAGTGTGATGCGAGTAAGTCACACCAACACCCGGCACGGCCGCCCACTCTCGGACCCGAGTGTGCGGCTGCATAGAAATACATCGTGCGACTTATTCGCATCACACTCGCCAGTGTGACGCCGGCCTAAGCTTGTTTTCACCTTACTGACCAGGCCAATTTTTTCAATCCTGACCGTGATATACTGTACTTCATGAAAGTGGTACAACTTCTTTAATATGACACGTATATTTGTGAAAAAATCAGAAATTTGGCAAAGATTTAGCAATTTTCAAACTTTTCATTTTTATGCCCATAAATCAGTCATGTCACACAAAATAGTTAGTAAATAACATTTCCCACTTGTCTACTTTACATCAGCACAATTTTTGAAACATAATTTTTTTGTTAGGAAGCTAGAAGGGTTAAAAGTTGACCAGTGATTTCTCATTTTTATAACAATTTTTTATAGGGACCACATCACATTTGAAGTGACTTTGAGGGGTCTAAATGACAGAAAATACCAAAAATTTACACCATTCTAAAACCGGCACCCCTGAAGGTGCTCAAAACCACATTCAAGAAGTTTTAACCCCTTCCTGACCTGTGAAACAGCGTATGTGTCATGAAAGGATCGCGTTCCTGCGGGTCGGGTGACCGGGGTCACTGAATGGTCACTCGACCCGCAGGCACAAGACCCTTTATGCTTCATCACAGGGGGGTTGGCTTAACCCCCACATGGCTACGATCGCTCTGATTGGCTGTTAAAAGTGAAACAGCCAATCAGAGCAATCTGTAATATTTCATCAATGAAGTGTGGTGAAATATTACAATCCAGCCATGGCCGATGCTGCAGTAGCATCTGCCATTGCTGGAGACCGAGATCCGACCCCCCCCCACACCGAGTCACGGCGGCGATCGGTCACCGCCGTCACTAAATGCTCCCCTCCTCCTTGCCTCCGCTGCCCCCACCTTCCGATACCCCCCTTACCTTCCGACCCCCCCTACTCAACTCTCCTGGTCCTCCGATGTCCCTGGATCCGTCCCAGCGTCCGTCCGGGAAGTTTCATGGGCGCCGCCATCTTGCAAAATGGCGGGCGCATGCGCAGTGTGCCCTCCAGAGTCCAGAAATTTATTTTGATCACTGTGATAAACTCTCACAGTGATCAAAATAAAAAAAAGTAAATAAACGCCCCATTTATCACCCCCATAGGTAGGGACAAATAAAATAAAAAAATATATATATTTTTTTTAGCTTTTTATTAGGGTTACGATTATAAGGCTGTGTTCATATTGCGTTATGGCAGTCCGTTAGACGGACTGCGTTACACCGCGGTATAATGCGGTGTAACATAGTCCGTTAATGCAGCCATTCACCTCCATTTGCGGGCACATCGCGACGCATGCCGTAATGACGGAGCCTCGGACGCGGCCTGCAGTGTTTGGGCTCCGTCACCGCTAGCGCAGATGAATCATCTGCTGATCCATCTGTGCTGGCAGGTATAGCATAACGCGATCACGTAATGCTATACCGTTACCCGCCCGTCAACGGTATGTGAACGGGCTGGTTATAAGCAATATGAACCTAGCCTTAGGGTTAGAACTAGGGTTAAGGCTTAGCCTTAGGGTTAGCTTTAGGGAAAGCCTAAGGGTTAGCATTAGGGTTAAAATTTTCACTTTTTAGGCACACAGGGGCTCTCCAAACGCGTCATGGTGTCCGCTAACGATTGGAGCTAATTTTCCATTCAAAAAGTCAGATGGCGCTCCTTCCCTTCTGAGCCCTACCGTGCGCCCAAACAGTGGTTTATGACCACATATGAGGTATCTGTGTACTCAGGAGAAATTGCCCAACAAATTTTAGGAGCCATTTTATCCTGTTGCCCATGTGAAAATGAAAAAACTGAGGCTAAAATAAAATTTTTGTCAAAAAAAGTACTTTCTTTTGTTTACGGATCAATTTGTGAAGCACCTGGGGGTTCAAAGTGCTCACTATGCATCTAGATAAGTTCCTTGGGGGGGTCTAGTTTCCAAAATGGGGTCACTTGTGGGGGAGCTCCAATGTTTAGGCACACAGGGACTCTCCAAATGCGACATGGCAACCGCTAAATATTCCAGCATATTTTCCATTCAAAAAATCAAATGGCGCTCCTTCCCTTCTGAGCCCTGCCGTGCGCCCATACAGTGGTTTATGACCACATATGAGGTATCTGTGTACTCAGGATAAATTGCCCAACAAATTTTAGGATCCATTTTATCCTGTTGCCCATGCAAAAATGAAAAAATTGATGCTAAAATAAAATTTTTGTTGGAAAAATTAAAATGTCCATTTTTTTCTTCCACGTTGCTTTAGTTCCTGTGCAGCACCTGAAGGGTTAATAATCTTCTTGAATGTAGTTTTGAGTAGCTTGAGGGGTGTAGTTTTTATAATGGTGTCACTTTTGGTTATTTTCTACCATATAGACCCCTCAAAAGTGACTACAAATGTGAGGTGGTCCCTAAAAAATGGTTTTGTAAATTTTGCTGTAAAAATGAGAAATCGCTGGTCAACTTTTAACCCTTATAACTTCCTAACAAAAAAAATGTTGTTCCAAAATTGTGCTGATGTAAAGCAGACATGTGGGAAATGTTATTTATTAACTATTTTGTGTCACATAACTCTCTGGTTTAACAGAATAAAAATTCAAAATTTGAAAATTGCAAAATTTTCAAAATTTTCGCCAAATTTCCATTTTTTTCACAAATAAACGCAAAAATTATCGACCTAAATTTACAATTAACATGAAGCCCAATATGTCACGAAAAAACAATCTCAGAATCGCTAGGATCCGTTGAAGCGTTCCTGAGTTATTACCTCATAAAGGGACACTGGTCAGAATTGCAAAAAATGGCAAGGTCATGAAGGGGTTAACCTTTCGGGCGCTTCGCAGGGATTAATGGAATATGGAAGGAAAAAATAAACATTTAACTTTTTTCACAAATATTTTCCAATTTATTTTACTTTCACAAGGGTAACAGTAGAAAATGCACCATACAATTTGTTGTGCAATTTCTTCTGAGAATGACGATACACCATGTGTGGGGAAAACCACTGTTAAGTTGATATTTGGTGTGACCGTCTTTTGCTATTAAAACTGCATCAATTCTTCTAGTTATGCACACAGTTCTTGAAGAAATGCGGCAGGGAGGTTGTTTCAAACATCTTGGATAACTAACCACAGATCTTCCATGGTTGTAGGCCTGTGCAAATCCTTCTGTCTCTTTGTGTAATCTCAGGCAGACTCAATGATGTTGAGATAAAGTCTCCATGGAGCCATACCATCAATTCCAGGACTCCTTGTTCTTCTTTACATCGAAGAAAGTATTTAATGATATTGGCTGTATGTTTGAGGTTGTTGTCCCTCTGCAGAAAAAAATTGGAGCCTGATACCATTACATGATGAATAACTGCCTGTATTTTCAGCATTGACGACACCATTAATCATGACCAAATCCCTAACTCTGGTTGCTGAAATGCAACCCCAAACTTGCAAGGAACCTTCCCCATGCTTCACTCTCCAGACCTTTGTCGAATAAACTGCCTTCAATTATTGCCAAATATTTCAAGTTTTGACTTATCAGTCCAGAGAACCTGCTACCATTTTTTCTGCAGCCCTATTGTTTTTGTGCAAAGCTTAGTCACTTGGCCTTGATCCTATATCGAAGGTATAACTTTTTTAGCACAATTCTTTCATTCTTCTAGCCAGACATCTCCAAAAATGAAATGGGTGTAGTGGGTATCACTGGTTTCTGACAGTTTTGATCTGATAGCACTGCTGGACATCTTCCAATTTCAAAGGGGAGTATTTGTCGTCTTTCATCAGCTACAATATGTATCCTTAGTCAACCACTGTGTCTATGATCCTCACCGCTGCCCATTTCTTGGTGCACTCGAAAAGCACTTGAACAGCACATCTCAAAACCCCGGATTGCTCTAAAATCTTTGCTTGGGAGAGACCTTGCTAGTGCAGTATAACTACCTTTTGTTGTCACTGACCTTAGTCTTGCCAAGGTATAAAACTGTCTTCCACCACCCTCATGTTTCTAGCAGAGTGCAGCTGTTCCTCACCCAGTTAACAATCCCTCTCCCCCATGAAAATGATATACCTGACCATAATCCTACAAAATCCCTCTTTTTGCAAATTTAAGCTAAAGTGTGGTCACACCGAATATTAGATTTCTCTTTTGTTACTTAATTTGCATTTTGTTGAGAAAAATAAACTTACATCTTGTATTTTTACTTGCATTATTACTTTGCAGCATTTTTTCCACATCTGTCTAAAATATTTACATAGTAAATAAATGTTACATATATATATATTATAGTCATGGCCGAAAGTGTTGACACCCTTGAAATTGTTTCAGAAAATGAAGTCTTTTTCAAAGAAAATTATTGCAATTACAAAATACACGTTTATTTCCTTTGTGTGGATTGGAACATAGAAAAAAAAGAGAAAAAAGGCAAATTGAACATAATTTCACCCAAAACCCCAAAAATAGACAGGACAAAATTGTTGGGACCTTTCCAAAATTGTGGGTGAACAACTTTATTTCAAGCATATGATGCTCGTTCAAACTCAGCCTTTGGCAAGTAACATGTGTGGCCAATATGAAAATCAAGACCATGTTGTAAAAGTTAGTACACAGTACTAATCATTGAAAAAACTGTAGCAAAAGCGATACATAACTTGACACAATACGCCGTACACTGTGGAGGAATGGCATGCATGGGTGTCGTTCACGAAGGAAGCCTCTCCTAAAGTCCATGCACAAAAGAGTCTGCCCACAATGTGCCAAAGCTCATGCTGAAAAATAATGAAGACTACTACATTCTATCCTCTGGAGTGATCACACCTAGATATATTCAGAACTGGATTTGGAACCGATAGCTTCAAAACTGTATGGCATCTCAAAGGTGACGAGTACAATAAAAAATGCATGATGCCTACAGTGAAACATGGTGGTGGCTGTGTCCTTCTGTGGGGCCAAGTATGTCTCCTGCATCTGAGCCCAATCAAAACACATATGGAGAATATTGAAGAGTCAAATTGAGCATCACTCTCCATCCAACATCCAAGCCCTAAAAGAGGTTGCAGCATGCGAAAAGATATATACAGATACTTTGACTAGTCCAAAAAATTATGTAGCTGTAGATGACAAGACAGTGTAGAAAGGGTTGGTTGGTTACTGGGGAACAGGTTGTCAAACATTATGCTGAGGCGTAATCACAGTGCACTCACTATGCAGTGAGTGATGGCTGTAACAGCCCTGCAATGCCCTGATAACTGGAAGTGATTACTATAGATAAATGGCGTGCACTCTGTTGGGTATATGGTAGGTGCAGGCTGAACCTGGAGAAAATTCAGTTGAAGTCATATAGAAGAGGAAACAGCCGCACTCAAGATATGGTTTTTCATATGCAAAATACGGAACATTTTATTGAAGTCACCACAGCAATAACAATAGTGTATCGAGGTAGCGTTTCGACCCACTTAAAGGCCTTTATCAAACCTCACTTGAGTAGAAAGAATAAACTATAGAGAAGATGCCACAGCGGAATAAAGCAGAGGTCCCAATTGGGGCTATGAAGTATATATAGAAGGTAAGCCCGAAAGGGCAGGGTCCTGTATCAGTCTGTCATTGTTAGTTTGTTTACTGTGATACCTGTAATTTGTATGTAACCCCTTCTCATGTACAGCACCATGGAATCAATGGTGCTATAGAAATAAATAATAATAATATATGAAAGTTCGTCAGGATACAAGGGAGGACAAAGGTCCTGGTAGAGACTGGAGGTCCAGAGCAAAGCAGCAATGAATGACTGCTGAAACCAAGTACAGGCGCACAGTGCTTCATTTAACTATGCCTTACCACCTGCTTGGTTTCCATACAGTGGAGAAAATAAGTATTTTATACACCGCCGATTTTTGCAAGTTTTCCCACCTACAAAGAATGGAGAGATCTGTAATTTATATCACCTGTGAGACAGAATCTACTAATCAAATCCAGAAAATCAGATTGTAATGATTTATACATAATTAATTTGCATGAAATAAGTATTTGATACAGTAATAAAACAGAATTGAATATTTGGTTTCCTGTAGTTCTTGACCAAGTTTGCACTCACTGCAGCAGGGATTTTGGCCCACTCCTCCATACAGATCTTCTCCACATCTTTCAGGTTTCGGGTTGTCACTGGGCAACACTATTGGGTTCAGGGCTGGAGACTGGCTAGACCACTCCAGGACCTTAAAATGCTTCTTACGGAGCCACTCCTTAGTTTCCCTGGCTGGGTGTTTCGGGTCATTGTCATGCTGGTAAACCCAACCATGACCCATTTTCAATGCTCTTACTGAGGGAAGGAGGTCGCTGACCGAAATCTCACGACATGACCAACGTGCAAAATCAGCAGTGATTCTGTGTCGACCCGCCACCACAATTGTGGGTTACCAGGGCAATGGGGTACTCAGAGCCGAGCCCATGGAAGTCTATGGGGTTGTCACAGGTAGCGGTGGCTCGGTCTGTGGCCCTGGCGGTCTGGCGTTTGTTGGGGGGAATATTTACAGGGGATAGTTATATTTACAGTTCGTGACGCCACCTGTAGTCTCTGGTAATCTGTACCAGCGCTGCTGTAGATCTCTGAGGGGATGGTGAGGCAGCTAGATGTCGGGTCCCTACAGGTGGGACTCTTCCCTCAGGTCGGTAGTTAGGTAGGGATTGTGCAGGCATGCAATAATAACTCAGTCTCACACGGTCAGCGTCTTTCCATACCTTTACTTGTAAGATGGTAAGGCAGGTCCCAGGGAGGCTGATGGGGTTGATGGAGGATGAGCTTTGAGGCAACGGTTAAGCAAGTTAGGGGCCTCCTTTACTGTCCAATGTTGATGAGTCCAACCAGCTTGAAGCGTAGTTCCCTCTATAATTCCAGCTATTCCAAAGCTGTTCTGCCCGGTCAGTTTTGTGGTCGGAGCCTTCCTGTGAGGAAGCTGAATTCCTGTCTTGTCCTGCAGAGACTCAAGGTCCTCACTTCCCCTGACCCCAGTTACGTACTAACTCTTCAGGGCTGCTTGCCACGACCTAAGGTCCGGTAAGCCTCTGGTTTTCTTACCACTATGCTTGAAGCTATAGTGATCCTTCGGTCCCCAGTGACCGGTTACAATGTGCAGGTATCCTTTACCTATGGCACTTCTCTGTTCTCTTCCACTTTGCCCTTCGATTTGCTCACACTCTTAATAGATATCTCAGTCTGTCTTCCAGTGGGGCACAGCTCTGACTAGGCTGAGGTGAACTAGGCCACCTGTACTAGCCTCCACTTTCTGAACTGCTAACAGGCTCAGACTGAACACGTCTGCTCTGTCCAAGGACAGGAATCTGACTGAATGAATCACTCCCCTCCACACCCCTGCTGGGTGTGTCCGAAGTGTACGTGATGTCATGAAGAGCCCTTAACTGTTACCTCTCCACTCATCCTCCTGGTATTGTGTACCAGGGCTACACATTCCCCCATGGTAAACGACAGCACTCCCGGGCTGTAAAATACAAAGAGACATTTTGTTTATGCATTAAACATCAACAATAAACATTAATTCTTCCCATCCGGGAGGTAAGGATGTCTTAAACGTTGCAAAAAACACATTGAATATAGAAAAATACAAAAGTATTAAGGCATCAAAACATTCAATAAATACACAGTATTCTTGTGAAGGACCCGCACCAAACCTTCAACGTGGGTCCTGGGTGGGCTGCAGGACATCCGAATGCAGACCTCACTCAGTGCCACACCACACGGGTTTTTGTATTCAGAGGTAAGTCAAGGCTTCATGTGAAACCATTAAAAGGCACCTTAGTGCAACTATTTACAAGATACAGTTTTTTTTTTTTGGGCTGGCTCAGTCCTCAGCCTCTGAGTCCATTATAAGACATAATAGGGAAAAAACACATTATATATATAGACTTTTTACAATATTCACATCAATTCGTTATAATCACTGCTGATATCTAATGGGTAACTTCCCTTTGGTGGTTCGCTCTGATCTACGTGGTGTAGCTTCAGGTATATCAAGTTGCGATCTGTCTGCACTGCGTAACGGCAAACTATAGAACTGCCTCAATCTTTCTATGGATCTGGCAAGCGTACTGATGGCTGGGCGGTGTGAGTCAGCTTCACCAGGGATCCCATAGTATGGGGCGCTGCTTCAGATGATCCTTCTTGAGATTCCACAGGTTGAGGTGTTGCTGGAATGGGTAACTCCTGAACGGGCTCAACTGGCACCACGGGCACAACTGAGGTAGAACTTCCTCTTGTGGCTGATAAAACTGCAACACTGGAATTATCACAGCATCTCCCAATCTAGGCCAATCCGCAGGAAAATCTCCCAGATCCGTATGTATGACCTCTTCTTTCCTTTCTTCTTGATTGATGACAGGGTTCTTTTCACAACGCTTTAAGGGTTCTGGACACAATTTCAAATGGTCTCTGGACACAGTGGTTGTTGTTCTTCCTCCGTCCTTACTGACGACACAAACTTTTCTGTTGTCATATTTAGAATCTTGTACGACGTAGGGTTCTTGCTCCCACTGGTTATCCAATTTGTGCATCTTCCTTTTCCTTTTTAATACTACCTCTCCAGGCATCAAAGGCTTGGCAGGAGCATTTCTGTTGTAAACATCTTCCTGTTTTCCCCGTGCCTTGTTGAGACTTTCCTCCACGCAGACTTGCACTCTTCTGTATTGCTCTTGCCGATTGATGTCCCAGTTTTCAACGGCGTCGTCTGCCTCCGGTTCTACCACTCCAAGTTCTAGATCCATTGGTAGTCTTCCGGGCCTTGCTCTCATAAGATAAGCTGGAGTGCAGTTAGTTGAACTTACAGGTATATGGTTATACAAATCAACCAAATCAGGTAGTAAATCCGGCCATCGATTTCTGTCTTCCAACGGTATGGATCTCAACAAGTCAAGGACAATATGGTTCATTTTTTCACAAAGACCGTTGGTTTGAGGGTGATATGGTGTTGTTCTAATTTTCTTGCACCCATACATGTGACAGAATTCCTTGAATAGATCAGCTTCGAAAGCAGGTCCCTGATCGGTTAATACTTGCTCCGGATACCCATGCGGTCTGCAGAAGCTTGCTTGAAAGGTTTTCGCTGCCGTCACTGCGGTCTGGTCCTTAACTGGAACAACCACCAGAAATCTGGAGTAATGGTCCACCATGGTCAAGGCGTATGAGTATCCAGATCTACTTGGCGACAGTTTGACGTGGTCCAGGGCCACAATCTCCAGGGGACGAGTCGTCCGGATAGGTTGCAGGGGTGCCTTCTGACTACCGTAGTCCTTTCTTCTGAGACCACAGGGTCCACAGTTCCGACACCACCTCTCGATGGAGCTGCGCATCCCTACCCAGTAGAACCGGCATCTCAACAAGGTCTCCAGCTTTCTCCAGCCAAAGTGTCCTGCTTGATCGTGGTATGCTTCCAACACCATTGGGACGTCTGCCTTGGGGACCACTATTTGCCAGACCATCTCGTGGGTTCTGGGGTTGACGTATCTCCTGCACAACTTCTCACGGTATAGGAACAACCTGCTTTTCTCGTTCCACAGGAGCTTTGCTGACATAGGTGCATCCTTTTCCAAAGAGGAACCTTCCTGTTTTAACAACTCCTTGATGCGGGTAACCACTGGATCACTGTCCTGAGTCTCTTTCCAACTGTGATGGGGTAAAGGATTTAATGTTGCACCATACTGCTTTCTGTTGACTCGATGCTCATGGACTACCCCATTTCGATGGAACGCAGGGAGCTCAATTTCTTCCAGGTCGTCTGATTCTTCTTCCGTGTCCGAGTCATGCGGCATTCGGGACAATGCGTCAGCATTAGCATTCTTTCGACCTGCCCGGTACTTGATAGTAAACTGTAATTGGACAACCGAGCCATCCAACGCTGCTCCATGGCACCCAGCTTGGCAGTTTCCAGGTGCGTTAACGGGTTGTTATCTGTAAACGCAGTGAACTGATTAGAGGCCAGATAATGCTTAAATCTTTCAGTAATGGCCCAGACCAGCGCCAGAAACTCCAGCTTGAAGCTGCTATAATTTTCCGGATTCCTCTCAGTTGGCCTGAGTTTTCTGCTGGCATATGCGATGACTTTTTCTTGGCCATTCTGCTTCTGACTGAGAACTGCTCCCAACCCTTCATTACTGGCGTCGGTGTACAACAGGAACGGTTGGCTGTAATCAGGATAGGTTAAGATCTCATCACCCGTAAGGATCTCTTTCATCTTTTGGAATGCTTCAGCCTGTTCTTTACCCCAATTAAAGGGAGGGTTTCTGCTCTTTAAGGATTGTCCTACCAGGAGGTCCTGTAAAGGAGCTGCCTTCTTCGTGTAATCTTTCACGAACCTTCTGTAGTAACCCGTTAGTCCCAGGAACTGTCGCACTTCCTTAAGGTTCTTCGGCTCCGGCCACTTCTGGATGGCAGTGACTTTCTCTGGGTCCGGCGCTACTCCTTCCGAACTGACGATGTGCCCCAAGTATTGTACCTTCTGTTTGAGTAGATGGCATTTTGAGGGTTTTAACTTCATCCCGTACCTGGACAGGGACTCGAATACTTCTGCCAGGTGCTTCAGATGGTCCTCATATGTCTTGGAATACACGATGACGTCGTCTAGGTATAGCAGCACGGTTTCAAAATTGAGATGTCCCAGACAATTTTCCATCACTCTCTGAAATGTTCCTGGGGCACTGCTGAGCCCAAACGGCATTCTGTCGAACTCACAGAGCCCCATTGGGGTGGTGAAAGCCGTTTTCTCACGATCCTCCTCAGCCACAGCCACTTGCCAGTAACCACTAGTCAGATCGAGGGTAGAAAAGTAGTTAGCCGTTTTCAGAGCAGCTAATGATTCCTCTATACGTGGTAACGGGTATGCATCCTTGTGTGTTATGCGGTTCACCTGCCTGTAATCCACGCACATTCTCATACTACCATCTTTCTTTTTAACCAGAACTAGAGGGGCTGCCCAAGGGCTACAACTATCTCTTATCACCCCGGCTTTCTTCATATCATTCAACATTTCTTTAGCCTTCTGATAATGGGCTGGGGGTATAGGCCTGTACCGCTCTTTGATGGGAGGATGACTGCCTGTAGGGATATGATGTTGGACTCCCTTAATTACCCCAAAATCAAGTGGGTGCTTGCTAAACACTTGGGCATACTCTTGCACCACCCGCAATACCCCTTGCTTCTGGTGAGCGGGAGTGGTGTCCGTCCCAACATGGAGTTGCTGACACCATTCCGCCACCTGAGTTGCTGGGTCATTGTCCTCCGCTATTTGACAGGAGTCTAAGGACTCAGCCGGGAGAATAGAATTATTGTCGACAGCATGAAGTTTAGCAATGGTTGCATAACGGGGTAAATTTACCTCATCATCTCCCCAATTGAGAAGCCGTACCGGTACTCTTCCATTCACCACTTCTACTACTCCTCTAGCAGTCATAAGTGTAGGTCTATGTTCTGAATGGTGGGGTTCTACTACAGCTTGATAATTCTGTCCTCTCAGACCTATGGCTGCCCTGCACCAGATGATCATTTCACTCATTGGGGTATCACAATAGGATCCGAGTCAGTGACCCGTACATTACCAATTTCGCCGTCGGTAAGCTTCGCTTGCTGCTGACACACCAGGGCCCGGATCTCTCTTTGGATTACTCCTTTCTGCCTTGGTCGGGCAATCTCAGCGAGCTGTTGGAGTAAGAACACAACTTCTCCCAAACAATTACCGATAATGTTAGTACCCAAAATTATATTTAAACCGTTCTCCTCATTTACAGTCTTTACTACCAGAAGCCCCTGGTCTTTCAACTCCTCTCTGCCCACTTTTACATCTACACATTTTGTCCCGAGTACTTCTACAGGAAGACCATTAGAAGCATACACGGTAAAGTCAAGGCTCGGAGGTTTAAGACTGTCCATTGACCAGTACTTGGTATATAGGGCATCAGGTATTAGGGTCACCTGCGACCCAGTGTCTAACAATGCCGGAACAGCAATACCGTCTAGAATAATAGACAGGTAGGGTCGCCCGCCCACATACCTGCGGTTCCAGTCTAGGGGGCCTGACGGGTATTCTCCTGGGTGTTGGCCCTTGGACCCAGGTTCTGCCCGTTTAAAGGACACTGTGGAGACAGATGACCTTTCCGGTTGCAGCGATAACAGATGATCTCTCGACGAGGAGGGTGTTGATCAGAGGTCGCTCCTGGGGGTGGCGTTGTCCTCCTCCGGGGGGGCGACGTCTTCTTTCTTCTCCGGTGCATCCACGGGACGTCTTCTGGGCAGTCAGCTAACAAGATCTTCCCTTCCTCCTCTTTCCGCAGCTGCAGGGCACTCATCACAGCAGCCAGATTTTTAGTCAGCTGGCGCACCTCTGAGCGCAGACAGTCCAATTCACTAGGAGGTGTCACCTGCGCTTTGGCTTCGGCCACTAACGGGGAACAGGGGGTTACTGCCGGTTCCAGAGTGACTTCACCCTGATGATGTTGGGTAGCCACCTCAGGTTTGCCCAGGGGCCGCAGCCCTTTTATTGCCATGTCCTTTAGGGCATCAAAGGTAGCATCCGGATGATCTAAGGACCACCAATTTACAGTTCTGCGTTCCTCTTGGGATCTCAATCCCTGTATAAATTGTTCTTTCAGCATTTTATTCTCATCGATAGCATTTAAATTATTAACCTGCTTAAGAGCTCTCAGGGCTCCTTGTAGTCGGCAAGCGTAGTCCCGGATGCTGTCACCTGGCTGTTGTGAACAGTGATAAAAGGCCATCCGGAGATCCGTTTCTGTGTGGTCTTCAAATATGGCATGCAGCTTAAGGAAGATCGCAGGTACCGACTCCTGATCAACGGTATCCCAAGTCTCCACTTCCCTCTCAGCAGCGCCAGTTAGCTGCCCTATCAGCACAGCAGCTTTTTGTCTCTCAGGCATGGAGTACATTTCTAGGATGCTGCATAACTTCCGCTTGAAGCCTGCTAATGTGCCTGGCTCACCGCTGTACTGGGGAAGCCATTTCGCCCCAGGCATATATGGGAGCGTTAGTGGCATGATCGGGACTACCGGACTGGGTGCAGGGCCTGCGCCCCCATCTGGCGCTACAATACCAAGCGGTGCGGGGTTGGGGCCTCCGGCCGGGGCCGCACTGTCAGCCGGTTGCTGTGACATCTTAGCGCCCCCTTGGTTAAACGGAGCCTACCGGTTTCAGACGCTGCTATTTCACAGGCACCGCAGTGGGAACAGGACCTTCGTCGCAGGCGCTCTGATGTCAGAGCGTTCACTTCCTGTTGCAGGACCTGCCGATGAGTCAGAGCCGGGGGCGTGTCCAAGACTCTGCGCGCTCTTTCAGGTACGCCCACCTTCTTCTCCAGCGCCTTAGGGCGCGAATCTGGCGGCAAAGATGGCGATTTTTGGCGCCAAACAACAGCAACAGTCTTTTTCACCAAAACACTCCACAGGCACACAGGGCTCGCAATGCTGCAAGTTTCGTATCCTGTTCGTGACGCCAAAGTTTTGTGTCGACCCGCCACCACAATTGTGGGTTACCAGGGCAATGGGGTACTCAGAGCCGAGCCCATGGAAGTCTATGGGGTTGTCACAGGTAGCGGTGGCTCGGTCTGTGGCCCTGGCGGTCTGGCGTTTGTTGGGGGGAATATTTACAGGGGATAGTTATATTTACAGTTCGTGACGCCACCTGTAGTCTCTGGTAATCTGTACCAGCGCTGCTGTAGATCTCTGAGGGGATGGTGAGGCAGCTAGATGTCGGGTCCCCTACAGGTGGGACTCTTCCCTCAGGTCGGTAGTTAGGTAGGGATTGTGCAGGCATGCAATAATAACTCAGTCTCACACGGTCAGCGTCTTTCCATACCTTTACTTGTAAGATGGTAAGGCAGGTCCCAGGGAGGCTGATGGGGTTGATGGAGGATGAGCTTTGAGGCAACGGTTAAGCAAGTTAGGGGCCTCCTTTACTGTCCAATGTTGATGAGTCCAACCAGCCTGAAGCGTAGTTCCCTCTATAATTCCAGCTATTCCAAAGCTGTTCTGCCCGGTCAGTTTTGTGGTCGGAGCCTTCCTGTGAGGAAGCTGAATTCCTGTCTTGTCCTGCAGAGACTCAAGGTCCTCACTTCCCCTGACCCCAGTTACGTACTAACTCTTCAGGGCTGCTTGCCACGACCTAAGGTCCGGTAAGCCTCTGGTTTTCTTACCACTATGCTTGAAGCTATAGTGATCCTTCGGTCCCCAGTGACCGGTTACAATGTGCAGGTATCCTTTACCTATGGCACTTCTCTGTTCTCTTCCACTTTGCCCTTCGATTTGCTCACACTCTTAATAGATATCTCAGTGTCTTCCAGTGGGGCACAGCTCTGACTAGGCTGAGGTGAACTAGGCCACCTGTACTAGCCTCCACTTTCTGAACTGCTAACAGGCTCAGACTGAACACGTCTGCTCTGTCCAAGGACAGGAATCTGACTGAATGAATCACTCCCCTCCACACCCCTGCTGGGTGTGTCCGAAGTGTACGTGATGTCATGAAGAGCCCTTAACTGTTACCTCTCCACTCATCCTCCTGGTATTGTGTACCAGGGCTACACAATTCAAATACTTATTTCCCCACCCACTGTATTTCTCCACCCATTTCTGGCTCTATGAATCCAGAGCTGTCCAACAAGATAAAGGTGGAGATGGAGGGAAAGCAGGAGGGAAGGTGTGTAAATGATCGCCCCGCTCTGGGGCACCGAGTGGCGGGGGACATAGGAACAACAGTCATCCTGTGCTGCTGGATCCACACGTGTTCACTGGAGCGTACAGATTCACAGCGTTCTGTACATTCTGGGTATGTGCACATGATCAGCAGACCTGCAGGTTGGACGCTGCGTCCAGATGTTACAGCATAGTGGATGGCCCTTCTAGAAAGCCCACGTCCACTATGCGTGCACTGACACCCGCGGATCACCCACAGAGACGCAGCATGTCACTTTATCGCGAGTCTCTGCAGGAGAAATATCACCCATACAATGCATTGGATGCAGCGATTCTGCACGGCTCAGTGAACACATGCGGATTCATCTACGTTCAAAAGCCGGCAGTGCTGTGGACGGAATGGACATATGCCGCGTCCAAAGCGCTGCCGTTTACTGTCCGTGCGAACATACCCCAACATTCTACTGCCGCACCCCTCCCTCCGCTGCTCGCGCGCTGCCTCCTGACACAGCGCTGTATTGTTGTGTATCCTGTATAAGCCCCGCCTCTTCCTGTCCTATCACGTGACCTCCCGTCCACCACTCAGCTGTGGCTTCCAGCATTTCTGGTGTGCGGAGGATGTTCTCCCCCTCCGGAGAGTCAGAGGCCGCAGCAGGCAGAGAGCGGAGCTGTCAGTGATCCCCGCCTGATGCCCGGTAACTATCAGTCCTGCCGTCACCAGCTGCGCAGCGCTGACCTCTATTGTCCTGTGTCTGCGCCGCTCCCTGCTGTCACACGTGACTAGTACGTGCTGGGGACTGCTAGTGTACAGAATCGGAGCTGCCAGTCACCGGCCGATACACCGTGCTCCGGGAGTGCGCGCGGCTGACTGCCCGGCTGCTGAGACGTGATGACACCGTACTGCGGTAACGAGGACAGACAGCAGAGCCCCCACAGAGGCACAGTCAGTGCTGACCCCTCTCCTATCCTGGACGTGTCACATCTGTGCTACCTGAGCCTCCATTATTCTTCACCTTATTGTACAGGGGCTAATGCCGGTGTCAGAGGTGCTGCACGTGCGTCGCTGGGTGTCAGGGGCGTGCGGTGCGCTGCGTCGCCCGTCGTCAGGGGGCTGCGCGTGCTGCCTCGTCAGGGGTGCTGCGCGGCGTCGCCCGTCGTCAGGGGTGCTGCGCGTGCGTCGCCCGTCGTCAGGGGTGCTGCGCGTGCGTCGCCCGTCGTCAGGGGTGCTGCGCGTGCGTCGCCCGTCGTCAGGGGTGCTGCGCGTGCGTCGCCCGTCGTCAGGGGTGCTGCGCGTGCGTCGCGTGTCAGGGTGGCGGTCGTCGTTGTGCATGTGGTGCCGGGCGTCAGGAGTGCTGCGCGTGCGTCGCCCGACGTCAGGGGTGCTGCGTGTGTGGCGGTTCTGTGCATGTGGTGCCGGTCGTCAGGGGTGCTGCGTGTGTGGCGGTTCTGTGCATGTGGTGCCGGGCGTCAGGAGTGCTGCGCGTGCGTCGCCTGACGTCAGGGATGCTGCGGGGTTGTGGCGGTTCTGTGCATGGGGTGCCGGGCGGCAGGGTGCTGCGCGTGTGGCGGTTCTGTGCATGGGGTGCCGGTCGGCAGGGGTGTGGCGCCTGGCGTCAGGGGTGCTGGGCGTGCGTCGCCTGGCGTCGGGGGTGCTGCGCGTGCGGCGGCGGTGCTGGTGTTGGGGGTGCTGCGCGTGCGGTGATGGACAGCAGCTGTATTAGACCAGTGAGACGAGAGCAATATAACTCCTCATCACTAATCAGTGGTGTCTCTGAATTCCACACATAATGCCACTTTTACTGACGACTCATAAGTCTGCACCCCTTCGTGACAAGTGTCTTGAGTGCTTAGAGCAGCCATTGGCTGTTATAACCTGCTTCACACGTGATGTATAACCAGACAGCAGCTTCTGGCAGCATTCCTGGGGAATCTTGGTTCATTCCTCATGGGCCACATCCTCCAGGCCACCAATGGTCATGGGTCTGTGCTTCACCAACCTTCTTTATATCCATTGCTATGTGGTTTTCCTCAGGTGACTGAGATCGCCACTCCAGAGTCTTCCAGGACTTCTGAGGCCAAGTCTTGTTGGATTTTGAGGTTGTGCTTGGGATCATTGTCCTGTTGAATGGTCCAATAACTTAATGTTCCTCACAGAAGACATGTCGTTTTCTCCTAGGATTTCCTGATACTTGATTGAATCCATCTTACAAACCACACACTGCAGGTTTTTGGCGCTTGAATAAGACTAACGGCCCGAAGCATCACCGAGCCACCGCCATATTCACTGGCATGGAGTTCTTCTTAGAGGATTCTTCATTTTTACTCCTCCATACTTACGGCTGATCCATGGGCCCAAAGTCTTGTTTTATTGCTCCAAAGAACAGAACAGAATCCCAACATTTCTGTGGCTTGTTGTTATGGTTGTGATCTTAATGAGATCAACTTGTTTGTGCTTTTGGGTCAGTAAATCTTGGAGTTTAAGGCACTGTCACACTAGGCGAGATCGCTAGCGATATCTCTGAAGCGACACCGATTTTATGACGCAGCAGCGATCTCGTTAGCGACGTCGCTGTGTGTGACATGCAGCAGCGATGTGGCCCCTGCTGCGCTGTCGCTGATCGTGCATGAACGTTCTGGACCGTTTTTTGGTCGTTGGCGTCCCGCTGGTGAGCCTGAATCGCTGAGTTTGACACCCTTTGTGAACGACGAGCGACCTCGTTGGCGACTCATGTCAGCGGCGCAGGCGGGACTAGGTTTTAACGCCCCTCAGCTCTGATTGGTGGCCACGACATCTAGTCCTTTGTGCGTTGTTGCGAGGATACTATCGTGTGTGGGGTTTTGCGATCCTGTCAGAGTCGCTACAGCGCTTCATCTTTGCCATTTATGCAAGACATTTCTGGGATCCTGAAAAAATGAATCCGGGGCAAACGCAATAGCGTCACAGACTGGATCGCAGTAGCTGCAAAGCAGAAGGTTAGCAGGACGCAGTATGGAACGATGCTGGAAATTCGTATGAACCACTTGCGCTCGAGAACAATGGAAGGGAGCGCTAATACGTCGTCTTTTATGATGCGGACGTCCAATCACTAAGCGAGAGCTGTGACATATGACATACAGTGACCACCAATCTGTGCTGAGGGGCGTGGAAAAGGTTGCGCTCAATCTTTAACAATACATGCTGTGTGACAGGTCCCAACGACCGCCGAGGTCATTATGCTGATCGCTGATGTGTCGTTTATGAGATCTTCCTGTTTGGAAGCTACTAGCGACCTTATAGCGATGTACAAACGATCTCTGCCAGGTCGTGTCATTGTCGTGATCGCTGGTGCGATCGCTTAGTGTGACAGTACCTTTAGGCACGGTGACCTTCATAATTTACAGTGCAAACGGAAATCTGAGAACCTGCTGCCACAAAATCTGGCTGCAGGTATTTTGCAGTCACTTGAGGGTTTTCGATCACTTGCCTTGTTCAGATACCTGATGGCAGCCGATGATAACTTCCTGGTTCTGTCACAGCCAGTTTGCCTTTTATATTGACTTGTGAACTGTTTCCACCTGTATATCTAGGAACATTCAATGTTTGTGCAAGGCATGACCCTCTTAACTCTTTGGGCCTCTTTCTATCTCTGTCCTCTCTGAGGAATGGGCTTGGATCCCTATGGAACACTGCCAGAAACTGGTGTCTGGTTATCACGTCAGCGGCAGGTTATAACAGCCAAAGGTGCTCCAAGTACTAAATAGATGCTGACACTGCAGTAGTCATAAAATGGAGCAGTTTGTGCTGAATTTGGAGAAGCCTCTTGTTATGTTAGTTGTGATGAACACTTTATTTTGTTCTTGTTTGACTTATTACAAACAGCAGAATTTTTTTGTAAATATTGCTAATAACCCTGACTTCTAATGGAGTCTGCTTCCAGAGCTTATTTTAACTGGAAGGAGATGTTACCAGTGTGAGACACGTAATGACTGACCGTCTGCTCTCCTGATCTACATGTCTCACACTGGTAAGGACCCCTTTCATTTACAGTAATCTCTGGAGGCAGATATTCAGGGAGATCTGTGTCTGGCCCATCGCCTGGAGCAGCTCATTTACATATAAGACAAATGTAGATTTCTCTGGAATAAAACATTGGATCTCCGATATCAAGGTATAATTTTATTCAGCTTCCTATGAATTCCCTTATAGACTGCTTAGGCCTCTTTCACACTTCATTCATTCGACATCAGTCAAAATCCGTCAAAGCGTAAAAAAACGGATCCTCCTTTTTTTTTTTTTTTTTTTGGAGGCTCTGTTTTTTTTGCCATTGAGTTGCATTAGTGACAGATTTTGACAGATGGGCGTCTGTTTGATCCGTCAAATGACGGATCCGTCATAATTTTGGCTTGTCGGTTTTTGAAAACGTCCACTGGGACGTTTTTTGTGTGCGTCGAACAGGCGGACCATGACGGATCGGTCACGTCTGCCGATTTGTATAAAGAACGCCTATGGGTGGCGGATCCGTCTTCATCCGTTTTTGGCAGAATCCGCCAGCGGATCCATAAAATCCATACTGGAGTCTCTCTCTCCACCCCCCTCTCCCTCCGTTTTTTTTTCGCCCTTTGGCAGCTTTCAACTGACGTGGCAGGACTGAAGTGTGAAAGAGGCCTTAGGAGGGCTGATTGTACTGATTGATTCGTTGTAATTCCACGCTTTACCTATATCATCATCACTGTCCCCATTGGGGCTCACAATCTGCATTCCTTATCAGTATGTCTTTGGACTGTGGGAGGAAACCCACGCAAACACTGGGAGAACATACAGTACAAACTTCTTGCTGATGTCCTTGGGGAGATTAGAACCCAGGTCCCCATCACTGCAAGGGGCAGTGCTAATCACTGAGCTGCCCTTCTGTACATACACGGCTCCTGATCGTACAGGTGACACATCTATGTTACATACATGGCTCCTGATCGTACAGGTGACACATCTATGTTACATACATGGCTCCTGATCGTACAGGTGACACATCTATGTTACATACATGGCTCCTGATCGTACAGGTGACACATCTATGTTACATACGCGGCTCCTGATCGTACATGTGACACATCTATGTTACATACGCGGCTCCTGATCGTACAGGTGACACATCTATGTTACATACATGGCTCCTGATCGTACAGGTGACGCATCTATGTTGCATACATGGCTCCTGATCGCACAGGTGACACATCTATGTTGCATACATGGCTCCTGATCGCACAGGTGACACATCTATGTTACATACATGGCTCCTGATCGTACAGGTGACACATCTATGTTGCATACATGGCTACTGATCATACAGGTGACACATCTATGTTACATACGCGGCTCCTGATCGTACAGGTGACGCATCTATGTTACATACATGGCTCCTGATCGTACAGGTGACGCATCTATGTTACATACATGGCTCCTGTTCGTACAGGTGACGCATCTGTTACATACGCGGCTCCTGATCGTACAGGTGACACATCTATGTTACATACATGGCTCCTGATCGCACAGGTGACGCATCTATGTTACATATGCGGCTCCTGATCGTACAGGTGACGCATCTGTTACATACGCGGCTCCTTATCGTACAGGTGACGCATCTATGTTACATACACGGCCCTGATCGTACAGGTGACGCATCTATGTTACATACGCGGCTCCTGATCGTACAGGCGACGCATCTATGTTATATACACTGCTCCTGATCGTACAGGTGACACATCTATGTTACATCCATGGCTCCTGATCGTACAGGTGACACATCTATGTTACATACATGGTTCCTGATCGTACAGGTGACACATCTATGTTACATACGCGGCTCCTTATTGTACAGGTGACACATCTATGTTACATACGCGGCTCCTGATCGTACAGGTGACGCATCTATGTTATATACCTGCTCCTGATCGTACAGGTGACGCATCTATGTTACATACATGGCTCCTGATCGTACAGGTGACGCATCTATGTTACATACGCGGCTCCTGATCGTACAGGTGACACATCTGTTACATACATGGCTCCTGATCGTACAGGTGACGCATCTATGTTATATACACTGCTCCTGATCGTACAGGTGACGCATCTATGTTACATACGCGGCTCCTGATCGTACAGGTGACGCATCTATGTTACATACGCGGCTCCTGATCGTACAGGTGATGCATCTATGTTACATACGCGGCTCCTGATCGTACAGTTGACGCATCTATGTTACATACGCGGCTCCTTATCGTACAGGTGACGCATCTATGTTACATACACGGCTCCTGATCGTACAGGTGACGCATCTATGTTACATACGCGGCTCCTGATCGTACAGGTGACGCATCTATGTTATATACACTGCTCCTGATCATACAGGTGGCGCATTTGTGTTACATACATGGCTCCTGATCGTACAGGTGACACATCTATGTTACATACACGGCTCCTGATTGTACAGGTGACGCATCTGTGTTATATACACTTCTGATCGTACAGGTGACACATCTATGTTACATACATGGCTCCTGATCGTACAGAACTAAGGCACATGTGATCAGCTCCATAGAATATAACGGGCACATGATAAACACCGAACATGTAGGTGAAACACTTCCCGTCCACCTGAGTGAGGCTTAGTTTTTGGAAATGAATATACCAGGAACCCAACTTTTTCTCTGTAGGACCCTATTTGGCTGCGGCCGTTACTATTGTGTCAGAGCAGATGTCCGCCATGATGGAATATTGATTGGCTGATGCCTGCATGTGATGAAGCCATGTCATGTCACTCTCCAGGGATGGCGGTATACTTATTGTCTAGTTTTATTAATGGCATTCACCATGCAAGATAAAAAGAAAAAAATGTTTGATTTCATTGAATTACACAGAAATCACGGCCCAGCTCAGGCCTGTACAAGCTGTAACACAACGGATCAGTTTTTATTGGAGTCTTCTTGGAAAGTCCCTGAGAAGAAGTCACTGGGAGATATTTATCTGTACTTTGCTTTCTTTTCCCTTCTAAATGAAAGCAGTGCAATCAGATTAGTAATGTTAGTGTGAAGAATAGGAAAGTGCTGCCTAGTGCATGAGCAAACAAATCAATCCGTAATTGTTGTCACAGCACAAGCCTGACTTCACGCTTTCATATCACATGAAGGATTTTTTCTCTGCTATGTCAGCTCCTTTATCCTCACTAGATTCTTATGTAAAATGCCCAGGAGGTGTTAGCTTTCCTAGAAATGTGCCCTGTTTATATGACAGCAGACTTGTTCTTTCCAAGCACAGAACATTTCATCATTAGCACTAGGGTAAATTCCATAGCATACAGCTCTGTGCTGGTGATTTTAAGCTATTATTTAAAAAAAGACAAACCCTCTGATGTGCAGCCTACTCTAAACTTCAGACATTTGTCACGTGGATGTGATCCCTTCCCCAGTAATACATGCTGGATGTGAGGGCTGTGTGTCCAGGGCGCTGTTGCTTCGCTAGCTCTCATGTGTCAGCACAGCTTCATTTCTGGAGTGATTTCCTCTTCTGCAACGCATGAAGGGTTACTCCCAATCTACAGCCCTCTCTAACTTGAAAGGGGAACAAGGATGGAAATCATTGATCTGCCATGTACAATAGCCTTCCTCTTCTCTGCTGCTATTTCTAACGTTGGTGTATTTTTGGGTCAGTGTTCTGTGTGCACAAGGGGCTAGACACGGACTGGACTCTGACCAATGTTTGTCAATGTGAAAGTGGCAAATAGCTCCTGCACAGATCTCTTGGGAATTTGTAGACTGGGTGGCTAAGTGAAGGACTTAAAGGGGTATTCCCATCTCCAAGATCCTATCCCAATATGTACTAGGAACAATAATAATAATAGCAGCAAATGCTTACAATTAGAAGAGCAGTATAGTTCTTCTGATTAGCTATGTCTCTTTCCTCATGTGCAGGCATTGCAGAACCTTGGTTATCCATGGTTACAATCACTGATATAGTGACAGCTAGTTGCTAGTGGTCGTAACCATGGATACCCAAGGTCCTGCAATGCCTGCGCATGAGGAAAGAGACAATACTAATCAGAAAAACTATACTACATTTCTAATTGGAGGCATTTGCTAATATTATTACACCTACTGCATATTGGGATAGGATCTTGGAGATGGGAACACCCCTTTAAGCCAGCCATACACAGAAGATGGAACTCGGCTGAAAGATGCTTCAGCTGACTCTCCCGTACACAGAAGCAGGCATTCGGTTGAGTGTTCCTGTGTTCTCTATAAGAGAGCAGCCAGCTGAAATATTGGCCAGTGGCTTATGTCCGGGAGAACAAAGAGTTTGGCAGTCCAAAATCGGGCATGAACCATTATCTCCTCCGATCATTAGTTGGATGGCACCCCATACACATTACACTGCCAGCTGAACATGTCGGTGGGTTCGTCCAACATTTGTCTAATCTGTATAGGGGGCCTTTACCGTGGCTCTAAATCAACAAGATAATGCGACATTTTTCATGAATATTGTTTAGCTAGTCAGTAAACTATCACAAATGTTCATTCAGGGGCATATGCTCTTCCCTGGATCCCAAACATAGACTTTACATCATAATCAACTATGGTGCGTTCAGATATCCCAGTCACTTGTGTAGCTTGGTTTTCAGAGGTTTCCATACACCAGAGATGAGCAGGCTATTTTTTTTCAGAGACCTGCAACTTTTCAAAGAAAGTTCCCTTTCTGATGAATCCCCACGATGACGCACAGTTCTTGTTAATACACTTTTAAAAAAAAAAACATCAGGGCGCTGACGACGAGCGCTCCAACACAGAGGTTGACTGCATTTTTCGCAGTCCAGATTATGTGCACGTGAAGACATCAGTGTGGATCGTGCCAGGTATAATAGCCTGGAGCTTCTTTATAAAGAAATGTCTGTCCAATTTAATTTGAGGGCAACAAAAAACTTGGTAATTTACGAGGGTTGGAACTTTAATAATGACAGTACGGAGTCAGGTACACTGTTGCCAAAAAGCATTCAATTAACTGGTGTTAGAGTTGTTCCCGTGTAACCTTGCCTGGCTGAGACAGGAGTAACTGTCCAGGTTCCGACCACTGGAGATGGAAACATCCAAGAGCAGCAGCGCTATACAGTTTCCATAGCTCTTCTTCATTTCTGTGGGCTTTCCATAGTTCCACCACCCGTGGTCAGAGCTTGGATGGAGTTATGCCCATTTCAGCCATGGTAGGTGGAGATGGCAAAAGCCCTTTAAAGGGAACCTGTCTCCAGGTTTTTGCCATCTAATCTGAGAGCAGAATGATGTAGGGGCAGAGACCTTGATTCCAGTGATGTCACTTACTGGGCTGCTTTCTGTAGTTTTCTCAGCAGGAGATTATCACTAGAGGATTAGTAAACCTGCTTCCACCTAGTCCATCCACAACTCCACCACTGATTGCCAACTTTCTGCCTATGCACAGCGTTTTAGAAATCATTTTAGAAAAAACTGCAGAAGCTTCCCAGTAAGTGTTATATCACTGGATTCAGGGCCTGTTTCTCAGCATTATGGTGCTTTCATTTGGGATAGCATTAACCTGGTGACTGATTTCCTTTAATGGCCACCTGCACACGTGAGTATTTGGTGAGTTTTTTACCTCAGCCAAAACCAGGAGTGGGTGATAAATACAGAAGAGTTGACGTGTTTCTATTACATTTTTCCTCTGATTGTTCCACTCATGGTTTTTACTTACAAATACTGATGTGAAAACTCACCAAATACTGAGCATGTGTACTCTGCCTAATGCTGTATTTCCAGGACTTGCCGTTTCTGGCCTATAACCCTTACTGCCCAATCCCCTTCACTTCTGCTCAGCCTGAGCGATGTTCCATTTGCTGGAATGGTACTGATCTGTCATATTGGGCAGAGCTGCATGTCCTCAAGCCCCACTGTGCTTAGGACAACATGAAGGTGATATCCGGGACTTAACAAAAATGTACCTAAGCACTAAAGGCTGGGTCTCACATAGCGATACACTAGCGATCCTGACAACGATCAGGATCGCTGGTGTATCGCTACATTATCGCTGCTGAGCTGCCAAACAGGCAGCTCAGGCAGCGATCAGCACAGCGACACTGCGGGTAAACATCGTTTAGTTACCCGCAGTGTACCTTGGATACCAGCGCCCTGATGCAGGGAGCTGGTAACCAAGGTACACATCGGGTTTCCAGGCGCTGCGAGGTGCCTGGAAACCCGCTGTGTACCTTGGTTACCAGCTCCCTGCTTCAGGGAGCTGGTATCCAAGGTACACAGCGGGTTTCTAGGCACTGCCCCGCGCCTGGAAACCCGCTGTGTACCTTGGTTACCAGCGGATCGCTGGTCTCCCGCCTGTCACCACGCAGCGATGCGTGCCTGTCAGCGGAAGACCAGCGATCAAAAAAATGTCCTGACATTTCAGCGACGATCAGCGATACCCGGCAGGGGGGCTGATCGTCGCTGAATGTCACACACAGCGATATCGCTGCTGCGTCGCACAAAACTAGTGACTCAGCAGCGATCTCGCTAGCAAAATCGTTGTGTGAGACGGGCCCTTAACAGGCAGATCATTGCAACTTGCCTGCCTGTTGTGCCCAGGCCATTCTTTCCCGGTGCCGAGTGGTCACAGACGCTCCTGCCCGGGGATTCAGCTGCCTCTGCTGAGGTCACATCTACAGAGCGGAGGCTTCTTTTCCGCTCCGCTCTGTAGACGGGGCGGGACTTCCGACATCATTGTGATTAACAGGCGGACCCCTGCTGCCTAACTGGGGGAGCCAGCTGTCAATCAGACTGACCTTGGAAGTCCCACCCTGCCGCATCAGCAGAGGGAACTGAGTCCCTGAGAGGAGCCGTCTGTGACCGCTCTCTACCAGGGAAGAATGGCGCCAGGCACAACAGGCAGGGAATTGCAATTACCTGCATGTTAGTGCTTGGATACATTTTTTGTTAAGTCCCTGGATAACACCTTTAATGTGGACCAGCAGGAGCTGACATCCCTTAATTCTGCTAATAGTGTAGAGTCTGGACCCATCGATCACGTGCTGGTGACCTGACAGTCAACAGTCTACTGAAACTACTTAATACTGTGTCCACGCTGTGACAATAGCATAAGATGGTGTACTTTTATGATCAGAAAGCGCCTTGTCATATTGCCTATGATCAGAAAGCGACTCTTGTCATATTGCCATAAATTGTTACAGGTCCGGATCATGCTATATCGTATAGATTAACACCTTCACGACATATGACGTATATTTATGTCGTGTACCTGCCCTTGATGTTGGCTCGCACGCTGAGCCTGCATTTTTCCCCGCACATGATGGCTGATTTAATCAGCCATCATGTGCAGTTAACTTGTTAAATCTCTCCGTCAATCTGTGACAGCGGCATTTAACACGTGCAGGCAGGGAACGCGCATTTCACGCTCCCATCAGTGCGTGCCTATGGTGGGTTGTCATGATAGCCGGGGGTCTGCTGATAACCCCCATGCCTGTCTGTCTGTACAGCGTTAATAGGAAATCATGATTTCTGCTATGCTTAACACTGCTCATGCCCTGCTATGTGTAGCACAAGCGATCAGGTGATCTCCGCTTCAAGTCCCCTAAGGGGACTATTAAATACAGTAAAAAGTGAAAACAAAATGATTTTACAAATAAAAAAAAAAGTTCAAATCACCCCTTTTGCCCCAGTGAGAAATATAATAGAAAAAAATAAAACACATTTGGAATCTCCATGTTCAGAAATATCTGATCTATCAAAATATAAAATAAGTTAATCTGATTGGTAAACGGTGTAACGAAAAGCAAATTCAAAATGCCAGAATTACATTTTTTTTGGCCATTGCAACGTTGCAATAAGAGGCGATCAAAGCATTGTATGTACCCCAAAATGGTGTAAGAAATAACGTCCGCTCAGGGCGCAAAAAATAAGCCCTCACCTAGACCCATAGCCTCCCAAAAATGAAAATGCTACGGATCTCAGAAAGTGGCAAGAAAAGCAAAATATACAGATTTCTGAATATTTTTTTCACCACTTTAAAAAAAAAATAAAAAATTTATGTTGGTATCTGCGTAATCGTACTGACCTGGAGAATAATATTGCCAGGTCGGTTTTACCATTAGTGAACATGGTAAGTAAATAGAAAAAATAAAACAAAAAACTTGAGGAATTGCACTTTTCTTTGCAATTTCACCGGACTTGGAGTTTTTTTTCCCCGTTTTCCATTACTCTATCTGTAATATAAATGGCGTCATTCAAAATACAACTTGTCCTGCAAAAAACAAGCCCTCCTATGGCTATACTGATGGAAAAATAAAAAAGTTGGAAGAAGGGGAGGAAAAACAAAAAAGGAAAATGGCCCAAGGGTGAAGGGGTTAATGTATTAATTTCGGATGGCTGTGGATTCCTGCTATCTTTATGCCTTTCCTTGCGTTGGCTTCTTACCACTTTAACATTAGGAAATTCCACGTCATACATATTTGCTAATCAAACAGGTTATCCAAACATAGCTGCCGGACACGCGGTGCCGCTGGCCCCCGAATACTTGTGTGTTTGAATAATTTAACTTGTGAGCCAACCAGAAAACTCAACTCGTTGTTTTTCTTTTTTTTTTCCCTTGGCAGAGTGTTTCCTGAAGGTTACTTTGGATTTCACGTAATTGAACAGCCAATATTATCCTTCAGAGGACTGGAAAAGACTGATTACTGGAGACAGGCGGCACCATGGCTAACCGGGGAAGTACAAGGGCTAATGGAATGGGCCAGACAAAAATCTGCCAGTTCAAACTGGTGCTGCTTGGAGATATGGCTGTAGGAAAGTCCAGTCTTGTGCTGAGGTTTGTCAAGGGTCAGTTTGATGAGTTTCAAGAGACCACCATTGGAGGTAAGAAGCGATGCGTCCTCGTGTTTCTCCCCCATTTTTTTAGTCATTTGACATCTGGCAATGCTGTCCTCACTGATGGGTGCCGTCACCCTATAAAGGTTTGTATCTTTGCTAGATGACTGGCCAATGTCACCTTTGCTTGGGAGTCACTCTCGGAGTAATAACAGGTTTGGTTACAGTTACAGGTGGAGTGAAGAGATGTTTTGCACCAGTGATGAAAGCACGCCAACATAAACCTGTTTACTGCTCACCTATGGGGAATTTACTAGGCATCTGTATCTCTTGTAAGGTTATGTTTACATGTTTTACCATCGCTGCTCCAACAATATACCAAGAGTCCTTATAGATCAGGCACGGATGATGTATTCTGCTTCATCTACCAGACAGACAGCCAATTGGATGTTCAATTAGAGCCAGGGCTGTGCAGTTTGCGAAAAAGAAAATCTCGTTGATTACTTTTTTTTAATGTTCTCTGAACTTGTTTTTAATCTTGATTTTCTTTTTCTATTGTGGTTGAGGCTTAATGGGAAGGAGTGGGCAATTGCAGCACAGCAAGCTTACTATAACATGCACTAGAAAGGGATGTAAATGATAGCAGAAGTATTCTCCAGTTTGTATGCAGCTTATAGCTGGAGTAGATCATATGTATAATTTTTTTTTTTTTAGAAAATTTTATCCTGGAAAGGATGTAGTCGACACCAGGGTTATTGTTCTATTTAACCTCCTATCAGCCTGAGCTGTGAGGAGAAGTTGCAGAAAGGCGCAGCGACTACTTTTTTGCTGCTCTCCCTGCACTTAAACCCTATTTTACTAGGAAATCTTGAAAGAATGACTTTACTAACCTCATCCACAAGGGATACTGACATTCATTCCTCTGCCCTAGACCTCCGGGGAAGCCATCATTCATTCCTCTGCCCCAGACCACCGGGGAAGCCAACACTAATTCCTCTGCCCCAGACCATCAGAGAGGCTAACATTCACTCCTCTGCCCCAGACCACCAGAGAGGCTAACATTTACTCCTCTGCCCCAGATCACCAGAGAGGCTAACATTTACTCCTCTGCCCCAGATCACCAGAGAGGCTAACATTCACTCCTCTGCCCCAAGACCACCAGAGAGGCTTTCACTCCTCTGCCCCAAGACCACCAGAGAGGCTTTCACTCCTCTGCCCAAGACCACCAGAGAGGCTTTCACTTCTCTGCCCCAAGACCACCAGAGAGGCTTTCACTCCTCTGCCCCAGATCACCAGAGAGGCTAACATTCACTCCTCTGCCCCACATCACCAGAGAGGCTAACATTCACTCCTCTGCCCCAAATCACCAGAGAGGCTAATATTCACTCCTCTGCCCCAGATCACCAGAGAGGCGAACTTTCACTCCTCTGCCCCAGATCACCAGAGAGGCGGACTTTCACTCCTCTGCCCCAGATCACCAGAGAGACGTACTTTCACTCCTCTGCCCCAGATCACCAGAGAGGCGGACTTTCACTCCTCTGCCCCAGATCACCAGAGAGGCGGACTTTCACTCCTCTGCCCCAGATCACCAGAGAGGCGGACTTTCACTCCCCTGCCCCAGATCACCAGAGAGGCGGACTTTCACTCC
Source organism: Oophaga sylvatica (assembly GCA_033576555.1). Lineage (NCBI taxonomy): Eukaryota > Metazoa > Chordata > Amphibia > Anura > Dendrobatidae > Oophaga > Oophaga sylvatica. Next base: position 39,551,705 of record JARQOD010000007.1, read on the forward strand.
CCTGCCCCAGATCACCAGAGAGGCGGACTTTCACTTCTCTGCCCCAGATCACCAGAGAGGCGGACTTTCACTCCTCTGCCCCAGATCACCAGAGAGGCGGACTTTCACTCCTCTGCCCCAGATCACCAGAGAGGCGGACTTTCACTCCTCTGCCCCAGATCACCAGAGAGGCGGACTTTCACTCCTCTGCCCCAGATCACCAGAGAGGCGGACTTTCACTCCTCTGCCCCAGATCACCAGAGAGGCGGACTTTCACTCCTCTGCCCCAGATCACCAGAGAGGCTAATATTCACTCCTCTGCCCCAGATCACCAGAGAGGCTAACATTTACTCCTCTGCCCAGATCACCAGAGAGGCTAACATTTACTCCTCTGCCCAGATCACCAGAGAGGCTAACATTCACTCCTCTGCCCCAAGACCACCAGAGAGGCTTTCACTCCTCTGCCCCAAGACCACCAGAGAGGCTTTCACTCCTCTGCCCCAAGACCACCAGAGAGGCTTTCACTTCTCTGCCCCAAGACCACCAGAGAGGCTTTCACTCCTCTGCCCCAGATCACCAGAGAGGCTAACATTCACTCCTCTGCCCCAAATCACCAGAGAGGCTAATATTCACTCCTCTGCCCCAGATCACCAGAGAGGCGAACTTTCACTCCTCTGCCCCAGATCACCAGAGAGGCGGACTTTCACTCCTCTGCCCCAGATCACCAGAGAGACGTACTTTCACTCCTCTGCCCCAGATCACCAGAGAGGCGGACTTTCACTCCTCTGCCCCAGATCACCAGAGAGGTGGACTTTCACTCCTCTGCCCCAGATCACCAGAGAGGCGGACTTTCACTCCCCTGCCCCAGATCACCAGAGAGGCGGACTTTCACTCCTCTGCCCCAGATCACCAGAGAGGCGGACTTTCACTCCTCTGCCCAGATCACCAGAGAGGCGGACTTTCACTCCTCTGCCCCAGATCACCAGAGAGGCGGACTTTCACTCCTCTGCCCCAGATCACCAGAGAGGCGGACTTTCACTCCTCTGCCCCAGATCACCAGAGAGGCGGACTTTCACTCCTCTGCCCCAGATCACCAGAGAGGCGGACTTTCACTCCTCTGCCCCAGATCACCAGAGAGGCGGACTTTCACTCCTCTGCCCCAGATCACCAGAGAGGCGGACTTTCACTCCTCTGCCCCAGATCACCAGAGAGGCGGACTTTCACTCCTCTGCCCCAGATCACCAGAGAGGCAGACTTTCAATCCTCTGCCCCAGATCACCAGAGAGGCGGACTTTCACTCCTCTGCCCAGATCACCAGAGAAGCGGACGTTCACTCCTCTGCCCCAGGTCACCAGAGAGGCTAACATTTACTCCTCTGCCCCAGATCACCAGAGAGGCTAACATTCTTCCTCTGCTCCAGATCACCAGAGAGGCTAACATTCACTCATCTGCCCAAGATCACCAGAGAGGCTAACATTCATCTCTGCCCAGATCCAGAGGCTAACATTCACTCCTCTGCCAATCACCAGAGAGGCTAACATTCACTCCTCTGCCCCACATCACCAGAGAGGCTAACATTCACTCCTCTGCCCCACATCACCAGAGAGGCTAATATTCACTCCTCTGCCCCAGATCACCAGAGAGGCAGACTTTCACTCCTCTGCCCCAGATCACCAGAGAGGCGGACTTTCACTCCTCTGCCCCAGATCACCAGAGAGGCGGACTTTCACTCCTCTGCCCCAGATCACCAGAGAGGCGGACTTTCACTTCTCTGCCCCAGATCACCAGAGAGGCGGACTTTCACTCCTCTGCCCCAGATCACCAGAGAGGCGGACTTTCACTCCTCTGCCCCAGATCACCAGAGAGGCGGACTTTCACTCCTCTGCCCCAGATCACCAGAGAGGCGAATTTCACTCCTCTGCCCCAGATCACCAGAGAGGCTAATATTCACTCCTCTGCCCCAGATCACCAGAGAGGCTAATATTCACTCCTCTGCCCCAGATCACCAGAGAGGCTAATATTCACTCCTCTGCCCCAGATCACCAGAGAGGCGGACTTTCACTCCTCTGCCCCAGATCACCAGAAAGGAGGACTTTCACTCCTCTGCCCCAGAGAAGCGGACTTTACTCTTCTGCCCCAGATCACCAGAGAGGCGGACTTTACTCCTCTGCCCCAGATCACCAGAAAGACGGACTTTACTCCTTTGCCCCAGATCACCAGAGAGGCGGACTTTCACTCCTTTGCCCCAGATCACCAGAGACGTCGGACTTTCACTCCTCTGCCCCAGATCACCAGAGAGGCGGACTTTCACTCCTCTGCCCCAGATCACCAGAGAGGCGGACTTTCACTCCTCTGCCCCAGATCACCAGAGAGGCGGACGTTCACTCCTCTGCCCCAGATCACCAGAGAGGCTGACTTTCACTCCTCTGCTCCAGATCACTAGAGAGGCTGACTTTCACTCCTCTGCTCCAGATCACTAGAGAGGCTAACATTTACTCCTCTGCTCCAGATCACCAGAGAGGCTAACATACACTCCTCTGCCCCAGATTACCAGAGAGGCTAACATTCACTCCTCTGCCCCAGTATGATGACAGTAACTTATTCTCCATCCTAGTCCCCAGTTATGTTATCATATACAAATAATCCACCCTATCTATGGCAATATTTATTTGCTGCAGTTTGGGTTACTAAAATGGGTTACTGTAGAGTTATTTAGAGGAAGTAGCGCTCTGGTGCCGAAATGCCCCACTTACTAACTACAAAAGGTTGGGGAGAAAATCATTGAAAATTCTAAAACAAATATTTAAGGCTTGGTTCTAGCATGGCTGTGTTTTACTAGAAAGAAATTGTTACCATAGTAGTAAAATACATCTTTGCTACTGCCAATGGTCTTTGCCTGTACTTATCATAATTTACATAGCAGAAATCATTTGCTGATGTTTGGTCTTATTTCCATTTCATTGCACCTTAAAAGAATCCTGGCATAGACTATAAACTACTCCAAATCATTTATAGGACTGTGTTTAGCCCTTTTAAAGCTAAGCCAGTCGATGCCTTAATGACCCCAAAGCACTGCTCTGGCAGCACAGTATGGCATTTTGCAGTTGTCTGGAAGCACATTAGAGTGTGACGGTGCACTTGCAGCCTCTCAGCCTTCTGCTGTATTTTGTACCGAGCAGCACCCTCCCCTGGCTGACAGGTCAGTGGCCTTCCACCAGAGAAAACGAGCTGTCAATCAGCCAGACGAGGGTTCTGCTAGATGGGAAATAAAGCGTAAGGCTGAAAAGCAGAAAGTGCAGCGTCACTCCTCAGTGCACTTCCAGACACCACTTCAAAATGTGATTTATCGATGCCGGAACAGTGCGTTGAGGTGATTATATGGAGACACTGGCTTGTCTTTTAAAGGGCTACTTAGTTTTATTGGTCTTGGGGGTAAAAGTTTGAACATCGAGAACCCCCCCCATCCAGACCAAACTTATAGCTCCTTTATATCCTATAAATTCTGTCCCTTTTTGAAAAGGCCACCAGTATATATTGACCTCCCTCCCTTTGGCACGACTAGAGCCCTGCACCAGGAATTCCAGTAAAGTTTCTGGAGATCCATCTGAAATCGCAGCACGGTACAATATTCTCTCGTACAGACTTTCCAGTATCCGGACCCCGTACTGTACGCTGCAGCGCTCTTTCACTTGTGCGCATACTATAAAGTCTTACGTTTTCTGTCACATTTCAGAAAATTGCTCATCTGCACTACCCAATAAATATACTATAGTTTACACCACAAAATGGAGTAAATTAAAGAAAAGAATTCTGCCAGGCTATAAGAGTTCAGTTTAGTTTTTGGAGTATGTATGGTGATCTTCCCCCTTACTGCTGATCATTTACTGTGGCCATCTTAGATTTTATTCAGAATTAGATTGTGAGCCCCAATAGGGACAGCGATGTCTGGAAGGCGCTGTGGGATATGGTGGCGCTGTATAAATAAAATAATAATTTACAGGGTACACGTTAAGGTTCATTTCCCACAATGAGTTTTTGATGCTGCATGTATTCGCTGCAGAAAAAACGTAGCTACTGCAAAGTGGTGAGACCTTACAGAAATCTCGTGCCCTCTGTGCTTTTTTTTTTTTCATTTTACGCAGCGTAAACTGACCTGTGGTGCGTGTTTTGAAATCTGCAACAGGTGTTTTTTTTTTTTTGTTTGTTTGTTTTTTTTTATGGGTACAACGATTGATTTTTATGTGCAGATTCTTCCCACATTAAGAAACGGGTAAGAAACACATTGCGTCTTTAGTGCATTTCTGCCGCGGAAACGCATCAAAAACACGTGAAATACACACATGACTATATCTAAGCTTTGTCATAGCCAAATACCAAAACTATGCTGAAAACAAAGCAGCTTTAAGTAAAACATGAAACACCAAAAAAAGACAAAAACTTCCACCCCAAAAAGTGCAATGAAAAAAAACTCTAGTGACATAATTTATCCAATAGGTGCAAAAAATCTGCAACATCGAAAACTCTCCAGCTACTCCTCATGGGATTGTAGCCTTATGTACAGGTATATTCTAGATTAGCTGTCTTGGCAAAAAAAAATCTATATATTTTACATAGTGGCCCTGAGATGGAATTTCACCTTGTCACCAGCGAAGGATGGAGTGAAACGTTGGCCCAGACGGCACTACTGTTGCAAAACATCACATGTTACAGACAGAAATAAGCTTGGCAGATTTCCTGATTGCAGACAAGGGCGGCTGCGTTCACCTCCCCGCTGGGTCATACTGCTTTGTATTTTGCAATACACAAGTGCCATCCTTACGCTCCTGCTCGGTGCCAGATTTGCTGATCACGTTTTGAAGATGAATGTAAAGTAGTTGCTAATGGAATTACAAAATATCATTGACTCTTATCTGACTCGGGCTCCGTTCTATTAGCTGAGCATATACTTGTACAAACAACTTCTGAGCCATGTGCTGGGGGGGGGACTTGCACTAATGGCAGTGACCCCCCCCCCCCCCCCGTGGTTGTGGCAGTGATTCCTCCCCCCCAGGGTTTTTGGCAGTGATTCCCCCCCGGGGTTTGTGTCAGGGATCCCCCCCTGGGGTTGTGACAGTGATTTCCCCCCCCCCCCCCAGCCCAGGGGTTGTGGCAGTGATTCCCCCCCCCCCTCCCTGGGGTTGTGGCAGTGATTTCCCCCCCAGGGGTTGTGGCAGTGATTTTCTCCCCCCAGGAGTTGTGGCACTGATCCCCGACCCTAAAGGGTTGTGGCAGTGTTTTCCCCGCCCCCCCCCCCCGGGGATTGTTGCAGTGATTTCCCCCCCAGGGTTTGTGGCAGGGATCCCCCCAGGGGTTGTGGCAGTGACCTCTCTTTCCCCCCCCCAGGGGTTGTGGCAGTGACCTCAGAGTTGTCGCCTCTAATTTTTGCAAACCCTAAGTGGAGCAGAAACTTACACTGTCGTACAAAGTTACAGGTCTCTAATGTGAGCAGTGTTTTTTTTTTTCTTTCTTAAATGCATGAATGTATCTGGGGCTCAAAATAATTTTTGCAATTGGGCTTCATTAACCATTTTGCACCATTTTGCTTTTACAGGCTCCTTTATTTCCCTGCAAATTCAATATTGTTGTGGTCAGTGGTCATAAATCACCAGAAAGGGGTTCAAAAAAGATAGATAAGAGTTCGAAACTTTCCCATTAGACTGTCAGAATGAGCTCGCTGACAGATCCTCATTTATCCCATTCTGCAGCAGGCAATAGAATGCAGATGGTGCCAATTTTAGTTTTTTTAGAAAACCCAATTACATTTTTTGTTTTTGTTTTTTTTAGCTAAAAGTCATCTGATTTACGTAAGAAAATGTCTGGGAACCGTCGTTAAGTGAGTAAAAATGTAGTTTACTCGTCCCTGCCAATGGCCATCTGGATGATCCAGAGAGAGGCATGTGAGAAGGTCATGTGTTATAATTTGGTAGCTGAGGAGGGCAGGAGCAAAAAACCGCAAAGGCAGCCAAACACCAGAGAGGTTGGGATCTAATAGGTTGCAGACCCCTAAACTAACCTCACAACTAGAAGCAGCCGTGGGACGTTCCTACAGTGCCCTAGACGCCTCGTCACAGCCGGAGAGATTAGCCACCCCTGAAGATGGAAAGAGGAAAGCTAACTGCCCCGGAGTAGAGCCCCAAAGGAATAGGAAGCCCCCAAACATTTAATGGCGGTTAGACAAGATGAAAACACGAACACAGACAGAAAATAGATTGAGCAAATGCTGGGGCCAAAACTGTCTAGATAGGACAGTACAGGAGAGAATACTGTCTGCAACCCAGCAAAACCCTAGGAAAAACTCCAACACTTCTGAATCCAAAAATACTGAGACCACACGGTCTCGACCACCTATATCACATCTCTGGTGTGAACACGCAGCTACCCAGCAGTAAAAAATCACAAGAACTGAGCAAAAGAACAAATACAAAAAGAGAACAGAGACCAGCACAAGCCCCAAAAGGGGACCTGGCAGAACTCAAAAGCAAGGCAGCAAAAACAAGGAAAATCAAACCACGGAAAAAAAACCCCCAGAAAGTAACTTATCTGAATGATAGCAGAAGACAGCAGAAAAGCAAGCTGAATTCCATCCTAGACCAGGAAGAAACAATTGATCACCGGTGAGGATCATGGGAGGTCAGCTCACTTTTATCAGGCCAGTCCGTCCCACCTGATAACCATTCATCAATTGCAGGTGGTGGGCTTTTGGTGTTCAACATAGGTTCAATACCCTCAGCAACCACCAGAGGGAGCCTCAGCTCCGAAGTCATCTCCAACACATTCACAACAGTCATGTGGTCAGCTGAGACCAAAATATAGCTTTTTGGTATCAACTCCACTCATCGCGTTTAGATGAAGAAGGATGAGTATAACCGCAAGAACGCCGTCCCAACCGTGAAGCATGGTGGTGAAACCTCATATTTTGGTGGTGCTTTTCTGCAAGTATTGAAGGGTGGATGGATGGGGGTCATGTATCGTAAGATTTGTGCCAGCAACCTCCTTTCCTCAGTAAGAACATTGAAGATGGGTCGTGGCTGGGTCTAAAACACACAACCAGGGCAACTAAGGAGTGGCTCCGTAAGAAGAATTTCAAGGTCCTGGAGTGGCCTAGCCAGTCTCCAGACCTGAACCCAATAGAAAATCTTTGGAGGGAGCTGAAACTCAATGTTGCCCAGCGACAGACCCTAAACCTGAAAGATGTAGAAAAGATGTGTATGAAGGAGTGGGTCAAAATCCCTGCAGCAGTGTGTGCAAACTTGGTCAGGAAATGTTTGATTGCTGTAATTGCAAACAAAGGTTTCTGTACCAAATATTAAGTTCTGTATTTCTATTTTATCAAATACTTATTTAATGCAATAAAATGCAAATTATTTATGAAAATTTTATTTTTAGATTCGGTCTCTCACAGTTGAAGTGTACCTACGATAAAGATTACACATCTCTCCATTCTTTGTAGATGGGAAAACTTGCAAAATCGGCAGTATATCAAATACTTACTTTCCCCACTGTATGCTGATATGGCATCTACCAGCCATTCATTGTCTGAGATAGGAACAAAACTTTAATTCTTAGATCTGAGACCTGAGTTAATTTTGAATTAAATTAGAATGAAAAATACACAATTAATATCACTAACTTGAAGGGAATCTGTCACCAGGTTTATTCTACCCCATCTGAAAGCAGCATAATGTAGAGCCAGAGACCCTGATTCTATCACTTACTGGGCAGCATGTTGCATTTTTAATACAATTGAGTATATCTGCTGCAGATCTAGCAGTACTGAATGCTGAGCTCTCTGTATAATGCTGCTCCCACCACTGATTGGCAGACTGCTGTGTACACTGTGCATAGGCAGAAAACTACATTTTTGAGGGCGGGATTGGACTACCTGGAAGCAGGTTTAATAGTCCTTTAGTGATAATCTCCTGCTGGTAAAACAGCAGCAAATAGCCCAGTAAGTGATACATTACTGGAATCGGTGTCTGTGTCCCTACATTATGCTGTTCTCATATTAGGTGGCAAAAGCCTGCTCACAGGTTTCCTTTATATATTTATTTTTTCTTTACCATAGTAATTCATTGATCACGTTTCCTTTCCCAATGTCACCAGCTGCCTTCTTGGCTCAGTCTGTATGTCTGGACGATACAACAGTGAAGTTTGAAATCTGGGACACTGCCGGACAGGAGCGGTATCACAGTCTCGCACCCATGTACTATAGAGGAGCGCAGGCTGCTATCGTGGTGTTTGACATCACTAAACCGGTAAGGATTTGCCGCCTTTTAAGCTAAAGAATACATGTAATTTGCCTCCTCTGTTTTCTCTGATGGTACTTGTTCTCAGTGGGGTACTGTATGCTAATTTTGGATAAAATTTTAGCTATTTGAAGATACATTCTACATAGTTATTTTCCAAATACATTGCTTTACTTTTAACTCCCTGGTTACAGCTTGTATTATAGTCCAGAGCTGCATTCCTAGTTCTGCTGAATGTCGCTGGAAACCATCAAAAACCATCACCCATTGCCTGTCTTCCCATTTCCAGCACAGCTCCGCTCCTCTTCTGGGTTATGTGATGAATAGTCCGACTTGCTGGATCACAATGGGGGGTCTATGTCACCTGGAAGTGGCTTTTACAGTGTAAACCTATTACAAGACTCCATAGCCTTACATTGTAAAAGTGACATCTGGCTCTCACAAAGACCCAGTGTGACCCAGGAAGATAGAATAGCCATCACGTGAGTTAGAAGAGGAGCGGAGCTGTGCTGGAAGCCGGGGAAGATGGTGGTCGGTGAGTATCCTACCACACTTAAACCACACATACATTTGGACAGATTTGGGCTATAGTTTCTTGGGAGTATTTTAAAAAGGGTTGTCTCAATAATAAATGTATCGCCTATACGCAGGCTAGGTGATAAATGTATGATTGTTGGAACCCTTCTGATCTTGAGAAAGGTGGTCCCAAAGTTTCCAATGTGAATGACTGCTCTGGATCTTCGGAAGCTGTAGTTTATGTGTCACCACCTCTTTTGTAATAGATAGTGAATGGATCACTTGTCACACATGCTCACTACTGCTCCATTCACAGTAGATTTTGGGACACTTATTCTCAGGGGTATGAGGGTCTCAAAGTTTGGACCATCATTCATGTGTCTCCTAGTCTTTTTTTAAAAATTATTTTATTTCATACATTTCTATTAATTACAATGGAATTTGTAAGCTTTTGTCAGATCTAAAGGCCGATAATTGATAGGGATAGTTTGTAGGAATGCTCATTTCCGGATCCTGTCTGTACAGGCCAGGAATCTACCAACGAGCAATCAAAATGTTCCTTTAATGAAACGATTTTTAAACTGTCTTCCAAAATCATCGTTTTTGGCAAACAAGAGTGTAAATGGGACATGTGCTGCCGAGACCATGATGATCTATATGTGCTGCCGAGACCATGATGATCTATATGTGCTGCCGAGACCATGATGATCTATGTGCTGCCGAGACCATGATGATCTTTGTTCTGCCGAGACCATGATGATCTTTGTGCTGCCGAGACCATGATGATCTATGTGCTGCCGAGACCATTATGATATGTGTCCACAGAACATTTGTGTTAACTATTGGTCTGTGTTCATGGAAGTGCAGTCAGTCTGTCTAAACAAGGCATGAAACAAACTCCAGTTGCGGTGCCGTCTAAATTGGCCCTAAGAATACAACGTTGTCTTGACGTAAATACCGAATATTTCTTGTGAATGTGAAGTGGAAGCGGTGAGTCAGCAGCCATCGCGGTCATCTGTTCTGGCTGTTTACTGCTTTGACACATAATAATCCTTTTGGTTTTTCGGTTGAGGTTCTTCTTGATGCAGGTGTGGCTGGTGACTCCCTGCGTACTGTGTGCCTTAATTGAAACTTGCTATTTAATAACTAAAAAAAAGTTTAATCATTCAAAGGTTTGTGATTGCCATGTCACCAAAATAAATTTTACGAATATTTCAAAAGGGACAGATATTGGTAGCGTTGGTTTTGACCACACATTTATTGAAAATGGAGAAAGAGAAAATGATAAACTCTTCAAAAAAAACTTTGAACAAGGAGCTCACTGATTGGCTTTGTTGTCTTGATGTCAGCGCTGCAGACACCAGAAGCATCAGCAGAGACTCCGCTCTGGACCCGGGGAGGATAACTTAAGCACAGTTTTTTTTTGTTTGTTTTTTTTTTTTACAACTAAAGGAGCTTATAGGAAAAACTTTTCTGAAAGGGGACAATCCAGTCCCGTGCTCTCTGCACATGTCACAGCATGTGCTCACAACACACAGATATCAATGAAACATTGTATAGAAAATGATTCTTACCATCCAGTTTTATACCTAGATAAAGGAAAGAGTAAAAATATTAGAGTAAAATATTTATGTACTGTGCACTTTGAAAGCAAAGCATTTATAACAAGGTGTTCCTGTCTTGGCCATGTATCCAATATCCACAGGATATTCTGCCTTGAATCAATGGAAGTGTATAAGAAAAGGTCATATTTATTTGTTCATGAAAAACATCATAGGACACCTAACAAATGCCGATAATACTATATAAACGCTCCAAAACAATGAAGAAATCGGCACAGTCTTTGGGCTGATTTTCTTGTTCGGGCTGATTTTCTTGTACGAGTGCTATCCATGGCTCTCGTACCTTGTAAGATATTCTATGGGGCTGCACACATCTGATTTTTAATTCTTGATATTTTTTATTTTTCGTTTTCCTCGGACCTCATGGAATAAAAAAAATTGGAGACGTCTGATTTTAATCCACACATCAGATCTAAATCAGCAATGCAAGTGTATGGGTCCATGAAAAAAATCAGTGATGGCCTAACATAATAAAGTCTGACCAAAGTCGCCGATTCCTTCAAGAAGGAAATCTGATCATCAGACCCAAATTCTGACTGGTGTATTATAATATCCACAGGCTGTGTCATAAATGTCTCCTCGATGGGGAGTCCCACCTTTGGGACCTGCGTCCATGTGCCACCGCATCCCGGCGGAGAATGAGCGGAGAGAGATGTTCTGTGTGTGGGTCAGCAGCACAGAATTGTGAATATCATGCACTATAATAAATACCTTTTCCATCATTTCTTAGATCTTTGCCTTTATTTCTAGGAAACGTTTGACCGGGCAAAAGCATGGGTTAAAGAATTACAACGGCAAGCCAGTCCTAACATTGTGATTGCGTTAGCTGGCAATAAGTCTGACTTGTCCGAGAAGCGGATGGTGGAATTTGAGGTAGGTCACTTTGTCAATGACGCTTGTTTGAATGACAAGAAACCAGTAAAAGCTTTCGAGACATACTATGGACAAAATATCACACTAAGTTATGCCGACAGCCCGTCCTGAGGAACTCCGAGATCACCAAGGGAAGCCTGTTCGTGCCACGCATTGTCCTATATGGCCCTTTACACTAAGTGGAGCTTATGTCTAAAGTGCGCTCAGATACAAACCCCGGCGCTTGTTCGGCTTATGTAGCCATGTAATCCAGTCCGCTTCTCCCTGCCTTATTATATGAGCTTATTTCCAGAATGAAAGCTAAGTGTTCTCAAGAACAAGGTGCTTTAACCCCTTCCTGACATGTATGTCGGGTGCGGTAGTGTGGAAGCTGAACCCGCACCATAAGCGACAGATGCCAGCTGTGTAGCACAGCAAGCATCTGTCTGTAAGAGCAGCATGAGATCCCATCGCTGCTGTTAACACCTTAAATTTCAATCTCTAACAGCAGCATTTAAAGGAGTATTCCCATCTCGAAGATCCTATTCCAAAATACAATAATAGTAATAAATCCTACAAAAACACAGGAGCAGTAGCTCTCAAAAGGATAATGTAAACTGAGGCTGAGTACATGAATAAAGTGCAAAGAATCTTTATTAATCCAATAACCTCACATAATAAATATGGGCATAAAAAGCCCCAACACGTAATGAGACAAAATTACAATAACACAACAAAAAAGTTACATAAGGGGAAAGGAACCAAGCAGCACAAGTTCCACCGAGCCCTAATATTAGTAGGCAAAATAGCATGACACTGAGCACAAGAATAATTTAAAATATATGCATATCCCCAGGAAACAGGGCATATAGACTGAGTACCAATGTCAGTCCTTGTGGACCAATCAATATATGCCCCTGTGCATACTCCTAACCTTCAGGGATTAAAGTGCCGCCCATAGTGCCAATAAGCTATCGCTTACCCATGTGGAAAAGGGGAACAGTAAGCAGTTGTGCATGCCAAGATAAGCCCCGACGCGCGTTTCGTGTGGTGTTGCTCTCTCGGGGGAGGGGGGCTATGTCACAATAGCTTATTGGCACTATAACATTAAGGGCTCAGTGGCACTTGTGCTGCTTGGTTCCTTTCCCTTTATGAAACTTTTTTCGTGTTTATTGTAATTCTGCCTCATTACAAGTTGGGGCTTTTTATGCCCATATTTATTATGTGAGGTTATTGGATTAATAAAGATTCTTTGTGCTTTATTTATGTGCTCGGCCTCAGTTTACATTATCCTTTTGAGAGCTACTGCTCGTGTTTTTTGTAGGGTTTATTGATATTCAGGGACCTACTCTATGGGTCCTGGTGTGTGGACTATAAAATCAATGTGTATACGAGATGTCAGTATTTGTTAACTATATGCAGTAATAATAATAGCAGATACCTCCAATTAGAAACGTATTGTAGTTTTTCTGGTTCACTAGGTCTCTTTTCTCATTTGCAGGACCTTAGGTATCCATGGTTATGACCACTAGCAACTAGCTGTCACTATATCATTGGTCATAACCATGGCTACCTAAGGTCCTGCAATGCCTGCACATAAGGAAAGAGACATGATGAATCAGAAAAACTATGTTTGATGTTTCATCCTTAATTGTTTCTGATTTATGACATCCGTTTTGCATTTGAGATGTTTATTTCTTTTCTCTCTGGCTCATCCACCATTCTTAATCATTTGTCTGTGTAGTCTTGCTTTTTCTACATGTGTTTTTATGTAGGGGTATATATTTTTTTCATTTTTTTGTTATTTAATAAAAGTTTATTTTATTGTGATGTTTTGTATTCTGCGCATTCCTTTTTATTTAGATTTTTCTGTAAGTTAAAAGGAAAATACTTTTATTTGCAGTTGACTTTTTGAGGGGGGCGGTGGTTCTTGCTCTTGTCACTGAAAAAAACTGTGAGGGGCGAGAAATCCCCCTTACAGCTTCCTGCAAATTGAGTTTTTGAGAATATTCTGGTTTGGATTTACATCCTAAATAGTGTGGAAAGGCTGTTTAAAGCCAGTTTCCAGTGTGTGGTTTGTTTTGTTTTTTTTGCATCTCTGTAGTAGTGCTTTAAATGTAATTCACCTGTCTGATACTCACCTGCCATCATTTTCCAACGTCGCTCCGTCTACCTCCAGCGAAAAATTACCTGACGGCTGCTCCAGTGTTTCATGGAGCGCGCCAGAGGACACTTTTCAATGTAAATCTATGAGAGCCGCGTCCTTGCTGTCATAGACTTGCATTCAGAGCTTGTGAAGTAGCTTTTGACTTCTGGACAGTCAGAAACTGTCACAAGATGGCGCTGTGGGACCAGAGTGGTGCCGAAAAACAGGGAAGACGCTGTAGGGTGAGTATATGCCAGGTGCAGGGGATTTACATTTAAAGCGCCACTCCAGCTCTGGAAAAAAAAACCGCCAACACTGGAGTGGCGCTTTAAGGGTCAATCACTTACTTGTATGATTGCGGTCTCCAATAAGTGGCATTACAGACCTTGTTGTCTTCTTCTGTAAGAGGCTATTTGAATAGAGCTGTAGTATACATCCACTTCTATGGGAGAGCACCATCCGTAGCCTTCTTGGACAGACAGTGAATGAAGCAGTTCTTGTAAATATGCATTACTAATCGACTCAAACAGGGGACCCCCATTCTCAAGATTGGTGGGGGTCTCACTGGTTAGACCCACGGCGATCCTACATATATCACCTATGGATAGATTGTATATGGGAATTTTCCCTGGTGCTTCCTTTCTATGTCTCACAATGAAATGTACATTTTACCGCAGGAAGCGCAGACATATGCCGAAGACACTGGATTATTATTCATGGAAACGTCCGCAAAAACCGCAATGAATGTAAATGAATTGTTTCTAGCAATTGGTAAGTTGAGTGATTCTGCTTGTTTTTACATATATTATTCCAGTTTCCAATGGCAAATGAATAAATGCACAGTTGCATGCCAGGAGGCAGGATGTCACCCAGTGAGGCCCACGATCAGAAAATTTAGCAGCAATTTGCCTCCCCAACATGTTTCGCCTTGCTGCAGCATCAGGAAAATGAGACTGTACTTAGAGCTTCATTCCCCTGATGATGCCGGCAAAACATGTTGGGGAGGCTAATGGCTGCTAAATTTTAATGGCATATAATGGTAATGTGCATAGGATATGATACACTCATAGAGGATAGTAGCAGTGTGATGTGCTAAAAAGTCTAAACAGATGAGATTACTAATAATAAATAATATAATAATAAATCATAATTCCGGAGAAGTGACTTGCTGAAGTTATGAGATCTTTTCCTGCAGATACCGATATATCCAGGATTAGGGAATAAATGGTATTTGAGTACATCCCAATAATATGGTCTTGGCAATGATTAGCAGGGATTATAACAATACGAGTTCATCTGTTTAACCTCTCAACGTCCAATGACTGGCTTAGCCCGTCATGGCAGGGTGTCAGTTCCCGTACCAGGACAGGCTATGGCCGTCCTGCATTTAAACTGTCACTGCGTGTAAACATTCAGTGACAGTTCAGTGCCGACAGCTGTCTGTGACAGCTGAGAGGCACGGGAAGAGGTGCCGGGAACTCATGCCGTCGGTCCCTGCACCCAAATCGCTGTGATCAGTCAATCGGCCGAAATATGGAAAAATTATAGCTCTCAAAATATGGCAATGCACAAACTTCTTCTTGCAAAAAGGCGTCTTTTAGTGTGTGACAGGAGCCAAACATAAAAAAAACGGAAATAAATCCGGTATCGCTGTAATCGCACCGACCCAAAGAATAAAGTTGTCTAATCACTTATACCGCACAAGGAACGGGCGTAAAAAATAAAAACCAATTCTTCACATGCTGTGGATTTGTTCATTCTGCCTCCCAAAGATCGCTGTAAGACTCGGCGCACATTTATCCTGCGTTCTGCGTTGAGCGCTTACACCAGGGATTCAGTGTAAATCTGTGAAATACATGATTCAGACAGAACCGCCGGCAGAAGATTCCCTATAATGAGGCAGATTGAGGCACTGAATGCCATAGGACCTGTGATCCGTCTTTTTAGGCGTGCATAAAAACGCGGTCCACCATAGTTTTGTGTACCTCTGAAAGAAAGGGAACAACGCTGAACAGAGGCCAGACGGAGTCCTGAGTAACTCTGCTGCCTCATTAGTTATTGGATCCCTTGGGGTTATCATCTGTCACGTCTCTCGGAGATTTAGATGGAAACCCCAAAGTAAGTGCTCAGCGTGGAGCGTCAGATAAATGTGATCCCAAACATTATGAAAAATGTTCCCAATAAAAGCTTTAACTGAATCCACAAAAAAAGCAAGTCCTCACTCAGGTCCATCATCTGTTAATGGAAATTTAGGGGGCTTCAACGTTACTGGTAGCACAAAGGCTCTGGAAAAGCCAAAATGGCTCTTTGTCCCCTCCCCCAAAAAAATGTAGCAAATTCTGCGCTCCCAAATCCAAATGCACCCTTCCTTTTGAGCCCCAGCGTGCATAAACCACCTTTAGGGTTCACATTTGGCAGTGGTATAATTTCCAAAATGGGGTCACTTGGGGGGTTGCTCTGTATATGGAGTCTGCAAACTATTCTTGTAAAATCTGCGCTCCTGGAGACAAATAGCGCTCTATCCCTACCGAGACTCTCATCAGTATGGCTAACCAGTACTATACAGCCACATGTGGTGTATTTCTATATTCAGAGAAATTGTAGGACAAGTTCTGGTGCCAATTTCTTGTGTCACCATGTAAAATTTGGGGCTAAAACAACTTTTTTGTGGTAAAAATGTAATTATTTTTTCTTCACTGCCCAATGGTATAAAATTCTGTGACCCCCACCGATGGTGTCAAAATAATCACTGCACCCCTAGATTGTCATCAAGAGGTGTATTTTGTAAAATGGCGTCACATATGAGGAGTTCTGCTGTTCTGGCACCTCAGGTGCTCTCCCAGTGGGTTATGGCGCCTTCAAACCATGATAGTAAAATCTGCCACTATAGTATGGCACTCCTTCTCTTTTGCCTTTTAAGATTTGAACGTGCCTCAAAAGTAGTTTTCACCCACACATGGAGTATTGCAAACTAAGGAGAAATTGCGCAATAAATTTTGGGGGCCATTTTCTCCTGTTACCCTTGAGAAAATAAAAAATTTGGGTGATAAAAAAAACTTTTGAGGGGAAAAATGTTTTTTTTTTTTTGATTAGCCCTTTTGTAAACTGCTGTAAAGCATCTGGTGGTTCAAGATGCTCACCACACAGCTAGATAAGTTCCTTGATGGTTCTAGTTTCCAAAATGGTGTCACTTGTGGGTGGTTTCCACTGTTTTGGAGGGCCCCTGATGTGCCTAAAGTGACATGGCGTCCGGGTCCTGCCGTGCGCCCAAACAGTGGTCTTCATCCACACATGGTGTTTCGATGTACTCAGGAGAAATTGCACAACAATTTTTAGGTTCCATTTTCTCCTGCTACCTTTGTTAAAATGTTAAAAATTGGTGCTTAAAGAAGGTTTTTTGTGGGAAAAAATGTGATTTTTAATTTTTACGACTCCACGTTATAAACTTTTTTGAAGCACTTGAGGGTTCAGGGTGCTCAACAAACATCTAGATAAGTCTCTTGAGGGGTCTAGTTTCCAAAATGGGGTCAGTTGTGGGGGTTCCACTGTTTAGGCACATCAGGGGCTCTCCAAACGCGACACGATTCCATACAAATTTACTTTCAAACCCTCAAATGATGCTCCTTCCATTCCGAGCCCTGCTGTGCACCTAAAGAGTGGTCTTCTTCCACACAGGGGGTATTGGCGTACTCAGGAGAAATTTCACAACAAATATTGTGGTTCATTTTCTCCCGATACCCTTAACAAAATAAAAAAAAAATTGTATCCGAAGTAAAATTTTTGTGAAAAAAAAGTAAAATGTTCATTTTTTTCGTTCCACATTGCTTCAGTTCTTGTGAAGCACCTGAAGGGTTAATAAACTTCTTTAATGTGGTTTTGAACACCATGAAGGGTGCAGTTTTTAGAATGGTGTCACTTTTGGGTATTTTCTGTCATATAGGCCCCCAAAGTCACTACAAATGTGAGGTGGTCCCTAAAATAAATGGCTTTGTAAATTTTGTTGGAAAAATGAGAAATCGCTCGTCAACTTTTAACCCTTCTAACTTCCTAACAAAAAAATTGTTTTGAAAAATTGTGCTGATGTAAAGTAGACATGTGGTGAATGTTATTTATTAACTATTTTGTGGGGCATAAAAATTAAGTTTGAAAATTGTGACATTTTCAAAATTTTTGCCAAATTTCAATTTTTTTGTCACAAATAAACACAAGTAACTTTGAAGAAATGTGACCACTATCCTAAAGTACAATGTGTCACATAAAAAACATTCTCAGAATCATTGGGATCCGTTGAATCTTTCCAGAGTTATTACCTCTTAGGTCGGAGTCACACTGGCGACAAAATCAGATGACTGCAATGCGATGAAATATCGCATTGCAGTCAAGCCTATGTTAATCTATGGAGCAGCTCCCAGTATCCGATTTTTTTTGTGGTCTGTTTTAAACGTCCGAGTGCAATCGCAGCATGCTTTGATTGTCACCGATTGTGGGTCGACTGTCGCCAATGCAAGTCTATGGGTGCGATGAAAAATCGGATTACAAACGGACCGCACGTGTGACTTGCGATTAAATCGCACCGGTGTCCTTTAGAAAAGCCGGCAATTCATCCCCGGCTATACTGTAAAATCACTGACAGCTTTAATAAAGAATAGAATCAATACATATACACACATAGAATACATATATATATGTCATTGTGACATATATATATATACATATATTTATATATTCATACACTTCTACATACTGTAATAGCCGCTAATTCAATTGCCGGCTTTTGTGAAACTACAGAACCCGACATGAAATGACACATGGTTTACATACAGTTAACCATGTCATTTCATGTATTTTGATATATGGTTTTCACTAACAATTACATGAGTGTATGTGTGTGAAATTTCACACATGTAGGGGTTAATTAAAGGTGTAAATTTGTTGAAAAAAAATGGTGGGCTCCCGCTGTATTTTCTCCACCAGACAGACAAAACAAGCAAGTAGGGGGCAAATAATAATAGCCCAGGGAGGATGCATTTTTTTTTGTGCACTTTGCCCGTCTATTTCCATTGCCCTGTAGCGGTGACGAATGGGTTAATAATGGGTTAAAGCCACCTTGCAATTGAAAGGTGAGTTTAAGCAAGGTTAATAATTGAGAGTTGTCAATTTGACAACTCTCAATTATTAATCCTATTGTATGAAAGGAAAAAAAAAAACACACACATTAATTATTAATCCTTTTAATGAAATAAGGACAGTTTTGGACCATATTTTATTGCTCAGCTGTAATCCCCTGAATGAATCAGTTCCTCTCCCGGCGACAGGAGAGGAAGTGATTAGTGTGTGAAGCTTAATTGATTGCTTCCCACTTTGACTTAAGGTCAAGTCAGGGTGACCTGACCTGAAGTGAAAGTGGGAAGAAATCAATTAAGCTTCACACATTAATCACTTCCTCTCCTTTCGCCAGGAGAGGAACTTATTCATTTAGGTGGTAATAGCTCAGCAGGCAGCATTAGCTGCCTGCTAGCTGTAACCTGTTAACACTTTCTGATGGATTACAGCATGGGACCTGACTGTGCATCGGATAGGTAAGAATCATTTTGCTTTTTTATTTTATTTTTATTACAGGAAATGATTTTAGCAGGAAAATAAAAGATGGTCAAAAACTGTTTGCTTATTTCATTAAAATTATTTTTTATTAAAGTGTGTGTGTTTGATTTTTCTTTCATTCAATAGGATTAATAATTGATAGTTGTCTAATTGACAGCTCTCAATTATTAACCTGGCTTAAAGTCACCTTTCAATTGCAAGGTGGCTTTAACCCCTTATTAACCCATTCGCCACCGCTACAGGGCAATGGGAATAGACGGGCAAAGTGCCAGAAAGGGCGCATCTAATTATAGATTTGCCTTTTCTGGGGTGTCTGGGGGCAGATGTTAGTAGCTGGGGGGCACAAAATAAATGCACCCTCCCTGGGCTATTATTATTTGCCCCCACTCGCTTGCTTTGTCTGTCTGGTGGAGAAAATACAGCGGGAGCCCACGCATTTTTTTTCAACAAATTTACACCTTTAATTAACCCCTACGTCTGCAATTTTGCACACATACACTCATGTAATTGTTAGTTAAAACCATATATCAAAATGCATGAAATGACATGGTTAACTGTATGTAAACCATGTGTCATTTCATGTCGGGTCTGTAGTTTCACAAAAGCCGGCAATTGAATTAGCGGCTATTACAGTATGTAGAAGTGTATGAACTATAAATATATGTATATATATATATATGTGTGTTCTATGTGTATATATCTATTCTTTCTTTTGTGATTTAAATACTATTCATTTGGATCCATTATATGTCGGCTTTACAAGCCTGCGAGAAAATCTCGCAAGTCGGATGTAAATCGGATGTTACAACTACGGTCAGATGCGACTAAATCGCATCTTTCCAGGAAAATCGGATGCCAGACGGATGACTGTTCATGACATTTTGGTGCGATAATCGACAGACTAAAACGGTCCGATTTTTTTGTAGTTGTGTGTGACTCCGGCCTTAAAGTGACACTGGTCAGATTTCAAAAATTAAAGCCTGTTCATTAACCTACAAAGAGGCTTGGTCCTTAAGGCGGTTAATGCTGACTGTGAATTACAAGCACTGGCACTTTAGAATGGCAATTGTAATCTTTATCCTTGCTCTGGAACCAGTAATATGTTTTTAAATGAGTATGTCCCTTCATTAATAAATAAAATAAAAGTCATTAATAGGGATCTTTATTTGCCTTATGGTAATCTGTGTGTATTGACTTTCCTCAAAGCACTTTGCAGCTTTTTTTTTTATATATATATAATTTCAATGGTGGATTTCTCAGCAATGGCACAGTGAATTTTTACTAGAAAGGTATTGATTTTCTCAAGGCAACAGAGACTATACAGTCATAACTTTTTAGTTTTAAATTTTAAATTGTAACTTAAATTCTTGACAGGTTCCCTTTTGATGGATCTGTTGATGATATCTTAGTGCAGGGTGCCACAAAATACCTTAAGAGATCTTGTAGGATCCATGCCTTAACACCTCAAAGGTCTTTTGGCAACGTGCGAGGAATCTATAATATATTAGTTGTATTATTGTAATGCATCAACTCCTTTTATATATTCTATCTGTTGTTGCACTCCCAAGAAATCAACATTTTAATGCGCAAATGAGGTGTTACCCTCTTAGCCCCGGAGCTTTTTTCGTTTTTCGCTCCCCTCCTTCCCAGAGCCATAACTTTTTTATTTTTCTGTCAATATGGCCATGTGAGGGCTTATTTTTTGCGGGACAAGTTGTACTTTTGAAAAACGTCATTGGTTTTATCATGTTGTGTACAAGAAAACGGGAAAAAAATTGCAAGTGCGGTGAAATTGCAAAAGAAGTGCAATCCCACACTTGTCTTTTGTTTGCCTTTTTTGCTAGGTTCACTAAATGCTAAAACTGACCTGCCATTATGATTCTCTAGGTCATTACAAGTTCATATGAAAAAAATAACCGTGTGCACAACCAAGAAGGTGCCAGAGTAGGTTCCCAAACCGTATCTAATAGAAAATGAACTCGGCACTCAACTTTAGTATAGTGAGAATAAAGATTTTTATTCACAGTAGTAACACGAAACGTTTCGGTCCTATATCATGGACCTTCATCAGTCACAGATACTACTGGGAAGGGGGTTGATCCACATAGGGAAGAAATAAAGGGCTGGATATAGCCTGTGTTGGTGGGGTGAGATGAGGAAGAGGACAATGCCTCTATTGCACTAGTAACCTGTTGTGAAGGAGTCCGGTAGTGAGGATAGGTCTCTGCATTGGACGCGGTGTCCACCGCTAGTCTGAGTGCCTCAGACACCGCGTCCAATGCAGAGACCTATCCTCACTACCGGACTCCTTCACAACAGGTTACTAGTGCAATAGAGGCATTGTCCTCTTCCTCATCTCACCCCACCAACACAGGCTATATCCAGCCCTTTCTTTCTTCCCTATGTGGATCAACCCCTTCCCAGTAGTATCTGTGACTGATGAAGGTCCATGATATAGGACCGAAACGTTTCGTGTTACTACTGTGAATAAAAATCTTTATTCTCACTATACTAAAGTTGAGTGCCGAGTTCATTTTCTATTACAAGTTCATAGACACCAAACTTGGGTTGGGTGAGGGCTTATTTTTTGCGTGCCTGGCTGACGTTTTTAATGATACCATTTCGGTGCTGACACGTTCTTTTGATCGCCGGTTATTGCATTTTAATGCAACATCGCGGTGACCAAAAAAATGCAATTCTGACGTTTTCAGATTTTTTTATCGCTACGCCATTCAGCGATCAGGTTAATCCTTTTTTTTATTGATCGGACGATTCTGAACGCAGCGATACCAAATATGTGTATGTTTGATTTTATTTTTATTGTTTTATTTTGAATGGGGTGAAAGGGGTGATTTGAACTTTTTATATATTTTTTTATGGTTTTAAACTTTTTTTTTTTTTTTTTTTACTTTTGGCATGCTTCAATAGTCCCCATAGGAGACTAGAAGCTGCCACTACCCGATCGGCTCTGGTACATAGAGGTGATGGTCAGATCACCTCTATGTAGTAGAATTAGTGACTTGCTATGAGCACCGACCACTGGGTGGCGCTCACAGCAAGCTGGCACTGACAGCCATAGAAGTCTCCAGGAGACCTCAGGTTGTCATGTCGACGTATGAGCGTATTTCCGTCTCGATGGCCGGAACGCTTGTTAAATGTTGATGTCAGCGTTTGACAGCGGCATTTAACTAGTTAGTGGCCGTGGGTTGATCGCGATTCCACCCGTGGCTATTGCGGGCACATGTCAGCTGTTCAAAACAGCTGACATGTCCCGGGAAACATGGGCTCACCGCCGGAGCCCACATCAAAGGGACGGATACTGACATCGGCGTAAAGATATGCCCGATGTCGGTAAGGGGTTAAGTGCTTTGGGCATGTCAGAGCACGTTCCAAATCTCAGCCTCGCCATGTTGTTTCTTCCCAATTTGCTTCCCTTGACTGCCTCACAGGCAGTGATCTATCAATCAAGCTAAAGTAACAGACTAGTGCTGAGTGTGGAAATAACCTCATTAGCCTGAGGCTTGGGAAGTGCTTTGTCACACCCAGAGTCTAACAGCTCATTTGCATATAATGATACTCTTGAAAATGCTGCAACAGATAGAAGCTATAAAGGTGTTGATGGATTTGGCTTTCAGAGATCTGCATCTACACCCCATATATGTAATCTGAGGCAGGGTTTATCTTTGTGATCAGCCCTATAGGCTATTTGTATGAGGAATATTGTTTAAAAACTTTTCCTAAATAACCTAATTATATATATTTTTTTCTTATGCAGCAAAGAAAATGCCCAAATCGGATGCCCAAAACCCAACTCATGCTGCCCGTAATAGAGGTGTAAATCTGCAGGGTTCAGACCAGCAGCCAAGAAGCGGGTGCTGCAGCAATTGATCTCACGACTAACAAGAAAAAGCCTCTCCAGTATGCATTTTCCACGCAAATTCTTGTGAACACAGTCTAGGACGCTGCCTCTGTAATTTTACAGCTGGAGGGAATTTGGCTCTTGTTTTATTTTTCCCTTTTATCATAGTGTTAAAAGTAAGAAACCACAAAACTGTAAAAGAAGAGTTAAAAAGAAAACTGGCTCAATTCCCGAAATGCAAAATTCTGCGGGAATCCAGTGCTAGTTTTCTGCTCTAGTCGCGATCCTTGCCGGCCGACTGACGGTGTGAGGTCTTCTATGCTTTTCTCTAAGCATGTCCAGTTGACTGTTAATAACCCGCTGTCACACTCTGGAGTCTGTAGAGGACTCAGACCTGTGCACCCCCAGCTCTGCTGTCGGCATCAAGAATTACATGTCTGAAGCAATATTCTGCAAGCACTTAAGGAAATCATCTGCGATCTGCATGTAGCTGAACCTGGACAGTTCTGAAGCTGATGGACTATTCAGCACTAATGAGGTTTCTAAGCAGCTAATCACATGTACAGTTTTACAAATAAAAACCTAGACGCTGCGTGTATGACTAGCCTCAGCCGATCAGGAGACTTACTGCCTCTCAGCACTTCTCATCCCACTATGGCTGTTCTGTTATTGATGTGATCGCCCTCTCCTCCTCCTCTGCAGAAGAACAAAACACTGTGGACCTCTTTGCACTTTACCTTCCATCCATTTGTATTTATCCTGAAAACGCCGATTTTTCAGCCTCCTCGCCCTTCCCTCACCAACACAAGTGTACATTATTCTCTCATCGTAAGGAGAACAACAAAGTGATAGAACGTGCTCTGAACAGAACTTTTGTATTTGCACCTTCAGATAATGTTTTACTTGAATCCTAAAATATTGATTTTTAACGTAACATTAAAGCAAGGAGAAACTGAAGCGTGGCTTTGCGTTTTGTGGCTATCTTTGGAATGTAGTCAAATTATGTATCTGTGTGTGTTTTTGGAGGTTTCCGCACTGGAGACATCGATGTGATGAACCACAAGACATTTTACAAAGGGTACATTGAAAATGGTTTGTTCTAAGCTACCTGCTCAGGTTATCCATTTGGATGCCTGCACCTGCCAATATTGGATTTAGGAGTGGGGGGGGAAAGATTCCAACAAAAGACAACTGGCAAATAGCTAGGTGAAAAACATACAAAACTCTATTTATACAAAGAAGCAGATAAAAGATGGCAGTAAAAAACATGGGTGTAATGAAACCCTCACACAATATTGATATTCAGATGTCTGTCATATATTTTTAGAATATTGGATTTAGGCTGTGTTCACATATCCAGTAATCAGGATGGATCCAGTGTCAATCCTTCAACAAAATAAAAAAAAAGTTGTGCGGACACAACTTTTTTGTCCGATTTCAATAAAAACTGATTTCAACCGGATGCGTGTTTTTTTATCATTGAAGTCTATGGAAAACGTATCTGTTAAATTGCCATCGTTGGTTTTCTTTAATATGAAGAAGATCCGTTTTTTTGCTTACTGGATCAGTTTCAAATGGAAGAAAACAGATGGGTATTTATCAGATCAGTTCTCCATAGACGTGAATGTTAGAAAAACTGATCCAGTTGAAAGTTGTCTGCACAATTTTTCTGTCAATTGATTGCTGCTGGATCTGTTCTCATGGACATGTGAACATAGCCTCACCTTATTGTGATGTCCTGAATAGAGATATTCAGATCCCTCCTTATTCGGCAAGCTATAGCGCTTACCGAAGAAAATGCAGCGGAACCTGGATGCCTGGCGTACGCCGATAATCTGGTGCCGGCGCCGCAGCTGCATGTGTCGCAACTGTGTGACAGTCACAACACACAGGCTCTCATCTAAGGAGCAGTTGGGTCAGGAGTTGAAGAGGGGAATGATAAATGCAGGGACAAGAGACTTCCTGTTTCTACATAGAGCAGAGAAAGAGAACAATTTACTGGGTAGAAAGGCAAAATGATAAATTGTAAGTACACAGTGCTTTATAATATGATCACAATATATTAAGAGGATCAAAACTTTGCGCGAGTGAGTGCCTCTTTTTAATATTTAGTAATGTAATTTCAGAAACTAACACGTTTTCTGCTATACTTCATTTAAAACTTCCTTACCGTGCCCTTTTCTAACCTACTGTGTTTTTTCCAATGACGTTTCGTTTGTCTCCCAGCATGCACTG
Source organism: Oophaga sylvatica (assembly GCA_033576555.1). Lineage (NCBI taxonomy): Eukaryota > Metazoa > Chordata > Amphibia > Anura > Dendrobatidae > Oophaga > Oophaga sylvatica. Next base: position 39,576,800 of record JARQOD010000007.1, read on the forward strand.
GGGATCTCAAAGGGGACTTTATCAGGGGGCAGTTGTGACTGCCACAACAGCTGTCACCACACTGAAACAGGACGTTATTAGAATGTCCTTGTCAGGCGCTGGTCTAGGCCCTGCTACCTGTCCTATTACTTTCAATGCGCACTGACACTACACTCCCTGCCGCTATATAGAGAAGTGACGATTCGGCAAGATTTGGTAGTTTTTTAAAATTAAATTGTTAGACATTAATATTAACTTTGTTTTGAACAACCCTTTTAAAGGGACTCGGTTTCAATAGTCATTCTGTGCTGACAAAGTCCTGCCGCTCAGTACACCACGGTGTGGCCATCTTTTACATACACCTTCCCACCTGCTTGGTTGCCATCTATCTTCACCTTCTATGGCTCTATGAAGCCAGAGCTGTCAATCAAAGAAGAGGGGAGGGTGGAGATACAGGAAGAAGCAGGTGGGAGGTTACAGAAATGATTGGCTCTGCAATGAAGCATCAAGCTGTGGGACTTAGTTTGATAAGTGTATTTGTTGCAGGTCCCTCACAACCAAGCACAACACAATGTCCCAGAAGTTAAAGGTTTACATCATGTTCTAATCTTCTGTATGTTCTAATCTCCTTCTAGAGATGGGTAAACCGAATAGTAAAGTTTGGTGTTCGTACGGAACACCTACTGTTCGGCCACGGACACTGAACACGACTTCACCAAGAAGTCCATGTTACTGTTAGGGTTCGGCTTCCCTGAACGCCGGGTGCTTGTCACAATGTCACATGTAAAGACTGAGGCTGCATTCCCAGCCGTACGAATGAACTGCGGTGACCTTCGATCGTGAGATCACCGCTAGCACAGTGAGAAAAAGTCTGACTTTTTCCTCAGTGGGTTAGCGGTGAGCTCACCAGAGGGAGGTCACCACAGTGAGCTTGATGTCACCAGACAGTACAAAGGTGACATCAACCCACAAATATGAACGCCACTTACAGCCTGAGAATACCAGCCCCAGCTGTCTGCTTTAGCACGGCTGTATGTAAAATGGGGGTGACGCTATGTCAGATTTTTAAAATTATTTAATAAAAAAAAAAAAAAAAAACACGTGGGTACCCTCTATTCTTGATTACCAGCCTTGCTGAAGGTGACAGCTGAGGGTTGCAGCCCCCAGCCTTCAGTTTTGACTGGCTGGTTATCAAAATACAGAGGAACCCATGCTGGTTTTTTTTTTTTTTTTAAATTATTTAGAGCGCAGGCTGACATACACCCATCCGCCACTCCTGCTTTCACTGTTATTAGCAGAAGCAGGTGTTGGCTGATGGAGCAGTAGTCCCATCAGCTGACACCAGTGACCGGCGGTAAACTTATACTTCCGATCACGGCTGCGGGCTCACACTGTTATTTGACAGCATGGGAACCGTGGCTGTCTAACCAGCGTTAATGTTTACCGCCGATCGAAGTAGTGTTTGCTGTGGTGTCATGCACTGGATGTTCAGGACCCCCCATTCAAGTGAATGGAATCTGGGTTCTGGTACTGTTCTGTACCCAAACCCAAACTTTTTTTTTTTTTATGACTGTTCGGCAGAACACGCGGATCCGCACATCTCTACTCATTACATATTAGTGCAAAATTCTTAATTAAAAAAGGAGCTGAAAACTAGTCATAAGTGGATGGATTTTTGCGCTTTTTTGATACCTGATGCGGTTCCTGAGACATAGCCTTTTTTAATAGTGCTATTTTTTATGATCTTTACCAAGGGGCTCGGCAATTATGGTAATTATACAGAGCAGCCCAAAGACAGGCTCCCCATCATTCTACAAGGCATCTAAAGGAAATCTAACAGTAAAATCAACCCTCCTAACCCGCCTAAATGGAGATCATAGAAAGGTAAAGAAAATGAAAGCTTGAGATCTGATGTCTTATTCCAGAGAAATCCATCTTTTTCTTATATGAAAATGAGCTGTTCAGAACTATGGGCCGGACATAGATCTCATGTGAGAATCTGCCTCCAGAGCTTATTTTAAATGAAAGGTGCGTTTTCAATGTGAGACATGTAATCTCCGACGATCTGTTCTGAAATACATATCTCCCACTGATGACCTATCGTAAGGAAGAGGGTGTAATCAACATCAGATCAGTGAGGGTGCGTCACTCTGCACCCCACCAAGCAGGTCCAGTTGTGGAGCTGCACCGTTCCATCAACCGTATAGTGACTGCGGCCGGATACTCCCCATCCGCTGCTATTCTATGAATAGAGATGGATCTGCAAAACCCTCTATGGCCACAATGCAGCTGACAGTTACAGTGCGGATAGCACTGTTCTAAGCACATCTGGACGGCACCAGCTGATCGGCAGGGGTGAGGACTGGATCTGATGATAACCTCCTAAGGATAGGCCATCAATATTAAAATACCTGGAGTCTGCTTTTAAGCCCGTGTTCACATGTAGAAAATTTCAATTATATGTGCATATTTCTGTTGCAGATTCAACTGCGGCCTTCACCATACTCCATTCACTAAGAATTATACAGGTTGAAATAATCACCGACAATCCTCACAATAATGAGCAGGCTGCAGATGTGAAGTTATAACATGCTTTTATTTTCAAGCACATTTTTTTTCCAGTAATGTTTTAATGGGATTTTGTAAGAACACTCTACTTGCATTGTACTGAAAATTACTGTGGATTTGCAGCGCAGAATCCACACCACAAATCTGCGACGTGTGAACTTGGCCTTAGCTCTGGTTCAGACAAGTTTATGAAAATTCTTTTCCTGCTACACATGTAAAAATGTACATGATCAAAAAAGTTTCTTAGGTTAATAATGGAAATGTATCTGTAAAAAGTCGGGTAAAATACGAATGATCTGTGCGGAATCCGATTTTCTCGTCTGCACCCATAGACTTGAATGGGCGAGTCTCATCTGAGAAGCCCTATTGTTACTGTCTGATTCTTACTCTGACGGAACGTCTGTAAGAATTACCGTACTAACAGTAAGAACTTTGGCCATTACAACACTGAGTACAGGGCGATTGTATGAGTATATCTCCAAGACAGTGGCCACAATGAGCAATTTTATTTGTTCTTCCCTAATGTGGCAACCCATCTGGTCCTCCGGGGCAGCCGTGGAGGACCACACTGGATGACCATCTCTAGTGCCAGTTTAGAGATGAAGGACATATTTCGAAAGGATTGACCGTAAGCAGCACGTGACTGGTTCAGATATTTTTTCCACTGAGAATGGGGTTATGTCCACAAGTTTGAACAAGAGGAAATATGGGCAAGAATGGGATCGATGACCTGTCCAAGAGACAATAGGAAAAGCCATCTGCAAAACGGTCACCAAATAGATTATGTAAAAGTACAAAAGCAAAGAAAAGCATTGCACCACCATTACTGTCTTGTTGCCAGAAACCAAGATACTTGCCTATCAGAAGAAGGAAATGCATACCCCTTCCTCCCCCCTGAATATTGTGCTGAGATAGATCTGTAGAGCTTCTTAATAGAAGAAACTTTCTACCATCAAATACATCCAAGAAACAAGTGTCACTCCTTAAATGTGTATATTTTCATTTCATCCACTAGGAGGAGCTGTTAAGCTATTCAAATATCTTCTTGGAAGCTATGCACTAATCAAGATCAGCCTTAGAGCTCATACCCATTTGTGGAAAAAAAAAAACGGTCCGAATATATACAATTGGCATGCGATTTGTATGCGATTTTTAATTGCTCCATCCGTTTTCCATCTGTATGCAATGCGATTTTAACATGACGTTTACATAGAGCAGTTATCTCTATGAAAAAGTCATGTAAAAATCACATTGTAAAACAAAAATATACACAAAAAGCAAATAATTATATATATATATATTTTTTTTTTTTTTAGAAAAAATGGAGCAGCATAGTATGATATAAGTTTGGGTGCAAATCCTTTTCAGCAGAGATCCAATACTTGCCAACTTCAATACTTCAAAAACAGGCAGCACTCCATAGAATAGTAGTAATTGTGGATATTTATTAAACCCACATCTCAGGGCAACGTTTCGGCTCAAATGAGCCTTCCTCCAGCAATGTCAGAGACACAGGTGTGGGTATTTATAGACAAATTGCATAACAAGCCTTTTAACATATTTACAGATCTTATACAAATGCCATAAATCAAAGCCATATTTCAATAACAAGGATACACAGGTGTCATACTCAGCTCAAATCCATCTCTCATATTATGTCCAATAGTAATATATCAGCATTCATATTTTAACATGTTTAAACAATTAGTACTTTAGGCACTATTGAATACAGCTGTGATCACCATATGAATTTTTAACGCTATTAATTACTCACTGACGGGACCGAGCGATGCACCACATGGAGGACGCCATGAACGCTATTCCAGGGCATCCATAGACTCATCTGCGCATGTCCGGGCAATACTATCACATGATCGTTTGTTTGTGACCAATCCTGGTCTATGTGTGGCATTTAGTCCTGTGCGAATAACGTTCGTCCATCTTGGCTGTGGCAAGCCAGACAGCTGGGTTTTGTCCATAAAAAACTTATAGGACACCTCAAAACTTTTTAAAATAGGTAGCGATCCAGTTAGAACATATTATATCATATCTAGTAGACCCTAATGTTCCCAAATAAAATAATTCATATATTCACTAGTATATTATGGGAACGAGGTCTTAACTCATATGGAGTTAAAAATAGAAGCCATATGGGATTTCAAAGTTTTATGTCACCCCGGTACATAGGACAATTCCCTTGTGGGGGTAACTTCCCATTACCGGTGATCAAAAAGGGGAGGTATTCTGTACCTGTGGCACAGATCCCTCAACCCTCATGTCACTCAGGTGCAATTACTTGTTCCCTGGCTATTAACTCCTCTAAATAACGTTACAGAACGCAACCAATTTCATTATATATATTTTTATTCTTATTCGAATAATTATTGGACAGAAGATCACTATCATGTCTTAGAACTAAAAAATGCACAACAAAAATTAGATGTGATTTTCATGAAATAGAAGACAATAATAATAATAGGTGGTTTCCTCCATCATGCATCGCTCTTTCCCAACGTGATTTTCTCTTTATATCTTCCTTGCTAGAAAAAAATCAAAGACAATGATGAGTAAAAAGATTACACTATCAATAACCCCATTTATGGATCGACAAGATGAAAGATATAGGGTGTATACCTTAATTTTAGAGTATAGAACTTATTTTAAAGTCCACATTCATACCCAATGGTTTTAATGTGTCTAATTCATATATCCATTTGAGCTCTTTCTTTTTAAGGAGATTAGTCCTATCACCTCCTCTCCTCTGTAATGGAATATTGTCTATTAGTCTGAATCTCAATTGTTTGTCTGTATGTTTCAATTCAGTAAAATGTTTGGATACTGGTAAATCTAATCTCTTTTTGCGTATGGTATATTTATGTTGACTAAACCTAGTTTTAAAGTCACAAGTAGTTTCTCCTACGTACCACAATTTGCAAGGGCATTCTAAGAGGTATATAACAAAATCTGAGTCACATGTCAGGAAACTGTTAATTTTGTAGGTTTTATTCGTAGCGGGATGCACAAATTGTGTCCCTTATTCATCTGATTGCAATTGATACAATTTAAATAAGGATAACATCCCTTTCTAGTTGAACCTGTCAATGACAACTGTACATTTCTCTTAATAGGTCCGATATCTGATCTAATCAGATAATCTCGGATATTCCTACCTCTTTTGTATGAAAGAAGGGGGGGAGATTTGAAAGCTTCTATAGTTGGAAGACAATTGGTTAACATACCCCAGTGTTTTCTAATAATTCTGGATATATTGGTGCTCTCTTCAGTGAATCTGGAAACAAATGGGACCCTGACCAGTTCCTTTTTCGGGTTTTTTATACTTAACAATTCAGATCTATTTTTATCAAGGACCTTATCTCTTGTCTGTTTTAATAAACTTTTTGGATATCCCCTCTTTAGGAATTTCTTAACCATCAGGTCCATAGTCCGATCCACATCCTCTATATCACTAACTATTCGTCTTACTCTCAATAATTGACTCAGTGGTATTGAGTTCACCATGTTTCTTGGATGCTGACTACTATAGAGTAACAGGTTATTCTTATCTGTTTTCTTTACAAATAAGGTTGTAGTGAGTTTACCTCCTTTTAGTTTGATTAATACGTCTAAGAATTGAATTTCTTCCAAGGAGAAATTAATGGTGAATTTAATTGTTTCATCCATTTCATTCAAGAAATCATGAAAATTTTCTAATTCCTGTTGAGTACCCGTCCAAAGGAGGAAGACGTCGTCTATGTATCTCCACCACCCCAGCACATGCTTGAAGTGGTGGGACACATAGACAAACTCCTCCTCCAGGACACCCATCACTAAATTTGCATAAGCAGGGGCCATATTAGCCCCCATTGCGGTACCCCTACGTTGTAAAAAATATTCATCACCAAACAGGAAATAGTTTTTCCTCAAAATTAGGTTCAATATTTTCAGAATAAATTCTTTGCCTTCCGGTGAAACACTCTCTTCTTTGTCTAGCATTTTTAGAACCGCAGCTGTACCCCTATCATGATCAATTGATGTATAAAGGGAGACTACATCAAAAGATGCAAGTATTACATCTCCCTTTAATTGTACCCCTTCCAGTTTATTCAAAAAGTCAGTCGTATCCAATATAAAGGATTTCAACTTTTTTGCTATAGGATTAAGTACCCTATCTAGAAATGTGCCCAACTTACTAGAAACTGAATCCACTCCAGACACTATTGGTCGTCCGGGTGGATCTATAAGTGATTTATGTACTTTAGGTATGATATATAGTACTGGTGTCCTTGGGTTTTCAATTAACAGATAATCAAATAGTGATTTATCAATAATTTCAAGGCCTAACGCCTCTTCTAAACAATTTTTAATTTCTTTTATTATTTTAAATTTCGGATCCCCCACCAGTTTTGTGTACACCATTTCATCATTTATTTGAGAAAACACCTCCCTAAGGTATTTATCTTTGTCCATAACGACGACCGCACCCCCTTATCCGCGGGTTTTACTATAATGTCGTCGTCATGGACTAGTTCTAGTAGTGCCGCAAATTCTAATTTGGTAATATTAGGGTGTCTAAAGCTCGTAGTTATATTACTATTTTTCAAAATTTCAACATCCATTTTAACCGCTTTAACAAATGCATCTATAACAGTAGGGTTATTAGTTGGCATAAAATTACTTTTCTTCTTAATGTTCACATCTTTTAAATTAAATTCACTAACCCTATCTTCTTTAGAGAGTGTGATACTAGACGACCATTCCTTAATTCTAACCAACCTGAAAAATTTCTCCAGTTCTATTTGTACTTGGAGGTATAGAAGGGGATGCTACATTCCTGAAAATACCATCTACTACAGAAATGAAACGCAAGTATGAAAGCGAAAATAAGCGTCTTATGAGTTTGCAATTGCACCTTGCTACCTTGGGACAATATTATAAAGAGAAAAAAATACCGAGAGGATTGAGATCGAATATTCGCCCCAATCTATTTTCAGGGAACCCTTCATTTTGCACACAATTTACCATGATATCCAATAAATATGCTATGGATGTTATTTTGTTAAATATAGAATATCTGCAACAAGATATCAAAAAGCTACAAGATAATATTATTTTATTGGAGCAGAAAATTCAAGAAGTGCTAAAAAGTGAAGATTGGAACCTGTTTAACCCCTTCATGACCCAGCCTATTTTGACCTTAAAGACCTTGCCATTTTTTGCAATTCTGACCAGTGTCCTTTATGAGGTAATAACTCAGGAACGCTTCAACGGATCCTAGCGATTCTGATATTGTTTTTTCGTGACATATTGGGCTTCATGTTAGTGGTAAATTTAGGTTGATAATTTTTGCGTTTATTTGTGAAAAAAATGGAATTTGGCCAAAATTTTGAAAATTTCGCAATTTTCAAATTTTGAATTTTATTCTGTTAAACCAGAGAGTTATGTGACACAAAATAGTTAATAAATAACATTTCCCACATGTCTACTTTACATCAGCACAATTTTGGGAACAACATTTTTTTGTTAGGAAGTTATAAGGGTTAAAAGTTGACCAGCGATTTCTCATTTTTACAGCAAAATTTACAAAACCATTTTTTTTAGGGACCACCTCACATTTGAAGTCACTTTGAGGGTCTATATGGCAGAAAATACCCAAAAGTGACACCATTATAAAAACTTCACCCCTCAAGCTACTCAAAACTACACTCAAGAAGATTATTAACCCTTCAGGTGCTTCACAGGAACTAAAGCAACGTGGAAGGAAAAAATGGACATTTTAATTTTTCCAACAAAATTTTTCTTTTAGCATCAATTTTTTAATTTTTGCATGGGCAACAGGATAAAATGGACCCTAAAATTTGTTGGGCAATTTCTCCTGAGTACACAGATACCTCATATGTGGTCATAAACCACTGTTTGGGCGCACGGCAGGGCTCAGAAGGGAAGGAGCGCCATTTGACTTTTTGAATAGAAAATATGCTGGAATATTTAGCGGTTGCCATGTCGCATTTGGAGAGTCCCTGTGTGCCTAAACATTGGAGCTCCCCCACAAGTGACCCCATTTTGGAAACTAGACCCCCCAAGGAACTTATCTAGATGCAGAATGAGCACTTTGAACCCCAGGTGCTTCACAAATTGATCCGTAAAAAAAAGAAAGTACTTTTTTTCACAAAAATTTTCTTTTAGCCTCAGTTTTTTCATTTTCACATGGGCAACAGGATAAAATGGATCCTAAAATTTGTTGGGCAATTTCTCCTGAGTACACAGATACCTCATATGTGGTCATAAACCACTGTTTCGGCGCACGGCAGGGCTCAGAAGGGAAGGAGCGCCATTTGACTTTTTGAATGGAAAATATGCTGGAATATTTAGCGGTTGCCATGTCGCATTTGGAGAGTCCCTGTGTGCCTAAACATTGGAGCTCCCCCACAAGTGACCCCATTTTGGAAACTAGACCCCCCAAGGAACTTATCTAGATGCAGAGTGAGCACTTTGAACCCCCAGGTGCTTCACAAATTGATCCGTAAAAAAAAGAAAGTACTTTTTTTTTCACAAAAATTTTCTTTTAGCCTCAGTTTTTTCATTTTCACATGGGCAACAGGATAAAATGGATCCTAAAATTTGTTGGGCAATTTCTCCTGAGTACACAGATACCTCATATGTGGTCATAAACCACTGTTTGGGCGCACGGCAGGGCTCAGAAGGGAAGGAGCGCCATTTGACTTTTTGAATGGAAAATATGCTGGAATATTTAGCGGATGCCATGTCGCATTTGGAGAGTCCCTGTGTGCCTAAACATTGGAGCTCCCCCACAAGTGACCCCATTTTGGAAACTAGACCCCCCAAGGAACTTATCTAGATGCAGAGTGAGCACTTTGAACCCCCAAGTGCTTCACAAATTGATCCGTAAAAAAAAGAAAGTACTTTTTTTTTCACAAAAATGTTCTTTTAGCCTCAGTTTTTTCATTTTCACATGGGCAACAGTATAAATTGGATCCTAAAATTTGTTGGGCAATTTCTCCTGAGTACACAGATACCTCATATGTGGTCATAAACCACTGTTTGGGCGCACGGCAGGGCTCAGAAGGGAAGGAGCGCCATTTGACTTTTTGAATGGAAAATTAGCTCCAGTCGTTAGCGGACACCATGTCATGTTTGGAGAGCCCCTGTATGCCTAAACTTTGGAGCTCCCCCACAAATGACCCCATTTTGGAAACTAGACCCCCTAAGAAACTTATGCAGATGCACAGTGAGCACTTTGAACCCCCAGGTGCTTCACAAAAGTTTATAATGCAGAGCCGTGAAAATAAAAAATCATTTTTTTTTCTCAAAAAATGATTATTTAGCCCCATATTTTTTATTTTCACAATGGAGAAATTGGACCCCAAAAGTTGTTGTCTAATTTGTCCTAAGTACGCTAGTACCTCACATGTGGGGGAGAACCACTGTTTGGGCACACGTCAGGGCTTGGAAGGGATGTAGTGACGCTTTGAAATGTCGACTTGATGGAATGGTCTGCGGGCGGGCAGAGCCCCTGATGTGCCTAAACAGTAGAAACCCCCCACAAGTGACCACATTTTGTAAACTAGACCCCTCAAGGAACTTAACTAGATGTGTGGTGAGCACCTTGAACCCCCACATGCTTCACAGAAGTTTGTAATGCAGAGCCGTGAAAATAAAAAATCATTTTTTTCCTCAAAAACTGATTTTTTTAACCCGCAATTTTTTATTTTCACAAGGGTAACAGGAGAAATTGGACCACAAAAGTTGTTGTACAGTTTGTCCTGAGTACACTGGTACCCCATATGTGGGGGGGAACCACTGTTTTGGCGCATGGGAGAGCACAGAAGAGAAGGAGCGCCATTTTGGAATGCAGAGCCCCTGATGTGCGTTTGCGTTTGCAGAGCCCCTGATGTGCCTAAACAGTAGAAACCCCCCACAAGTGACACCATTTTGGAAACTAGACCCCCCAAGGAGCTTATCTAGATGTGTAGTGAGCACTTTGAACCCCCAAGGGCTACACAGAAGTTTATAACGCTGGGCCATGAAAATAAAAAAATCATATTTTTTCCACAAACATGATCTTTTAGTCCCCAATTTTTTTATTTTCCCAAGGGTAACAGGAGTAATTAGACCTCAAAAGTTGTTGTCCAATTTGTCCTGAGTACGCTGATATCCCATATGTGGGAGAAAACTACTGTATGGGCACACTTCGGGGCTCGGAAGGGAAGTAGTGACGTTTTGAAATGCCGACTTGATGGAATGGTCTGCGGGCGTCATGTTACGTTTGCAGAGTCCCTGATGTGCCTAAACAGTATAAACTCCCCACAAGTGACCCCATTTTGGAAACTAGACCCCGCAAGGAACTTATCTAGATGTGTGGTGAGCACTTTGAACCCCCAAGTTCTTCACAGAAGTTTATAACGCAGAGCCGTGAAAATAAAAAATCATTTTTTTTCCACAAAAATAACATTTTTAGTCCCCAATTTTTTTTCCCAACAGTAACAGGAGAAATTAGACCCCCAAAGTTGTTGTGCAATTTTTCCCGAGTACGCTGATACCCCATATGTGGGGGTAAACCACTGTTTGGGCACACGTCGGGGCTTGGAATAAAGGGAGCACTGTTTGACTTTTTGAACGCAAAATTTGCAGGAATCAATGTTGGCGCCATGTCGCGTATGGAGACCCCCTGATGTACCTAAATAGTGGAAACCCCTCAATTCTAACTCCAACCCTAACCCCAACACACCCCTAACCCCTACACACCCCTAACCCTAATACAAACCCTAACCATAACCCTAACCCCAACACACCCCTAACCCTAATCCCAACTCTAACCATAAACCTAACCACAAGCCTAACCCTAATCCCAATCCTAACCCCAAAACACCCCTAACGCTTATCCCAACCCTAACCCTAATTCCAACCCTAACCCTAATTCCAACCCTAACCCTAATTCCAACCCTTACCCTAGTTCTAACCCTAACCCTAGTTCTAACCCTAAGGCTGGGTTCATATTGCGTTTTACCAGCCCGTTCAACACGTAGCGTTGACGGGCTGGTAACGGTATAGCATAACGCGATCGCGTTATGCTATACCC
>JARQOD010000007.1:39588543-39662577 GCA_033576555.1 Oophaga sylvatica
TCCTGAGTACACAGATACCTCATATGTGGTCATAAACCACTGTTTGGCGCACGGCAGGGCTCAGAAGGGAAGGAGCGCCATTTGACTTTTTGAATAGAAAATATGCTGGAATATTTAGCGGTTGCCATGTCGCATTTGGAGAGTCCCTGTGTGCCTAAACATTGGAGCTCCCCCACAAGTGACCCCATTTTGGAAACTAGACCCCCCAAGGAACTTATCTAGATGCAGAGTGAGCACTTTGAACCCCCAGGTGCTTCACAAATTGATCCGTAAAAAAAAGAAAGTACTTTTTTTTCACAAAAATTTTCTTTTAGCCTCAGTTTTTTCATTTTCACATGGGCAACAGGATAAAATGGATCCTAAAATTTGTTGGGCAATTTCTCCTGAGTACACAGATACCTCATATGTGGTCATAAACCACTGTTTGGGCGCACGGCAGGGCTCAGAAGGGAAGGAGCGCCATTTGACTTTTTGAATGGAAAATATGCTGGAATATTTAGCGGTTGCCATGTCGCATTTGGAGAGTCCCTGTGTGCCTAAACATTGGAGCTCCCCCACAAGTGACCCCATTTTGGAAACTAGACCCCCCAAGGAACTTATCTAGATGCAGAGTGAGCACTTTGAACCCCCAAGTGCTTCACAAATTGATCCGTAAAAAAAAGAAAGTACTTTTTTTTTCACAAAAATGTTCTTTTAGCCTCAGTTTTTTCATTTTCACATGGGCAACAGTATAAATTGGATCCTAAAATTTGTTGGGCAATTTCTCCTGAGTACACAGATACCTCATATGTGGTCATAAACCACTGTTTGGGTGCACGGCAGGGCTCAGAAGGGAAGGAGCGCCATTTGACTTTTTGAATGGAAAATTAGCTCCAGTCGTTAGCGGACACCATGTCATGTTTGGAGAGCCCCTGTATGCCTAAACTTTGGAGCTCCCCCACAAATGACCCCATTTTGGAAACTAGACCCCCTAAGAAACTTATGCAGATGCACAATGAGCACTTTGAACCCCCAGGTGCTTCACAAAAGTTTATAACGCAGAGCCGTGAAAATAAAAAATCATTTTTTTTTCTCAAAAAATGATTATTTAGCCCCATATTTTTTATTTTCACAATGGAGAAATTGGACCCCAAAAGTTGTTGTCTAATTTGTCCTAAGTACGCTAGTACCTCACATGTGGGGGAGAACCACTGTTTGGGCACACGTCAGGGCTTGGAAGGGATGTAGTGACGCTTTGAAATGTCGACTTGATGGAATGGTCTGTGGGCGGGCAGAGCCCCTGATGTGCCTAAACAGTAGAAACCCCCACAAGTGACCACATTTTGTAAACTAGACCCCTCAAGGAACTTAACTAGATGTGTGGTGAGCACCTTGAACCCCCACATGCTTCACAGAAGTTTGTAATGCAGAGCCGTGAAAATAAAAAATATTTTTTTCCTCAAAAACTGATTTTTTTAACCCGCAATTTTTTATTTTCACAAGGGTAACAGGAGAAATTGGACCACAAAAGTTGTTGTACAGTTTGTCCTGAGTACACTGGTACCCCATATGTGGGGGGGAACCACTGTTTTGGCGCATGGGAGAGCACAGAAGAGAAGGAGCGCCATTTTGGAATGCAGAGCCCCTGATGTGCGTTTGCGTTTGCAGAGCCCCTGATGTGCCTAAACAGTAGAAACCCCCACAAGTGACACCATTTTGGAAACTAGACCCCCCAAGGAGCTTATCTAGATGTGTAGTGAGCACTTTGAACCCCCAAGGGCTACACAGAAGTTTATAACGCTGGGCCATGAAAATAAAAAAAATCATATTTTTTCCACAAACATGATCTTTTAGTCCCCAATTTTTTTATTTTCCCAAGGGTAACAGGAGTAATTAGACCTCAAAAGTTGTTGTCCAATTTGTCCTGAGTACGCTGATATCCCATATGTGGGAGAAAACTACTGTATGGGCACACTTCGGGGCTCGGAAGGGAAGTAGTGACGTTTTGAAATGCCGACTTGATGGAATGGTCTGCGGGCGTCATGTTACGTTTGCAGAGTCCCTGATGTGCCTAAACAGTATAAACTCCCCACAAGTGACCCCATTTTGGAAACTAGACCCCGCAAGGAACTTATCTAGATGTGTGTTGAGCACTTTGAACCCCCAAGTTCTTCACAGAAGTTTATAACGCAGAGCCGTGAAAATAAAAAATCATTTTTTTTCCACAAAAATAACATTTTTAGTCCCCAATTTTTTTTCCCAACAGTAACAGGAGAAATTAGACCCCCAAAGTTGTTGTGCAATTTTTCCCGAGTACGCTGATACCCCATATGTGGGGGTAAACCACTGTTTGGGCACACGTCGGGGCTTGGAATAAAGGGAGCACTGTTTGATTTTTGAACGCAAAATTTGCAGGAATCAATGTTGGCGCCATGTCGCGTATGGAGACCCCCTGATGTACCTAAATAGTGGAAACCCCTCAATTCTAACTCCAACCCTAACCCCAACACACCCCTAACCCCTACACACCCCTAACTCTAATACAAACCCTAACCATAACCCTAACCCCAACACACCCCTAACCCTAATCCCAACTCTAACCATAAACCTAACCACAAGCCTAACCCTAATCCCAACCCTAACCCCAAAACACCCCTAACGCTTATCCCAACCCTAACCCTAATTCCAACCCTAACCCTAATTCCAACCCTTAACCCTAGTTCTAACCCTAACCCTAGTTCTAACCCTAAGGCTGGGTTCATATTGCGTTTTACCAGCCCGTTCAACACGTAGCGTTGACGGGCTGGTAACGGTATAGCATAACGCGATCGCGTTATGCTATACCCGCTAGTGCAGAGGAATCAGCGATGATTCATCTGTGCTAGCGGTGATGGAGCCCAGACGCTGCAGCCTGCGTCCAAGGCTCCGTCACTGAATGACGACACGTCGCGAACGCATGCCGCTTCATGGCATGCGTTGCAATGCGCACACAAATGGGGTGAATGGCAGCGTTAACGGACTGCGTTACACCGCGTTATACCGCGGTGAAACGCAGTCCATCTAACGGACTGCCATAATGCAATATGAACCCAGCCTGACCCTAAGGCCCCGTGCACACGTTGCGGATTCACTTGCGGATTTTTCTAAAATCTAAAATCCGCAGGTAAAACGACCTGCCTTTTACCTGCGTATTTAGCGCGGATTTGCTGCGTTTTTTCTCTGCGGTTTTAATGGAATAGGTGTAAAATCGCTGCGGAATCCGCACAAAGAATTGACATGCTGCGGATTTAAAACCGCAGCAAATCCGCGCTAAAAAATCTGCAGCATGTGCACAGCGTTTTTTTTTACCATTTATTTGCATTGTACTGTACATGGTTTCTGGATCTGCTGTGAATCCGCAGCGCCATATCCGCTGCGGATCCGCAGCGAAATCAGCTGCGGATCAGCAGCGAAATCAGCTGCGGATCAGCAGCGAAACTTGCTGCGATCAGCAGCGAAATCAGCTGCGGATCAGCAGCGAAATCCGCTGCTGATCCGCAGCTGATTTCGCTGCTGATCCGCAGCTGATTTCGCTGCTGATCCGCAGCTGATTTCGCTGCTGATCCGCAGCTGATTTCGCTGCTGATCTGCTGCTGATTTAGCTGCTGATTCGGTGCTGATTTCGCTGCTGATCCGCAGCTAAATCAGCAGCGAATCAGCAGCGAATCAGCAGCGAATCAGCAGCGAAATCAGCAGCGGATCAGCAGCGAAATCAGCTGCGGATCAGCAGTGAAATCAGCTGCGGATCAGCAGCGAAATCAGCTGCGGATCAGCAGCGAAATCCGCTGCGGATCAGCAGCGAAATCAGCTGCGGTTCAGCAGCGAAATCAGCTGCGGATCAGCAGCGAAATCAGCTGCGGATCAGCAGCGAAATCCGCTGCGGATCAGCAGCGAAATCCGCTGCGGATCAGCAGCGAAATCCGCTGCGGATCAGCAGCGAAATCCGCTGCGGATCAGCAGCGAAATCCGCTGCGGATCAGCAGCGAAATCCGCTGCGGATCAGCAGCGAATCAGCTGCGATCCGCACAAAATCCGCAACGTGTGCACAGGCCTATAGGAAAAAAAAAAAAATTCTTTATTATTTGTCCCTACCTATGACAGGGGGGGTTCACTTACTTTTTTTTATTTTGATCACTGTGACAGTTTATCACAGTGATCAAAATAAATTTTTTTGACTATGTAGGGCGCACTGCGCATGCGCCGGCCGGCGGGCGCACTGCGCATGCGCCCGCCATTTTCCAAGATGGCGGCGCCCATGAAGAATCCCGGTGTGTAGCCCTGGTATGTAAGGCACACATAAAATCCTGGAGGATGTGCGGAGAGGTAACAGTTTAATGCTTGATATCCATTCACTCCAACATACACCTTAGACACACCCATAGGGTATATAAGGTAGTGACATGCAGCAGAGACAGGTCAGTCTAGTCTGGACTCGGAGGGAGGAGAGGAGATGAGATTGCATTTCCTGTCAGAGATCTGTGTGAGCTAAAGTCAGACAGACGGAGACAGCTTTGGAGAAAGGGAAGTTTGCAGCAGATACTTCAGCCGCCTGTCCCAAGGACAGTGAAGTTCAGTTGATGTGTTCCTGAACTAGGAGAATACTGAGAATCTGTCAGCGAGCTCCAAGGAAGAAGTAAGAAAGGATTGACTTGTACTACCCTAGGAAGTGTGGAGTGCTTATGTTAAGAGCGCGAGCAGGGCGAAGGGCGTAGTGGAAGAAGTTAGAGCAGTGCCTTAGATATTGGATTATCTGCACTATTAGCCGGTCACTGGGGACCGAAGTGTTGCTATCGCTTTATGCATAGTGATGAAACAACCAGAGTCTCGCTGGACTATAAGTCGCAGGAGCAGCCCTTAGTGTCGGTACGTAACCGGAGTCAGGGAGAACAGTCTAGCCTGATCAGCAAATATAGACTTGGGTCTCACCACTGGAAGGCTCCACCACAATGCTGACCGGGCAGTACAGCTATGGAGTTAGCTGGAGTATTCGGAGTTAACTTAGCTTCAAGCAAGTTGGACTCATCATATTGGAAGTAAAGGAGGCCTCTAACCTGTTCAGCTGTTATCTCGAAGCACATTCTCCACCCTGACCAGCTCCCCGGGACCTGCCTAAACATCTGACAAGTAAAAGGTATGGAAAGACGCTGGATGGTGTGAGACTGATTCATTTATCTGCACCCTACATCATTATAACCATAGACTTTGAGGGACCAGTCCCACCTGTGGGGGACCCGTCATCTAGCTGCCAAACATCCCCTCAGAGATCTACAGCAGCGCTGGTCTTAGTGACTAGAAAACTACAGGTGGCGTCACGAACTGTTATCTACCAATCCCCTGTAAATAATCCCCCCCATCATACGCCTGACCGCCAGGGACACGGAACGAGCCACCGCTGCCAGTGACACAAATCCCATAGACTTTCATGGGCTCGGCTCCGAGTACCCCATATCCCTGGAAACCCACAATTGTGGTGCGTGGTCGAGACAAAAAACTTGGCGTCACGAACAGGATGCGAAAACTTGCAAGATTGTGAGTCCCTGTGTGCCTGTGAAATGTTTCAGTGAAAAAGGACTGTTTGCACTTTTGGCGCCAAATACCGCCATCTTTGCCGCCATATTCGCGCCCTGAGGCGCTGGTGAAGAAGGTGGGCGTACCTTCGTGGGCGTGTACCCCCCTGAAGCGCGAAAAGTTATGGCCGCCCTCTCCAAGGCCTATACAATGTGCGATCCAGCCCCACTGCAAAAGAGATACGCCTCCTCTTCATCCTCTATGCGAAGAGGAGGAGACGCAAATCCCGCCTCCACGGAAAGGACCAGAATGTTCCTGTTGGATACCACAGTGATACCTGGACCGAGATGGCGGAAGGACAGGAGAATCAGTGCCCAATACCGGAGGACTGTCTGCCTGTGCCGGAGCTGTCCCCAGATCGGGACACCGACCCCGCCATGATGGAGCTGCGGAGGGAGAACGCTGAGTTGAAGAAGAAGCTGCAGAATCGTGCAATTCGACAAGAGACGGAGAGACGCTGGCGCACCCAAACACAGCGGCTGCTGTGGGACGCCATGTTCTCTCCCGCAAGTGAAATACCGTCTCTTGATACCCCCCTATCACTGGATTATCCAAGGCCCTGATGAAAAAGGCTGCGGAGCGACTGGAGGCGGACACCAGATATGCTGTACCTGATCCCACCGATGGAGCGGTGGAGGCGAAGGAGGCTGAGGAGGTCCTGCCCGTCCCTGAGAGCCAGCCAGGTCAGGAGGCCGCAGCGGATTACCGTTCCCCGGCGGGGACACCGGAGGGGTCCTGCCCATCGTTGCCAGACGTCGACTGGGATGCAATGGAGCGGATTGATGACGTCACGTACGCTGTCCAGTGGGAAAGAGAGATGCAGTGTCGCAAAGAGGAGCAGCGACGCAGGCAGGAGGAAGAGCGGGAGGTGCAGCAGAACCGCAGCGACAGCATGCAGAGCTCATCGCAGACAAGGAAACCGTTCGCCGTGATAAAGGTACCCGGAGGGAACCACGGCATCAGGGGTGCGTAGTGGAGTTTCAGCTTCGCAAGGGCTGGGGATTCATCCGCGAGCCAGGACTTTATCAAGGGGTCTTCGTGAGCCGTCGCGATGTAGAGTCCCACCTACCACAAGGTCATCCGGGAAGGGACCTGATTAATGGGGACATTGTCACTTATACACGTCACTGGGGCCTGAAGGGATGGTATGCCCTTAATGTGGAAATCATCCGTGACCCCGTCCCCGACGCAGGTAACGTCACCATTGCCAGCGCGTCACAGTCTCGAGCTCCCGCTGCACCAGGCCGTGCCCCGGCATCGCCCCCTGAATGTCCATCACAGTTTGAAGCGCCCCCTGCATATTCTTCTCTACCAGTGCCTCGCACCAAATCGCAACCCGCGACCCCGTTCAAACCACAAATTATACCGCCGGACATAGCGGCACCAGCAGCGACGCAATCGGCGTCTTGTAATGAAGAGACACCTGTTGCGCCCCCAGTGGTTCACAAAAGAACTGTGGCGACACAGACCCTAATAGAAGCCCATGATCTGTTTGTCATGCGCTCCAAAGAGCATCGCATTGTTCCTGCACCCGGTGCGGAAGCTGTCATTGAAATTAGTAAATGATAAAGACTGGTAGGACCCAGACAGGGTTTACCACATTCAATATGTATATAAGTTCATAAAAGTGAAAATAATTTGCACCTTTGATATAAGTATGTAATGTTACATATTTTGCCAAAAGTAGAATACCCGGCTGGGTAAGAGGATATACGAATTATAAGATAATATACAAGGTTATGAGAAGATTTTTTGCACTTTACAGAGTTTTACTGTATTATTGAGAATGTGAATATTGAAAATGTGAATTACTTGAAAATGTCTTATAATGGACTGCGTGGCTGAGGACTGAGCCAGCCCAAAAACTTGTTTTGTATATAGTTGCACTTTGTGCCCTATCTTGGTTTTACAATAAACCTCAGCACAACTACCTCTGAACATAAAACCCGTATGGTGTGGCACTGAGCGAGGTCTGCAGTCAGAAGTCCTGCAGCCCACCCAGGACCCACGTTGAAGGTTTGGTGCGGGTCCTTCACAAGAATACTGTATATTTATTGAAAGTTTTGATAATTTTGATAATGTTTTACTGTCCATTGTACATAATGTAACGTTTAAGATTTCGTACCTCCCGGATGGGATGAGTTACATGTTATTGTTTAAATGCAAAACAAAATGTCTTTCTTTTTATATTTTACAGCCCGGGAGTGCTGTGTTTTACCAAGGGGGGATGTGTAGCCCTGGTATGTAAGGCACACATAAAATCCTGGAGGATGTGCGGAGAGGTAACAGTTTAATGCTTGATATCCATTCACTCCAACATACACCTTAGACACACCCATAGGGTATATAAGGTAGTGACATGCAGCAGAGACAGGTCAGTCTAGTCTGGACTCGGAGGGAGGAGAGGAGATGAGATTGCATTTCCTGTCAGAGCTCTGTGTGAGTTAAAGTCAGACAGACGGAGACAGCTTTGGAGAAAGGGAAGTTTGCAGCAGATACTTCAGCCGCCTGTCCCAAGGACAGTGAAGTTCAGTTGATGTGTTCCTGAACTAGGAGAATACTGAGAATCTGTCAGCGAGCTCCAAGGAAGAAGTAAGAAAGGATTGACTTGTACTACCCTAGGAAGTGTGGAGTGCTTATGTTAAGAGCGCGAGCAGGGCGAAGGGCGTAGTGGAAGAAGTTAGAGCAGTGCCTTAGATATTGGATTATCTGCACTATTAGCCGGTCACTGGGGACCGAAGTGTTGCTATCGCTTTATGCATAGTGATGAAACAACCAGAGTCTCGCTGGACTATAAATCGCAGGAGCAGCCCTTAGTGTCGGTACGTAACTGGAGTCAGGGAGAACAGTCTAGCCTGATCAGCAAATATAGACTTGGGTCTCACCACTGGAAGGCTCCACCACAATGCTGACCGGGCAGTACAGCTATAGAGTTAGCTGGAGTATTCGGAGTTAACTTAGCTTCAAGCAAGTTGGACTCATCATATTGGAAGTAAAGGAGGCCTCTAACCTGTTCAGCTGTTATCTCGAAGCACATTCTCCACCCTGACCAGCTCCCCGGGACCTGCCTAAACATCTGACAAGTAAAAGGTATGGAAAGACGCTGGATGGTGTGAGACTGATTCATTTATCTGCACCCTACATCATTATAACCATAGACTTTGAGGGACCAGTCCCACCTGTGGGGGACCCGTCATCTAGCTGCCATAACATCCCCTCAGAGATCTACAGCAGCGCTGGTCTTAGTGACAGAAGACTACAGGTGGCGTCACGAACTGTTATCTACCAATCCCCTGTAAATAATCCCCCCCATCATACGCCTGACCGCCAGGGACACGGAACGAGCCACCGCTGCCAGTGACACAAATCCCATAGACTTTCATGGGCTCGGCTCCGAGTACCCCATATCCCTGGAAACCCACAATTGTGGTGCGTGGTCGAGACACCGGGCAGCCGCCGGGAAGGATCCAGGGACATCGGTGGACCGGGAGAGGTGAGTATGGGGGTCGGAAGTCAGGGGGGGGATCGGAAGGTGGGGGCAGCGGAGGCCAGGACGAGGGGTGCTTTTAGTGACGGCGGTGACCGACCGCTGCCATCTTTCGGTGGCGGCGGCCGATCGCCGCCGTGAATCCGTGTGGGGGGGTCAGGGCTCGGTGTACAGCCATGGCAGATGCTATTGCAGCATCGGCCATGGCTGGATTGTAATATTTCACCAATTATATTGGTGAAATATTACAGATTGCTCTGATTGGCTGTTTCACTTTTAACAGCCAATCAGAGCGATCGTGGCCACGGGGGGGTTAAGCCAACCCCCCTGTGGTGAAGCACAAAGGGTCCTGTGCCGGCGGGTCGGGTGACCTTTCAGTGACCCCGGTCACCCGACCCGCAGGGACGCGATCCTTTCATGACGCCACATAGGCGTCATGGGTCGGATTGGCACAGGTTTTCATGACGCCTACGTGGCGTCATGGGTCGGGAAGGGGTTAAAGAAAAAATAGATAAAGATGTTGAAAAACAAAAAATGGAACTGGAAGAAACGAAGAGGAGAAAATCGTGTAGATATGGAGGACTATGAGACGGGTCATGTCTATAATTGGCAGAGGGACTTGTTTAAATCAACTTGGAGGAAGAAAGGTGGTGTGGAGATGATTGACTTAATTGGGGATAACGGTACCACTGTTACTAACAAAAATTTTTCCTACAGATATAGACGCAAAAACAAAAGGAGAGGTGGGAAGTACCACCACCGAGAACAAAAAAGGCAAAGGAGAAAAGAACCGCTCTCAACCTCAGAGGCAAGCTGCAATGAAAAGAAGGACTAGAACTGGTTATCAACATTTCCAGTAAGGTACTTACTGATAACCAGATAGCGGTCCTAAGTAAGGGCTTGAGTTTTACTCCTTGTAATCATGTAAACTGGTTTGATTTACAAATAGAACTGGAGAAATTTTTCAGGTTGGTTAGAATTAAGGAATGGTCGTCTAGTATCACACTCTCTAAAGAAGATAGGGTTAGTGAATTTAATTTAAAAGATGTGAACATTAAGAAGAAAAGTAATTTTATGCCAACTAATAACCCTACTGTTATAGATGCATTTGTTAAAGTGGTTAAAATGGATGTTGAAATTTTGAAAAATAGTAATATAACTACGAGCTTTAGACACCCTAATATTACCAAATTAGAATTTGCGGCACTACTACAACTAGTCCATGACGACGACATTATAGTAAAACCCGCGGATAAGGGGGGTGCGGTCGTCGTCATGGACAAAGATAAATACCTTAGGGAGGTGTTTTCTCAAATAAATGATGAAATGGTGTACACAAAACTGGTGGGGGATCCGAAATTTAAAATAATAAAAGAAATTAAAAATTGTTTAGAAGAGGCGTTAGGCCTTGAAATTATTGATAAATCACTATTTGATTATCTGTTAATTGAAAACCCAAGGACACCAGTACTATATATCATACCTAAAGTACATAAATCACTTATAGATCCACCCGGACGACCAATAGTGTCTGGAGTGGATTCAGTTTCTAGTAAGTTGGGCACATTTCTAGATAGGGTACTTAATCCTATAGCAAAAAAGTTGAAATCCTTTATATTGGATAGGACTGACTTTTTGAATAAACTGGAAGGGGTACAATTAAAGGGAGATGTAATACTTGCATCTTTTGATGTAGTCTCCCTTTATACATCAATTGATCATGATAGGGGTACAGCTGCGGTTCTAAAAATGCTAGACAAAGAAGAGAGTGTTTCACCGGAAGGCAAAGAATTTATTCTGAAAATATTGAACCTAATTTTGAGGAAAAACTATTTCCTGTTTGGTGATGAATATTTTTTACAACGTAGGGGTACCGCAATGGGGGCTAATATGGCCCCTGCTTATGCAAATTTAGTGATGGGGTCCTGGAGGAGGAGTTTGTCTATGTGTCCCACCACTTCAAGCATGTGCTGGGTGGTGGAGATACATAGACGACGTCTTCCTCCTTTGGACGGGTACTCAACAGGAATTAGAAAATTTTCATGATTTCTTGAATGAAATGGATGAAACAATTAAATTCACCATTAATTTCTCCTTGGAAGAAATTCAATTCTTAGACGTATTAATCAAACTAAAAGGAGGTAAACTCACTACAACCTTATTTGTAAAGAAAACAGATAAGAATAACCTGTTACTCTATAGTAGTCAGCATCCAAGAAACATGGTGAACTCAATACCACTGAGTCAATTATTGAGAGTAAGACGAATAGTTAGTGATATAGAGGATGTGGATCGGACTATGGACCTGATGGTTAAGAAATTCCTAAAGAGGGGATATCCAAAAAGTTTATTAAAACAGACAAGAGATAAGGTCCTTGATAAAAATAGATCTGAATTGTTAAGTATAAAAAACCCGAAAAAGGAACTGGTCAGGGTCCCATTTGTTTCCAGATTCACTGAAGAGAGCACCAATATATCCAGAATTATTAGAAAACACTGGGGTATGTTAACCAATTGTCTTCCAACTATAGAAGAAAAAAAGGGGAGAAGCCAGCGCCGCACATGGTCAGCATGCAATATATAAAATGCATATGCAAATATTGGATTCTAACTGTATTAAAAATGAGACATTTGGCAAATAATTGATCAATTCTTTGAGCCACCCCGCCACGACAAGGCATTCTCATATGGGGCAGTCCTACTCTACGTTTTTTATATTCGCTGTGCCATTACGGCCTCCTGAAAGCAAGACTGCAAAAAATCAAAACAAAAGTACCTGAAGCATTGCTGTATCACTCCCATGGTGCCAGTAAGGCAAGCGCAGGTGAAAGCCGACCAGGTCTGGAGATGGACATTTCAGATCTGACTTCTGCACTGCCAGACCAGCAACCACAGATGAAGGGTGAAACAGGCCCAGATACAGATGTAAAATCAAGCAGAGCCCAGGCAGGGCAGGGCTGCTGTGTGTGTGCACAGCAGCCTAGGTCAATCTTCGTTATTGGTATGTGGCTGACCACCACTTGTTGCCGTGCGCGCCGGGTTATGCATGCCATTTTATCTGTTTTTTTTTCTTTTGGTGATTGACCCAGGCTGCTGTACACACATACAGCAGCCTTGCCCTGCCCCAGGCTCTGCGTAATTGTGCACCTGTGTCTGGGCCTGTTTCACCCTTTATCTGTGGTTGCTGGTTTGGCAAGTGTGGAGGTCAGACCTGAAATGTCCATCTCTGGACCTGGTCGGTTTTTATCTGCGCTTGCCTTGCTGGCACCATGGGAGTGATTCAGCAATGCTTCAGGTACTTTTGCAGTATTTTTGCAGTTTTTTTTTGCAGTCTTGCTTTTAATATATTCAGGAGGCCGTAATGGCACAGCGAAAATAAAAAACGTAGAGTAGGACTGCCCCATATGAGAATGCCTTGTCGTGGCGGGGTGGCTCAAAAAATTGATCAATTATTTGCCAAATGTCTCATTTTTAAGAAAACAGTTAGAAACTAATATGTGCAGATGCACTTAATGTATTTCATGCTGATCATGTGCGGCGCTGGCTTCTCTTTTTTTTTTCCAACTATAGAAGCTTTCAAATCTCCCCCCCTTCTTTCATACAAAAGAGGTAGGAATATCCGAGATTATCTGATTAGATCAGATATCGGACCTATTAAGAGAAATGTACAGTTGTCATTGACAGGTTCAACTAGAAAGGGATGTTATCCTTATTTAAATTGTATCAATTGCAATCAGATGAATAAGGGGACACAATTTGTGCATCCCGCTACGAATAAAACCTACAAAATTAACAGTTTCCTGACATGTGACTCAGATTTTGTTATATACCTCTTAGAATGCCCTTGCAAATTGTGGTACGTAGGAGAAACTACTTGTGACTTTAAAACTAGGTTTAGTCAACATAAATATACCATACGCAAAAAGAGATTAGATTTACCAGTATCCAAACATTTTACTGAATTGAAACATACAGACAAACAATTGAGATTCAGACTAAAGGTACTGCCACACTAAGCTATCCCGCTAGCGATCTCGTTAGCGTTGCATACTAATGAGATCGCTAGCGGGATTGTTTCTATATCGCTAAATGCTGCCGCATTTAGCGATATAGTTAACGACGCTATCGCCGTTAGCGATCTTCTTAACGACTTTAGCGGTACAAAAGTACCGCTAAATCGCTAAGAAAAGGTGCCACACAGCGATAAGATACTTACCCAGCGGGAGCGCCAGCGATGAAATAGGGTCCGGAGCGATTCCAGCGACGAGCGAGATCACAGCAGGAAGCTCGTCGCTGGAAGCTGCCGCACTGAACAATATCGCTAACGGGATCGCTAAATAGTGACGTTTTTTAGCGATCCCGTTAGCGATATTGTTTAGTGTGGCATACCCTTAATAGACAATATTCCATTACAGAGGAGAGGAGGTGATAGGACTAATCTCCTTAAAAAGAAAGAGCTCAAATGGATATATGAATTAGACACATTAAAACCATTGGGTATGAATGTGGACTTTAAAATAAGTTCTATACTCTAAAATTAAGGTATACACCCTATATCTTTCATCTTGTCGATCCATAAATGGGGTTATTGATAGTGTAATCTTTTTACTCATCATTGTCTTTGATTTTTTTCTAGCAAGGAAGATATAAAGAGAAAATCACGTTGGGAAAGAGCGATGCATGATGGAGGAAACCACCTATTATTATTATTGTCTTCTATTTCATGAAAATCACATCTAATTTTTGTTGTGCATTTTTAGTTCTAAGACATGATAGTGATCTTCTGTCCAATAATTATTCGAATAAGAATAAAAATATATATAATGAAATTGGTTGCGTTCTGTAACGTTATTTAGAGGAGTTAATAGCCAGGGAACAAGTAATTGCACCTGAGTGACATGAGGGTTGAGGGATCTGTGCCACAGGTACAGAATACCTCCCCTTTTTGATCACCGGTAATGGGAAGTTACCCCCACAAGGGAATTGTCCTATGTACCGGGGTGACATAAAACTTTGAAATCCCATATGGCTTCTATTTTTAACTCCATATGAGTTAAGACCTCGTTCCCATAATATACTAGTGAATATATGAATTATTTTATTTGGGAACATTAGGGTCTACTAGATATGATATAATATGTTCTAACTGGATCGCTACCTATTTTAAAAAGTTTTGAGGTGTCCTATAAGTTTTTTATGGACAAAACCCAGCTGTCTGGCTTGCCACAGCCAAGATGGACGAACGTTATGCGCACAGGACTAAATGCCACAAATAGACCAGGATTGGTCACAAACAAACGATCATGTGATAGTATTGCCCGGACATGCGCAGATGAGTCTATGGATGCCCTGGAATAGCGTTCATGGCGTCCTCCATGTGGTGCATCGCTCGGTCCCGTCAGTGAGTAATTAATAGCGTTAAAAATTCATATGGTGATCACAGCTGTATTCAATAGTGCCTAAAGTACTAATTGTTTAAACATGTTAAAATATGAATGCTGATATATTACTATTGGACATAATATGAGAGATGGATTTGAGCTGAGTATGACACCTGTGTATCCTTGTTATTGAAATATGGCTTTGATTTATGGCATTTGTATGAGATCTGTAAATATGTTAAAAGGCTTGTTATGCAATTTGTCTATAAATACCCACACCTGTGTCTCTGACATTGCTGGAGGAAGGCTCATTTGAGCCGAAACGTTGCCCTGAGATGTGGGTTTAATAAATATCCACAATTACTACTATTCTATGGAGTGCTGCCTGTTTTTGAAGTATATATATATATATATATATATATATATATATATATATATATATATATATATATAGGTCATACACTTCTACATAGTATAATAGCCGCTAATTCATCCCCGGCTATACTGTAAAATCACACTGACAGCTTTAATAAAGAATACAATCAATACATATACTGTATATACATGGAATACATATATATATATATATATATATGTCATTGTGACATATATATATATATACATATATATATATACACATATATTTATAGTTCATACACTTCTACATACTGTAATAGCCGCTAATTCAATGGCCGGCTTTTGTGAAATCACAGAACCCGACATGAAATGACACATGGTTTACATACAGTTAACCATGTCATTTCATGTATTTTGATATATGGTTTTAACTTACAATTACATGAGTGTATGTGTGCAAAATTGCAGACATGTAGGGGTTAATTAAAGGTGTAAATTAGTTGAAAAAAATGCGTGGTCTCCCGCTGTATTTTCTCCACCAGACAGACAAAGCAAGCGAGTGGGGGCAAATAATAATAGCCCAGGGAGGGTGCATTTATTTTGTGCCTCCCCCCCTGGCTACTAACATCTGCCCCCAGACACCCCAGAAAAGGCAAATCTATAATTAGATTCGCCCTTTCTGGCACTTTGCCCGTCTATTCCCATTGCCCTGTAACGGTGGCGAATGGGTTAATAAGGGGTTAAAGCCACCTTGCAATTGAAAGGTGACTTTAAGCCAGGTTAATAATTAGCTGCCTGCTAGCTGTAACCTGTTAACCCTTTCTGATGGATTACAGCGTGGGACCTGACTGTGCATTGGATAAGAATAATTTTGCTTTTTTATTTTATTTTTATTACAGGAAATGGTTTTAGCAGGAAAATAAAAGATGGTCAAAAACTGTTTGCTTATTTCATTAAAATGAGTTTTTATTAAAGTGTGTGTTTGATTTTTCTTTCATACAATAGGATTAATAATTGATAGTTGTCTAATTGACAGCTCTCAATTATTAACCTGGCTTAAAGTCACCTTTCAATTGCAAGGTGGCTTTAATCCCTTATTAACCCATTCGCCACCGCTACAGGGCAATGGGAATAGACGGGCAAAGTGCCAGAAAGGGCGAATCTAATTATAGATTTGCCTTTTCTGGGGTGTCTGGGGGCAGATGTTAGTAGCCAGGGGGGGCACAAAATAAATGCACCCTCCCTAGGCTATTATTATCTGCCCCCATTCGCTTGCTTTGTCTGTCTGGTGGAGAAAATACAGCGGGAGCCCATGCATTTTTTTTCAACGAATATACACCTTTAATTAACCCCTACATGTCTGCAATTTTGCACACATACACTCATGTAATTGTAAGTTAAAACCGTTATATCAAAATACATGAAATGACATGGTTAACTGTTTGTAAACCATGTGTCATTTCATGTCGGGTTCTGTGATTTCACAAAAGCCGACAATTGAATTAGCGGCTATTACAGTATGTAGAAGTGTATGAACTATAAATTTATGTATATATATATGTCACAATGACATATATATATATATATTCTATGTGTGTATATGTATTGTTTCTATTCTTTATTAAAGCTGTCAGTGTGATTTTACAGTATAGCCGGGGATGAATTAGCGGCTATTATACTATGTAGAAGTGTATGAACTATAAATATTATATATATATATATATATATATATATATATATATAATATGTGTCACAATGACATGTGTATATATATATGTATTCTATGTGTATGTATCTAGTGTTTTGTGAGCTGTCAGTGTGATTTCACAGTAGCCGGGATGAATTGCCGGCTTTTCAAAGGAGACTGGTGCGTATAAATCGGACAGCACTCGCATGGTGCGAGTGCTGTGCGATGATTTCTCACACCCATTGACTTGCATTGGCGATTATCATGCCAAATTCGCATCAAATCGCAGCATGTTGCGATTTTTTTCTCACACCGATTTTGGCTGAGAAAAAAATCGCAAATGCGATGTCATCTATTGAATAACATTGGTCAGATTTGAATCCGATTTTTTATCGGCTGAATATCATTCGTTTTCGTCGCCAGTGAGTATGAGCCCTTAAAGGGATATTCTCACGTTGTGGAAGTTGGATATAAATAGGGAATAACTTCCCAGCTGCTGGGTTCCGCACCGATTCCAAGAATTGGGGCTCTGAAAATCCCAATGTAAATGGGGTGGTGGTTGATCATGCGCACTGCCACTAACTTCATTCATTCTTAATGGGACCAGAGGCGATAGCCGTAAGAATGAATGGAGCAGTGGTGTATATGATCGACCACTACTCCAGTCACATGGGACGGTTGTATTAGCAGGGGTGTAAGTGGTTGGATCAACAGCAATCATGGAATTATCCCATGGACAACTTCCAAACTTGAGACAACCCCTTTAAGCTACAGTCACACATCTGTTTTTCTCATTTGAGTGTTGCACATTTTTAAGAAGGACATCACATTGACTTATATACTGTAGTTTAATGGATTCATTCACATGTCTGTGTTCTGAACGGTTCTGTGAATTTCTTCCATTAAATTCAGTGCATGTCCTATACTCAATTCTCATCCATTTTTGCAGATTTGATTTGGCCTTTGAGGTCTTGACCGCATCCTGTTTGCATCAGTTTTCCATCCGTTTTAACTAATCAGTGTGAAGGGTCAAAAGAAAAAAAAACTCAGTTTACTTACATCAATTTTTAACCCCTTCACCCCACAGCCCGTTTTCACCTTAATGACCAGGCCAGTTTTTTCAATTCTGACCACTGTCACTTTATGTGGTAACAACTCTGAAAAACTACTATTTGGGTGAACGTCAGGGCTCGGGAAGGGAAAGAGCACCATTTGACTTTTGGAGAGCAAAATTGTCTGAGATAGCAGATACCATGTTGCGTGTGCAGAGCCCCTGATGTTCCTAAACAGTGGAAACCCCCACACAAGTGAGCCCATTTTGTAAACTACATCCCTCATGGAACTTATCTAGATGTTTAGTGAGCACCATGAACCCGCTTGTCCTTCACAGAATTTTATAATGTTGAGTCGTAAAAATGAACAAATACATTTTTCCGGCAAAATTGTTGCTTTAGCCTCAAATTCTTCCTTTTCACACAAGTAACAGGAGAAAATGGAACCCAAAATCTGTTTTACAATTTCAATAGAGTATGCCAATACCCTATGTCACAGGTTTACCACAACATAGAGGAGCCAGAAGAACGCAGCGTCTGATTTCTCCTACTCCTGCACTGTATAGAAGCACTTCACTTTCATATTAAATGGTGCAGGTTTCTTTTAGCAGTGCAGGGGTTAATCTCAGTTGAGAGCTCTTGGAAGCTTTCCTGCATTAAGGCTCTCAGCTGTGCACTGTTAGCCACTCCGATCACCTATATATTATGGGCTCTGGCAAGCACTCGTTGCCAGAGCTAGCTTCATGCTGCATGGTTATGAGATGGTGGCTTGTTGTTGTTTGAGAAGACATTTGGTGGATTTATCCGAGACTGCTGCTAGGTTTTGGTTGTGTGCTAATTCCCCTCTTTCTCTGGTTTTACCCCATCCTCCACTCCCCGGTGTTTACCTCTGTTGTTTGTGTGAGTATATTTGTATGATTGGTATCTTCCTTTATCCCTGTTTGTATTATCTTGTTTGTCTGATGTATTACGGTACACTACTACTCCTCTCTTCCCTGGGTAGAGGAGGGTTACAGACCGAGGGCAGATTCAGGAGCTAAGGCAAGGTACGTGGCCCCGGCATCTTCACCATCAGAAGTAATTCGGGGAACAGGGAGAGCTAGGGCGCCCTTAGCATTAGAGACAGGGAAGGAGCCCCTGGTTCCGGGACACCCAACAATAGAGTCGTGACACCCTATATGTGGTGGGAAACTACTGTTTGGGCACACGTCAGAGCTCAGAAGGGAAAGAGCACCAATTGAATTCTCGAGCGGATGTCATGTCATATTTGATGAGCCCCTGACATGCCAAACAGCTTAAACCCGACGCAAGAGACCCCATTTTGGAAAGTATACTTCTTGAGGAATTCATCTAGTGGTATATAGGAAAGATGTGTATCTTCGTACCGTGTTAGCCAGTAGATAGAAAAATATTTAGACTTGAGAGTCCTCAGTGGTTGATACCTTTTAATGGCTAACTGAAAAGATGGTAACAAATTGCAAGCTTTCGAGACTACTCAGGTCTCTTCATCAGGCAAAGACCTGTTGTATATATAAATATGTGATTCTTCAGTTTTTGTTTTAGTCTTTGCCTGATGAAGAGACCTGAGTAGTCTCGAAAGCTTGCAATTTGTTACCATCTTTTCAGTTAGCCATTAAAAGGTATCAACCACTGAGGACTCTCAAGTCTAAATATTTTTCTAGTGGTATAGTGAGCATTTTTATCCCTTAGGCGATTCACAGAATTATATAACATTGGCTCAGTCATTGGAAAATCACCATTTTTTCCACTGAAATGTTGCTTTGGCCCCAATTTTTCAATTTTCAAAAGGGATAATAGGAGAAAATTAACCATACAATTTGTTTCGCAATTTCTCCTGAGTACACCAATAACGAATATGTGGTCAAAAACTACTTTTGATGCACAGTGAAAGCTCAGAAGGGAAGGAAAGAACCAAATTGGAGTTTAGATTTTGCTGGAATGGTTTGTGGGTGCCATATCACGTTGGCAGAGCCCCTGATGTGCCAGAACAGCAGAACCCCCCTATAAGTGACCTCATTTTAAAAACTACACTCCCCAATGAATTCATTTAGGGGTGCAGTGATCATATTGACATCACATGTGCCTCACAGGTTAAAATGGCACCAAAATATGTCACACAATTGCTGCTGAATGCGGCTATACCCCATATGTACAGTACTACTTAGCCATATTCAGGACTCGGGAAGGGAAGAAGCGCTATTTGACTGTCAGAGAACAAATTATTGTTGAATAGTTTGCGGACTCCATATACAAAGCCTCTAAGTGCCATAAGAGCAGAATCCCCCTAAATTTGACCCCATTACACACCTCTGGGAATTTATCTACAAGTGTAGTGAAGATTTTGACTCCATTCTCAGGAACAAGCAGCAATGGATGTTACGGAATGAAAATTTCAAATCTGTCATTGTAGTGTCCAGTACATTATGCCCAGCGTGTGCTTCTGGAGACATGCACCCAGTAAATTAAGTGGGCTCTCATCGTTACAGAAATTTCAAACATGTGGACGCTAAATGTGGTTTAGGTACACTGGGTGTTACGACTCTGTTGTCGGGTGTCCTGGGACCAGGGGCTCCTCTGTCCCTAACGCTAGGGGCACCCTAGCTCGCCCTGTTCCCCGGATTACTTCTGATGGTGAAGACGCATGGGCCACGTACCTTGCCTTAGCTCCTGAATCCGCCCTCAGTCTGCATCCCACCACCCAGGAAAGAAGGTAGTAGTATACCGTAATACACCAACCAGACAAACAAGGTAATACAAACAGGGAAAATACCAATCATACAAATATACTCACATAAACAACAGACGTAAACACTGTGGACTGGAGGATGGGGTAAAACCAAAGTAGGAGGAGGGGAATAATCACACACCCAAAACCTACCACCAGTCTCAGAAAAATCCACCAAATGCCTTCTCAAACAACAACCACAAACCACCAACTAACATGCAGCATAAGCTATCTCTGACAATGAGTGCTAACAAGGGCCCAGATTAAATAGAAAATGTGAGTGGCTAATAGTGCACAGATGAGAGCCTTAATGCAGGAAAGCTTCCAGGAGCTCTCAACTGAACTGAGCAGATTAACCCCTGCACTGCTAAAATAAACCTGCACTATTTAATATGAAGGTGAAGTGCTTGTAATCAGTGCAAGAGTAGGAGAAATCAGAAGCTGCAGTCTTCTGGCTCCTCTCTGCTGTGGTAAACCTGTGACACTTGGGCTCAGAAGAGAGGAGGCATTTGAGAGTGCGGAATTCGTTGTATTTTTTTTTCATTTTCGTGGAAGCCATAGCACTTTTGCGGAGCCTTTATGCTACCAGTAATGTGGAAGCCCCCCTATATTGCTGTTTACAAATGACAGACCTGAGTGGGGACTTGATTTTTTAGTAGATTGAGTTGAAGCTTTTATTGGGAACATTTTACATAACACTTGGGATCACATTTATCCAGGACTTTACGCTGAGCTCTTACGTCAGGTTTTACATCTAAATCTCCAAATGGCGTGATTCAGATGAAACCCCCGATGGATTCGCTCACTATAATGAGGCAGCAGAGTTACTCTGGTTCCGTTTGACCTCTGTTTAGCAGCATCCAGCTTTTCAGAAGTGCACAAAACTGTGGCTGACTGCACGTTTCTGCAATCCTAAAAGACGGACACCACCAGATCACAGGTCAGACGTCGTCCACAGTGCCTCTATATACCTCATTATAGGGATTCTTCTGCCAGAGGTTCCGTTTGATTCACGTATTTCAGAGATTTACATGGAAACCCCGATGTGTGCTCAGCACAGAACACAGGATAAATGTGCGCCGAGCCTTACTGCAATCTTTCGGCAGCAGAAAGAAAAAAATCAATGACAGTTGAAGAATTGGATTTATTTTTTAAGCAATTACTAGAGCGGTATGAGTGATTGGACGACTTTATTCTTCGGGTTGGTGCGATTACAGAGATACCAGATTTGTATCGGTTTTTCATGTTTGGCTGCTGTCTCACACTAAAAGATGCTTTTTTTGCTAAAGCTAGCTTTTGCATTCTGATATTTTGAGCTATAATTTTTCCATACTTCTGCCGACAGAATCATGTGAGGGCTTGTATTTTGAGGGACGAGTTGACGTTTTTATTGGTACCATTTTCGGGCATATGACTTTTTTGATCACTTTCTATTCCGATTTTTGAAAGGCAGAATGAATAAAAACCAGCAATTCAGGAATTGTTTTTTGTTATGCCGTACCATTTGTGGTAAAATTTGTAAGGCAGCTTTATTCTTTGGGTCAGTATGATTACAACGATACCACATGTATATAATGTTTTTTTATGTTTGACGCTTTTACACAATAAAAACTATTTTATATAGAAAATTATTATTTTGGAATCACTTTATTCTGAGAGCTATAACTTTTTATTTTTCCACTGATGGAGCTGTTTATTTTTTGCAGTACAAGATGGCATTTTCAGCAATACAATTTTTATTTCCATTTGACATTTTGATCGTGTTTTATTCAACTTTTTGTTTGAAAGTATGATGAAAAAGCATTGTTTTGGTGCCCCGCACAGTCGCCATGACATACCCATACGTCTGTCTTTTAAGTATGCATAAAAGTGCGGTTGGGCCAGTTTTGTGCACCTCTGAAAAAGAACACCCCTGGACAGAGGCCAGACGTAATCATGCGGGCACCGCTCTTCTGCCGCACACAATCGCCATGACATACCCATGCGTCAAAGGTCAAGAACACTTATCTGACCATAACGTATCGGTACGTCAAAGGTTGTGAAGGGGTTAAAAAAGGATGACACATGGAAGGAAAATGG
The DNA here is from genome assembly GCA_033576555.1 of Oophaga sylvatica. NCBI lineage: Eukaryota > Metazoa > Chordata > Amphibia > Anura > Dendrobatidae > Oophaga > Oophaga sylvatica. The sequence goes on from JARQOD010000007.1 coordinate 39,610,919, forward strand.
TCTGGTTTTGACCGATGTAAAAAAAGAAGCTTATGTGATGTCATCCAAAGAATAACTTTTTTTTTTGCAATATACAGCAAAAGCACAGTGGGCAAGAAATTTCTATGAATCTATCCACTTTGCTGGAACTGTAAGATACTGCATTTTTGATGCAGCAGAAATACCAAGAGTCAAAACTCACCAAAAACTCATCATGGGCACACTGCCTAAGGCCTCTTTCACACGTCCTGATATTTCCGGTACCGGAGATATCAGTGTCTGTGTGTATACTACGTGTGGCAACCGTGTGCCACCCGTATACCGCATCAGTACCACACGGATGGCTGCCGGGAAAGAAGCGCTACAGTAATCGCTGTTCCCCGGCGGCAGGTGCTGAAGCCGGCTGTCATTCTCCCCCGCACTGCTGGCGAGCAGAGAAGAATGATGAGCATTATATTAAAGTCCAAACAACAGCAGGTGGTGGATTTTGGGACAGTTACCCCCATCCTCCGCATCTACTGTCACTGTTATTAGCAACAGCAGGTGTCGGATGATGGGGTTAACAGTCCCAAAAGCCCCCACCTGCTGTCGTTCGGACTTTAATATAACGCTTATCATTCTCCTCTGCTCGCCGGCAGAGCAGGGGAGAATGATGACAGTCAGCTTCAGCACCTGCCGCCGGGGAACAGCGCTTCCTGTAGTGCTTCTTCCCCGGCGACCGTCCGTGTCACACGGAGGACATCAATGTGTGTTCTCCGTGTGCGGGACATTTTGCTGTCCGTGATGACGGCAAAAAACGGACATATCAGCGTGTTTTGCCCACGGACACACGGTCTGTGGAAACACGCTGACATGTGCATAGACCCATTCATTTGAATGGGTCTACGTGTGTACGTGTCTCTGGTATGTGTGAAAACTGTCACCACACGTACCGAAGACACAAAAATGTGAAAGAGGCCTTAGATTTCATTCAGACACCCAACGTTTGCATACAAGTGCTATCTATAATTTTCACGGATAGCACGTGTACATATTATGTGTCTGATTTGCTCCTGGGACCGAGTGGGTACGCACTTACATTTTAATAGAAATGAGGTTTAGGAAGGGAGGGTGTTGGAAAAGGGCGTGGATGTGTGGTTCGAAGGACTGGGCAGAGTGAAGGGTTACTCTGCAGCAGCGACCTTTCAGTTAAGAGGAAGGCAAAAGTGATGAGACAATTACAGGATCAAGTCCCTAAGGGTACTAAAAAAAATAAAAATAAATACATATATATATTTTGAAATCCCCTCCTTTTCCACAGTTCACAATACAGAAATATAAAAATCAAAAAAACCCACATATTTGGTATTGTGTTCAGAAAAGTCTGATCTACAAAAAAAAAAAATCCCAGAACTGCAGATGTTTGGACTCCACGAGAAAAGATCAAAGTGTCACATCTACCGTCAATAAAAGCATCAGGTCACCATGCGAAAAACAAGCTGTCACACAGCTCCATCGACTGAAAAAATAAAAACGTTATGTGGTTTGAAAAAAGGTGACTCAAGCTGTTTTGTTTTTTTCCAAAATTTCTAAAAAAAAAAATGTTCACCACTGAAAGAGGTTCTCCACTATTTATCGATGACCTACCGTATCCTGTCTAGAAGTACTCGATTGTGGAGCCGGCCATGTCCTGATAGTGTCCACGGCCGGTACTGCACATCTCCCTATTGATTTGAATAGGAGGCGGAAGTGCAGTACCGGCTGCAGCCACTATCAGAAGAGGCGAGCTTCACAACCAAGCACCTCCCGGCCGCGACTGCTGCCCCTGAGAACAGCTGTTCGGCGGAAGCGCTGGGTGTCGGACCCCGACCAATCAAACATTGGTGACCTAGCCTAAGAATGGGTCATGAATGAGAACGTAGTGGACAACCTCTTTAAGGCTAGTTTAACACTATCGTTTGGCAGGGCTGCGGATGGCTGTGTACTTCCTCCTTTCTTCCTCCCTTAATCTCCGCCTACTTCTGTATGCGTCCTGAGTACCTATCTTTAACATTGGGTACGCAGGGACATGCGGATGCGTCCGCATGCAGCGATTTGACGTGCGGCGACTGCACGAAAATGCAAAATTTTGTGTTTCTGTGCAGTTGCCGCACATGTCAAAACGCCGCATGCGGACGCATCCACATACAACGCATGTCCCTGCGTACCCAATGTTAAAGATAGGTAAGCAGGGAAACGCAGGACACATACAGAAGTAGGCGGAGCATAGGTGGAGCTTCAGGAGGAAGTAGGCAGCCATCCGCAGCCCTGCGAATAGATAGAATACATGTATACACAGTATAGATGCATATATATATATATATATATATATATATATATATTGTAAGGTTTCACTCACTCGGCTGCTTCAGAGGTAATCAGGAGACACTTCTCTTATGCAAAAAGTCCTTAGGTTTATTAAATCATAAACTCCACAGTCACATGCAATACAAATCTTCAGTACTTCAGCTCCTGCCTGGAGCCTCACTCCTCAGTCACAGAGACCTCTCTGTAATGTCCCGCCTGGACACATGGTAGTCTGTTCACACTCACAGACTCCCACACACTCTCCCTCAGGATAAAACACACTCCATTACATAGTTGTAACTCCACCCACAGGTGAGGTCAGGAATCACATGGTTATGTCACATGGTCATGACCTCACCACAGGTCCTTTAGCTACACCATTACATACAGGTTTTATCCCAGGTATTTAGACACAAGCCCCTTGGGTGGGTTTGTAGGTGACTGGACCCGCCCAGCTCTCCTAGTCACCTGGAAGCCTCCCAATATATAGTACAACTCAGCAGTAGATCTGCTGAACCAAAACATATTCAGGCTTCCATCACAGGGCCACCCACCTCTGTGATACATAACGTCCATCCATCACATGCCTCCATGCATATCCCGAGGAGCCTACACAGTGCCCCCTAGCTGCATCAGGGGTCACTACACCACATACCTCCCCCCTCTGTTCAAACTTGTGGGGTTGAACACTTTTTACCCGACCAGAGATCCTTCTCGGTCGTCTCTGCCAGTCAAACCGTCTCTCTAAGTCGGACCCTGCTACTAATCTCTTTGGTAGGCGTCTGTCCTCCGACTCTGTCACATCTGTTGCTGACGAGGCCCCCCTGTCAGACCACCCGCATCCCCAGCGGTCAGTACGGCGTCGCAATTCACTTGCACCCATACGTCCTGTCTGGTCTGAGTCCTTTTCATTTCGTCCACTACAGGTTCTCCTGCTTAGGTTACTCATCACTGAGCTAACTGAGGCATCACTATTTCTACCTCTTCCATCAGGCGACCTATTTCCTGTATTATCTCCAGCTTGAGGACTTCTCGTCTTAAGCGAACCTCTTCGCCTCTCAATACCACGGGTTGAAGGTGGCGAACATCTACTTTCCATTTCCCGTAGGTTTCTGTTGACCTGCTCCCTCTCAAGTCGTAGCTGCTCTACTTCTCTCAGGTACGACACACGATACTCCAGGAGCATCCGGATATTCCCAAGGCTCTCCCTGGATCCGACAACGAGGAACGGAACCATCCCGTCTTCACCCACGACCTGGACTTCGTCATCATCCGGAATCCTGACTCTCGTCACACCGGACTTATTTACCATCTCCTGCATCACTTTCCCGAGTCTTCCGATGACCTTCTTCACCAGACCTCTGGGCACTTGAACGATGTCTTCCATCAAGCCAAGCTGATTTTGAGTCTTTCTTACTTGCTCCAGACGTCGAGTGGCTTCGTGATTTCTCAACAGGATCATTTGCTTTGTGCGGAGACAATGTAGGTGCATGTCCCTCAGGATAGCCACCTGCTTCATCGTGACTTCCCTAGTCGACAGTATAACCAACTGCTTCTTCTCTGGCACCCAGTTCACACTACATGCTTCCACGGCTTTTCTAAAGGCCTCATGTACATCCTTACTGGCACAAGCTTCTTGCATGTCTTCGGGTACCTCTATTATAGACTTGAAAAGCGATGTCTCCTTTTCCTGAACATGCGGTTGGACCTCCTCGTCCTGAGCATCAGCGCAGTTCTCCAAGACCTCAGCATTTCTTGTGTGGCCATCTGCGTGGCACTTCGCTTGCTGTACTTCGTCTCCCGTGGATTTCTGGAGCTGGGCATTAGTCTCTTTCTCCATCTTGAGCTTACGGAGAACTTTATCTCGCTCCTCTGCCAAGCCGCGACACTCATCCTCCCTCCGGAGAAGCTCCTGCTGATGCTTCTCCTGGGCCTCTCTGAGCACCTCCATATCTTTCCATAGGGCCTTGTTCATACTAAGACATGCTGACAGATGATCTCTGAGTTTAGAGACTTCCTTCTCCAGCTCCTCCATTCTGTGCTCAACTGCCTCTTTCACTGTTTCTTTAAATAGCTCTATCTCCTGGTCCTGCTCTCTTTTAGCCAGCACATGTCGCACCATTACTTCTTTAATTACATTTTCAGATGGGCACTCTTGCCCACGCACACTCTGCGTCTCCAGAGTTCCACCTGTTCCTGCATCCGCAGTTTCCACTGTCTCACGACTCTTAAGGGTATGCCACACTAAACAACATCGCTAACGGGATCGCTAAAAAACGTCACTATTTAGCGATCCCGTTAGCGATGTTGTTGTGTGCGGCAGCTGCCAGCGACGACCTTCCTGCTGTGATCTCGCTCGTCGCTGGAATCGTTCCGGACCCTATTTTATCGCCGGCGCTCCCCGCTGGGTAAGTATAATCGCTAAGTGTAGCACCTTTTCTTAGCGATTTAGCGGTACTTTTGTACCGCTAAAGTCGTTAAGGAGATCGCTAACCGCGATAGCGTCCTTAACGATATCGCTAAGTTAGGTAGCTACTAGCGATATATAAACAATCCCGCTAGCGATCTCATTAGTATGCGACGCTAACGAGATCGCTAGCGGGATTGTGTAGTGTGGCAGTACCTTTAGTAACTTCAGAGAGCTCCAGCTCTGCCTCCGGTACCCTGGAGCCTTCATCATACTGAGCCATTTCACCCTTTCCGGGCATTGCAGATGTGGATCTACTACAGGTCTGTTCTACCTCCAGCCCTACCTCTGTGCTGGGATTTGTCAGAGATAACATGGCCTCTTTATCAAGGACAGTAACCTGACCAGTACCTGACCCTGACTCTTCCTCATCATTTCTCTTCTTAGAGGATGTAGCCTGTCCCGCCTTTCCGTGGCCCCTGCGGCGAGAGGAAGATCTGCTATTTTTACTCGGCTCCACCTTACTGCACTCGCTTTCCCTTGCGGTCGAGTCACAGTCTGCACAGGAGTCACTCTCGGGGCCCCTCCCGTTACCCTCTAACCGGGTGTCCGTTCTAGAGGTCTTAACTACCACATCGTCATGGGTTCTGTTGTCATACATTTCAGAGGATATCATGTCAGTAAGTTGGGCAGACGCATCCCTTCCTCCTGTGTCACCGTCTGACTCATCAGTTTTGGGAGGTGTCACTGTCCCAATGTCTGCCACCCCAACAGTAGAGAGGCCTCCCTCCTGCTGTAAAGGAACTCCCCTGTCCCACAAGCCAGAGAACAGTTGAAAGTCCCGACCTATGACCACTGGACACGACAAGTTAGGGATTATAGCGACATCCTGTCCGGCAAAGCCCCAGCCTGTCTCAAAGATTACCCTGGCCACTGAATAATCCTTTGTGTCCCCATGGATACAGGTGACCCCGACCTTTCTTCTAGGTATTTTGAAACCCGTCAGGTGCAACCCTCACTAGAGTCACCGGACTCCCTGAGTCGACCAGACCCACCACCTCTTCATCGTGTATCTGCAGGGTACACCCCCGTAGTAGTGTGCGGGTGGATAGTTCCTAAGGCAGACTGGACACATATAACATATTTGCGCCGGGCAACAGTTTATCTGGACCTCCCCTTTAACGTTGGGATCCTCCACCCCCTTTTTGCCAACCGCCCCTTTTTTGGGTTACCGCCCCCTTTTGGGACTCCGCCCCTTTTGGGCCATCATCCCCTTTTGGGTTGCCACCCCCTTTTGGGACTCTGTCCCCTTTTGGGCCATCACCCCTCCTTGGGTTATACACCGTGGACTCCCCCCACGGCTCTACCAGACCCCAGTTCACACAGACCCTTATGTCTCTTTGGGCTGGTACTGTTCCTTTAAGAGGTCACCCACTCTGGACCTCTGATGTCCTTATGGTACCTCCCCAGCTCCTGCTGGTACTGTCACCTTCCGCCAGCGCCTCCGGCTACCGCGCACAAGCTGCTGCTGCCACTGCAGCTCTTGCTGCTGCAGAACCTCTTGCTGCAAGTCACTGTAGCTCCTGCTACCATAAGTCTCTGCACGCCGTGCTGTCTTGCCGCTTGTCACCTTTGTGACCCCACGAGTCACAGCCAGCCGCTTGTCACCTTCGTGGACTCCAATCAGCCACAGCACACACCTCACAAGTGTTCCAGAGAAAAAACACCAAAAAAAAAAATAGTTTCTCACTGATTCTTCTCACTGATCCTGACCAGCCTAGCACGGTTGTCAAGACCGTCCCCTGTTGGCATCAGCCACACAGGTTCCTGGAGACCTCAGCCTCAGAGGTACCCAGCAAACACAAAAATAGTCTTTCTCACTGACCCGTCAGCACACCACAGACTCCTGTCTGTCACTCTTGGCCACAGAGATTTCCGGACACCTCCTCTCTCAGAGAGGCATCCCACAAAGGAAAAAACAGTCTCACTGACCCGTCAGTACACCACAGACTCCTGTCTGTTACCTGTTGGCCACGCAGGTTTCCGGACACCTCCTCTGAGGTATTTTCTCAGCATGCTTTTTGCTTACTTCTCAATGACCCCGGTCACATAACACAGACTCCTGTCTGTCACCACTGCTTAACAGTTTCTTCAGATACCTCTTATCTTCAGAGGCACCACATATAAACATCTACACAGTTTATTCGTGACCACTGGTCACACTCACGGTTTTCACAGACCATCTGTTCCTCCTCTGATTCCTCATTCCCAGTCCTGGAACATGTGCTCCTTGGGCCGCTGCCCACATTCTCCACCAATTGTAAGGTTTCACTCACTCGGCTGCTTCAGAGGTAATCAGGAGACACTTCTCTTATGCAAAAAGTCCTTAGGTTTATTAAATCATAAACCCCACAGTCACATGCAATACAAATCTTCAGTACTTCAGCTCCTGCCTGGAGCCTCACTCCTCAGTCACAGAGACCTCTCTGTAATGTCCCGCCTGGACACATGGTAGTCTGTTCACACTCACAGACTCCCACACACTCTCCCTCAGGATAAAACACACTCCATTACATAGGTGTAACTCCACCCACAGGTGAGGTCAGGAATCACATGGTTATGTCACATGGTCATGACCTCACCACAGGTCCTTTAGCTACACCATTACATACAGGTTTTATCCCAGGTATTTAGACACAAGCCCCTTGGGTGGGTTTGTAGGTGACTGGACCCGCCCAGCTCTCCTAGTCACCTGGAAGCCTCCCAATATATAGTACAACTCAGCAGTAGATCTGCTGAACCAAAACATATTCAGGCTTCCATCACAGGGCCACCCACCTCTGTGATACATAACGTCCATCCATCACATGCCTCCATGCATATCCCGAGGAGCCTACACAGTGCCCCCTAGCTGCATCAGGGGTCACTACACCACAATATATATATATATGCATATATATATATATATATGCCATTGACACACATCTATATATATATATTTATATTTCATAGAGATTTAGATAGCAGAATAGGTGAAAATTCAATTGTCAGCATCTGTAAAATCATTACAGAACCTGACAGGATATGAGACATGGTTTACATACAGTAAACCATTGCATCTCCGTTTTTTTTTATATGTCCCTCACTAATAATGTTAGTAGTGTATATTCTGTCCTCATGCACATTAGCAGGGTGTGCGATGAGACATGTAGCTAAACCCCCTGTCTTCTTTAAGAAAAAGAGGCTGTAAAATTGTAACCTTCTTTTATTGATTGCAGATGTGACAGGAAAGGGTAAAACTACAGAATGCAATAATAAGAGCATTTCAGAATATATAACTGCACAGAGCATGAAACACAAATAGTTTACAATATACAGAATACACAAACTGATTATTACCTACTTAGTACAACAAGCGTACTGATAAACACAGGATTATAACACCTAGATAGTGCTTACCGACTATGCTTAGAGCAGGCTGTTTAAGAAACATGAAGAACACGAGTGATGTAGTTTCTCCTAAGACACATGGAGAATAATGGCTGCTGTTCCTCTTCACAGTGTGATAAACAAGACCATGATGCAACAGGAACAATCCCACAATGCTCTTGGAACTTCCCACAAGACATTACAAATTAAACTAGAATCTATGCATCAAACAGCCAGCAGGTGGCGCTGTTACCTTACAACATAAAATGTATGAAAGACCAATACATTCAAAAATTACAATGTCTATAACAATTGGAGACATAAAAACAATGACTAGACTTTCTAGACAGCAATTATATGGCTGGACAGAACACTCCCCGCTTGACGTCAGCCGACGTCACTATTGTGTTTATTGGACAAGAACAGCAAACAGCAGAACGAGTTCCCCTACTGGCCCGAGGAACAATTTGGTCTCGCTTTGTTTCCCTATTTTTACTTCCACCTTACATACGATTCCATCCTTACTTGGGAATGTCTGAGTAATGAGACCTAATGGCCATTCATTTCTCCGAGACTGACAGTCTTTCATTAGTACTACATTGCCAGGCTGGAGGTTAGGCTTGCTGGTTTGCCATTTTTTCCTCTGCTGCAGGGTAGGCAGGTACTGTTTTTTCCACTTGTCCCAAAAAGCATTGGAGAGACTCTGCACTTGTCTCCATCGACTCCTGTGATGGTCCTTGTAAGACTGAGCTATGTGGGTCAGGCAGGCGATGGCACGAACAAGTGAATTCCAAGTAGAGAACCTACTGAATCGCTGAGATCCCAGGTGGCGCTTCAAAGTTTCAGTATGTAACGCAGACACTTGAGGGCGAATTTCAACGTCAGCATGTGGATCTACTAGTTCAAACAAGGACGTTTCTGTCATGTTGGGCAATGACCTACACAAAAACTCAGGGCCTGTAAACCAAATCGTGTCTTTGAGGCGATTGGCAGCAACAAATCTGGTAGCCTGGTCCGCAGGGTTGAGATGTGTAGGCACATATTTCCATTGTTCAGGTGAGGTAGACCTTTGAATTCTGAGCACTCTGTTGCTAACATAGACATAGAAGCGTCTCACTTCGTTATGGATGTACCCAAGTACTATCCTGCTGTCAGTGTAGAACTCAAAGTCTTTAATTTCTAGATTCATTTCCATAGCAATGAGTTCTGCCAACTCGACTGCTAACACGGCGGCACAAAGTTCCAGGCGTGGTACGGTGTGTTCACGGAGCGGTGTTAGTTTTGCTCTGCTCATGAGAAACCCTACATGGCATTGTTGACTTGTGTCTATCGTCCTCAAATAGGCTACCGCAGCAATCGCTTTGATTGAAGCATCGGAGAACACACAAAGGGTTTGTGTCTCTATCTTGGTACTCGGTACAGACACATACGAACGTGTTATATGAAGACTTGACAAGGCTGTGAGGGAATTTCTCCAGCTCATCCACTTGGTTTTCTCTTTTGTGGGAAGAAGAGTATTCCAGTTCGTCACCTTTGTGGTGAACTCTCTTAACATAGCCTTGCCCTCAATGACTACAGGAGCTACAAACCCCAGTGGGTCATACAAACTGCTTATGGTAGACAGTACTCCTCTGCGAGTAAAGGGTTTATCTTCTTTGTTAACCTGGAAGGTGAAGGTATCAGCTTTTATGTCCCATAGTAGGCCGAGGCTCCGCTGCATCGGTAGGGAGTCTATGCCTAGATCTAAATTCTTCAAGTCACTTGAATGATCCTCAGGAGGGAAGGCTTCCATCACTTCCTTGCTGTTAGAAGCGATCTTGTGCAACCTCAGGTTAGATACAGCGAGCATGTCCTTGGCTCTTTTCAGAAGACTAATTGCAGTCTCATTTGTTGGCATCGATTTCAAACAGTCATCCACATAGAAATCTTTCTCTATAAACAGTCTGGCATCCGTTCCGTACTCTGCTTCAACCTCTTGAGCCGCGCGTCTCAGCCGATAGATGGCTACTGCAGGAGAAGGACTATTACCAAAAATATGTACCTTCATACGATACTCCGTAATCTCTTTGGAAGGATCGTTATCCTTGAACCACAAGAATCTCAAGAAATTTCTATGTTCCTCTTTAACAAAGAAGCAGTGGAACATCTGTTGGATGTCTGCTGTGAATGCAATGGAGTCTCTACGAAAACGGATAAGCACTCCTAAAAGTTTGTTGTTCAGATCCGGGCCTGATAACAAGACATCATTCAATGACACACCTTCATACTTAGCACTCGAATCAAATACTACTCTGATTTGACCTGGCTTTTTCGGGTGATACACTCCAAACAGAGGCAGGTACCAACGTTCTTCAGCGTCTTGAAGTGTAGGTGCTAACTCTGCATGACCGTTTTTAAATATTTTCTCCATGAAGGTAAAGAAATTACCTTTCATCTCTGGTTTATTATGGAAGCTGTGCCTGAGGGAGACAAATCGTTTGTAAACTTGTTCTCTGTTGTTAGGCAAGCGTTGTCTTTGAGGCTTGAAAGGTAGAGGTGCAATCCAGTTCTTCGTTTTGTCCTGCACCATTCCTTGCTCCATCATCTCTAGGAACAGTTTATCTTCAAATGACATTGCTATACGATTATCTTCTTTGGTCTTGTGGAAGACTGTACACCCAAGGTGATCTTGGTCCCAATTCTGAATGCAATCATCATTGGCACTACTCGCTAAGATACTTGGTGCTGAAGTACTGTGTAGCAGCTCCTTATGAAGTAGTGATTTTCACATGGTTGAAGGAGAGATGGACGTCCATTCTCGAGAGTCCTGGTAAACATGTTGTTAACTACTGTCGGTTTGTGTGTACCTCCTAAACAGACCTCTCCTACAATGACCCACCCAAGGTCGAGTCTCTGAGCATATGGAGCATTGTGTGAGCCATTGATCTGTTGTCTAACCTTGTGAACTTGTAGAATATCTCTCCATAAGAGCAAGATTATTTGAGCCTCTGGGTCAAGGTTAGGAATCAGGCGTTCTATACGCTTCAGATGAGGATGGTACGATGCCACTTCAGGCGTAGGTATCTCTGACCTGTTGTCAGGAATCTGGTTACATTCCAATATGGTTGGTAAGGGCAGACACATTTGGCCATCTATAGACTCGACTACGTATCCTGTTGCTCTCCTACCAGCTGTCTCTATTATACCGGCACAGGTTTTTAAAGAGTAGGGGGCCTGGGTCCTCTGACGTTAAAGCTATCAAAGAAGGCAGACTTGGCTAGTGACCTATTACTCTGATCATCTAAAATCGCGTATACTTTGATGGCTTTGTCCTTTTCGTCTGCCGGGTAGACTCTCACTAGGGAAATTTTAGAGCAAGACTTGCCTCCCATGAGATTTCCACAAACTTCTGTACACTTAGAAGTAATGGCTGGAGTGTCAGCAGTATTTGAGTCATTCAGCTCCCCGCTATGCTCTTGGGGCAAAGTATCTGATGGTGATCCAGGGTGTAGAACTGAGTTATGTTCGGTGCTGTCACATTCGGAACACCTTGCACTAACCTCACAGTCCCTGGCAAAGTGGGATGTTGAAGAGCAGCATTTGTAGCAGATGCGATTCTCCTTAAGGAAGGCCTTCCTTTCCTCCAATGACTTTTCTCTGAAAGCCCTGCACTTAAGTAAGGAATGTGGCTTCTTGTGTAAGGGACACTGCCTGCTTGGATCCTTGGATTTGTCTTCTCCTTGACCGGAGCTGAACTCTTTGCGAACTGGACCTGTGGGAGAAATGTTAGTTTTGTGGACCTCTACAGTTGTTCTACGAGGTTTGCTAACAGAGTTATTGGCACATGACGGCATGAAATCAAAGCTAGGGTCATTTCTAATTTTTGCTTGTTCTGAGACAAAATCTACAAACACATCGAATGGAGGAAACGGTACATTGTAAGTCTGTTCATACCTAGATCCATATGTAACCGATTTGTCTTGCAGGTTATATGGGAGTTTCTGAACTATGGGGTTCACACCTCTAGCAGTGTCGAGATATGTCAACCCCACAAGATCTCCTTCTGCTTTTGCTACACACAACTCCATTAACAAGTCAGTTAATTCTCTGAGCTTTGAATAATCCTTGTTTGCTATTCTAGGAAAATCCTCTATTCTTTTAAACAAGGCATTTTCTATAACCTCTACTGAGCCATAGCACTCATCAAGTCTATTCCAAATTCTTTTGAGGCCGACATCTGGATAATTTATATTAATGTCTCTGATTCTCTTTGCATGTTCGGCGGACTAATGTCACGCTATCTAATGATATGTATACAATGTCAGTAAACTATTAATACAGGAACAACACTCTATACAACAACTAGTATAGCAACATCAGCATGTAAGTATAGAATAGATTTACCTGACACGATATCTGCTGAACTCAGGGTTAATCTTGAGGACTTGATGAGCTGAAACAGGAAAGAGGTGGACCGGGATCTAACCTGACCCTAAACTGGGGTCCTAACTAATCCCTCACCTTGGAGGTACTGATAATGGTTCAGAGGTCCAAGTCTCCAACCTAACCCTGTCTCCTATCAGACCCTGAACCCTGTAATCAGTCCTAAGAAGGATCCTGACTACCACCAAAGGGATATGGGCTGATCTCAGCTAAATACACAGATTAGACATATAAGACAGACAGGATAACACTCGCTTGCATACACACTCAAACACCAAAGGAACATAAATGGTCTGGGAAATAAACTCTAACCAAGTTGAGCTTAGAACAACTAAGGAGCTCACAACTAAAGTCTATACAGATTCATTCCTATCTGTGGTCTGCATGAAGGTTTCACTGGCAACTCCCCAAGCAGACAACCAGGAATTTAAAGGAAACCAATCAACAAATAATCAATTGCAGCCGGGAGAAACTGCACCCAGTCCCAGCACCGAGCACAGACAGAATTAACTCCCTAGCTGCCAAACACAAAGAAACAGCAGATCAGCTGTGAGAAGTCAAAATGTGCAACCGCGACGATCTTCGTGGCAATGCACACATGACAGTACCCCCCCTTCTACGAGGGGCCTCCGGACCCTCAGGGCCAGGCCTGCCCGGGTAAGTTCTGTGGAAGGTCCGAACCAAACGATCTGCGTTAACATCAGACGCAGGGACCCACGTCCTCTCCTCTGGACCATACCCCTTCCAATGCACCAAGTACTGAAGGGACCGGCGATTCAGACGTGAGTCAATGATCTTCGATACTTGAAATTCCAAGTTACCATTGACCAACACAGGAGGAGGAGGTAGAGGTGACGGTATGACTGGTGCCACATACCTTTTAAGTAATGACTTGTGGAACACATTATGAATTTTAAACGTAGGAGGGAGGTCCAGACGAAATGCCACAGGATTAATTATGGAACTGATCCTGTACGGCCCGATGAATCTGGGACCCAGTTTCCAGGAGGGCACTTTAAGTTTTATATTCCTGGTAGACAACCATACCAGATCGTTCACATTCAGATCTGGACCAGAAACTCTCCTCCTATCAGCCATACGTTTGTAACGGTTCCCCATCGCACTCAGATTATTCAATACACCTCTCCACACAGAAGCAAGTGACGACGAGAAACGCTCCTCCTCAGGAACCCCAGAAGGGCCCCCCCCATTGAAAGTACAAAACTGGGGATGGAAACCATATGCCCCAAAAAACGGGGACTTACCAGTGGACTCGCTCCGCCTGTTGTTAAGAGCGAACTCTGCCAGAGGCAAGAAAGAAGACCAGTCCTCTTGGTTCTCTGAGACAAAACACCGGAGATATGTCTCTAAGCTCTGATTCAGACGCTCTGTCTGACCATTGGTCTGCGGATGAAAAGCCGAGGAAAATGACAATTGCATCCCCCGACGTAAACAAAATGCCCTCCAAAATTTGGACACAAACTGAGACCCCCTATCTGACACCACATCAGAAGGCAACCCATGAAGTCTAACGATCTCCCTAATGAACACCTGCGCCAGAGTTTTAGCATTAGGGAGTGCAGGAAGAGCAACGAAATGTGCCATCTTACTGAACCTGTCAACAACCACCAGTATGACAGTATTCCCTGACGACGGAGGAAGGTCCGTAATGAAGTCCATAGATAAATGAGTCCATGGACGCTCCGGAAGTTTCAAGGGTAAAAGGGTTCCAGACGGACGGGTATGAGGGGTTTTAGAGCGAGCACACACCCCACATGACGCGACAAAAGTTATAACATCTTTATTAGCATTAGGCCACCAAAACCGGCGAGAAAGGAGATCTAAAGTAGCCTAAAGGGTATGCCACACTAAACAGCGTCGCTAACGAGATCGCTAAAATACGTCACTATTTAGCGATCTCGTTCGTGACGCTAACGTGTGTGGCATGTAGCAACGACGTGGCCCCTGCTGTGATTCGCTGATCGTTCACTAGAGTTCTGGACCGTATTTAGATCGTTGGCGTCCGCTGGTGACGCTATATCGCTGTCTGGCACCTTTTGTAAGCGATGTGCGCTGTTTTTTACATCGCAATGACCGTTAAAGTCGTTAATGAGATCGCTAACCGCTTATGCGTCGTTAACGAGATCACTAAGTGTGGCAGCTACTAGCGACATTAAAACGATCACAAAAACGATCTCATTAGCTTGCGTCGTTATTGAGATCGCTAACGAGATCACTAAGTGTGGCAGTACCTTACTCCTGGATGTCCTGCTAGAGCAGAATTATGATGTGCCTCAATAACCTTTTGTCTCAACAGATTTGGGACAAACAGTCTCCCTGGAGGTCCTGCAGGGGCGTCCCCCTGAGCCTCTAACACCTCCTCCTCAAGCTCAGAAAATACAGCCGACACTACCACCCCTCCTGAAGGATAGGACTCGGGTCATCCGTTTTCCCGGCCCCTGGGAAACTGCGAGACAAGGCATCAGCCTTTACATTCTTAGACCCCGGACGATAAGTGACGACAAAATTAAACCTGGTAAAAAACAACGACCATCGAGCTTGTCTGGAATTCAGACGCTTAGCGGATTCAAATACAACAGGTTCTTGTGATCAGTAATAACGGTGACCGGGTGGACTGCCCCTCCAAAAAGTGACGCCATTCTTCAAAAGCTAACTTAATGGCCAAAAGTTCCCTATTGCCGATATCATAATTCCTTTCGGCGGACGACAATTTCTTAGAAAAGAAAGCGCACGGATGCCATTTACCAGGGACGGACCCTGGGACAATATAGCACCACCCCTACGTCAGACGCATCCACCTCCACAATGAACGGCTGAGATGCATCTGGTTGGATGAGAACGGGTGCCGAAGCAAAACATTTCTTCAAAGAGGAAAAGGCTTGGCAAGCTTTGTCCGACCATTTTGAAAAATCCGTCCCTTTTCTTGTCATGTCAGTGAGAGGTTTGACGACAGATGAGAAATTACAAATAAATTTCCGGTAGTAGTTAGCAAACCCCAAAAACGCTGCAGAGCCTTAAGATCCCTGGCTGATCCCATTCAAGCACTGCTCTCACCTTTTCAGGGTCCATACGGAAACCGGAGGCTGACACCAAAAAACCCAAAAACTGAAGTTCCTGTACGGCAAATACACACTTCTCCAGTTTGGCGTATAGTTTATTGTCTCGCAAGATCTGCAACACCTGTCTCACATGCTCCTGATGAGACACAAGATCTGGCGAGTAAATTAAAATGTCGTCCAAATATACAACCACAAACAGCCCCACAAGGTGACGAAAAATGTCATTAACAAAATGTTGGAATACTGCTGGTGCAGTAGTCAGACCAAAAGGCATGACTAGGTTCTCATAATGTCCCTCCGGCGTGTTAAACGCCGTTTTCCACTCATCCCCCTCTTTTATCCTAATCAGATTATACGCCCCCCTGAGATCCAATTTAGAAAACCATTTGGCGCCAACAATTTGATTGAAGAGATCAGGAATAAGAGGGAGTGGATACGGATCTCGAACAGTAATCCGATTAAGTTCGCGGAAATCCAAGCAAGGGCGTAGGCCTCCATCTTTCTTCTTCACAAAGAAGAACCCCGCGGCTACTGGGGAAGATGAAGGTCTAATATGCCCTTTGGCCAGACTTTCAGAAATATAATCTTTCATAGCCTGCCTCTCAGGACCAGAAAGATTATACAACTAGCTTTAGGCAACTTAGCATCAGGAAGGAGATTAATAGAGCAGTCATACACGCGATGAGGAGGCAACTCCTGACACCCCTCCTCAGAGAAAACATCCCCAAAATCCTCCAAAAAAGGAGTCAATGTACTAGGCACGACCGCACTGATGACTGTGTTCATGCAGTTGCTTTTGCAAAACTCACCCCATTGGCTTATTTCTCTGGACTGCCAATTAATCACAGGGTTATGTTTAACCAACCAAGGAAGTCCCAACACAATGGGAGTAGGTAGACCCTCCAACACATAACAAGATAATTGTTCCCTATGTATTGCCCCTACCCGAAGGTCAATGTTATGAACCTCATGAACAAAGCTACCTTGGCCGAGAGGCCTGGCGTCAATGGAGAATATAGGGATCGGTTTGACCAATACACTCAGATGCATACCTTGAGCCTGAGCAAACTGAGCGTCAACCAGATTAGCCCCGGAACCACTATCAAGAAGAACAGACAATCTCTCCACTCTCGTACCAACTACCACCTCCACTGGTACAAGGAACTGAGAAGAACTGGCGGATGAAATACATACTCCCAGGTTGTCGTCCACCACACAACCTGGGATTAACAGTTTTCCGGCGACTTTTGGCTCAACAAGGCACGGGATGGACATTCTCCAACAAAATGTCCCTCTTTCCCGCAGAAAAAACATCTTCTAGTCCTGCGGCGTACCGCCAATCCCCTCCTACGAAATGATGTCCCTCCCAACTGCATAGGCTCATCCGAACAGACAAGGGGAACCTCAACATAAGGGACTTTAGTGGTAGGTGGAGAAACAACAGGGAGTGAGGTTACCTCACCCCTCTCCCGAAGCCGTCTATCAGTACGGATAGCTAAGGCCATAGCAGCCTCCAGAGAAGGAGGAGACTCATACTGAGCCAAAACGTCTTTTAATTTATCAGAAAGCCCATGACAAAACTGGCTCCTAAGAGCTGGGTCATTCCACTGAGTATCTGTGGCCCATCTACGAAACTCAGAAGCAAATTCCTCTGCCGGACGATCTCCCTGCTGTATCTTACGTAATTTTGTCTCAGCAAGAGAGACCCGATCTGGGTCATCATATACCAATCCCAGGGCAGTAAAAAATTGATCTACAGACAGTAGAGCCGGGGATCCCGGAGGAAGGGAAAATGCCCAGGATTGAGGGTCCCCTTGCAGAAGTGAGATAACAATTCCCACTCTCTGCTCCTCACTCCCTGATGATCGAGGCCGAAGCCGAAAATACAATTTACATGCCTCCCGGAAGGTGAAAAATTTGTCTCGCCCACCAGTGAACCTGTCCGGGAGAGCTACTTTAGGTTCAACTCTGGTTTGCTCCAGGGGAGACAAAACTTTGGACTTAATGTCCGTCAGCTCCATGGATAATCACTGCAACTGCAGAGCCAGCTGGGCTACTGGATCCATGGTAAACTGGAGATAATTTTTTGGCCAGTGAAAATGTCACGCTGTCTAATGATATGTATACAATGTCAGTAAACTATTAATACAGGAACAACACTCTATACAACAACTAGTATAGCAACATCAGCATGTAAGTATAGAATAGATTTACCTGACACGATATCTGCTGAACTCAAGGTTAATCTTGAGGACTTGATGAGCTGAAACAGGAAAGAGGTGGACCGGGATCTAACCTGACCCTAAACTGGGGTCCTAACTAATCCCTCACCTTGGAGGTACTGATAATGGTTCAGAGGTCCAAGTCTCCAACCTAACCCTGTCTCCTATCAGACCCTGAACCCTGTAATCAGTCCTAAGAAGGATCCTGACTACCACCAAAGGGATATGGGCTGATCTCAGCTAAATACACAGATTAGACATATAAGACAGACAGGATAACACTCGCTTGCATACACACTCAAACACCAAAGGAACATAAATGGTCTGGGAAATAAACTCTAACCAAGTTGAGCTTAGAACAACTAAGGAGCTCACAACTAAAGTCTATACAGATTCATTCCTATCTGTGGTCTGCATGAAGGTTTCACTGGCAACTGTCATGTGTGCATCGCCACGAAGATCGTCGCGGTTGCACATTCTGACTTCTCACAGCTGAGTTGCTGTTTCTTTGTGTTTGGCAGTTAGGGAGTTAATTCTGTCTGTGCTCAGTTCTGGGACTGGGTGCAGTTTCTCCCGGCTGCAATTAATTATTTGTTGATTGGTTTCCTTTAAATCTCTGGTTGTCTGTGTTGGGAGTTGCCAGTGAAATTCTTCATGCAGACCACAGATAGGATTGTATCTGTATAGACTTAAGTTAAAGAGCTCCTTAGTTGTTTTAAGCTCACCTTGCTTAGAGTTTAATATCCCAGATCATTTATGTTCCTTCTGTGTTTGAGTGTGTATGCAAGTCTGTGTTTTCTCCAGTCTGTCTTATATGTCTAATCTGTGTATTTAGCAGAGATCAGCCCATATCCCTTTGGTGGTAATCAGTATCCTTCTTAGGACTGATTACAGGGTTCAGGGACTGATAGGAGACAGGGTTAGGCTGGAGACTTGGACCTCTGAACCATTATCAGTACCTCCAAGGTGAGGGATTAGTTAGGACCCCAGTTTAGGGTCAGGTTAGACCCCCGGTCCTCCTCTTTCCTGTGACAGTGTATCAAGTCCTCAAGATTAACCCTGAGTTCAACGGATATCGTGTCAGGTAAATCTATTCTATATTTACATGCTGATGTTGCTAATCTATATGTTGTATAGAGTGTTGTTCTTTTAAGAATAGTTTACTGACATCGTACACATATCATAAGACCGCGTGACATTTTCACTGGCCGATAAAATTATTCCCAGTTGCCATGGATCCAGTAGCCCAGCTGGCTCTGCAGTTGCAGGGATTATCCATGGAGCTGACGGACATTAAGTCCAAAGTTTTGTCTCCCTCGGAGCAAACCAGATTTGAACCTAAAGTAGCTCTCCCGGACAGGTTCACTGGTGGGCGAGACAAATTTTTTACCTTCAGGGAAGCATGTAAATTGTATTTTCGGCTTCGGCCTCGATCATCAGGGAGTGAAGAGCAGAGAGTGGGAATTGTTATCTCGCTCCTACAAGGGGACCCTCAATCCTGGGCCTTCTCCCTTCCTCCGGGATCCCCGGCTCTACAGTCAGTAGATCGATTTTTTACTGCCCTGGGTTTGGTATATGATGACCCAGATCGGGTCTCTCTTGCTGAGACAAAATTACGTAAGATACAGCAGGGAGATCGTCCGGCGGAGGAATTTGCTTCTGAGTTCCGTAGATGGGCCACAGATACTCAGTGGAATGACCCAGCTCTTAGAAGCCAGTTTTGTCATGGGCTTTCTGACAAATTAAAGGACGTTTTGGCTCAGTATGATTCTCCTCCATCACTGGAGGCTGCTATGGCCCTAGCTATCCGTACTGATAGACGGCTCCGGGAGAGGTGCGAGGTAACTCCGCCCCCTGTTGTTACTCCACCTACTACTAAAGTCCCTTATGTTGAGGTTCCCCTTGTCTGTTCGGAGGAGCCTATGCAGTTGGGAGGGACATCATTTCGTAGGAGGGGATTGGCGGTACGCCGCAGGACTAGAAGGTGTTTCTTCTGCGGGAAAGAGGGACATTTTGTTGGGGGATGTCCATCCCGTGCCTTGTTGAGCAAAAAGTCGCCGGAAAACTGTTAATCCCAGGTTGTGTGGTGGACGACAACCTGGGAGTATGTATTTCGTCCGCTAGTTCTTCTCAGTTCCTTGTACCAGTGGAGGTGGTGGTTGGTACGAGAGTGGAGAGATTTTCTGTTCTTCTTGATAGTGGGTCCGGGGCTAATCTGGTTGACGCTCAGTTTGCTCAGGCTCAAGGTATGCATCTGAGTGTATTGGTCAAACCGATCCCTATATTCTCCATTGACGCCAGGCCTCTCGGCCAAGGTAGCTTTTTTCATGAGGTTCATAACATTGACCTTCGGGTAGGGGCAATACATAGGGAACTATTATCTTGTTATGTGTTGGAGGGTCTACCTACTCCTATTGTGTTGGGACTTCCTTGGTTGGTTAAACATAACCCTGTGATTAATTGGCAGTCCAGAGATATAAGCCAATGGGGGGAGTTTTGCAAAAGTAACTGCATGAACACAGTCATCAGTGCGGTCGTGCCTAGTACTTTGCCTCCTTTTTTGGAGGACTTTGGGGATGTGTTCTCTGAGGAGGGGTGTCAGGAGTTGCCTCCTCACCGCGTGTATGACTGCTCTATTAATTTACTTCCTGATGCTAAGTTACCTAAAGCTAGGTTATATAACCTTTCTGGTCCTGAGAGGCAGGCTATGAAAGATTATATTTCGGAAAGTCTGGCCAAAGGGCATATTAGACCTTCATCTTCCCCAGTGGCCGCGGGGGTTCTTCTTTGTGAAGAAAAAAGATGGAGGCCTACGCCCTTGCTTGGATTTCCGCGAACTTAATCGGATTACTGTTCGAGATCCGTATCCACTCCCTCTGATTCCTGATCTCTTCAATCAAATTGTTGGCGCCAAATGGTTCTCTAAATTGGATCTCAGGGGGGCGTATAATCTGATTAGGATAAAAGAGGGGGATGAGTGGAAAACGGCGTTTAACACGCCGGAGGGACATTATGAGAACCTTGTCATGCCTTTTGGTCTGACTACTGCACCAGCAGTATTCCAACATTTTGTTAATGACATTTTTCGTCATCTGGTGGGGCTGTTTGTGGTCGTATATTTGGATGACATTTTAATTTACTCACCAGATCTTGTGTCTCACCAGGAGCATGTGAGACAGGTGTTGCAGATCTTGCGAGACAATAAACTATACGCCAAACTGGAAAAGTGTGTATTCGCCGTACAGGAACTTCAGTTTTTGGGTTTCTTGGTGTCAGCCTCCGGTTTCCGTATGGACCCTGAAAAGGTGAGAGCAGTGCTTGAATGGGATCAGCCAGAGGATCTTAAGGCTCTGCAGCGTTTTCTGGGGTTTGCTAACTACTACCGGAAATTTATTTGTAATTTCTCATCTGTTGTCAAACCTCTCACTGACATGACAAGAAAAGGGACGGATTTTTCTAAATGGTCGGACAAAGCTTGCCAAGCTTTTTCCTCTTTGAAAAAATGTTTTGCTTCGGCACCCGTTCTCATCCAACCAGATGCATCACAGCCGTTCGTTGTGGAGGTGGACGCGTCTGACGTAGGGGTGGGTGCAATATTGTCCCAGGGTCCGTCCCCTGGTAAATGGCATCCGTGCGCTTTCTTTTCTAAAAAATTGTCGTCCGCCGAAAGGAATTATGATATCGGCAATAGGGAACTTTTGGCCATTAAGTTGGCTTTTGAAGAATGGCGTCACTTTTTGGAGGGGGCAGTCCACCCGGTCACCGTCATTACTGATCACAAGAACCTGCTGTATTTGGAATCTGCTAAGCGTCTGAATTCCAGACAAGCTCGATGGTCGTTGTTTTTTACCAGGTTTAATTTTGTTGTCACTTATCGCCCTGGATCTAAGAATGTTAAGGCGGATGCCTTGTCTCGCAGTTTCCCAGGGGCCGGGAAAATGGATGACCCGATTCCTATCCTTCAGGAGGGGGTGGTAGTGTCGGCTGTATGTTCTGAGCTTGAGGAGGAGGTGTTAGAGGCTCAGGGGGACGCCCCTGCAGGACCTCCAGGGAGACTGTTTGTCCCAAATCAGTTGAGACAAAAGGTTATTGAGGCACATCATAATTCTGCTTTAGCAGGACATCCAGGGAGTAAGGCTACTTTAGATCTCCTTTCTCGCCGGTTTTGGTGGCCTAACGTTAATAAAGATGTTTTAACTTTTGTCGCGTCCTGTGGGGTTTGTGCTCGCTCTAAGACCCCTCATACCCGTCCGTCTGGGACCCTCTTACCCTTGAAACTTCCGGAGCGTCCATGGACTCATTTGTCTATGGACTTCATCACGGACCTTCCTCAGTCGTCAGGGAAGACTGTCATACTGGTGGTTGTTGACAGGTTCAGTAAGATGGCACATTTCATTGCTCTTCCTGCCCTCCCTAATGCTAAAACTCTGGCGCAGGTGTTCATTGGGGAGATTGTGAGACTTCATGGGTTGCCTTCTGATGTGGTGTCAGATAGGGGGTCTCAGTTTGTGTCCAAGTTTTGGAGGGCATTTTGTTTACGTCGGGGGATGCAATTGTCATTTTCCTCGGCTTTTCATCCGCAGACCAATGGTCAGACAGAGCGTCTGAATCAAAGCCTAGAGACTTATCTTCGGTGTTTTGTCTCAGAGAACCAGGAGGACTGGTCTTCTTTCTTGCCTCTGGCAGAGTTCGCTCTTAACAACAGGCGGAGCGAGTCCACTGGTAAGTCCCCGTTTTTTGGGGCATATGGTTTTCATCCCCAGTTTTGTACATTCAATGGGGGGGGCCCTTCTGGGGTTCCTGAGGAGGAGCGTTTCTCGTCGTCACTTGCTTCAGTGTGGAGAGGTGTATTGAATAATCTGAGTGCTATGGGGAACCGTTATAAACGTATGGCTGATAGGAGGAGAGTTTCTGGTCCAGATCTTAATGTGAACGATCTGGTATGGTTGTCTACCAGGAATATAAAACTTAAAGTTCCCTCCTGGAAGCTGGGCCCCAGATTCATCGGGCCGTACAGGATCAGTTCCATAATTAATCCTGTGGCATTTCGTCTGGACCTCCCTCCTACGTTTAAAATCCACAATGTGTTCCACAAGTCATTACTTAAGAGGTACGTGGCACCAGTCATACCATCACCTCTACCTCCTCCTCCAGTGGTGGTCAATGGTAACTTGGAGTTTCAAGTGTCAAAGATCATTGACTCACGTCTGAATCGCCGGTCCCTTCAGTACTTGGTGCATTGGAAGGGGTATGGTCCAGAGGAGAGGACGTGGGTTCCTGCGTCTGACATTAACGCAGATCGTTTGGTGCGGACCTTCCACAGAACTCACCCGGGCAAACCTGGCCCTGAGGGTCCGGAGGCCCCTCGTAGAAGGGGGGGTACTGTCATGTGTGCATCGCCACGAAGATCGTCGCGGTTGCACATTCTGACTTCTCACAGCTGAGTTGCTGTTTCTTTGTGTTTGGCAGTTAGGGAGTTAATTCTGTCTGTGCTCAGTTCTGGGACTGGGTGCAGTTTCTCCGGCTGCAATTAATTATTTGTTGATTGGTTTCCTTTAAATCTCTGGTTGTCTGTGTTGGGAGTTGCCAGTGAAATTCTTCATGCAGACCACAGATAGGATTGTATCTGTATAGACTTAAGTTAAAGAGCTCCTTAGTTGTTTTAAGCTCACCTTGCTTAGAGTTTAATATCCCAGATCATTTATGTTCCTTCTGTGTTTGAGTGTGTATGCAAGTCTGTGTTTTCTCCAGTCTGTCTTATATGTCTAATCTGTGTATTTAGCAGAGATCAGCCCATATCCCTTTGGTGGTAATCAGTATCCTTCTTAGGACTGATTACAGGGTTCAGGGACTGATAGGAGACAGGGTTAGGCTGGAGACTTGGACCTCTGAACCATTATCAGTACCTCCAAGGTGAGGGATTAGTTAGGACCCCAGTTTAGGGTCAGGTTAGACCCCCGGTCCTCCTCTTTGCTGTGACAGTGTATCAAGTCCTCAAGATTAACCCTGAGTTCAACGGATATCGTGTCAGGTAAATCTATTCTATATTTACATGCTGATGTTGCTAATCTATATGTTGTATAGAGTGTTGTTCTTTTAAGAATAGTTTACTGACATCGTACACATATCATAAGACCGCGTGACAGCAACTCCCCAAGCAGACAACCAGGAATTTAAAGGAAACCAATCAACAAATAATCAATTGCAGCCGGGAGAAACTGCACCCAGTCCCAGCACCGAGCACAGACAGAATTAACTCCCTAGCTGCCAAACACAAAGAAACAGCAGCTCAGCTGTGAGAAGTCAAAATGTGCAACAGCGACGATCTTCGTGGCAATGCACACATGACAACTCACTTCCTAGCCATTTTACCAAGAGATCCACTTCTTCACTACATGATAGACCTATGTCTCTTATGGTATTTTTGAAGGAGGCTTGCCATGCCCTGTAGTTTTCAGCGCGATCGCTGAACTTTACAAGTCCCTTAGTGATCAACTCACGTCGAGCAAGGAACTTGGCAAAGTCCATTGTGGCTTGATTGGCACTGATGCCAGCTGATGGAGTGTTGTCAGAGTACATGTGTGCTGTGCGATCATACCTGTTAGGTGTCTCTGGTTTCGTCCAACTGCTGTAGTACCTTTCTGAAGCGAAGGGATTCTCTTTAAACCGGGACAGATTTCGGACCTTATGCTCTGGAGAAAGATTATTGTAGTCAGTATCATCCCAATGTGTATCTCCTTGCTTTCGGTAGGGACACTGATAGTTGGCTTTCTGGGGGTCCGAATTATCTGGTTGGCTTGGCTTGTTGACAAAATGCTCTGTCTTCGCCTGTGGGTCTGGATTGTCATTTGGTTTGGAATGTCGATGGACGTACTCTGCAGTACGCTGCAGTGGATCGTGAGTAACTCGTTGTAGACCTAGCACACTGTTGTGTCTGCTGTGTTCACCGTCGGAATATACGGCAGTTTCTAGGGCTTCTGCTATGGCAGCTGCTCTTTCTTTTTTAATAGCAAGTTTCTGTAATGTTGCTTCAAGGCGCGCTTTCTCTGCGTCCTGGCGTGCCTTTTCTGCATCCAGGCATGCTTGTTGTAGTTTCAATTCTATCTCCTGTTCAGCAAAGGTGCTTCTTGCTTTTGCCGCTTCAGCCTTTGCGCGAGCAATAGCGGCGGCATTGCTGACGGATGATGTCTTGGAGGAACCAACTCGTGATATCGTCTTGAAAGAGGATGCTCGTCCTTGAGACATGATTCGACAGTTGGGCGACCACTGTGTTATCCCTTTGTCGGCTCTGCGTGGATAATTGCGGGCTCTGTATGGTCCGATTATTCGGTCCGACCGTTAAGAGGTTGCTGCAATATCCGCATGCAATAACCGTATGCTTGGATAATGGGGGCTCTGTATGTCTGATCTTCTGAGCTTGTTCTCAGCAGTCGTTTTACTATTCTGTCCTCATGCACGTTAGCAGGGTGTGCGATGAGACATGTAGCTAAACCCCCTGTCTTCTTTAAGAAAAAGAGGCTGTAAAATTGTAACCTTTTATTGATTGCAGATGTGACAGGAAAGGGTAAAACTATAGAATGCAATAATAAGAGCATTTCAGAATATATAACTGCACAGAGCATGAAACACAAATAGTTTACATCATACAGAATACACAAACTGATTATTACCTACTTAGTACAACAAGCGTACTGATAAACACAGGATTATAACACCTAGATAGTGCTTACTGACTATGCTTAGAGCAGGCTGTTTAAGAAACATGAAGAACACGAGTGATGTAGTTTCTCCTAAGACACATGGAGAATAATGGCTGCTGTTCCTCTTCACAGTGTGATAAACAAGACCATGATGCAACAGGAACAATCCCACAATGCTCTTGGAACTTCCCACAAGACATTACAAATTAAACTAGAATCTATGCATCAAACAGCCAGCAGGTGGCGCTGTTACCTTACAACATAAAATGTATGAAAGACCAATACACTCAAAAATTGCAATGTCTATAACAATTGGAGACATAAAAACAATGACTAGACTTTCTAGACAGCAATTATATGGCTGGACAGAACAGTGTATGTATGTAAAATTTTGAAGCTGTAGGTTGTAAAGGATTAATTCACGGAAAAAACTGGCGTGGGCTCCCGCGCAATTTTCTCCGCCAGAGAGGGCAAGCCAGTAATTGAGGGCAGAAATTAATAGCCTAGAGAGGGACCATTGTTTTTGGGCCCCCCTGGCTAAAAAAATCTGCCCTCAGCCACCCCAGAAAAGGCGCATCTGTAGGATGCGCCAATTCTGGCACTTACCCTTACCATTCTGGCACTTAGTATGCGCAGCCTCAGTGACTACCTCTGACGTCACTTAGGCAGCGCTGACTCCCCGCCTGACCCGCGATGAACTGACAGCGTGGGAAAATGTTCGGAAACTTTTCCACGCCAATCAGTTCATGTCCGGTCAGGCGGGGAGGCTGCGCAGGCAGCTTTTCCTTCATTCCTCCGTGGTTTACAGCTGGGCCGGTCACATTAGCACCGCTCCCAGTTCTAATAAAGTATTTAACCCCTTCAGATGGATTACGGTGTGGGACTTGACTGTACAGCGGACAGTTATGGGAATATTGTTTTTTTTTTATTGTCTTTTTTCCAGAACGATGGCTTCAGTATGGAATTGGAGTGTAATAAAGATGGAAAAAATGTGTTTATTTCATTAAAGTTCTTTGTTCTTAATGTGTTTTATTTAACACTTTCAGACTAGTGGATTAATAATGGATAGTTGTCTTATTGATAGCTCTCCATTATTATTTAGGCTTAATGTCACCTTACAATAGCAAGGTGACATTAATCCCTTATTACCCATATACCAACCACTACAGGGCAATGGGAAGATAGAGAGGAAGTGCCAGAATTGGTGCATCTTACAGATGCTCCTTTTCTGGGGTAGCTGGGGGCAGATTTTTTTTAGCCAGGTGGGGCCCAAAAACAATGGTCCCTCTCTAGGCTATTAATTTCTGCCCTCAGTCACTGGTCTGCCCTCTTTGGCAGAGAAAATTGCGCGGGAGCCCAGCCCACACAAGTTTTTTCCGTGAATTAATCCTTTAATTTAACACCTACAGCTCCAAAATTTTACACACAGACACTACTAACAATATTAGTGAGGGACATATATAAATCTAACATATGCAATGGTTTACTGTATGTAAACCATGTCTCATAACCTGTCGGGTTCTGTAATGATTTTACAGATGCCGACAACTGAATTATTGGCTATT
This sequence comes from Oophaga sylvatica, assembly GCA_033576555.1. Lineage (NCBI taxonomy): Eukaryota > Metazoa > Chordata > Amphibia > Anura > Dendrobatidae > Oophaga > Oophaga sylvatica. The sequence continues at coordinate 39,638,048 of JARQOD010000007.1, forward strand.
CTGCTATATATATCTCTATGAAATATAAGTCATATACATATATATATTATATATATATAAACTATATATATGATTTCACGAATATTTGAGGCCATGGATCCATTATGTCCCTTCTGCAAGCCGGCGAGAAAATCTCACCATACGGATGCCATACAGATGACTCATGGATGCTTAGATGCAAGAAAATCGCATCCTCGCGTTGCACACAGATGACATATGGATCACTGTTCAGGGAACATTTGTGCGATTCTCGTCCGTGAAAAACGGATCGATTTTTTTTTATACGTTGTCGTGTGTGACTCCAGCCTAAGCAAAAAACATAACGTGGCTCCGCCATACGCAAAAGAACAAAGTTACGGCTCTTGGAAGAAAGGGAGGGAAAAATGGACGTGCAAAAAACTAAAAATTGCTCAGTTCTTAAGGGGTTAAGCAATTTACAAAATCCCATTTTGCAACTTTACAAAAAAAAAACCCTTTCCCTGAAGTTTGTGAATACGGAGCGTGGACACGCACGCCGCTCATTCACCCGTGCAGTAAGCACTAGTGTTGAGCGATACGATACTGCAAATATCGGGTATCGGCCGATATTAGCTGTATCGGGCTTTCGATTCCGAATACCGATATTTTCGTCATATCGGATACCGGAATCGGGATTGTCACTGTCACTGTCTGTGTCCGTCGGTCGGGTCTGTCACTGTCAGTGTCCGTCGGTCGGGTCTGTCAGGAGTCAACGGCACTTACCTGGCAGAAGATCTCCGGCGGTCACGGCCTGGACTGCTTCATGGCCGCCATCATCTTTCCCGGCGGTCACATGCAGTTTCTCGCGATAACTGCAGTGACTGCTGGGTAATCCCGGCCGTAAAGCAGTCAGTCCGATGACGTCACCGCCGGGGAAGCAGGTAATCAGCTGTGCTGCGTCGCGATGACAGGCTCTGCCTGTCATTGCGATGTAGCAGAGCTGGATCGTCGTGGGACAGTCGTTACTATGGACTGCGTCGGACAGGTGGTATACTGTTGGTTTGTTTTTTTTCTTTTTTTCCAGGAGATCGATGGCGTCGCAGGAATGAGAGTACAATAAAAGAAATGAAAACTGTGTTGTCTCTTTTATTTCATTAAAATACTTTTTTCTTGCTTTGTCTTTTTTTTATGCATTTAATAACTTTGGGATTAATAATGGATCGGTGTCTTATTGACGCCTCTCCATTATTAACCGGGCTTATTGTCACCGTGCAATCAACGGTGACATTAACCCCTTATTACCCCGCTTGCCACCGCTGCAGGGCAAGTGGGAAGAGCCGGGTAAAGTGCCACAATTGGCACATCTTTTGATGCGCCAAATGTGGGGCTGCTGTAGCCTGGTATCATCAGGCTGTTGAGGGCCAAAATCCATGGGCCTTGACAGTCTTTTAATACCAGGCCGCAGCAGTCTGCATTTTACTTGGCTGGTTAACAAAAATAGGGGGACCCCTACGCCGTTTTTTTTTCGAGGGGATCCCTATTTTTGTTAACCAGCCAAGCTAAGCAGACTGCTGTGGCCTGGTATTATCAGGCTTGCAAAGTCCATGGATATTGGATCCTTACCAGCCTGAAAAACCAGGCCTCAGCGGTCTGCTTCATCTGGCTGGTTAACAAAAATAGGGGGGACCCCACGCCAATTTTTTTCGAGGGGATCCCCTATTTTTGTTAACCCCTTCCCGACCCATGACGCCTACGTCGGCGTCATGAAAAGGGTCATTAGACCTACCGCTAATTAGGTTTCCAGGAGTCCATCCTGACAGCACCATGGGACGTCCTCCTCTTTGCTGGGACAGGAAACACACAAGAGATTAAAAGTCCCCTCCCGCCCCCTTTTCCTCAGTGTTGTATCAAGAACCATGACATGTATAATGCACAAAACACTTTAATTATTGAAAATCATATTACAGCATATGACGTATTGAAGAGGGAGGGAGCTACCAGTGCTGTCAGGATGGACTCCTGGAAACCTAATTAGCGGTAGGTCTAATGACCCTTTTCCAGGACGTCCCTCCTGACAGCACCATGGGGAGTACCAAAGAAAGCTCCTTAGGGTGGGATCACCGCCTGCAGAACTTTCCTACCAAAGGCCGTCTGCCGGTTAGAAAGTACATCTATCTTATAATGTTTGCAGAATGTATCAATTCTAGCCCATGTTGCCGCCTTACAAATTTGTTCCAGAGAGGCGCCTGCCCTCTCTGCCCAGGAGGCAGCTAATGCTCTGGTTGAGTGGGCCTTTGTCACGCGGTCTTATGATATGTGTACGATGTCAGTAAACTATTCTTAAAAGAACAACACTCTATACAACATATAGATTAGCAACATCAGCATGTAAATATAGAATAGATTTACCTGACACGATATCCGTTGAACTCAGGGTTAATCTTGAGGACTTGATACACTGTCACAGGAAAGAGGAGGACCGGGGGTCTAACCTGACCCTAAACTGGGGTCCTAACTAATCCCTCACCTTGGAGGTACTGATAATGGTTCAGAGGTCCAAGTCTCCAGCCTAACCCTGTCTCCTATCAGTCCCTGAACCCTGTAATCAGTCCTAAGAAGGATACTGATTACCACCAAAGGAATACGGGCTGATCTCTGCTAAATACACAGATTAGACATATTAGACAGACTGGAGAAAACACAGACTTGCATACACACTCAAACACAGAAGGAACATAAATGATCTGGGATATTAAACTCTAAGCAAGGTGAGCTTAAAACAACTAAGGAGCTCTTTAACTTAAGTCTATACAGATACAATCCTATCTGTGGTCTGCATGAAGAATTTCACTGGCAACTCCCAACACAGACAACCAGAGATTTAAAGGAAACCAATCAACAAATAATTAATTGCAGCCGGGAGAAACTGCACCCAGTCCCAGAACTGAGCACAGACAGAATTAACTCCCTAACTGCCAAACACAAAGAAACAGCAACTCAGCTGTGAGAAGTCAGAATGTGCAACCGCGACGATCTTCGTGGCAATGCACACATGACAGTACCCCCCCTTCTACGAGGGGCCTCCGGACCCTCAGGGCCAGGTTTGCCCGGGTAAGTTCTGTGGAAGGTCCGCACCAAACGATCTGCGTTAATGTCAGACGCAGGAACCCACGTCCTCTCCTCTGGACCATACCCCTTCCAATGCACCAAGTACTGAAGGGACCGGCGATTCAGACGTGAGTCAATGATCTTTGACACTTGAAACTCCAAGTTACCATTGACCACCACTGGAGGAGGAGGTAGAGGTGATGGTATGACTGGTGCCACGTACCTCTTAAGTAATGACTTGTGGAACACATTGTGGATTTTAAACGTAGGAGGGAGGTCCAGACGAAATGCCACAGGATTAATTATGGAACTGATCCTGTACGGCCCGATGAATCTGGGGCCCAGCTTCCAGGAGGGAACTTTAAGTTTTATATTCCTGGTAGACAACCATACCAGATCGTTCACATTAAGATCTGGACCAGAAACTCTCCTCCTATCAGCCATACGTTTATAACGGTTCCCCATAGCACTCAGATTATTCAATACACCTCTCCACACTGAAGCAAGTGACGACGAGAAACGCTCCTCCTCAGGAACCCAGAAGGGACCCCCCCATTGAATGTACAAAACTGGGGATGAAAACCATATGCCCAAAAAACGGGGACTTACCAGTGGACTCGCTCCGCCTGTTGTTAAGAGCGAACTCTGCCAGAGGCAAGAAAGAAGACCAGTCCTCCTGGTTCTCTGAGACAAAACACCGAAGATAAGTCTCTAGGCTTTGATTCAGACGCTCTGTCTGACCATTGGTCTGCGGATGAAAAGCCGAGGAAAATGACAATTGCATCCCCCGACGTAAACAAAATGCCCTCCAAAACTTGGACACAAACTGAGACCCCCTATCTGACACCACATCAGAAGGCAACCCATGAAGTCTCACAATCTCCCCAATGAACACCTGCGCCAGAGTTTTAGCATTAGGGAGGGCAGGAAGAGCAATGAAATGTGCCATCTTACTGAACCTGTCAACAACCACCAGTATGACAGTCTTCCCTGACGACTGAGGAAGGTCCGTGATGAAGTCCATAGACAAATGAGTCCATGGACGCTCCGGAAGTTTCAAGGGTAAGAGGGTCCCAGACGGACGAAATACATACTCCCAGGTTGTCGTCCACCACACAACCTGGGATTAACAGTTTTCCGGCGACTTTTTGCTCAACAAGGCACGGGATGGACATCCCCCAACAAAATGTCCCTCTTTCCCGCAGAAGAAACACCTTCTAGTCCTGCGGCGTACCGCCAATCCCCTCCTACGAAATGATGTCCCTCCCAACTGCATAGGCTCCTCCGAACAGACAAGGGGAACCTCAACATAAGGGACTTTAGTAGTAGGTGGAGTAACAACAGGGGGCGGAGTTACCTCGCACCTCTCCCGGAGCCGTCTATCAGTACGGATAGCTAGGGCCATAGCAGCCTCCAGTGATGGAGGAGAATCATACTGAGCCAAAACGTCCTTTAATTTGTCAGAAAGCCCATGACAAAACTGGCTTCTAAGAGCTGGGTCATTCCACTGAGTATCTGTGGCCCATCTACGGAACTCAGAAGCAAATTCCTCCGCCGGACGATCTCCCTGCTGTATCTTACGTAATTTTGTCTCAGCAAGAGAGACCCGATCTGGGTCATCATATACCAAACCCAGGGCAGTAAAAAATCGATCTACTGACTGTAGAGCGGGATCCCGGAGGAAGGGAGAAGGCCCAGGATTGAGGGTCCCCTTGTAGGAGCGAGATAACAATTCCCACTCTCTGCTCTTCACTCCCTGATGATCGAGGCCGAAGCCGAAAATACAATTTACATGCTTCCCTGAAGGTAAAAAATTTGTCTCGCCCACCAGTGAACCTGTCCGGGAGAGCTACTTTAGGTTCAAATCTGGTTTTCTCCGAGGGAGACAAAACTTTGGACTTAATGTCCGTCAGCTCCATGGATAATCCCTGCAACTGCAGAGCCAGCTGGGCTACTGGATCCATGGCAACTGGGAATAATTTTATGGGCCAGTGAAAATGTCACGCGGTCTTATGATATGTGTACGATGTCAGTAAACTATTCTTAAAAGAACAACACTCTATACAACATATAGATTAGCAACATCAGCATGTAAATATAGAATAGATTTACCTGACACGATATCCGTTGAACTCAGGGTTAATCTTGAGGACTTGATACACTGTCACAGGAAAGAGGAGGACCGGGGGTCTAACCTGACCCTAAACTGGGGTCCTAACTAATCCCTCACCTTGGAGGTACTGATAATGGTTCAGAGGTCCAAGTCTCCAGCCTAACCCTGTCTCCTATCAGTCCCTGAACCCTGTAATCAGTCCTAAGAAGGATACTGATTACCACCAAAGGAATACGGGCTGATCTCTGCTAAATACACAGATTAGACATATTAGACAGACTGGAGAAAACACAGACTTGCATACACACTCAAACACAGAAGGAACATAAATGATCTGGGATATTAAACTCTAAGCAAGGTGAGCTTAAAACAACTAGGAGCTCTTTAACTTAAGTCTATACAGATACAATCCTATCTGTGGTCTGCATGAAGAATTTCACTGGCAACTCCCAACACAGACAACCAGAGATTTAAAGGAAACCAATCAACAAATAATTAATTGCAGCCGGGAGAAACTGCCCCCAGTCCCGAACTGAGCACAGACAGAATTAACTCCCTAACTGCCAAACACAAAGAAACAGCAACTCAGCTGTGAGAAGTCGAATGTGCAACCGCGACGATCTTCGTGGCAATGCACACATGACAGCCTTTAGGCCCGCCGGAGGTTCTGACCCTTCAGCTAAATAGGCCTCTGAAATTAAAGAGGTAATCCATCTAGTGATGGAAGGTTTAGACGCCTTTTTCCCTTTACTGATTTCTCCGTAGAGGACAAATAGGTTCGAATCTATACGCCAGTCTTTAGTGGCATCTATGTAGTCTAGTACCACCTTTCTGACATCCAACGAATGGAGCCTCAGCTCCTTTTCGTTGGAAGGGTTATCACAGAAAGAAGGTAAGATAATCTCTGATTACGGTTACTATCTGAAGCAACCTTGGGTAAGAAAGCAGGATCCAACCTTAACAGAATGCTGTCGTCCCTAACTGAAAATATGGGTCTCTAGTGGATAGAGCCTGAATTTCACCTATTCTTTTAGCAGTGGTAATTGCTACCAGGAAAGCTGCTTTCCTGGTAAGCAAGGAAATAGGCATTGTGTGTTATTACGGAATGAATCATTACATAAAAGCCTGAGTACCAGAGTAAGGTCCCATATTGGGAGGACACTGTCTAATCGTGGGCCGTAGTCTCTGAATAGCTTTAACAAATCTTATCACCCATGGGTAGAAGCTAGTGAGTAGTCTAAGAAGGAGCTTAATGCAGCGATCTGAACTTTTAGGGTACTGGGTCTGAGTCCATGTTGAAGCCTGACTGGAGGAAATCTAAATCTTAGGAATGTCCGGAGTGCCTGTCACCAGTCGGACCCGCCACTCACTGTACAGAAGCGTTTCCAGATTCTGAGATAGATAGCCGATGTGACTGGCTTTCTACTGGCCTGGATTGTGGTTATGACCTGGTCAGATAGCCTTTGGCCTTCAAGGTCACCCTCTCAGGATCCAGGCTGAGAGATGTAATCTCTTCAGGTCCGGATGCTGGATCGGACCTTGATGAATTAAGTCCGGATTCAGAGGCAGCTCTAAGGGGTTTTCGATTGACATGTCTGTTAGTAGAGAAAACCAGCTCCTCTTTGGCCAATAAGGGGCGATCATTATTACTGTAGCCCGATCCTCCTTGATCTTCCGTAATACGGCCGGGATGAGCGCTAGAGGTGGGAATGCATATAACAGATGTTCTTCCCATTTCTGGCTTAAGGCATCCAATCCCTCTGGATCGTCCAAGGGGTTCAGGGAGAAAAACCTGGGAATCTTCGCATTTCTTCTGTTTGCAAATAGGTCTATTTGAGGTGTTCCCCACCTCCGACATAGATCTCTGAAGATATCCTGGTTTAGTTCCCACTCCGTAGGACTCACTTTCTTTCTGCTCAGGTAGTCTGCTATTACATTCTGGGAACCTTCCAGGTGGACTGCGTTAAGGAAAGGACGACCTGCTCTGCCCAGGTGAATATCATCTCTGCCAACTGTTGAAGGGGTCGATGTCTGGGACCTCCTTGGTGATTCAAAAACGAAATGCTGTGATGTTGTCCGAGTAAATCCTGATATGCTGATTTTTGAGTTCGGATTGGTTCCTTCTTAGGGCTTCCCATACAGCGTAGAGCTCCTTGAAGTTTGAGGATCGATACTGGATTTCTTCTGGCCATCTGCCCTGTAGTATTCTGCCCTTCAGATGAGCTCCCAACCCCAGGAACTGGCGTCCGTGGTAACTTTTACATAAGGGGAGGTCGACCATCTTACTCCTAACTTTAGATTGTCTGGCTGCATCCACCAAAGGAGAGATTCTTTTACCGTCTTTGACAGATGTAATGTCCTGTCTATCGAGCTGTAGTTCCGATTCCATGACGAAAGATCTCTTTCTGAAGGGGTCTTGAGTGGAACTGTGCCCATCTGACGCATGGAATGCAGCCGTCATTGACCTAGAACCTTCATGGCGGATCTTATAGAGGGCTGGTGCTTCATTAGAACCTTCGTTACTCCTGTATGGACCTCGCTTCTTCCGAGGTAAAGAAAGAGATTCTTCGACTTGAATCCAGTATAACACCCAGGAAGACTTTCTTTTGTTCGGGAACTAGATCTGACTTTTCCCAATTTATTATCCAACCCAGATAATTGAGTATGGAAATGCAGCGATCTCTGTGTTCGACCAGCGCCTCTTCTGTTCGCGCCACTATAAGAAAATCGTCCAAGTATGGAACAATAATAGTACCTCTGCTTCTTAGAAAGGCCACAATCTCCGAGACCAATTTTGAGAATATTCGGGGAGCCGAGGCCAGCCCGAAGGGTAGGCATTGAAACTGAAAGTGGCAGGTCCGGGTCGGTAACTGCACTGCAAACCTGAGAAGACTTTGTGATGAGTGATGAACTGGGACTGGTAGTATGCACTCTTCAGATCGAGAGTGCACATGAACGCATCCTTGTCTATAAGGTGGGTTGCAGACCTGATTGATTCCATCCGGAACCTCTTGTATGTGACCCAATAGTTTAGGGGTTTCAGATTTATTATAGTACGGGATTTCCGGACGGTTTTAAGATAGTGAAGGAGGGAGGAATAGTGACTTGCCTAACTCTGCCCGGGGAAAGGAATTATGACGAAAGCCTTAGTAGGTCCTGGAGATTCTGTCCCACATGACGAGTCTGTGGAGATCACCGTAGGGGGAACATATCTTTCGGGTGGCGGAGCGCAACACTCTTTCCGATACCTTCCGCTATTGTTCTGCGAACCCTGATTCTGAGTAACCAGTTCCCAGTTTGTTGCAAAATAACGGAGTCGTCGCCAATAAAGTTGGCGTCATTGTCTCTAGTTCTATGTGGGAGCCAAAGAACGTTTCTTGTTCTTTCCTCCCTGGGAATGGTAACTCTTATATGATCCTCTGCTTGATTTCCCTGACCTTAGAATCGAACTGTTCTTCTAGACAGGGAACCTCGCCGAAAGGATTGAGCTCGGCGGGTTTTATCACCTGGGAAACCCTTCTTAGCGTTGATACTGATTCTAAGATGTATCCAGAGCTGGTCCGAAGACCCTATGCCCTGAAAATGGAATGGAACATAATTTCATCTTAGAGGGTTATCTCCGGACCATGATTTTAGCCAGACAGCTCTCTAGCTGCATTAGATAAGGAGCTGTTTCTAGCAGAAATTGACCGATTCTGCAGGAATATTCAGCCAGGAAAGCCGTGGCTGAATTCATAACCGGCAGAGAGGCTAAAATCTCAGCTTTGGAGTCTTATTGGTAACTGATCCTCAATTGACTCATCCAATAAACCATGGAACTGGCTAAGAGGTGGCAGCAAATATTGTCCTAATAAGGGCCGCGAGGTTTCCCAGGCTCTTTTCAGGAGAATATTGGGCCTTTCTGTTCCATAGGGTCCGTAGGCTAGAGGAGTCCTCAATGGGATGGCAGTTTTTTTGTGACTCTAGCTATTGGGGTATCGATTTTCGGAACTTCTTCCCATCAATCTAACATTTCGGTTCGAACGGTAGTCTTCCCCTGAAGTCACATGACAAAAACTAGACGCCGTTCCGCCCTCTTCCATTCCTCCAGGATCATTGTTTTAATGTGATTGCTAACAGGAAAAACTGTCTCTTTCTGAGACGTAAGTCCCCCGAACATCAAATCCTGTCTAGATTGTGTTTGGGAGTTTCCTCGATCTCCATGGTGTTCCGTACAGTCTAATCAGATTTTAGTATCCTCAGGTTGAAATAGAAATTTCTTTTTCCTATCCTGAGTGTCGGGGGAAGTTCTCCTTCTTCCTCTGAAATAGCTTCTTCTAAATCTGATCTATTTTCAGAGTTTTAAATCTTGTTCTCTTGAATCCGTTTCCATCTGGGGCCGCTTACGATAGAGCCAGGACTACATGGCCACTGTGAGTAAGTGTGGATATAGAGGCTGAACCTCCTCAGAAATCATGCGCCTCATTTCAGAAAGCAATGAAGGCTGTTCATCTCTCATAACCTTAGAGGTACAAGAAGACAAAGGTTCTGTCATAGCCATCTGGAGTTTGCTGTGACACACCGGACACTGGCTGATTTGCTAAGGCTTTACCAGCCTTTTTTTGTAGTTTGGGAGCGGACGAAGTTCTTTGTCCTATAGAAAAGACAGAACTTAATTAGTCGGATTCCTGGGTGGCTGTCGGTTATGGCTGGGTTTTTGCGCCAAGGCATTACCCCACCGCCATCTGCGGCCGTCTGTATCCATGAGGAACAAGGTAGGCTGCTTGACCAAAATATGCGTCCTGCCGATAGGGGAAGCGGCGATATGTCACCTGTCTTGGCATGTCTCTAGATCACACCCCATACTCACGATTAGGTGCTGTAATGGTCTCCACCCGCCTCGTCGTTCCAGGAAGGTCTTCTCTCCATGCGGTGAGCGTCTCCCGGATATGCGTCACCGGAAGTGGACGCTGAACGGAAGTGAACCGCTCCCCGGACGTTGGTCACGCCGGGTATGGAAAGATCCACCGCAAAAGCACTCGCCCAGCTGGGGATGCTGTCCTACCAGGAACCGCCTTGACCCTCAGTTGAGGTCCCGGCGAGAGCCCCCATGGAGGCGTCCGCAATTGGGGCCTTGCCGCACCTGGTTTTGGGTGGGGACTCCCCACTGGAGAGTTTCAGCCCGGGTGCTTCACAGGGGGAAGGATCTGGGTGGCCCTCCGATCCCCCGAACCGGTAAGTTCCTGTGTGTCCCTCCATGCAGGGAAGGAAACACATGGGAAAAGGGGGCGGGGAGGGGATTTAATCTTGTTGTTTCCTGTCCAGCAAAGAGGGGACGCCATGGTGCTGTCAGGAGGGACGTCCTGGAAAAACCTGTGCCATCCGGACCCATGACGCCGACGTAGGCGTCTTTCTTAAAACATGTTTACTGCGGGTCGGGGGTCGGGGTCACTGAAAGGTTTACCCGAACCCGCAGTAACTAGGACCCTATAAAAATTCCAATTTACCACAGGGGGGTTGGCTTTAACCCCCCCGTGGCCATTTATCGCTCTGAAATTTGGTGTTAAAAGTGAAACTGCCAATCAGAGCGTTTGTAATATTTCACCAATGAAAATGGTTGAAATATTACAATTTCCCGCCATGGCCGTGCTGCAATTAGCATCTTTCCCTGGCTGGAGGGCCGCGATCAGACCCCCCCCCATCGAGTAGTCACGGCGGTGATCGGCCGCCGCCAACGAAAAAATGGCGCGATCGGTCACCGCCGTCGCTGTCTGCTCCCCCGCCCCGCGATCACCCCCCCTCACCTTCCGTTTTCCCCCCCTTTACCTTCGACGTCCCTACTCACCTCTCCCGGTCCACCGATGTCCCCTGGATCCGTCCCCGGGGGCTGCCCCGGGATTCTTCATGGGGCCCCCCCGCCATTTTCCCGGGAAAATGGGGGGGCGCATGCGCAGTGCGCCCGCCCGGGCCCGGGGCCCTGCGCAGTGCGCCCTCATTTTTAAAAAAATTTATTTTGATCACTGTGATAAACTGTCACAGGGATCAAAATAAAAAAAGTTTAAAAGAACCCCCCCCCCGTCATAGGTAGGGACAAATAATAAAAAATTTTTTTTTTTTCCCTAGGGGATTTTGTGCGGCATCCGCGGGGGATATCGCGGCTGACCGCGGCGGATTTCGCGGCGGATTTTTTCGGCGGATCCGTGGACCTGATTTCGTGCTGTCCGCGGCGGTTTCGCTGCGGATCCGCGGCGGATTTTTGCTGTGATCCGCGGCGGATTTCGCTGCTGACCGCGGCGGATTCGCTGCTGATCCGCTGCGGATCCGCGGCTGATTCGTTTGCTGATCCGCGGCGGATTTCGTGCGGATCGCGGGGATTTCGCTGTGTCCGCGGCGGATTTCGCTGGGGGATCGCGGCGGATTCGCTGAGGACCCGCGGCTGATTTCGCTGCTGATCCGCGGCTGATTTCGCTGTGCCCGCGGCGGATTTCGTGCTGATCCGGGCGGATTTTCGCTGGGTCCGCTACTGATTTCGCTGCGGTCCGATGATTTCCTGGGGTTTCCGCGACTGATTTCGTGGGCCCGCGGGATTTCGCTGCGGGCCGCGGCGGGGGTTTTGCTGTTGACCCGCGACGATTTTGTGCTGTTCGTTTGCGGATCCGCGGGGGGATTTGCTGCTGATTCCCCGGCGGATTTCTGCTGATTCGCGGGGATTTCGTGCTGATTCGCGGGGATTTTGTGCGGGATTTGCGGCGGTTTTTCGCTTGCTGATCCGCGGCGGATTTCGCTGTGTCCGGGGACGGTTTTCGCTGCTGATCCGCGGGGATTTCGCTGTGACCCGGGGCGGCTGATTTCGTGCTGATCGCGGCGGATTCGCTGTGACCCGTGCGGATTTGCTGATCGCGGGGATTTGGGCCGCTGCCCGCGGCGGATTCGTGCTGACCCCGGCAGATTTCGTGCTGATAGCGGCGGATTTGTTTGCGGATCCGCTGCTGATTTCGCTGCGGTCCGCTACTGATTTCGCTGCGGCCCGCGATGTTGCTGCGGATCGCGGTGGATTTCGTGCGGCCCGCGGGATTTTGTTGCTGATCTGCGACTGATTCTTGCTGCGATTCGCTGGGACCCGCGGCGGATTCGCTGCTGATCGCGGGGATTTGGGTACTGATCGCGGGGGAAATTTCGCTGCTGTCCGCGGGATTTGGCTGTTCCGCGGCGGTTTTTTGCTGTGTTCCGCGGGGTTTTGTTGCTGCCGGTGATTTTGCTGCGGACCCCGCGGCTGTTTTCTGCTGATTATTTTGCGCTAGCGGGTTATAGCATAACCCCCGTCGCGTTATGTATAGGGTACAGCCGGTCAACGCTACGTGTTAAAAGGCTGGTTAAAGCAATATGAACCAGCCTTGGGTTAGAACTAGGGGGTTGGGTTAGCATTTGGGTTAGGGTTTGAATCGGTTGGGGTTGGGAAATTTTGGGTTTGGGTTGGATTAGGGTTAGGGTTGTAATTTGGGTTTGGCTTTTTTTAGTTGGTTTATGGTTTTTTGAGTTGGGATTGGGGGTTTGGGGTGTGTTGGGGTTAGGGTTATGTTTTGGGGTTTTTATTTGGGTTAGTGTGTGTAGGGGTTTTGGGTTGGGGGGTTTGGGTGTGTTGGGGTTTTGTGTTGGTTAGAATTGAGGGTTTCCCCTTTTAGGCCATCAGGGGGTCTCCATACGCGACATGGCGCCACATGATTCCCGCAAATTTTGCGTCAAAAAGTCAAACGGCTCCCTTTATTCCAAGCCCGACCTATGCCAAACGTGGGTTTATCCCCACTATGGTTTCAGCGTTTTCGGGAAAAAAAATTTCACAACAACTTTGGGGGTTAAAATTTTTCCCGTTTAAATTTTGGGGAAAAAAAAAAAAGGGACTTAAAATTATTTTTTTGGAAAAAAAATGATTTTATATTTTCACGGCTTGCGTTATAATTTGTGAAGGACTTGGAGATTCCAAAATGTTATAAACATCTATAGGAGTTCCTTGGGGGATCTTGTTTCCCCAAAAAGGGGTCATTGTGGGGAGTTTCTTTGTTTAGGCACATCAGGGACTCTTGCAATGTAGATGACGCCGAAGCCCCTCCATTAAGGGGGCTTTCAAAACGTCATACTTCCCTCCCAGCCCGACGTGTTTCCCATACAGTTGTTTTTCCCACATTGGATATCGCATACTCAGGACAAATTGGAAAAACACTTTTGGGGTCTAATTTTCATGTTTTCCCCCTTTGGGAAAATAAAAAAATTGGGGGGCTAAAAGATCTGATGTGAAAAAAAAATGATTTTTTTATTTTTATGCCCCCGGGGGTTATTTAAATTCTGTGTAGCCCCTTTGGGGGGTTTAAGTGCTCACCACACATCTAGATAAGTTTTTTGCAGGGGTTTTGTTCCTAAATGGGGTCCTTTTTTGGGGGGTTTCTTTACTGTTTAGGACATCAGGGGCTCTGCAAAAATTTCAGTTTCCACAGACATTCCATCAAGTCGGCATTTCAAAGCGTCACCACCCCCTTCCGAGCCTGACGTGGCCAAACAGTGGTCCCCCAAATATGGGGACTAGCGTACTCAGGACAAACGGAAAAAAACTTTGGGGCCCCAATTTTCTCCTGAAACCCATTGTAAAAAAAAAAAATGTGGGCTAAAAAATTTTTTGAAAAAAAAAAAATGATTTTTTTTTTCAGGCCTGTTTTTATAAATTCGTGAAATGGGGTTCAAAGTTCTCACTAGCATCTAGAAAGTTCCTTAGGGCGTCTAGTTTCCAAATGGGGTCATTGTGGGGGAGCCCAATGTTTGGGCACACAGGGACTCTCCAAATGCGCATGGCAACGCTAATATTCCAGTGTTTTCCATTCAAAAAGTCAAATGGCGCCCTTTTCCTTCTGAGCCCTGCCGGTGGCCCAACGTGGTTTATGACCACGTATGGGGTATCTTGTACTCGGAGAAATTGCCAACAAAATTGGATCCAATTTTACTGTTGCCCATGTAAAAATGAAAACATGAGGCATAAAAGAAAATTTTTGTGAAAAAAAAGTACTTTCGTTTTTTTACGGATCAATTTGTGAAGCACCTGGAGGTTCAAAGTGCTCACTATGCATCTAGATAAGTTCCTTAGGGGGTCTAGTTTCCAAAATGGGGTCACTTGTGGGGGGAGCTCCAATGTTTAGGCACACAGGGACTCTCCAAATGCGACATGGCAACCACTAAATATTCCAGCATATTTTCCATTCAAAAAGTCAAAGGCGCTCCTTCCCTTCTGAGCCCTGCCGTGCGCCCAAACAGTGGTTTATGACCACATATGAGGTATCTGTGTACTCAGGAGAAATTGCCCAACAAATTTTTAGGATCCAATTTATACTGTTGCCATGTGAAAAATGAAAAAAACTGAGGCTAAAAGAAAATTTTTGTGAAAAAAAAAGTACTTTCTTTTTTTTACGGATCAATTTGTGAAGCACCTAGGGGTTCAAAGTGCTCACTATGCATCTGGATAAGTTCCTTAGGGGTCTAGTTTCCAAAATGGGGTCACTTGTGGGGGAGCTCCAATGTTTAGGCACACAGGGACTCTCCAAATGCGACATGCAACCGCTAAATATTCCAGCATTTTTTTCCATTCAAAAGTTAAAATGGCGCTCCTTCCCTTCTGAGCCCTGCCGTGCGCCCAAACAGTGGTTTATGACCACATATGAGGTATCTGTGTACTCAGGAGAAATTGCCCAACAAATTTTTGGATCCAATTTATACTGTTGCCCATGTGAAAATGAAAAAAAACTGAGGCTAAAAAAAATTTTTGTGAAAAAAAAGTACTTTCTTTTTTTTACGGATCAATTTGTGAAGCACCTGGGGGTTCAAAGTGCTCACTATGCATCTAGATAAGTTCCTTAGGGGGTCTAGTTTCCAAAATGGGGTCACTTGTGGGGGAGCTCCAATGTTTAGGCACACAGGGACTCTCCAAATGCGACATGGCAACCGCTAAATATTCCAGCATATTTTCCATTCAAAAAGTCAAATGGCGCTCCTTCCCTTCTGAGCCCTGCCGTGCGCCCAAACGTGGTTTATGACCACATATGAGGTATCTGTGTACTCAGGAGAAATTGCCCCAACAAATTTTTAGGATCCAATTTATACTGTTGCCCATGTGAAAATGAAAAAAAAACTGAGGCTAAAGAAAATTTTTGTGAAAAAAAAGTACTTTCTTTTTTTACAGATCAATTTGTGAAGCACCTTGGGGTTCAAAGTGATCACTATGCATCTAGATAAGTTCCTTAGGAGGTCTAGTTTTCCAAAATGGGGTCACTTGTGGGGGAGCTCCAATGTTTAGGCACACAGGGACTCTCCAAATGTGACATGGCAACCGCTAAATATTCCAGCATATTTTCTATTCAAAAAGTCAAATGGCGCTCCTTCCCTTCTGAGCCCTGCCGTGCGCCCATACAGTGGTTTATGACCACATATGAGGTATCTGTGTACTCAGGAGAAATTGCCCAACAAATTTTAGGATCCATTTTATCCTGATGCCCATGTAAAAATGAAAAAATTGATGCTAAAAGAAAATTTTTGTTGGAAAAATTAAATGTCCATTTTTTCCTTCCACGTTGCTTTAGTTCTGTGAAGCACCTGAAGAGTTAATAATCTTCTTGAATGTAGTTTTGAGTAGCTTGAGGGGTGCAGTTTTTTATAAAGGTGTCACTTTTGGGTATTTTCTGCCATATAGACCCCTCAAGTGACTTCAAATGTGAGGTGGTCCCTAAAAAAAATGGTTTTGTAAATTTTGATGTAAAAATGAGAAATCGCTGGTCAACTTTTAACCCTTATAACTTCCTAACAAAAAAAAAATGTTGTTCCCAAAATTGTGCTGATGTAAAGTAGACATGTGGGAAATGTTATTTATTAATATTTTGTGCCACATAACTCTCTGGTTTAACAGAATAAAAAATTAAAAATTGAAAATTACAAAATTTTCAGAATTTTCGCCAAATTTCCATTTTTTTCACAAATAAACGCAAAAATTATCGACCTTAATTTACCACTAACATGAAGCCCAATATGTCACGAAAAAACAATCTCAGAATCGCTAGGATCCGTTGAAGCGTTCCTGAGTTATTACCTCATAAAGGGACACTGGTCAGAATTGCAAAAATGGCAAGGTCTTTAAGGTCAAAATAGGCTGGGTCATGAAGGGGTTAATCAGCCAAGATATGCACTGCTGTGGCCTGGTATTATCAGGCTGGCAAGGTCATGGATCTTGGCTCCTAACAGCCTGAAAATCCAGGCCTCACGGGTTGCTTCATCTGGCTGGTTAACAAAAATAAGGGGGACCCCACGCCAAATTTTTTCGAGGGGATCCCCCTTTTTTGTTAACCAGTTCCCTCTGACGTCACTGATTGTGTCCCTGGTGACCTGAAGTGAAAGTGGAAAGCAATCAATTAAGCTTTCCACTTCCCTCCTGTCAGCCAGGAGAGGAGCTCATTCATTTGGGGGTTTACTGGAGGCTGCAGCATTACTGCGGTCCCGCAAAACATTAACCCTTTTGAAGGATTACACCGTGGGACCTGACTGTACATCGGATTGTAAAATTTTTGCTTTATTATTTTATTTTTATTACAGGAAATGGTTTTAGCAGGAAAAAAAATATGGTCAAAAACTGTGTGATTATTTCATTAAACTTCTTTTTTATTAAAGTGTGTGTGTTTGATTTTTCTTTCATACAATAGGATTAATAATTGATAGTTGTCTAATTGACAGCTCTCAATTATTAACCTGGCTTAAAGTGACCTTTCAATTGCAAGGTCATTTTAACCCCTTATTAACCCATTCGCCACCGCTACAGGGCAATGGGAATAGAGGGCAAAGTGCCGAAAGGGCAAATCTAATTAGAGTTTTTGCCCTTTCTGGGGTGTCTGGGGGCAGATGTTAGTAGCCGGGGGGGGGGCCAAAAATAATGGTCCCTTTCTCTGGGCTATTATTATCTGCCCCCACTCACTGGCTTTGTCTGTCTGGTTGCGAAAATAGGGCGGGAGCCCGCGCATTTTTTTCAGCAATTTTTACACCTCATATATATATATATACATGTCATTACATTTGTGACCACATATATATTTATAGTTCATACACTTCTCATAGTATAATAGCCGCTAATTCAATTGCCGGCTTTTGTGAAAATGCAGAACCCGACATGAAATGACACTTGGTTTACATAGAGTTAACCATGTCTTTTATGTAGTTTGATATTGATTTGCACAAACAATTACATGAGTGTAAGTGTGCAAAATTTCAAAACTTGTAGGGGTTAATTAAAGGTGTAAATTCGTAGCAAAAAAGTCCGTTTTTTTTTACAACGAATTTCACCTTTAATTAACCCCTACAGGTGTGAAATTTTGCACACATAGACTGATTTTAATTGTTTGTGCAAATCAGATTGCAAACGACATGAAAAGACATGGTTAACCCTATGTACACCAAGTGTCATTTCATGTCGGGTGCTTCTGTTTTTTCACAGAAGCCGGCTTTACCCGGCAATTGAATCAGAGGATATTTTACTATGTAGAAGTGTATAAAAATATACATATATGTATATATATATATATGTCACAATGACATGTATAATATATTATATATATATATGTATTCTATGTGTGTATATTTATGTTTAAAGGAAATAAAGGTTTTTTTTAGTTGCGATATTTTGTTCCCATAGACTTACATGGGACTTCCGTATCGGATATCGACGATATTTAGTGATATCGGTGATACCATTCCGATCCCATATTTTTAGATATCGGCAGTATCGCTCAACACTAGTAAGCACACAGCCTGAGGTCACCCGATATAAATATCCTTTCGCGCCTTGTTATCTGCGTTTTAATAATACCACGTCCAGAGCGTGCGCGCGCCGCACTCAGCAGCTGTCACTTCACGTAAACCTGCGCTCGTTTCCAGCCCGCACTTTCCACACAGCAGACAGGTCTCCGCCTTGTTAAAATAAAATAAGTGAAACAGAAAAAAATATCCAATTATTTTTCTATCCCAACCGGTATCTTGACGACCACCGCCATGTACGGGAAGAGGGCTCGTGTCTATGCCACTATCCGAGTGGGAATATGCGGCTGTAGGCGGGATGACCAAGATGGCGTGTTTGCTGGAGCCTTCGCTCCGGATGAGCGTGCTGTCTGTGAGTATGTCACCGGGGTCAGGCCGCACCCAGCCCGGGCAGCGCCTCTGTGTGGGGGGCATGGCACCGACCGGGGAGGGGGGCTTGTGGGACGAAGGCCTCTGTGCCCCGAGCTCGTACAAGTGCACAGTCTGCGGTCTGTAGTGGGAACGGCTGAGGTGTGATAGGAGGGCATCAGAGTAATGCCCCCACACAGCAGCACCACAACTCCCAGGGAGAGCGCACGATGGCGCTGCGGCCGGAGCATTCTCATTGTGTCCGGCCACCTGCCCAGCCTGCAGGGTGTGCCACGGAAAGTTTCTGTGGGTGTTAGGGCGCACTGCCTGTGTTGCTAGGTTCAGCCCCTGCCCCACATTGCTCTGTGTTCATTATGAAGCTGTAGATGTAAAAGGGGAAGTGTCGCAGATAGGTGGGGCCCGGGGGCTGGTGTGTGTGTTACACTGTACATGTGGTCCCGGGGGGTGGGTGTGTGTACACTTACATGTGGTCCGGGGGGGTGGTGTGTGTGTACACTGTACATGTGGTCCCGGGGGCTGGTGGTGTGTCACTGTACATGTGGTCCCGGGGGCTGGTGTGTGTGTACACTGTACATGTGGTCCCGGGGGGGTGGTGTGTGTGTACACTGTACATGTGGTCCCGGGGGGTGGTGTGTGTGTACACTGTACATGTGGTCCCGGGGGCTGGTGTGTGTGTACACTGTACATGTGGTCCGGGGGCTGGTGTGTGTGTACACTGTACATGTGGTCCCGGGGGGGCGGTGTGTGTGTACACTGTACATGTGGTCCCGGGGGCTGGTGTGTGTGTACACTGTACATGTGGTGATGGGGGTCCTGTGTACACTGTACATGTGGTCCCGGGGGCTGGTGTGTACACTGTACAGTGGTGGTGACGGGGTCCTGTGTACACTGGTACATGTGGTCCCGGGGGTGGTGTGGTACACTGTACATGTGATGACGGGGGTCCTGTGTACACTGTACATGTGGTCCCGGGGGCTGGTGTGTGTACACTGTACTTTGGGGCCGGGGGGGGGTTTTGTACATTACTGGGGGGCCCCGGGGGGGGTGTGTTTTACACTGTATTTGGGTGGGGGGGTTTTTACCCCTGTACTGTGGCCCCCGGGGGGGTGGGTTTTTTACCTGTACATGGGGGCCCCGGGGGGGTTTTTTACATGTAATGGGGCCCGGGGGTTTTTTGGGGGGGTTGTGTACAGTCTGTGGGGGGGGGGGGGCCTGTGTAACGCATGTTTCCCGGGGGGGGGGTTTTAATGTACTGGGGTGAGGGGGGCCCTTGTGTCCCCTTTTTACATGTTTGGAGGGGGCCCCTGGTTTGGGGTGGGGGTTTTTTTAACTAAAAGGTGGGGGGGGGGGGGAATTTTTGGTTTCTTTTTTAAGGTGGTGAGGGGGGGTCCTGGTACTGTACTTGTCCCCGGGGGGGTTGGGGTTACTGTACGGGGGAGGGGGGGGTTCCTGGGGTTTTAGGGGGGGTAATGGTGGTGGGGGGGATCCTTTTGTGTATACTTTACGGTGTGGGGGGGGGACCGGTATCGTACGGGGTGACGGGGATTTGGTAACTTACTGGGTGCCCGGGGGGCCCTGTTAAAACGTACTGGGTGGGGGGAACCCGTGATACTTACATTTTGAGGGGGGATCCTGTTTTTACACGGGGTTAACCCCGTTTGGGGGGACGGGGACCCTGTTAACTGTACGTGTGGTGACGGGGGATCCTTTGAAACCCCTTTTACATTTTGGCCCCGGGGGGCCCGGGTTTTTTTTTTTAACTGTTTTTTGTGGGTGAGGGGGCCCTTTTGGTTTATATGAAATTGGGGGGGGGGGGGTTGGGGGTAACAAAAATTTTTGGGGGGTTTTCCTTTTTTAAAAAGTACATTGGGGGGGGCCCTGTGTTACGTAATGTTGAGGGGTCCTGGGGTATACTGTACTGGGGGGGGGGCCCCTTTGTGTATATGTAGGTGGGTGACGGGGGCCCTTTGGTTATGTACGGTGGGACGGGACCGGGATAAAATGGGTTGGGACGGGGGTCCTTTTTTAAAATTTTGTACGTGTGGGAGGGGGGACCTGGTAAAACATCGTAGTGGGTGGGGGGGGACCCTGGAAACATCGAAAGGTGGGGGACGGGGGACCCCGGTAACTTACGTGTGGTGAGGGGGGGGGACCCCGGGGAAAAATCGGTTGGGACGGGGGCCCCGGTTATACATCAAATTTTTGTAGGGGGGGGTTCCTGGAAAAACATGGGTACTGTAACGGGGGGCCCCTGGTATACTCGTACTTGACGGGGGACCTGTGAAACACTTTGGGGTAAAGGGGTTTTTCCCTGTGTAACATCGAAATTTGTGGTGAGGGGGGATTTTGTGTAAACATCGTAGTGGGGGGCGGGGGCCCCTGGGTATTTTTTGTAGTGGGTGACCGGGGGTTTCCTGTGTATAAAAGTAGAAAGGCAAAAGGGCAATTGTCAGTACACCGTGCTTTTTGTATCAGATTGCAATATTTTAAGAATAAAAATTTTTCTAGAGGAGTGCTTCTAAAAGCGGTGCACCAGACAAAATAATAAACAAAAGAGGAACCCAATTTGGATCAATTTTTTGGGTGTGCCCTTTGCCTTAAAAAACCAGATCCTTTTCTTCTGGGTTTCTTAAAGGGGTATGTGCACAGGTTGCGTTTGATCTGCAGAATTTTTTCGCCAGAATCTGCGTAAAACGAGGTCAAAATCCGCGCATTTTTTTTCCTTTTTTTTCGTCCTTTTTATCTGAGTTTTTACTGCAGTTTTTGTGCGGACTCCCCTCCCTTTTTGAGACCCTGCAGATTCTATAATGGACAGGTCTCAAACGCTGCAGATTGCACAAAAGAAGTGACATGCTGCAGGTTTAAATCTGCCCCAAATTGGCGGAAAATCCGCAGCTGTGCACTCCCTTTTTTGATTTCCATTGACTAAAATGGTTGTACACCTTGCAGTTCTGCCGCAGATCCGCAGGGAAAAAATCCACTGCGGAACTGCAACAGTTTTCGAAACATTTGCACATACCCTTAGGCCCTTTTGCTGATTCACTTGGGGGGGGATTTTGCTAAATCCGCAGTAAAAGACCTTTTTTTACCTGGGGATTTACTTCAGTTTTTCCCCTGCTTTTTAATGAAAGGTGAAAAACCGCTGTGCACAAAGAATTGAGTGTGCGATTTAACCCCTTTAAAATCCATGACGTGCAGAGTCCGTCATGGCAAGGTGTCAGTTCCGGGCCCCAGGACGGGACTCGCACTCAGGGCTTTGATCTACCATGGTTAAACACCAGTGGAGTCAGTGCCGACAGCTGTCACAGACAGCTGCAGGCACGGCAAGGGGTGGGGGGACCTTTGCCGTCGGTCCCCGCACCTAAGCCTGTGCTTTGGGCAGTCAATCTGACTGACCAACACAGAGCGTGTGCAGGGAAGCTGAAATTTTTGCTTCCCCCGCCGATCATGCAGGAGCCCGGCGCGCGTGGCCAGGTTCCTGCACTGACAGCCAGGAGCGGAGCCCCCAACCCCCCCTGGGGTGTTAACCCCTGACTGCTGCGATCGAGGGGACGCGAGCTAGGGGGGGGGGCAGGGGTCGGGGCTCCCTTGCCTCAGATGGCACCCTGCATGTATTTGCAGGGGGGGATCTCTGCCCCTTTATGACCCCGGGGGGTTTTCATGCCAGGCATTTCAATGCATTTTAACGCAATAAAAAATAAAAAAAATGAAAGTCCATAAAAGGGGCAAGTTTAAAAAAAAACATTTTTTAAAAAAAAATTAAAAAAAAATTTTAAAAAAAAAAAAAATTTAAAAAAATCCCCCAAAAAAACACATTTTTATGTAAAAAAAAAAATAAAAAACAAAAAACATAACATTTAGTACGCCATCCGTAAAAATCCCTCTATAAAAGGTAACCCTTTTAACCCCCTTCAGTAAAAGCGTAAAAAAAAAAACACAAAAAGTAGTAAATTATACTTTTTCAAGCGGTTTTATTATCCCGTTTGGAAAAGTGCAATAACACGCATAAAAAATCAGTTTAAAAATATATGGTACCGCTGAAACGCTCTTGTCCCCAAAAAAAACAAGACGCTAACAGCTATCAGCGAAAAAAAAAAAATTTAACTCGGGGAAATAAACTGATGCAAAAAAAATTATTTTTTCTTAAAAATTTTTATTGTGTAAAAAAAACGCCAAAACATAAAAAAAAAAATATAAATGGGGAATCGCCGTAACCCCGGAAAAAAGGTTTTTTTTTAAAAGGTTTTGGGTCCCGAAGAAAAAAAAAGCTGCTTTAAAATTTTCCCACCCCCGGAAAGGGAAAAAAAAAAAAAAAAAAAAACAATTCCTGAATTGCTGGTTTTGTTCATTTGATTCCAAAAATGGGTTTGGGAAAGATAAAAAAAGTTTTGCCTGAAATGGTACCAATAAAAATCAGCTCGTCCGAAAAAAAATAACCCCCAAGATAACGTGTCGGCCAAAAATAGGGAAAAATTTCTCTCAAATACGGGAGCAAAAATTTTTTACAAAAAATTATTCCAAAAAAAGCATCTTTAGGTGGACGAAGCAAAACTGAAAAAGGATGTAAATCGGTATCGCTGAAATCGCACCGACCCGAGGAATAAGTCCCTAATCACTATACCCCCGAGGAACGGCGTAAAAAAGAAAACCAATTCTTACCTTTTGTGGATTTGTTCATTGTGCCTCCCAAAGATCCAGTAAGGCGATCACAGTGGTTCCCCCCACTGGGGGTATCAGGTACTAAAAAAATGCCAATGTTTTTGGGGTCCTATTTTCTGTTCCCCTTGAAAATAAAAATTTGGGGCAAAAAGGTAATTTTTGTGGAAAAAAAATGATTTTTTTTATTTTCAGGCCTACGTTAAAAAACTTCTGTAAACATTTGGGGGGGTTTCAAAGTGCCCCCAACTCTAGAAAAATTCCTTGGGGGTTATTTTCCCAAAAGGGGGTTATTTGGGGGGGGTTCCCTGTTTAGGACACGGGGGGCTCTCAAATACGACGGGTCCAATCTAAATTTCCCACCCAAAAAAGTCAAAGCGGTTCCCCTTTTGGCTTCCCATGCCCCCAAATTGGGTTTACCCCCACATATGGGGTATCAGCGAAACCGGGACAAATTGCACAATAATTTTTGGGGGTTTTTATCCTTTGGAAAAAAAAAAATTGGGTAAAAATAATTTTTGGGGAAAAAATGATTTTTTTATTTTCGGCTCTAGTTATTAAACCCTTTGTGAAGCCCTTGGGGGTTAAAGCTCTCACAACACATTTAGATAATTACTTGGGGGGTCTAGTTTCCAAAATGGGGGGCATTGTGGGGGTTTCCCCTGTTTAGGCACACAGGGATCTCCAAAAACGAATGGGTCCAATCTCAATTCCCGCCAAAAAAAAATCAAATGGCGTGCTTCCCCTTTCCCAGCTCTGCCCTGCGCCCAAAAAGTGGTTTACCCCCACAATGGGGGATCGATGTACTCAGGAGAAATTGTACAAAAAAATTTTTGGTTCATTTTCTATGATACCCTTGACAAAATTTTAAAAAAATTTTTTTTCGAAAGAAAATTTGGGAAAAAAAGTTAAATTTAATTTTTTTCCCCTTCCCCATTGCTTCAATTTGTGAAGTCCTAAAGGGGTTTAAAAACTTATTGAATGTGGCTTTGAACCGTTGAGGGGGCAGTTTTTTGAAAGGGGTCACTTTGGGGATTTTTGTCATATTGGGCCCTCAAATTCACTTCAAATGTGGGTGGCCCCCAAAAAAATGATTTTTTAAATTTTGTTGGAAAAATAGAATTGCTGGTCAAATTTTAACACTTTAAAAAACCCAAAAAAAAAAAATTTTTTTCCAAAAATTTTGCTGAGGAAATTTGACATGGGAAAAGTTTTTTATTAAAATTTTTTTTTGACATTTTTCCTGATTTAATGGCAAAAATTAAAGTTTGAAAATTTCAAAAATTTTAAAAATTTTTTCCATATTTCCCTTTTTTTTTTAAATAAACCAATTTTTATTAGAAATTTTACCATATCATAAATAAATTGTCTCGAGAAAACATTCAGAAAACGCAGACCGTTGAAGCGTTCCCGAGTTTTAACCTTAAAGAGACAGTGGTCAGAAATTAAAAATTGCCCCGGCTTTAACCTACAAAATGGCTTTGGGCGTTAAGGGGTTAAACCTGCGAATCCCGCG
>JARQOD010000007.1:39662677-39722766 GCA_033576555.1 Oophaga sylvatica
TGTGTACACTGTACATGTGGTCCCGGGGGGTGGTGTGTGTGTACACTGTACATGTGTCCGGGGGTGTGTGTGTGTACACTGTACATGTGGTCGGGGGTGTGTGTGTGTACACTGTACATGTGGTGATGGGGGTCCTGTGTACACTGTACATGTGGTGACGGGGGTCTGTGTTGACACTGTACATGTGGTGACGGGGGTCCTGTGTACATGTCTGTGGTGACGGGGGCGGGTGTGTGTACACTGTACAGTGTGACGGGGGTCCTGTGTACACTGTACATGTGGTCCCGGGGGTGGTGTGTGTAACACTGTACATGTGGTGATGGGGGTCCTGTGTACACTGTACATGTGGTCCCGGGGGCTGGTGTTGTACACTGTACATGTGGTGACGGGGGTCCTGTGTACACTGTACATGTGGTCCCGGGGGCTGGTGTGCGTGTATACTGTACGTGTGGTGACGGGGGTCCTGTGTACACTGTACATGTGGTGATGAGGGCGGGGTGTGTGTATAATGTATGTGTGGTGACGGGGGATCCTGTTACTGTACGTGTGATGGGGGATCCTGTTACTGTAGTGTGACGGGGGATCCTGTGTTACTGTACATGTGGTGACGAGGGATCCTGTGTATACATTACATTGGTGACGGGGTCCTGTGTATACTGTACATGGGGTGACGAGGATCATGTGTATACTGTACATGTGGTGACGGGGGATCCTGTGTATACTGTACATGTGGTGACGGGGGATCCTGTGCATACTGTACATGTGACGGGGGATCCTGTGTACACTGTACGTGTGGTGACGGGGGATCTGTGTTACATGTACGTGTGGTGACGGGGGATCCTGTGTACACTGTACATGTGGTCCGGGGGACTGGTGTGTGTGTACACTGTACATGTGGTGATGGGGGTCCTGTGTATACTGTAATGTGGTGACGGGGGTCCTGTGTATACATGTACATGTGACGGGGTCCTGTGTATACTGTACATGTGACGGGGGTCCTGTGTATACTGTACATGTGAGGGGTCCTGTGTATACTGTACTGTGGTGATGGGGGTCCTGTGTATACTGTACGTGTGGTGACGGGGGATCCTGTGTATACACGTACGTGTGGTGACAGGGTGATCCTGGTGTATACATCGTACGTGTGGTGACGGGGGATCCTGTGTATACATCGTACGTGTGGTGACGGGGGATCCTGTGTATACATCGTACGTGTGGTGACGGGGGATCCTGTGTATACATCGTACATGTGGTGACGGGGGATCCTGTGTATACATCGTACGTGTGGTGACGGGGGATCCTGGGTATACATCGTACGTGTGGTGACGGGGGATCCTGTGTATACATCGTACGTGTGTGACATGGGGGTTCCTGTGTATACATCGTACGTGTGGTGACGGGGGATCCTGTGTATACATCGTACGTGTGGTGACGGGGTATCCTGTGTATACATCGTACGTGTGGTGACGGGGATCTGTGTATACATCGTATGTGTGGTGACGGGGATTTTGTGTATACATCGTACGTGTGGGACTGGTGGATCCTGGGTATACATTGTACGTGTGGTGACACGGGGGATCCTGTGTATACTGTACGTGTGGTATATATCTCGTACATGTGGTGACGGGTGGGGGGATCCTGTGTTTATATCGTACATGTAACGGGGGGGAATCATGTGTATGTATCGGACATGTCATGCATATCAGGTTTGTTGCGAGACAAGAAATATAGAACATTGGCGCCGATTCATTAAAGGAGTGTCCGATGCTAGGACAACCTCTTCTTCAATCTGAATGTTTGATCCCTTTAAAGTAAAAATCCTATACTCGCCTCCTGTGCCGTTCCAGGGGCTCATGTGCGGTTATGTCGCGCGAGCCCTGCACCCAATCGCCACTGGCGTCACTCTCCAGGCCTTCGGACGTAAAAGTAAACCGAAAGTGAGAGTTGGTGCTGGCCTCTCAATTCTTCTCAGTTAGGTATACTTAAGTCCGAAGACATGGAGAGTGACCCCAGCTGTGATTGGGTGCAAGGCTCACGAGTCCTAACAACCTCACCTGGGCACTGGAGCGCGAGTGCCGACACCACTGGCACGGGAGGTAAGTATAGGGTTTTTATTTTCAAGGGAGCAAACATTCAGATTGATAAATTGTCCTAGTAAGGGACAACCTGTTTAAGAGTTCTATTCTTAGTGAAGGTTTGTGATGGAGTAAGAGGCATCTGGTTCATTAATGAAGTACTCCTCCCATCAATTTTTTTATCCTGTTAATATATTGCAGTCATCATATTGTATAGCACTGTGCACTTACTATTGATCAATTTACCTTTCTACTCAGATAATTCTGCCAGTGACTTATGACTCGTACAGGGAAAATGTATCTCCTGTTTCTACATAGAGCTTGGATGACTTCATCTAGCCAGTTTTTAAATATGTGATGTCATAGACCTAATTGAAAAGAGAGAAGAGTTAACGGAGTAGAAAGGCAAAATGAGCAATTGTCAGTACACCGTGCTGTATAGTATCATGATTGCAATATATTAAGAGGATAAAAACTTTCATAGCAGGAGTGCTTCTATAAGCGGTGCACACAAGACAAAATGAATAAACAAAAGAGGAATCCAATTTGGATCAATATTTTGATGTGACCTTTGCCTTCAAAACCAGATCCATTCTTCTAGGTTTACTCTAAGGGTATGTGCACAGGTTGCAGATTGATCTGCAGAATTTTCTGCACAGAATCTGCGTCAGAAACTGCAGGTCAAAATCCGCGCAGTTTTTATCCTTTTTTTCGTCCTTTTTATCTGCAGATTTACTGCAGTTTTTGTGCGGACTTCCCCTGCCTTTTGAGACCTGCAGATTCCTATAATGGAGCAGGTCTCAAAACGCTGCAGATCTGCACAAAAGAAGTGACATGCTGCAGGTTTAAATCTGCACCAAATCTGCGCGGAAAAATCCGCAGCATGTGCACTGCCTTTTTTGATTTCCATTGACTAGAATGGTACTGTACATCACTTGCAGTTCTGCCGCAGATCCGCAGGGCAAAATCCACTGCGGAACTGCAACAGAATCTGCAACGTGCACATACCCTTAGGCCCCGTGGCGTTTTATTCACTTGCGGATTTTGCTAAATCCGCATGTAAAATGACCTGCGTTTTACCTGCGGATTTACTTCAGATTTGCCCTGCAGTTTTAATGGAATAGGTGTAAAACCGCTGTGCACAAAGAATTGACGTGCTGCGGATTTAACCCCTTAATGTCCACTGACGTGCAGAGTCCGTCATGGCAAGGTGTCAGTTCCGGCACCAGGACGGACTCTGCACGTCATGGCTTTGATCTACCACTGCGTGTAAACACGCAGTGGTAGATCAGTGCCGACAGCTGTCACAGACAGCTGACAGGCACGGCAAGCGGTGCGGGGACCTTTGCCGTCGGTCCCCGCACCTACAGCGCTGTGCTTGGTCAGTCAATCTGACTGACCAAACACAGCAGCGATCGTGCAGGAGAAGCTGAAATTTCAGCTTCCCCAGCGCGATCAGTGCAGGAGCCGGCGCTGCAGTGGCCAGGCTTCCTGCACTGACAGCCAGGAGCGGAGCCCCCACCGCCCCTGGCTGTTAACCCCCTGACTGCTGCGATCGAGCGCGATCGCAGAGCTCAGGGGGGGAGGCAGAGGGTCGGGAGCTCCCTCTGCCTCAGATCGGCACCCTGCAATGTATTTGCAGGGGCCGATCTCTGCCTTGATGACCCGGGGGTTGTCATGCCAGAGCATTGCAATGCATTGTAACTGCAATAAAAAGTAAAAAAAGTGAAAGTCCCATAAAGGGACAAGTTAAAAAAAATCATTTTTTAAAAAAAATTGTAAAAAAATATTAAAAAATAATTTAAAAAAAATCCCCTAAAAAATACACATTTTTATGTAATAAAAAAAATAAAAAACAAAAAACATACACATGTTAGGTATCGCCACGTCCGTAAAAATCCCATCTATAAAAGCGTAACCCTAGTTAACCCCTTCAGTGAAAGCCGTAAAAAAAAAACACAAAAAAGTAGTAAATTATACTTTTTCCAAGCGGTATTATTATACCGCTTGGAAAAAGTGCAATAACACGCGATCAAAAAGTCAGATATAAATAATCATGGTACCGCTGAAAACGTCATCTTGTCCCGCAAAAAACAAGACGCTATACAGCATCATCAGCGAAAAAATAAAAAAGTTATAGCTCGCGGAATAAACTGATGCAAAAATAATTATTTTTTCTATAAAAATTTTTATTGTGTAAAAAAACGCCAAAACATAAAAAAAAATATATAAATGAGGATGAATCCGACAAGTAAACCGTTAATGGGTAGTGACCCGAAGAATAAAGCTGCTTTATCAATTTTACCACACACGGAACGGAGGAAAAAAAAAAAAAAACAATTCCTGAATTGCTGGTTTTTGTTCATTCTGATTCCACAAAAATCGGAATAGGAAACGATCAAAAAACGTTATGTGCCTGAATATGGTACCAATAAAAACGTCAGCTCGTCCCGCAAAAAATAAGCCCACAGATAACGCTGTCGGCCGAAATATGGAAAAATTATAGCTCTCAAAATACGGCGATGCAAAAATTTCTTACAAAAAATTATTCCAAGAAAAAGCATCTTTTAGTGTGTGACAGAAGCTAAACATGAAAAAAGGATGTAAATCTGGTATCGCTGTAATCGCACCGATCCGAGGAATAAAGTCGCCTAATCACTAATACCGCACGAGGAACGGCGTAAAAAAGAAAACCAATTCTTCACCTTTTGTGGATTTGTTCATTGTGCCTCCCAAAGATCGCAGTAAGGCGATCACAGTGGTTCCCCCCCACATATGGGGTATCAGCGTACTCAGGACAAAATGCACAATAGCTTTTGGGGTCCTATTTCTCCTGTTACCCTTAGAAAAATAAAAATTTGGGGCAAAAAGGTAATTTTTGTGGAAAAAAATATGATTTTTTTTATTTTCACGGCTCTACGTTATAAACTTCTGTGAAGCACTTGGGGGTTCAAAGTGCTCACCACACATCTAGATAAGTTCCTTGGGGGGTCTAGTTTCCAAAATGGGGTTACTTGTGGGGGTATCCACTGTTTAGGCACACAGGGGCTCTCCAAATACGACATGGCGTCCAATCTCAATTCCAGCCAAAAAAGTCAAATGGCGCTGCTTCCCTTCCGAGCTCTGCCATGCACCCAAATAGTGGTTTACCCCCACATATGGGGTATCAGCGTACTCAGGACTAATTGCACAATAACTTTTGGGGTCCTTTTATCCTTTGGAAAATAAAAATTGGGATGAAAAGATAATTTTTGTGGAAAAAACATGATTTTTTAATTTTACGGCTCTACGTTATAACCTTCTGTGAAGCCCTTGGGGGTTAAAAGCTCTCACAACACATTTAGATAAGTTACTTGGGGGGTCTAGTTTCCAAAATGGGGTCACTTGTGGGGGGTTTCCACTGTTTAGGCACACAGGGACTCTCCAAATGCGACATGGCGTCCAATCTCAATTCCAGCCAAAAAAGTCAAATGGCGCTGCTTCCCTTCCGAGCTCTGCCATGCGCCCAAATAGTGGTTTACCCCCACACATGGGGTATCGATGTACTCAGGAGAAATTGTACAACAAATATTGTGGTTCATTTTCTACTGATACCCTTGACAAAATTTTAAAAAATTGTGTCGAAAGAAAAATTTTGGGAAAAAAAGTTAAATGTTAATTTTTTCCTTCCACATTGCTTCAATTCTTGTGAAGTACCTAAAGGGTTAATAAACTTATTGAATGTGGCTTTGAACACGTTGAGGGGTGCAGTTTTTAGAATGGTGTCACTTTTGGGTATTTTCTGTCATATTGACCCCTCAAATTCACTTCAAATGTGAGGTGGCCCCTAAAAAAAATGATTTTGTAAATTTTGTTGGAAAAATGAGAAATTGCTGGTCAACTTTTAACACTTATAACTTCCTAACAAAAAAAAATTTGGTTCCAAAATTGTGCTGATGTAAAGTAGACATGTGGGAAATGTTATTTATTAACTAATTTTTGTGACATATTTCTCTGATTTAATGGCATAAAAATTAAAAGTTTGAAAATTGCAAAATTTTCAAAATTTTTGCCATATTTCCGTTTTTTTCATAAATAAACGCAAGTTATATTGAAGAAATTTTACCACTATCATGAAGTACAATATGTCTCGAGAAAACAGTCTCAGAATCGCCAAGATCCGTTGAAGCGTTCCAGAGTTATAACCTCATAAAGAGACAGTGGTCAGAAATGTAAAAATTGGCCTGGTCTTTAACCTACAAAATGGCTTGGTCGTTAAGGGGTTAAACCTGCAGCAAATCCACGCGGAAAAATCAACAGCGTGTGCACAGCGTTTTTTTTTTTCCCATAGCCTAACATTGTACTGTACAGCACCTGCGGTTCTGCAGCGGATCCGCAAAGCCAAATGTTAGATGACCTTTCCCGGCAGCCTGTGCACTTCAGTGCTCTGCTCTGCCCTCACCAGGGCAGATCAGTGCGCCTGCGCAGGAGCTGCGACGGAACGGAAAGAAGAGGCCGGCTTCGTTACAAGATGGGAGGCGCCGAACCGGACCGCGACGCCCATCAGACCGGACGGCGGAACGCCCCTGGGTGAGTATAATATAACTTGTTTTCTTAACTTTCAGGTGACATCGGGGGCTTATCTACAGCATTACAGAATGCTGTAGATAAGCCCCTGATGGCGGTGGCCGCATCTCATAGGGCAAAAATGGGGTGACCGATTCCTTTAAGTTGTGACCTCCAGCTCACCCAGCAGATCACAACCTGCAGGAGACCGACCTAGGCGGAGCCGATAACAGATAAAGACAGTGGCTGGTAAGTATAAAACTAGGGTCAGGAAACTTTGATTTGAAGCACCACCCTAGTGCTGAAATAAAAAAAAAAAAAAAAACCGCTGAAGTGCTCCTTCAACCCCTTCACAGCCCATGATATACAAGTTCTTCTCACAAAATTAGAATATCATCAAAATGTTTATTTATTTCAGTTCTTCAATGCAAAAAGTGAAACTCGTATATTATATAGTGTCATTACGAACAGAGTGATCTAGTTCAAGTGTTTATTTCTGTTAATGTTGATGATTATGGCTTACAGCCAATGAAAACCCAAAAGTCATTATCTCAGTAAATTAGAATACTTTATAACACCAGCTTGAAAAATGATTTTAAAATCCAAAATGTTGGCCTACTGAAATGTATGTTCTGTAAATGCACTCAATTCTTGGTCGGGGCTTCTTTCGCATTAATTACTGCATCAATGCGGCGTGGCATGGAGGGTCAGCCTGTGGCACTGCTGAGGTGTTATGGAAGCCCAGGTTGCTTTGATAGCATCCTTCAGCTCGTCTGCATTATTGCGTCTGGTGTCTCTCATCTTCCTCTTGACAATACCCCATAGATTCTCTATGGGGTTAAGGTCAGGCGAGTTTGCTGGCCATCAAGCACAGTGATACTGTTGTTTTTAAACCAGGTATTGGTACTTTTGGCAGTGTGGACAGGAGCCAAGTCCTGCTGGAGAATGAAATTTCCATCTCCAAAAAGCTTGTCAGCAGAGGAAAGCATGAAGTGCTCTAAAATTTCCTGGTAGACTGCTGTGTGGACTTTGGTCTTGATAAAACACAGTGGACCTACACCAGCAGATGACATGGCTCCCCAAACCATCACTGATTGTGGAGACTTCACACTAGACCTCAAGCAGCTTGGATTGTGGCCTTCCACTCTTCCTCCAGACTCTGGGACCTTGATTTCCAAATGAAATGCAAAATTTACTTTCATCTGAAAACAACTCCTTGGACCACTGAGCAACAGTCCAGTTTTTTTTTCTCTTTGGCCCAGGTAAGACGCTTCTGGCATTGTCTATTGGTCATGAGTGGCTTGACACAAGGAATGTGACACTTGTAGTTCATGTCCTGGATACATCTGTGTGTGGTGGCTCTTGAAGCAATGACTCCAGCAGCAGTCCACTCCTTGTGAATCTCCCCAAATTCTTGAATGGCCTTTTCTTAACAATCCTTTCAAGGCTGCAGTTATCCCAGTTGCTTGTGCACCTTTTTCTACCACGTTTTCTCCTTCCACTCAACTTTCCATTAATATGCTTGTATACAGCACTCTGTGAACAGCCAACTTCTTTAGCAATGACCTTTTGTGGCTTATCCTCCTTGTGGAGTGTGTCAATGACTGCCTTCTGGATATCTGTCAAGTCAGCAGTCTTCTCCATGATTGTGGAGCCTACGGAAACAGACTAAGGACTTTTTAAACGCTTAGGATGCCTTTGCAGGTGTTTTTTTAATTTATTATTCTAATTCACTGAGATAATGACTTTTGGGTTCTCATTGGCTGCAAGCCATAATCATCAACATTAACAGAAATAAACACGTGAAATAGATAACTCTGTTTGTAATGACTCTATATAATGAGTTTCACTTTTTGTATTGAACTGTTATAAATTAACTTTATGATGATATTCTAATTTTGTGAGAAGCACCTGTATGTGGCTGCATAAATACAGAAATTGCCCACAA
The DNA here is from genome assembly GCA_033576555.1 of Oophaga sylvatica. NCBI lineage: Eukaryota > Metazoa > Chordata > Amphibia > Anura > Dendrobatidae > Oophaga > Oophaga sylvatica. The sequence goes on from JARQOD010000007.1 coordinate 39,671,246, forward strand.
GGTTTTATTCACGACGTGAAAACATTCACTATAATGAAAGAGTTAGGCTGTTTTCACACTTTGCATTTTTGCTGCGTTTTGCTGTCTGTATGTCATAGGTCGTGTCCCTGCACTCCATGCAGGCCCTGGCGAGGAGCCCACATGTTTTCTGGCATATATCAGCTGATTTCATCAGCTGACGTGCCCCTAACAGCCGCTGGTGGAATCGCAATCTCTGACAGTGGCATTTAACATGGCTGCGACGGAAGCGCGTGACTAATCCCTCCCATCGACGGCAATGTCACATGACCGCAGGGTGCCGTGTGGTTTTCATTGCCGATCTGCTATGAGTGCCACACTGTGGCCAGCGCTCATAGCAGGTGATCATTTTAGCTACACAAAGCAGGGTTAAAGCCTTTCTATTAGTGATGAGCAAGTATACTCGTTGCTCGGATTTTCCTGAGCATGCTCGGGTGATCTCCGAGTATTTGGAAGTGCTCGCAGATTTAGTTTCTGTTGCCAAAGCTGCATGATTTGCGGCTGCTTGACAGCCGGAATTCATGTGGGGATTGCCTGTTTGTTAGGGAATCCCCATATGTATTCAGGCTGTCAAGCAGCCACAAATCATGCAGCTGTGGCAACAGATACTAAATCTCCGAGCACTTCCAAATACTTGGAGACAGCCTGAGCAAGGAGCATACGCGCTCATCACTACTTGCTATGTTTAGCACAAGCGGTCAGATGATCACAGCGTCAGGTCTCCCATGGGAACTATTAAAACAAGTGAAAAGTAAAATTAAAAAAAAAAAATTAAAAGTTTTAAAAATATAAAAGTTCAAATCACCCCCGCTTTCACCCCATTCAAAATAAAACAGTAAAACGACATATTTGGTACCAAAGCATTAAGAAACATCTGATATAGAAAAAAAATGAATCCGATCATTAACCCCTCTCTGCCATCGGACGTACTATCCCGTCCATAAAACCCGTGCCAATCTGCCCATGGACGGGATAGTACGTCCAAGGCGATCAGCTGATTATCACAGCTGACACCCGGCACTATGTGCCAGGAGCGGTCACGGACCGCTCCCGGCACATTAACCCCTGGCACACCGCGATCAAACTGCGTGCTCCCCTGAGACCCTCATAACAGCGCGATGTGACCGCGCTGTTCTGAAGGCCTCTTCCCTGCAGGACCTCGGATCCAAGATGGCCGCCGGGTCCTGCATGGAGGCGGCTTCCTCAGTGCCTGCTCAGAGCAGGCACTGAGAAGCCTGCAGCAGTGCCAGAGCGATCGCTGGTGTGACAGAGTGCTGTGCACACTGTCACACCAGTGATCTGATAAAATACAGTGATGTCCCACCCTGGGACAAAGTAAAAAAGTTAAAAAAATCAAAATCACAAGTGTAAAAAAAAATTTCAAAATAAAGGAAAAAAAAAAAAATTTCCCAATAAGTTTATTTCTTCCCGTAAATAAAAAAAACAACAATAAAAGTACACATATTTGGTATCACCGCGTCCGTAACAACCCCCCCATAAAACTATCCCACTAGTTAACCCCTTTAGTGAACCTCTTAAAAAAAAAAAACAAAGCAAAAAATCAATGCTTTATCGAACAAAAAGTGGAATAACACGCGATCAAAAAGACCGATATAAATAAACATGGTACTGCTGAAAACGTCATCTTGTCCCGCAAAAAACGAGCCGCCACACAGCATCATCAGCGAAAAAATAAAAAAGTTATAGCTCGCAGAAAAAAGCGATGCAAAAATTATTTTTTATATAAAATTGTTTTTATTGTATAAACGCGCCAAAACCTAAAAAAAATGATATAAATGAGGTATCGCCGTAATCGTACTGACCCGAAGAATAAAACTGCTTTATCAATTTTACCACACACGGAACGGTATAAACGCCCCCCCCCCAAAAGAAATTCATGAATTGCTGATTTTTGTTCATTCTAACCTCCCAAAAATCGAAATAAAAAGTGATCAAAAAATGTCACGTGCTCAAAAATGGTACCAATAAAAACGTCAACTCGTACCGCAAAAAATAAGCCCTCACATGACTCTGTGGGCCAAAATATGCAAAAATTATAGCTCTCAAAATGTGATGCAAAAACTATTTTTTGTAATAAAAAGCGTCTTTTAGCGTGACAGCTGCCAATCATAAAAACCCGCTATTAATAGTAAATCAAACCCCCCTTTATCACCCACTTAGTTAGGGAAAAATAATAAAATTAAAAAAATTTATTTATTTCCATTTTCCCGTTAGGGTTGCGCCTAAAGTTAAGGTTAGGGTTGGGATTAGGGTTAAGGGTGTGTTAGGGTTAGGTTTGTGGTTAGGGTTGGGACTAGGGTTAGGGGTGTGTTGGGGTTAGGGTTAGAGTTAGAATTGGGGGGTTTCCGCTGTTTAGGCACATCAGGGGCTCTCCAAATGTGACATGGTGTCTGATCTCAATTCCAGCCAATTCTGCGTTGAAAAAGTCAAACGGTGCTCCTTACTTCTTAGCTCTGCCATGCGCCCAAACAGTAGTTTACCCCCACATATGGGGTATCAGCGTACTCAGGACAAATTGCACAATAACTCTTGGGGTCCAATTTCTTCTGTTACCCTTGGGAAAATAAAAAATTGTGGGCGAAAATATCATTTTTGTAAAAAAAAAATATTTTTTTTTGTTTTTACGGCTGTACGTTATAAACTTCTGTGAAGCACTTGGGGGTTCATAGCGCTCACCACACATCTAGATTAGTTCCTTGTGGGGTCTATTTTCTAAAATGGGGTCATTTGTGGGGGGTTTCCACTGTTTAGGCACATCAGGGGCTCTCCAAATGCGACATGACGCCCGCAGACCATTCCATCAAAGTCTGCAATCCAAAACGTCACTACTTCCCTTCCGAGCCCCGACGTGTGCCCATACAGTAGTTTTCTCACACATATTGGGTATCAACGTAATCAGAACAAGATTTTTTTTATTTTTACGGTTGTACGTCATAAACTTCTGTAAAGCACTTCGGGGTTCAAAGTGCTCACCTCACCACACATCTAGATAAGTTTCTTGAGGGGTCTAGTTTCCAAAATGGTGTCATTTGTCGGGGGTTTCCACTGTTTGGTCAGATCAGGAGCTCTCCAAACACGACATGGTGTCCAGCCAATTCTGCGTTGAAAAAGTCAAACGGCGCTCCTTTCCTTCCAAGCTCTGCCATGCACCCAAACAGTGGTTTACCCCCACATATGGGGTATCAGCGTACTCCGCACAAATTGCATACTAAGTTTTGGAGTCTTGTTACCCTTGGGTAAAAAAAAATTGGGGTGAAAAGATCATTTTTTTGGAAAAAATATGATTTTTTAATTTTACGGCTCTACGTTATAAACTTGTGTGAAGCACTTGGGGGTTCAAATTGCTCACCACAGATCTAGATAAGTTCCTTAGGGGGTCTAGTTTCCAAAATGGGGTCACTTGTGGGGGGTTTCCACTGTTTAGGCACATCAGGGGCTCTCCAAATGCAACATGGCGTCCTATCTCAATTCCATCCAATTTTGGTTGGAAAAAGTCAAATGGTGCTCCTTCCATTCAGAGTTCTGCCGTGCGCCCAGTGGCGTAACTAGAAATGGCGGGGCCCCACAGCAAAATTTTGAACGGGGCCCCCTCTCCCAAACGGGGGGGGCGGGGTTCTGATAGTGGGCGGAGCCAATAGCAGTGGGCGGAGCAAATCACAGCAATTCTCTAGGCCCAAAAAATACTCTTCAGTCTCATAACGGCCAGCTTTTTGCCCAAATCAGAGCTGTATTTAAAGCAGACATTATGGAAACACAATATAATATAATGGACTGGTAGCAATGCAGCCCCCTTATGCTACCATTACTAGTAACCATGTCCCGCATAACTATTAATGCAGGCACATTATGCCCCCATAACTAGTAATAAGCCCTCTTATTCTCCCAGTCCCATCAGTAGTAATGTGCCCCTCAAGTAGTAATGCAGCCAAGAATGCAGAGTTATCACTCACACAGTATGTGCCCCCGTTAATCTTCGGTGGTATCTTCAGCTCCACAGTGGAGCACACTCACCACCAGTGTTCACCCTTCTGGGCGCCGCCGACGAGTGACGTCAGCAGCGTGATCACATGACATGATCACGCTGCAGACGTCGCTCTGACCCGGCTGTCAGAGCTTCAATTGTACTGGCGTCTGTATAGACACCAGTGCAATTGATTCCTGGGAGACGGCACGCAGCAGCTTCTCTGCGCCGGCTGTCAGCATGACAGCCAGCACAGGGAACCGCCGACTCTCAGGCCATGGGCGGCGGAACACAGCCGCAGGGGAGACAGCTGCAGCAGGGACGGGCCCCCTGCTAGCCCGGGCCCTATGGCAGCTGCTTCCCCTGCTTCCACGATAGTTCCGCCCCTGCGTGCGCCCAAACAGTGGTTCCCCCCACATATGGGGTATCAGCGTACTCAGGACAAATTGGACAACAACTTTTGTAGTCCAATTTCTCCTGTTATCCTTGGGAAAATAAAAAAATTGGTGACTAATAATTTTTGTCGGAAAAAAATAGGATTTTTTATTTTCATGCCCGGGCATTATAAACTTGTGTGAAGCACTTGGGGGTTCAAAGTGCTCACCACAGATCTAGATAAGTTCCTTAGGGGGTCTAGTTTCCAAAATGGGGTAACTTGGGGGTTTCCACTGTTTAGGCTCATCTGGGGCACTGCAAACGGAACATGACCCCCATCAACGTCTGCATTCCAAAACGTTATTAATTCCTTTCCAAGCCCTGCCGTGCGCCCAAACAGTTCCCCCCCCCCCACATATGGGGTATCAGCATACTCAGGACAAATTGGACAACTTTTGGGGTCCAATTTCCTTGGGAAAAATCAAAAATTTGGGACTAAAAAATAATTTTTATGGAAAAAAAATTTCTTTTCACACTCAGGCATTATAAACTTTTGTGAAACACTTGGGGGTTCAAAGTGCTCACAACAGATCTAGCTAAGCTCCATGGGGGGTCTAGTTTCCAAAATGGTGTCACTTGTGGGGGGTATCCACTGTTTAGGCGCATCAGAGGCTCTCCAAACGCGATGTGGGGTCCAATCTCAATTCCTGCCAATTTTGGTTTGAAAAAGTCAAACGGCGCTCCTTCCCTTACGAGCTCTGCTGTGTGCCCAAACAGTGGTTTTCCCCAACATATGGGGTATTGGCGTACTCAGGAGAAATTGCACAACAACTTTATCTGTCCATTTTCTCCTTTTACCCTTGTGAAAATAAAAAAAAGTTTGTAAAAGATCATTTTTGTGACTAAAAAGTTAAATATTCATTTTTTCCTTCCACTTTGTTTCAGCTCCTGTGAAGCACCTGCCATATAGACCCCTCAAAGTGACTTCAAATGTGAGGTGGTCCCTAAAAAAAATGGCTTTGTAAATTTTGTTGTAAAAATGAGGAATCGCTGGTCAACTTTTAACTCTTATAATTTCCTAACAAAAAAAAATTTTGGTTCCAAAATTGTGCTGATGTAAAGTAGACATGTGGGAAATGTTATTTATTAACTATTTTGTGTGACAAATTTCTCTGTTTTAAGAGAATAAAAATTCAAAGTATGAAAATTGCAACATTTTAAAAATTTTCGCCATATTTCCTTTTTTTTTTCAAAAATAAACGCAAGTTATATCGAAGAAACGTGAAGTACAATATGTCACGAGAAAAAAATCTCAGAATCGCGAATATCCTTTGAAGCGTTCCAGAGTTATAACCTCATAAAGAGACAGTGGTCAGAATTGTAAAAATTGGCCCGGTCATTAACGTGCAAACCACCCTTGGGGGTGAAGGGGTTAAACAACGTAATGAGAAAAAAATAATCAAAACACCAGAATTAAATGTTTTTTGGTCGCTGCAATTATATGCAATAACGGGAAATCAAAAGATAGTATCTACCCCAAAATGGTATCTATAAAAGTGTCACCGAGGTGCTCAAAAAATAAGGTCTGACCCAACCCCAAAACTAAAAATGGATACCCTGCGTGTCTAGGAAAATGGTGCCTTTTTTTTGCAAACATATTTTTTTTTCACCACTTAAATAAAAAAGAACCTAGACATGTTTTGTGTCTATGAACTTGTAATACAAGAAGAAAAGGTAGCACACTGTAGCGCTATAGCTTGCAAACACGAAATATGAAAAATATGAAAAATGAATTACATCATTACCTTAGAAATATGAAAAATTGAGAAGTCTTAGCGCATAAGATGGCCAAATTATGTGAGCCTGATAGCCACGTCAAGGCTCTTCTCGTATATCAGGTCCCTAACTAATGCCTATCCTCGCTTTAGAAAAGTCTGTCTGCATCTATGACGCTTAAGACTTCTCAATTTTTCATATTTCTAAGGTAATGATGTAATTAATTTTCATATTTCTTCATATTTCGTGTTTGCAAGCTTATAGCGCTACAGTGTGCTACCTTTTCTTCTTGTATGTATATGAGTTGGTGACTCTAGGTTTAGCACCTGTTCCACTGAATCTACGTTTGAATGTTTCGGTTCAGTTTTTTGTATGTATTCATTTACCTTCTGCCTGAAGCCTACCACCTGGTGGGTCACAGGCGTTTTAATAATACAGCAGGTTCATCACCCTCCACAGAGATGTAGATTTTGTCTGAAAATGAGGATTCATAGGTTCCATGCAGACAGACTTTCTAAAGCTTAGGATAGGCATTAGTTAGGGACCTGATAACGAGAAGAGCCTTGACGTGGCTATCAGGCTCACATAATTTGGCCATCTTATGCGCTAAGACTTCTCAATTTTTCATATTTCTAAGGTAATGATGTAATTCATTTTTCATATTTTTCATATTTCGTGTTTGCAAGCTATAGCGCTACAGTGTGCTACCTTTTCTTCTTGTATGTATATGAGTTGGTGACTCTAGGTTTAGCACCTGTTCACACTGAATCTAAGTTTGGATGTGCCGGTCAGTTTTTTGATATATGAACTTGTAATGACCTGGAGAATCATAATGGCAGGTCAGTTTTAGCATGTAGTGAACATGGTAAAAAAAAAAAAAGGAAAAAAAACTATCAAGGAATTATACATTTTTGAAAATGTCACCGCACTTTGAATTTTTTTTTCCTGTTTTCCAGTTCACGATATGGTAAAACCAATGGTGTCGTTCAAAAGTACAACTCATCCCGCAAAAAAACAAGCTTTCACACGGCCATAATGACCAATAAAAAAAATTGAGTTTTGGAAGACAAGGAGCCAAGAACGGAAACGTAAAAAAGGAAAACCCCCCAAGGTCATGAAGCGGTTAATAGTTTTTTGAGCCGGGACACTAGATGTGAGTTGCGCACTATGAAGAATAGATCGATGGCTGTGGTTCTTTCTGTATCTTCCAACAGGAGCCTCAAATATTTCTGAGGAACCGGCATCTACCACATATTGATAGCATCAGCTGCCAATAACATTTCCAGCGTGGAAACCCCTTTACATTTTGTGAAGCTGATCTTAAATTTTTATTTTTTAAATGGAGGAGATTTGCCCCTTTCAGATTTCTTTAGCAGCCTGATCTGTTTTCTGGGGTCTAGTGTCTATGGCTGATGTCAGTCTGTTTAACCCCCTTGTGTCTCCAGTGTGGCTGATCACAGCACTGAAGCATTCACCTCACTCTGCAGTCACTTAATGTCATCCTTTCCTTAGCAGATCGCTCTGTTTTTGGCCATTAAAGAGATCGGGCTGGTACTGTGTGTGCAATCCCTGGCATAAAATGGGCTGATCACCATGCTCAGTTATATATATATATTTTTTTGCAGCGTTTACTGTAAGGGTTAAACACTGTGACCGTTGTATATCTCTGGTCATTTCAGGTGCTGGGATACCAAGTGTGTGTAAATTTTTTGTGTTTAGATAAAAAATGCTCTTTTATTGGTGGAACATTTTTCCGTTCTTTATTTTGTCATATAATTTATTTTATTTTTAATTAAACTTTTTTTTTTGTTATAACTTTGTCAAACTGTGGGACTTGAACACTGAATAATCTGATTGCGGGACTATCACCTTGCGCCCTGTGATCTTGTGTCGGGATCACATGTGATAAGAGAGGGGAGCCCCATACTGCTCACAACCTTTTAAATGTTGCAGTCGCTGTTGAGCATAACGTCTAGAGCAGGGATGTCAGATACGCACGGGGCTATATTAAAATTTGGACAAAGTCATGGGCTAACATTTCTATTAAAAAATAAATAAATGTACAATTGAGGAAGTTTTTCCTTATCCAATATGGAAACAAACTTAAAGGGGTTATCCACTGTACATTTTAATAAATAAATCTTAAAGGGAATCTGTCACCCCATTTTTCATATGTAAGCTGCAGCCACCGCCATCAGGGGCTTATCTTACATTCTGTAATGCTGTAGATAATCCCCTAATATAACCGGAAAGAGACGAAAAACGAGTTATATTATACTCACCCGGGAGGCTGTCCGGTCCATTGGTTGTTGCATTACAAGTCCGGGTCCGGTGCCTTCCATCTTCTAGCGATGACGTCCTTCTTTTTGCTTCTGTCGCTGCTCCTGCGCAGCCATACTTTATCTGCCCTGTTGAGGGCGGAGCAGAGTACTGCAGTGAGCAGGCGCTGAGCCTCTCTGACTTTTCCCGGCGCCTGTGGCTGCAGCTTATATACGAAAAATGGGGTGACAGATTCCCTTTAAGAGAGCGACCACATGACCGAAGCATTGGGTAATTCCTCTTGGGCAGATGCGTACATAGAAATCATTGGGTCCCATAGCAAAAGTTCTAATAGGCCCCCATAAAAAAAAAAAAAAACTTTAATATTTGGTGAGATCACAGAAGAGTTTAGTTCACATCTTTGCAGTCCTTATAAAGTAATTTTGCTCCTATCGAAGCCCTGATAAAGTATGATGTCAACAAAAGTGCCCCCAAATACTGTAAGATACCCCCACAGTGAATTCCTCCACAGTACACGCCACACGCATGGTATGATCCCCATATAGCCCTCCACACAGTATACTGGGCCCCACATAGTCCTCATACAGAATAATTGCCCCACTTCGTCTTCCATAAGACGTTGCGGGCCAGAGTGTGACATGCATGATCTAGAGGGTTAAACAGCCAGGCGCGGTGCTTTTAGGGCTGTTGGTCGAACATCTATAAGTCTTGTTAATGCTTTTCTGCCAGTAAATGTAGCCGCTTTCTTCATGGGGGAGTGAAGGAAGGGTCAGGTTAAATCCAGCATGCCCAGTCATTCATTATGTGAAAACATGAGCGAGCCAGCTCACCCCAGATGAGACTTTAGCGATTCTCGACATGAAAGAGACCACTACTGGTCGATGTGATAAAAGGATGATCTGAAGAAAAATAAAAACTTTCCAGCTTTATTCCAGGATCATTGAAAATGACAGTCCCAGGTACCGTGTATCCAAAAATATATGAAACTCCCTACTTATGAAACTAAAACAGTCCTTTTGCATGGAGAATGATCCATGAAGTCTCCTATATTGTTGGATGTACCTGGGGATGTCACTTTCAATTCTACTGGAATAAAGCTTTGCGTTTTTTTTTTATATATATTTTGGAATACGGCTGTAATGTTTCTTATTTCAGACCAGTCGTTCTTTGCCATGTGATTAGACGTTGGGGAATCGCTGTGCTGCTCCCGTTGATTTGTGCAGATGCTCAGAGTTATCCCACGATTCACTGTAATGGGATGTGGTGGGGATGCTTACAGGTGGATTTTCAAGTTTTTATGCAGTCAGTTTACAAAAACCCATATACCGGTAATCCTCTAGAAACAATGCAGCATCAGTAGTAATCTAGTGGGGAATAGATGGCTAGAAACCTCCCTGTGTGTTATCCTTCATCTGCTTACATCACTACTTTCTATTACAGCTCTCTTCATTATTCAGAGTTGTTTAGTCACTATCATAAAGAATGCGCTTTACTAAGTGATCTAGGAGGCACCGCACTGTGATCATTACACCATGTGACGGGGCAGACACGCTCTGCTTGTATTGCCTGTCAGGATTTGCTCACACTTGCAGTTTTGTGTTTGTGGCTATAGATGTTTTTTTTTTTTTTTAATTTTACACCTGATTCTGGTTAAAAATTCCCTCCCTCCTTCCCTTCTAAAAATATCAAAATGCATGAAAAAAAAATTACATGGCAGAATTGGATTATTTGCAGTGACAAACGGCAGCAGAGCCCGTCATTTTGTATTGCATTTCTTGGACAGCATAGAGAAGCGTGGACTGATACTTTGGCAGGATCTATATCCGTCTTTGCCTCCATTGCTGATTGGAAGACAACCCAAACCTGGCAGTTGCTTATTGCTGTCAGATATTACTTTGGGATGAGCAGATTAGCCACATTGCCCTCTGGTGACTAAATATTTTCCAGTCTTTTGTATTTCGAGATGTTCGGTTATTCCGCAAATCACAATTACTAGAATATTTAACAATATTTGTGCAGTAAATTATTCATTTATTCTCTTAGCTATAAGGTCAGAGTATTTTCTAAAGCCCAGTTCTGCCCAAGAATTGATGTTACTATTGGCCCCATTACTCCACATATCCAGGGTCCAGCAAGCTGAGTTCTCTGTATCATCCTGTGGCCTTTAGGCCTCATTCAGACATATGTGTTGTATCTGTGTTTTGTTTTGTTTTTTTGATGGATCCCACACGTTCCAATCATAACCTATGTGGTATTCACATGTCTGTGTTTTTCACGGCCTGTGTGTCTGTGCAAAACACATGGAGACATGTCCACTTTTTTTTTTGCCAGCAAATGACAAGGGCCAATACAATTCTAGGAGTCCGTGAAAAAAAATTCATCTCTGTGCCGTCTGTTTAATGTTGTAAAGGATAGGATAAACTTTGTGATTTAAATTTCTTTATCCATCTGTGAAAAACACTGATGGTAAAAATGGACACACGGATTACACACTCATGTACAACACTGACGACACCGGTACCATTTTTTTCATGCCCGTGTTTAAACACAAACGTGTCAATGAGGCCTTAACTAGGACCTTTCACCAGTTTTGCCACATTATGGAATGGCGGCTGCACAGCTGAATGATGAATTGTGCAAAGTTTATTCTTTTGCTAAGTTTTGAGATCAGGGATCCCCAAATTGTAGCTCGAGAACCTGTGATGTCTGCCAGGTTGTGCATTAGCACCAGGTGTAGCAAGCAGCAATTAAGAGTAGATCTCTAGACAGGGTGGATAAAAATCATGATTTTTTTTAAAAAAATCAGATTTTTTTGATTTAAATAGGATTTTTTAATCAAGTTGTACACAAGCAAAACTTTGTCTTTTTGCAAATCAAATTATTTTACACAAATAAAAATATTAAAACAGTTGATGATTATGAAACCTAATAATTTTTATTTGCACTATTAAACAATCAGAATTGAACTACAGAGAGTAAAGGGTATGCCACACTAAACAGCGTCGCTAACGAGATCGCTAAAAAACGTCACTATTTAGCTATCTCGTTAGTGACGTTGTTGTGTGTGGCATGTACTAACGACGTGGCCTCTGCTGTGATCCCGCTGTGATCTCGTTCATCGTTCTCATCGTTCCGGACCCTATTTTTATCGTTGGCGTCCCGCTGGTGAGTATATATCGCTGAGTGTGGCACCTTTTTGTTAGCGATGTGCGGTGTTTTTGTACCGCCAAAGTCGTTAAGGAGATCGCGAACCGCGATAGCGTCCTTAACGACATCGCTAAATTAGTGCTCTACTAGCGATATTAAAACGATCCCGCTAGCGATCGCATTAGTATGCGTCGTTATCGTGATCGCTAGCGGGAGCGTTTAGTGTGGCAGTACCTTAAGTACTTTTTAACAATAGCCTATCTCTAACGTTTGAAGTAAGCAAACATCTTCAGTGAATACATCAGTCCTTTAAGCCTACTGTTTATTTAGGACTTTTAATAGGAAAACTAGTTGTCCTGCTTTAGCAGTTCCTAAGCGGTTTCGGACTGTTGTGTGCACAAAACCAAATGAAGAAAACAATCTCTCTACTCCTGCCGATGAAGCCGATGCAGTCAGTAGCTGAGTAGCTACATTTATTATCTTCGCTGGAAGAACAAGTGATTGCGACTTCCACCAGTCCAGTGGTTTTAGTTCATTAACGACGTTATCTGCAAACATGTATTTTTGAAATGGTGCAGATTCACACTTCAATTTCAGCACAGTTGCCACAATGTCATGGTTAGTATTGGCGAGCCACTCCATTGCAGAGTTGATTTCCGCCTCAGATAGTTTTTTCCCTCTGTAGATGGGATGCAAGATATTGGCTAAATAGTGTTCTTCTTTTAATGCTTGGTCCTTGCGGTGGTGTATTGCAACCTTTACATTGTTTGAGAGGTTCAAGCGATCTAGCGAACCTTCTAAATCTTTCCAAACTTCTGTGGCATCAGCTATGGTTGCAGTATCTTTCTGCATTTTATCCAACGCAATAGATATTGGCTTTAACCTTTCCAAAAGGTCCTCGGCATTTCTCTTCACACCAAGATTTAATACTTTGCTTCGTATATTAGCATCAATTTTATCCCGATGTGTTTCGCAAATGGACACTAATTTTGACCAGTTGTTAATAAACAGTTCCAAGCATTCAGCCAAGGTATTCCATCTAACATCTTGTGGTAGAACCAACTTCAGTCCTCCCATTTCCTTGTAGGTTGCATGTGCAAAATGATTATTGCGGAAATATTTAACAATTTCTACAACATGTTCCTTGACACCCGAAATATGCAGGTCTTTTGCCAAAAGATGCAACAAATGGGCAGAACATTTGTGTCATCCTCATGTGCCAGTTCCGCTCGCATTTTTGCCACATTGCTTGCGTTATCAGTAACTAAGCTCCTTACTTTACATCCAAACTGTTCTTGGCATTGGTGAATTGAGTTCTTAGCAATTTCAAGTAAATATTCAGCAGTATGTGAATTTCCAGATGTCGATTGTGTCTGTAAGGTAAGTTTCACCATCTTCTGTTGTGACACAAGTGCAAATTATGGGGTCGTTGTGGATGTTGCTCCAACCATCCAAGCTCATGTTAACAAATTTGTCTTTCAAATATTTTGTACAAGCCGCTCTTTCTTTGTCGTATACAGCCTGAAGATGTTTTCCGAGATATCAAATCTACTTGGTGGTTTGTAGCCTGGTCTTATTCCTTCGATCATTTGTACAAACAATGGGTGTTCAACTAGTCGGAAAGAAGAATTGGTTGCAAATATGAATTTAGCAATTAATTCATCAAAATGTTCTTTCTGGCTCGTCGTAGTCGTTAAGAGGAATTTTTCTACACTTTGCACGCAAAGTTTTTTGTTGGGCTGCTTTGTTGAAGTTGTACCCAGATATTGATTGTCACGTGCAGCACAAGCCATATTTGACCCTGAAAGCACAGTAATTAAAAATATAATTCGACTGCGTATTTGAAGAAATATAACGAAAATATTTTGAAACAAACTTTTTGAACAATGTAATGGTCCTCGTCCTATAAGGGCTGTCTCAAAAGTTATGCTACTCAGGTTTCCGGTGAAGTTGCTGTAATACTAGTAATATCAGAGCAACTGAAAAAAATTATGTCACAAAAGTTTTAAAAATGTTTTTTTTAAAAAAATGGTCAATTTGGCAGACTTCAAAAGTGAATTGTAGCCTACAATAAAAAAAAATAGGCGTATACACACTCTTTTATTTTTACTTAACGTTAATCTTCTGTGAAATATTGCCTTAACATAAATTTAAATTCTATACTCCAGAACTAGTGCTAGAAATTTTTCTTGTCATAGACTTTAACCATCCCAGTAAAACGTCTGTTAAAATAGGTTGTAATTGCCAGACTTACCACTAGTGCTAGGGTCCTGGTGCATAAGAAGCTGTGGGGGTTCACTGACATTAGTTGTATCACTATCAACATCTTTATTTCCCTTCTGGTTGCAGTTTTCATAATGTGATTTCAAACGGCAAACAAGTCCTTGGATATCCTTTTGACAGTATTTGCACTTTGCTCTCCCACCTTTCTTTCCAAGCTCTGCTGGCATCTCAACAAAATGAACCCAAATAGGGTCTCTTACGACCTGCCATGGCTCACGCAGATCACTTCTGAAGTTTGATTGTTACTACAGCCAAGTACTGCTGACTGACTATCCAACAAGTTTGGGCATGTCAACTGAATGGAAAAAGAAACTGAAACCAAGCTACAGAAAGTGAAACCAAGCTAGAAGTGTGGAGTTAATTGAACAATGATTGAAAGTTTTAGATTTTAATCGTGATTTATATTAAAAAAATCTTTTGATTTAAATCAGTGATTTAAATCATGATTAAAATCACGATTTAAATCGATCTGATTTAAATAGAAAAAAATAATTTGCTTTAAATCATGATTTAAATTGTTGATTTAAATCGGCGTGATTTAAATCAATCCACCCTGTCTCTAGATGGTGACTCTTGTGTGTAGCTCATCACAGAAGAGCAGATCTGAATGGGGGTAAGATAGGAGACCCTGGAGCTTGGTATACTGCCTTGGTGTGACTTCAGTGGAAAAGCTTTGGCTGTCATTGTAATGGGGGCTCTGGGTGTCGCTACTGTGAGTGGGGTCCAAGCTGGATGTGGCTCTCAAAGTCGGAAAGGTTGGGACCTCTGCTTTCGAGCGTAGCCCATGATTGCGTTGGGTTCACCATCACTGATATAACCTATGTGACAATGCCAAACTCCCCTTGTGAATCTTTAATTTCCTGCAAGATGATAAAGTAATAGTCGTTCAGTAATCTGTTCTTTCTATTTTTTGGATTGTTGTCTTTCTCATCAGAAAGATTTATGAACCAAATGTAAAGACAAAACAAAAAAACATAGTGCCTTCTATAGGTCATCGGACTAATCTCAAACTTTTATTGTCCTGCATACAAGAGACCAAAAAATCAGCACATAAATTTTTAGCTAAAGGTGGAAAATTTTGATAATTGTTATCAAAGACAAGACCAAATGTTATGCTCTGCTTACTTACGTGGAGCTGTATATATCAGGAGGATTTCTAGATGGATGGCTGTGTTGTCACTATAGTCATTAGGTGGATAGGAACTCCAATAAAACCCTATTATAAAGAAAGAAAAAAATTATAGTATGTGATATATATTTTTACTGTATACTCTGTACGGCATGATTTATCATGCTACTCTATACAATAGCCATGCTTGGGCAAAAAACACAGTTTTTGGGCACAGGGCGTGTCAGTAGGGCCAAATTTAGCGCATTGTCTTCTCACCCCCAATGCTGAAAGTGTGCTCTTTTATTATTTTGTAGAAAACTATTGTGAGACAGTGAAGGAATATGTGGTGAATGAGGTGTATATTTCACCTAAGTACCTTGCTGACTGGTATGAGCGAAATGTGTGGCTTTGTAAACCTGGTGGTAAAGAAAGGTCACTACACCTGCCATTCAGTACACGCTTGCAGCTCAGACCTGAATCCACTCAGGTGTTGATTAGGAAGCCAGAAGTAGGTGCTTGGGAGCACAGTCAGAGAGCTCATTCAGTCTGGACAAGGGGTCCAGCCACAGAAGGTGTCTCCAAGAGTGTGGGAACTGTCTTTAGCCCGGACACAGGGAGGTGTCCTGGCACAAGGAAGCAGTCTCTAAGAGTGTGAGCTATCTCAGTCTGGGTGCAGGAAGTACCCGGACACAGGAGTAGTCGCAGTGAGAATCCGTGCGAATAGCGACTGAATAGGAGGTGACCTCTCTCAAGTCTGGACATTGGAGTTGCCTTCGGACATAAAGAGGAGTGTCTGTGAAACTCCATACTGGTAACATATGTGATATGTGTTGTTTTGGGCACAGACTGGTAGAGTCTGGGTCCCGGATAGAGAGGGCCATCTATCTAAGTGTAATTAGAGGCTAGACAAGCCCAGGTTTTCTGTTTATGATTTGTTTTTATCTGTGTGCTGTGGACTTTAATAAAACTGGTTGCGGCCAGTTTTCACCAAACTGCTGTCTGAATGAACTGTTTCCGTGCCATTCTGTCTACCCAGACAGCGATCCTAGAGCGAAACCCCCGGAAAGCTTACAATTGGCGGAGAATGCTGGGGCAGCGCAGGGCCTGGTACAGTTAGTGCTGGAGTGTGCATGCAGCACAGTGGCGAGAGACAGCATTAAAGGTGAAGTCTATTGAAATAGCAACAGAGAAAAAAAAAAAAAGTGTGTCAGCAGAAACGTCTGTTTGGAGCAGTCTTGGAGAGACAGTGGCCCTGATAGGGTCTGCAGAGAGAAAATGTATGCACAGCAAAGCTGAACTTGTTGTGAAAATGACTGTGGAATGTGCAGCAGCAAAAGAAAAGTTTGTGGAGCAGTCTTAAAGAGACAGTAGCCCTAATAGACTTTGCAAAGGAAAAAAAAAAAAAAAAAAGTGGTTGCACAGCAAGGCTGAATTTTCTGTGGAAAAAAAGCTGTGTAGTGTGTATGTCTTGAGTGAAGACTGCCGTTGTTAAGACAGAGAAGTCTGACAGCATGGATGACAGCATGGAGGCGCTGTTTGAACAAATGGCACAAGTTAATGTGCAACATAAAACTGCCGTGGTTGAGACAGATAAGTCCGGCAGTATGGAGGAACTCGTTGAGTACCTGGTGCAGGCCCAGCGAAGCATGGAGCAGCAGCGCCTGCAGCACCAGCAGCACATGCAGCAGGCCCAGCAGCAATTCCTGCAGCAGCAGCAGGAGAATAACCGGTTATTTGTTGAGCAGATGACAGCACCAAAAAAGGATTTCGGTGCCGCGTCCCGAAGTAATGTTGTGAAGGCACCGGCGTTGTCCGCTATAAAGAAGGCGGTAAGACGGTCCTTGAGAAAAATGACACCTCGTGATGATGTGGAGGTATATCTTACTAGGTTTGAGAGACTGGCAGAGAAGGAGAATCTGCCACTATCTGAATGGGCCATGGCGGTCGTACCCTATCTGATTGGGGAACCCCAAAAGTCTGGGCTGACCTGAGCAAGCAGGACAGCGAAGACTATGCCAAGTTGAAAGCGGCGATTCTTACCCGGCTGGGTGTTACGGTTGCAGCCCGTGCCAGGAGAGTCCATGACTGGAGATACAGTTGGGAGTCTGCAGTCAGCAGGCCTGATTATGGAGTTGAAAAGGTGATAGTGGACCGCTACACCCAAGCACGTCCTCCTGAGGTACAGCCGTCTGAGAGGTCGTCACTTCGGAGTTCCCGGACGCTGAACTCTCGCGGTAAGAGCGTTCCAGCTGTTGGGGACATGGGGTATGCTGATAAGCGGGTTCAGGCCCGAGGGGACATGTGGGTGGGAGAGTGTGATGGACAGTGTTGGAGCTGGCGTGAAATTGCAGCCAACTGTCCAATAGAGGGGGAGCCTATGTGTTGTGATGATGGCAGATCCCTCTCTCCCTGCGCAGAGCCTGTGTGTGTGTCCACCTCAGCCGAAGAGACTGGACCACAGGGGTCCCCGGTGGTTGTAAGTGACTGCCCAGCACAGGCCCTCTTGGACTCAGAGAGTCCAGTGACTTCCGTATGTGACAGCCTGAGTGATAGGGACTTCATCCCTGATAAGCACCTGAGTGTGGTGTACATCCATGAAGACACCAAAGTCTACCCAGAGACTGCCGTGGACTTGGTCCCCAAACTCGGGGAGGTTTCATATGAAGTGGGGGTAGTGAAGACCCTGGTGCACCCCGTTATATGGGGTAATGACTTTCCCCGGTCTAAGGATCTCTGGGGGAAAAATGTTTCTGATGGACAGTGTGATGAAGCTCCTACTGAGGGTGCGCAGTCCCGAGGGGCGGAACACAATGCTAGTGGGCCGTTAAACTTATGTGATAATGATGATGACCATGATAATATTGATAATGATAATGATGATCATGATGATGATGACCATGATGAGGATGCTGATATTGATAATGATGATAATGCTAATCATAATAGTGATGATACTGATGATGACCGTGATAAAGATGACATTTCTTTGCAGGTGATGTTGGGAGACGAGGATGGTGGTTCTCGGGAACCGAGTGTCCCTGACCTGCCTGGCTCCTGTGACAATTTTGGGAGTGAGCCGGTGCGAGACCCCACTCTTAAAACGGCACAGGAGAATGTAATTGTTCTGAATGAGGTTCCCCAAGAGCCTGGCTCTGAGGAAAGGTTTCCTCATGCTGCCATGAACAATAACCTATTGTATAGGGACACTGAAGTCCAGGGAGAGGTCGTGAGTCAGCTCCTGGTACCTGAGCTATGTGGAAGTATAGTGCTGGGGTTATCACATAGTCACATACCTGAGGGAAACCAGGGACCAGATGGTGAAGTTAATGTTGTGGATGACATGTTAACTAAGGTTCCCGATCAAGATGTGAATGAAAATAAATTGTATAACCCTGAAAGTGAGCCAGATGTGGCTGAGAAAAGGGGGTCAGACAGGGATAGTGGTGGTGATAGTGAGTCATCTGATGACAATAAAGCAACCAGTGCAAGTGAGGAAGGCATGGTAGCAGAGGAGATTGAGAGTCCTGAGAGGAAGGCTGAGGCTGACCTTGCAGTCGGACGGAGGATGGCATCTGAAGATGTTGTACAGTTGGTCGGTTCCCTGGCGAAGACTAAGGTGAAAGACAGGACTCTGAAACTGAACACAGCACAAGTGGATGCTGTTGAAAATGAGAAGTTATCAATGTATGGTGTGGATCTGCATCAGGCCAAGGACTCTGAAGGTGATGCTGCAGAGGTGGAAAAAGCCATGGAAGTGGTGGTCACCAAGCCAGATGCCTCATCAGAAGCTGAGGTTTCAAGTGAAGCTGTGAGGAGCAAGACTGAAGATATGGGGACTGACTCTGTCCAGGAATCTGTTTCTGCCGAAGACAGCGGCGTGGACGGGTTACGGTCCGGATCAGTAGCTGGCATTGGTGAGCTCAAGCGCACTTTCAGGGAGGCTACATCGGAGCCACGTCCCAACAAATGGGGAAAAACGATGTGTCACTCCGTTGCCACTGCAGACACACGGGAGCCCAGATGGGATGCAGAACGTGGCTGAAGAGGTAAAGAAGACTGATGGTAGGGCTTCTGAGCATGTCCTACCAGAAGAGCCTGAAGAAAGGGCCGAAGACGTAAAGGACGTCCAACAACTACAGGAGAAGATGCGTAGCCATGAGGATCTCCTGGAGAAAGAAGTAAGAGCTCTGAGTCTTATGCAAAGTGAGCCTGTACCAGAAGAGGATAAATTATGTGTACCGACCAAGAAAAACGATCAGCTCCCTCTACAGTGCCAATCGTTTGAACAGTGTGGCTCGGAATGATCAGAGACCATGACAGAGGCGCTTGGGTTCTGTGAGGTAGAATTTATGAATCAACTGATATTTAAGAAAGTAGATGTGCTAAAGAAAGTTCAGGGGGAATTAGAGAAAACCCCTATACCTCCTGTGACAGTTGGTGACACAGGGTCAGTGCCCCAAAGGCAGGAGGTACGAAAGTTTCTGAGGAAGAATCAGCAGAGCTGTTCTGACGTGCCTGGTCGTACTTATCTGGTGAGCCACTATACCGAGACTGAGGCTGGCACTAAGGTCAAGATGAAGCAGTGCAGGATACCCGAGGCCCGCAGAGAGTATAGGCCTGGGAGGGTACAGGGTAGTGCGGATGCTTCAGATGAAGAGAAAACTGATGTTGGCTATGACAGTGGTGAGGATGAAGCTGATGAGGGCCATGACTGGTCCAGAGTTCACTGTCTCTGTTGGATTGTTGACCAGCCCTCTGGTCTGGATGACCAGCCCTCCGGTCTGGAGAAGAGGGAGGGGATATGTGAGACAGTGAAGGAATATGTGGTGAATGAGGTGTATATTTCACCTAAGTACCTTGCTGACTGGTATGAGCGAAATGTGTGGCTTTGTAAACCTGGTGGTAAAGAAAGGTCACTACACCTGCCATTCAGTACACGCTTGCAGCTCAGACCTGAATCCACTCAGGTGTTGATTAGGAAGCCAGAAGTAGGTGCTTGGGAGCACAGTCAGAGAGCTCATTCAGTCTGGACAAGGGGTCCAGCCACAGAAGGTGTCTCCAAGAGTGTGGGAACTGTCTTTAGCCCGGACACAGGGAGGTGTCCTGGCACAAGGAAGCAGTCTCTAAGAGTGTGAGCTATCTCAGTCTGGGTGCAGGAAGTACCCCGGACACAGGAGTAGTCGCAGTGAGAATCCGTGCGAATAGCGACTGAATAGGAGGTGACCTCTCTCAAGTCTGGACATTGGAGTTGCCTTCGGACATAAAGAGGAGTGTCTGTGAAACTCCATACTGGTAACATATGTGATATGTGTTGTTTTGGGCACAGACTGGTAGAGTCTGGGTCCCGGATAGAGAGGGCCATCTATCTAAGTGTAATTAGAGGCTAGACAAGCCCAGGTTTTCTGTTTATGATTTGTTTTTATCTGTGTGCTGTGGACTTTAATAAAACTGGTTGCGGCCAGTTTTCACCAAACTGCTGTCTGAATGAACTGTTTCCGTGCCATTCTGTCTACCCAGACAGCGATCCTAGAGCGAAACCCCCGGAAAGCTTACACTATTTTCATGCACACACTAGTCAACATTTTCCAAGAACCATTACTTTTTTTCTTTCTCCTATGATGGAGCTGTGTGTGAGCTTGGTTTTTATGGTTTTATTTGTGAGCTGTGGAGTTGACGCCCCAGTGGGATCACGCAGCTTGAATGCTGCTGTCTGTTGACACCTCTGTGTACGTTGCCCACTACGAGGACGTAGATTACGTGTTGGCGAGGTTTAGGGGTTAAACATTACATTACATTACACAACAGAAGTAGATGCGCTCTGACGGTAATGTTAGGCTGCGTTCACACTTGTGTTTGGAAACGTTTGTGCGTTACATTTTAGGAACAGACCAATGAAATTCATGTCCAAAACGGATCCATTGCATAACTGCTGCAAATGAAAGCAGAGGCAGATTGACTCCTGTGGGGTCTTTCTGGTTACTGTTTTGTCAGAGAATGGAAAAAGTTCTGCGTGGGTTTTTTGTTTTTCTTTTCCTAGGTCGAAACGCTAAAAACTGATACATTACCGAACCTATAGTGCAAAATTCCACGCCACTTTCTTAAATATGCAATTAAAAGTTTTCTTAGTAAGTTAACCTGGAGATATAGAAGGGACATCCAGTGTCCCGCTGATCACCAC
Organism: Oophaga sylvatica; assembly: GCA_033576555.1. Classification (NCBI taxonomy): domain Eukaryota; kingdom Metazoa; phylum Chordata; class Amphibia; order Anura; family Dendrobatidae; genus Oophaga; species Oophaga sylvatica. Next base: position 39,692,396 of record JARQOD010000007.1, read on the forward strand.
CTATGTTCTATGGATCTGCTATGAACCACAGGACATAGGCTGTGATCAAGGTCTGGGACAGACAGAGAAATCGTCTTTTATGTCTCCATATGCTGACTTCTCAATAAACCTTTTACTTTCATGTTCAGGTGAGGATGCAGCCTTAGGGCTCATGCAACCGTCCGTAGATCTCTGTTCCATTTCGGAACGGCCACAGGTCTCCCAATTATATATATATATATATATATATATATATATATATATATATATATATATATAAAGCTTTCCTGCTGTTGCCAGGAGACCAGTGTGATCAACCAACATTGCACGGACATCTGCGTATACCTGATTGCTTTTTATATTACTTGTGTAGACGTTTATAAACGAAGAAATAAGTTTTGTATTTCCTCTGGTAATTGACGAAGGGGCAAAGTAAATTTTCAAGAAAGTCCGTTTAGGACTTTGTAATATCTCACAGCCAAATATGATTACACTGTATCCATTGTATGGAAAGGAAATGGATTCAGGGTTTCCTATAAAGTAGCCGCATTATCTGCAATCATCCATCAGGAAAGTCTTAAACATCATTTGTTCATTGTCGTGTTAGATTTTTATTTTCAAGAAAAGTCTGCACTCAACATTATTAATTCAGGCTTCTCATGTTTCCCGGCCGTTATGTGGTTTCTTCTCCTAGTTCCCTTTCCATATTTGATTGCATATTTCATAGCCTCAGGACTGCAGAACTTCCTATACATACGACTTCAACAGGAAGATCGCGCCTCTCTGCTAACGGAGATGTAATACAATGATTGATGGGGCAAATGTGGCAAATTACTGATCTACCTCCTGTGGCTCTCCCAACTGGCCCGAGACCACAACACTCAGCTTGCCCGAATTGCTGATCTAATGTCATTAGAAAGCACTGCTGAACACTTTTGGAGCCAGTTATACCATAACAGGAGCAACTTTGACTTTTAGAAGGGTCATTCAGTGGGAACTGCAGTGGAAATGAATAGAAAATAACCTGAAAGCTCAGTTGCATTTTTCTAGGAGCATTCCCTACCTGGCTCATGGGGATTGCCTTGGTTGGATGGATTGGACAGTATAACCCTATACTCTAGTTTCATCCCGATTTGATTTGTATACGTCTGTAGCTGACTCTGAGCTTTCTTGTCAGTTTTCTCATCGGAACACTCCTGTTTGGCCGGGGTCATACATGCTAAAAACTCGCACGAACACCTGGCACTGCCGCTGACACTCAGACCGGAGCGTGCGGCTGCATAGAAATACATGCAGCCGCACGCTCCGATCCGAGTGCCGGCGTAAGTGCCGGGTGTTCATGCGAGAGACTCGTGCAAATTTCTCGCATGTGTGACCCCGGCCAAACAGGAGTGTTCCGATGAGAAAACTGACAAGAAAGCTCAGAGTCAGCTACAGACGTATACAAATAAATCGGGATGCGTGTTTCCTAAAAAACAATCCGAATCAACCCCGGAGAATTTCCGACTCTGAGGGGTGCTATGCACTTATTTCTCAGCGCCATTAAAAAGCGGCGCTGAGGATTAAGTACCCTTAAGTGCTGCCGTTAAATATGAAGTATGATTTTTTTGTGTGTGTGTGTTAGGAGAAAATGTAATGGTTTTGGTAATATTTAAAGAAATACAGATAATGTTAAAGCCAGACTGTATTGAATATATAAATCCATATCGGTGTCTCTGTGCTACGAGAAACTGATTTCTATCTTTCATTGCTTTTAGGAGGTAACAGCTAGCAGTCGCCATTATGTGGACAGACTTTTTGATCCCGATCCACAAAAAGTTCTACAGGGTGTCGTGTAAGTACATATTTTGATTATCAGGAATGTTACTGGTAGCTTTATTTTTGGAAACTGCATTTTGGTTCCAAAATCTGTTAACCCCTTCCTACAGCATGCCATACTATTATGGCACAGGGATGCTGCCAGCTTACATGGCGCGCAGCCGCCATCCACAGTGGCTTTGAGCTTCAATGGCCAGGAGCAACGTTAGTCAGTAAGAACAACCTGGCAAATCGCACATGTGGACCAGCAGGACACTTCATATGTTATCTGTTCTAAGAAATTGTATTCATTCATATTGAAATGAGGCGTTAAGCGCTCTGGGTGTGACCGTGCATTAAAGGGGTTGTGCCACCACATTCTATTTATTTATGAAGAAAATTGTCCTATACACTTTAATTCAGTTAACTTGTATTAAAAAACATTGGCTATAAAGATGTTTATGCTTTATTTGTATGGAGCCCTATAGTTCTGTCTCCTCTTTCTTTGTATTAACTGTTCTTTGATCCCCGAGCACATTAAATCTATCTTCTCCTATCATTGTCTCTGTTCTCAACTGTAAAAGTATAATCCTCCGTCTAAAGCCAGGCGATTAATTCGACTTATTCACATTTTGGTGATCACAATTTTTATTTTTTGCAAAATCAAAAACTCATTTTCTCCTTCGCCTCATTGGGGGACACACAGACCGTGGGTGTTATGCTGCTGCCACTAGGAGGACACTAAGCAATACATTAAGCACAAAAGATTAACTCCTCCTCCTGTTGGCTCAATCCTGAACCAGTTCTTGCTTAGTGTCTGTAGGAGGCACTAGGGTCTGCCTTCAGATCCCACTTTTTTTCTGATTTTTTTTTGATTTTTTATACTTTTTGTTATTTTACTTTCTTCACGCACGGATGGGCGACGGGACTTGTACGAAAAGTCACGATCTCCCAAAAACCAACAACAGGCGGCATCGTGCGAGTGTCGTCTCCACGTATCCCTCCTGCCACGCTACCATGGGGCGACAGATCCCTGGAATGGTGTGAAATAACATGGCACTCAAAGAATCAACAGAAATATCGGTGCCCAAGTAGGGTCTCCAGCCCAGATATATAAGTATAGAAAAACTTGGCACTCAAAAAGAAACAAAGAAAAAAATTATATATGTTGCTTGTGGTTTTTCCTTTTATTGGCATCCACATGTGATTAAAGTGATGTACAAAATAAATGAAAGTTTTCGGCCATATAACAGTAGCCTTCCTCAGATAATATGTACAGAAAAGAGCTGCAATATATTAAGTAAACAAAAACAAGAAATTACAAATCAATATACGGTGTAAGGAACAAAACAACAAAATGCAACATAGCAGAATAAAATGATAAAACGATAACAATAATACGCTCATACATGTCAAACACAGATGTGAAGCTTCAAACGACCAGTTTTCCAGAGGTGCTCAGTGAACATTTAGAAAAAATCTGTGAAATACAGAATTTGAGGAATATTGGTAGACATGAGCCAAGTGTCAAAAGGGACATAGATAACCCCTAGTAGTAGTGCAGCGATTTAGTCAGCCATATGGATAGTGTATAAGGAGCAACACCTGCAATGAAACAATGAAATAATAATAGACAATTGAAGACGCCAGTACGTGATCCCAGGAGAACAGAGGGACAAAAAGGAAGTAAGAGAAAATGAGAAAACGGGAAGCAAGAAAAGGAAAAAAGAAAAAGAAAAAAAAAAAAAAAAAAGGAAAAGAGAAAAAAGAAAGAAGAAAAAACGAAGGGATACCTCTGGCAATATGGATGTTCAGAAAAAAACCACAGTGGTTACGCCACTAAAAAAAGGGGGGTAAGAAAGAATGTAAGAAAAACTGAAGAAACAAAAAACGTTGCAAGAGTAGTATACTAAAGAAAAAGAATGAGAAGGTAATACCTGAATTATGGTGACAAGGAATATAGGGTAAAGCGCTGATAGCTAGACTTAGCAGAGTAAATGCGCTGAAAAGAAATATATAAATAGAGTTGGATTAGATAAAGAATTTTTTGAGGACATATGGAGAGTTGAATAAAAACATAAGAAAGAATTACCTGTATCTGGATGCAATTGGTTGAAACCAGTGAATGGAACCTACTCAGAGTGCTGAATATAAAACAGAAAAAAGGAGAGAAAAGTTGCAATGGCCCAGGGTCACCAGAAAATGAGAACGCTTGGTAAGGGATAAAGGGTTAAGTACCTAAGAATTGGCCTCACTGAGTTAAGGAGAGCAGCGTTGCAGGCTAAAATGTAGCAATGGAGGGACGCTGTAATAAAAGGACAAGGTAAGCTAAATAATGTCAGCACATAAGGCAGATAAAGCAGAAGAGGACACTAAGCAATACATTAAGCACAAAAGATTAACTCCTCCTCCTGCAGTATACACCTCCTGTTGGCTCAATCCTGAACCAGTTCTTGCTTAGTGTCTGTAGGAGGCACTAGGGTCTACCATCAGACCCCACTTTTTTTCTGATTTTTTTCTGATTTTTTATACTTTTTGTTATTTTACTTTCTTCACGCACGGATGGGCGACGGGACTTGTACGAAAAGTCACGATCTCCCAAAAACCAACAACAGGCAGCATCGTGCGAGTGTCGCCTCCACGTATCCCTCCTGCCACGCTACCATGGGGCGACAGATCCCTGGAATGGGCCGCTCTCCCCATGAGATATCCCACGAGGTGGATGACGGATTCACTGGCACCTTTGATTGAATATCCCGCTCACCTCTCCTGAAGCGGTGGCGGTCTGATGCATGAAAATCCCTCTCCACCCCCCTAATGAAAGGGGATGGTGGATTGAGGAAGTACGGCCATAAATGCTGTAGTCCTGCGGTCTCCATCTTCGGCCCCCCGCAGTGAGTATATCAGGAGGGCGATTTTTACCTCATGTCGCCGCGACCGCTTTGGCGTCGCATCGCGGCCGCAGCGGTGTTACGCCGCCGCGTCTTTGTGCCGCTAGCGCTGCAATCGCGCCGCTAGCACTACATTCGCTCCGCGGCCACAGCCTTAAATATACTCCCCGGCTTCGGCTCCGGGGTAGGCCGCAAAAAATTTAGGCCCTGGCTTCGGGCCGGCATAGGCTGCATTTTCTAAATTTAGTCCCCGGCTTCAGGCCGGGATAGGCCTCAAGGGAAGGGGCGGGCCTAATGGCTCCGCCCATCTCTAACGCTATTGGCCAGCGTTAGATCACATGGGTTTCTCTCCTGGGTCCTCCCCCTCTCCTCCCACTGCCTCTGGCGCTTCTCGTACCACACGAGAAGCGCTGCTATAATCTCGGGCGCCATCTTTTTTGTGGAGCAGCGCTGGCAGACGCTGTTCTCCTTCTTCCCTACACAGGACCTGGGTAAGTGCACGCTGCGACTAGGTCGGCACAGCGATTAACCCTTCTACTGCAGCAGGCTCCAAAAATTGCAGAAAATATGTCGCAATCAAAGGACGCTAAAAAGGCTAAAAGCTACACTGTAGTATATGCCGCCTGCATTGCATGCAACGCTTCACTGCCGTCAAAGCATGGTTCCCAATTCTGTACATCATGTGCCCAAGAGCCCACTGCTTCTGCCGCTCAGGAGTCCCCTACTACCGTTCAGGAGCCTCTGCCTATTCCTGATCCCATTGAGCCAGGTCTTTCAGGATGGCCAGAATTTCTAGCGCATTCCATGGATTCTCTGACAAGGGCCTTGGATACTTTCCGCGGCTCCTCTTCTTCCCGGGGCGTCCCTTTTCCAGAAAGGGGCCCGTTAGCCTTCAGAGAGACCTCATCCGACAGGGGCCGACCCTCGGCGTCCGCAAAGCGGTCGTCCAGAAAACGCCGCCATAATGCGTCTCCCAATCCATCCAGCGGTTCGGCATCGGCGAGCTCAGGCTCTCGCTCCCCCTCGCCCAGATATCGTAGTGATCATGGTTCGGAATACGAGTCGGACATTGGTGATGACCCCAACTCGCCAGAATTTCAGGAATCGTTAGATTCTCTCATTGAGGCAATTAATAAAATCCTCAAACTAGATGAAGAAACCGGGTCTCAACCAAATCACCCTATTTCTTTCAAAAGAGCTAAACGTACTCACAAGGTGTTTAGTAATCACCCTGAATTTACGGAAATTGTCCAGGGACAGAGGGAGCGTCCAGACAAACGTTTTTCAGGGCTGAAGTCTCTGAAAACTCGTTACCCATTTTCAGCAACTGTAGCGAAAGAGTGGACTGAATCTCCAGTGGTAGATCCTCCAGTATCTCGCTTAGCTTCAAAAACCCTGCTCTCTGTGTCAGATAGTTCATCCATTAGGAACCCGTCTGACAAACAAATTGACAACCTCGCAAAATCAATTTTTGAGGCGGCTGGAGCCTCTCTCTCTCCCTCCTTTGCGGCCACCTGGGTAGCAAGGGCCATGGTGGCTTGGGTTGAGGACCTAGTTAAAACAACTAGCGATATCTCCCTTTCACCTGAGGCACGTAATCTGGCCTATCAGATTACTCGGGCAGGTGATTACATGGTTCATGCGTCCCTAGATGCAGCTAATTGCGCTGCACTCACAGCAGCCAATGCTATCGCTATTCGGAGGTCCCTCTGGCTCCGAGAGTGGCGTGCAGATGCTGCTTCAAAGAGAACTTTGACTTCGCTGCCTTATCTTTCAGGACGTCTTTTTGGAGACCGTCTTGATCAAATTATTTCTGACGCCACTGGGGGCAAGAGCAAATTTCTTCCGCAGCGCAGAATCAATCGACCTTTTCGGTATCAATACCAAGGTCGTTCCCGGCCATTTCGTAGCTCCTTTAATTGGTCCTCCACCTCGACCTCGTCTCGAGCACCCCGTCCATCTCGCAGAGATAGGGGCTCGCAACCATCGTCCAGGTCCTCTCAGCCCTGGAGAAACAGATTTTCTCAGCCGGGAAATAGGAGCTCCTCTTCTCGCAAACAGTCTTCCCATTGACTCCTTACCAAGGACGGGGGACCCAAACAAGGTAGGCGGCCGCCTACTCTTGTTTCGCGAGGTCTGGGGGTCGGTCATTCAGGACCGGTGGGTCCTCGATCTTGTTCACTCCGGCTACAAGATCGAATTCTTGTCCCTACCCCAACACGTTTCTTTCAGTCACGTCCCCCCAAGTCCAAGGATCTCATAGTTCCCTTCCTTCAGGCTCTGGATATACTTCGTTCCAGCGGCGTCATCGTCCCAGTCCCTCACAGGGAAAGATTCAAAGGGTTTTACTCAAACCTCTTTGTGGTTTCCAAGAAGGATGGCTCCTTGTGTCCTATTCTAGACCTAAAATTACTAAACAAGTTCATCAGAATCCGTCATTTCAGGATGGAATCCCTCCGTTCTGTGGTCGCATCTCTAGAAAGGGAAGAATACTTGGCGTCTATAGACATCAAGGATGCGTATCTACACATTCCAATTTTCAGAGGTCATCAAAAGTTTCTGCGTTTTGCTGTCGGAGAGGATCATTTTCAATTTGCCGCTCTGCCTTTCGGTCTCGCAACCGCCCCCAGAGTGTTCACAAAGGTCATGGCGGCCGCCATGTCAATTTTACACTCTCGGGGTGTGGTAGTCCTCCCGTATCTGGACGACCTACTCATCAAAGGTCCGTCTTTTCAGGCCTGCGCAGAAAGTGTCGAGATCACTATCGACACCCTTTCTCGCTTGGGCTGGCTAATCAATTTGGACAAGTCTCTTCCCATTCCGTCTCAGAAGATTCCTTTTCTGGGAATGATTCTGGACACCTTCCAAGGGTTGGTATCTCTCCCTCCAGAGAAGATCAACTCTCTGAGACGGGGAGTACTCCTGTTGTTTCTAGGCCATCGCACTCTCTGCGGAGCGCGATGCAGGTCCTGGGGAAAATGGTAGCGACCATCGAGGCAGTACCATTCGCTCAGTTCCACCTTCGTCCTCTTCAACAGGAGCTAATATCACTTTGGGACAGGAACCCTGCGTCTTTAGGTCGCCGCTTCCGTCTGTCTCCCACAGTCAGAAGCTCCTTAAAATGGTGGACAAAGGCTTCATCTCTGAATCAGGGAAAATCCTTTCTGCCGATCCATTGGCTGGTGGTGACCACCGATGCCAGTCTCCTCGGATGGGGAGCAGTGTTCCTCCATCACACGGCTCAAGGCCGATGGTCTCTATCAGAGACCCGTCTTCCGATCAACATCCTGGAGATCAGAGCTATCAAGTTAGCTCTTGTGCAGTTCCATCATCTACTGGCCGGACGTCCCATCCGGATTCAGTCAGACAACGCCACGGCCGTGGCGTATATCAACCGCCAGGGGGGCACTCGGAGCAGATCAGCTATGCTCGAGGTATCGCACATCCTGCGCTGGGCCGAGGCAAACCGCTCGCCCATCTCCGCGGTTCACATCCCGGGAGTGGACAATTGGGAGGCCGACTTCCTCAGTCGCCAAGGCTTAGACTCAGGGGAATGGTCCCTTCACCCGGAAATGTTTCAACTCATTTGCCAGCGTTGGGGAATTCCGGATGTGGATCTCATGGCATCCAGATTGAATGCCAAAGTTCAGACTTTCATAAGTCGATCACGCGATCCATTAGCCATCGGCTCGGATGCGCTAGTCCTCCCTTGGAGTCAATTTCGCCTTCCTTACATCTTCCCACCTCTTCCGTTAATCCCCAGGGTGATTCGGAAGATCAAAGCGGAAGGCGTTCCTCTCATTCTGTTTGCTCCGGACTGGCCTCGACGTCCGTGGTATGCAGAACTAGTGCGTCTAGTCGCAGACGTTCCCTGGAGATTACCAGATCGTCCTTATCTTCTTTCACAGGGTCCAATTTACCATCACAATTCGAAAGCGCTGAATTTGACGGTATGGCCATTGAAGCCTGGATCTTAAGTCAGGCTGGTTTCTCTAACAACGTGGTTTCAACAATGATCAATGCCAGGAAGCCGGCTTCCGCACGCATTTATCATCGAGTCTGGAAGACATTTTTTTCCTGGTGTAAAGACAAGGGTCATTCCCCTTTGTTTTTTTCTATCCCTTCCATTCTAGAGTTTCTTCAAACAGGAATGGATTCAGGGTTAGCTCTCTCCTCTCTCAAGGGACAGATTTCTGCGTTGTCTGTCCTTTTCCAACGGCGGATCGCATCTAAGTCTCAGGTCAGGACCTTTATCCAGGGAGTGTCACATCTTGTTCCGCCCTACAAGAGGCCTTTAGAGCCTTGGGACCTTAATTTGGCCCTCAGTGCCTTACAGGAATCACCCTTCGAACCTTTGTCTGAAGTGTCCTTATCGCTTCTCTCCTGGAAGGTTGTCTTCCTAGTGGCGATTACCTCTATCAGACGGGTATCGGAGTTGGCAGCCTTATCTTGTAAATCTCCTTTCCTTATTTTTCACCAGGACAAGGTTGTTCTTAGAACGTCTCCTTTCACGCCTAAGGTCGTTTCGGATTTTCACATCAATGAGAAGATAGTTTTGCCTTCATTCTGTCCGGCGCCGATTCACCGTACTGAAAAAGCTCTTCACACCCTGGATTTGGTGAGAGCTCTCCGAAGGTATATTTCAAGAACGGCGCCTTTCCGAAAATCGGACGCTCTGTTTGTGCTTCCGGAAGGACGCAGACAGGGTCTTCCTGCTTCCAAGGCCACGTTAGCCAGATGGATTCGCTCTGCGATCCAAGAGGCGTATCGTGTTAAAGGTCAGCCTATCCGGCTGGGATTAAGGCACACTCGACTCGATCTGTGGGGGCCTCCTGCGCCATTCGGCACCAGGCTTCGGCACAGCAAGTGTGCAAGGCTGCGACTTGGTCCAGTCTTCATACTTTCGTCAAGCATTATCAAATTCATGCTCAGGTTTCTTCAGATGCGGCACTTGGCAGGCAAATTCTGCAATCAGCTGTTGCGCATCTGTAAGTTGACGTTAACCAGTTAAGCGTTTTGTATGCATAAGTTTTCACGAGGCTCCATCTGTTGATGGTTTCCCACCCAGGGACTGCTTTGGGACGTCCCACGGTCTGTGTGTCCCCCAATGAGGCGAAGGAGAAAAGGAGATTTTTGTGTACTCACCGTAAAATCCTTTTCTCCGAGACGCTCATTGGGGGACACAGCTCCCACCCTTGTTTAATTTGAAGCCTCGTTGTATATTTGTAACTAGTTATTTGATTTGTGACATATTGCACTCTGTTATGAGCTCCTACTGCTTTGGCACCGAACTGGTTCAGGATTGAGCCAACAGGAGGTGTATACTGCAGGAGGAGGAGTTAATCTTTTGTGCTTAATGTATTGCTTAGTGTCCTCCTAGTGGCAGCAGCATAACACCCACGGTCTGTGTGTCCCCCAATGAGCGTCTCGGAGAAAGGATTTTACAGTGAGTACACAAAAATCTCCTTTTCAGCTGCAGATGAAGGAAGAGAGCCACAGTAATTCATTACTGATGGGTAGGCGGAGCCCAGATCAGGATGTTACCTCAGATCAAAAGAGTGATGACTGGCTGGCCCCTCCAGCTCGGGCTCCTCCTACTCAGCTCCAGTCTAAGATTTGAGGTCCCAGAGGATGGTCGCTGCTAATGCAGCTCCTCAGAAGATTTTATTATTTTAATATTCGGACAGGAGACTTGGATCACTAGTTGGTCTAGAGGTCTCAGGGGTATCAGCGCTGCTGTACCCCAACCTCTCCCTTGGCGGATCTGTATTTACTCAAAGTCCCTGCAGAATCCTTGCCGGCCCTGGGGGATGAGGAGAGCTTCTCAGGCGGGAACGCAAACCACACGTGCGGTCACTGCGTTCTTCGCCCTGGGGGGAAGCATGGGCACTGCGCCAGAAACCCCTGAGGGTCCCTGTGGCGCCTTGGCTGGTGAGTACTCCACACAAATTTTAATAATAATTATGTGTGAGTGCTTTAGCGTCTGAATGAGCAGCGCTATTACTAATGGACAGCGCTACTACATGTAATGTCAGTATGCTTCAGCGCTACTGTGACAGCGCTACTACATGTAATGTCAGTATGTTTCAGCGCTACTGTGACAGCGCTTCTACATGTAATGTCAGTATGCTTCAACGCTACTGTGACAGCGTTTCTACATGTAATGTCAGTATGCTTCAACGCTGCTGTGACAGCGCTACTACATGTAATGTCAGTATGCTTCAGCGCTACTGTGACAGCGCTACTACATGTAATGTCAGTATGTTTCAGCGCTACTGTGACAGCGTACTACATGTAATGTCAGTATGTTTCAACGCTACTGTGACAGCGTTTCTACATGTATGTCAGTATGCTTCAACGCTACTGTGACAGCCCTACTACATGTAAATGTCAGTATGCTTCAACGCTGCTGTGACAGCGCTACTACATGTAAAGTCAGTATGCTTCAGCGCTACTGTGACAGCGCTACTACATGTAAATGTCAGTAAGCTTCAGCGCTGCTGTGACAGCGCTACTACATGTAAATGTCAGTAAGCTTCAGCGCTGCTGTGACAGCGCTACTACATGTAAAGTCAGTATGCTTCAGCGCTGCTGTGACAGCGCTACTACATGAAGATGTGGTGATTTTTTGTCCGCAGGCAGATAGCTGCAGGACAGAGAGGGAGCAGGAGCGGGGAGAGTTCGCGCTCTTTATTTGAGCTAGCAGGGGGCGTGGCTATCTTTCCCGGTCTTTTGAGCAGGAAGACGCGCGCTCTGGCTTTTCTCCTGCGACCCCCTCACTGTGGCGGCCATTACTCAGGCTCCTGGGCTCCTCGGACCGCTCCCCTCCTCATATAGACACCACGGCCAGCTGGGTGAGTGCGGATTCCTCACCCGCAGCGCAGCGATCGCTATCCTGCAGCTGCTGTCTCATCAGAGACATAAAAAATTGGCTGGGGCTCACAAATATATATATTATTTTGGTGAGTTTGTAATATTAACCCCTTTGAGGGTTATTTCTACCTGCTAAATTTGCTGACTGAATACCGCTGGGGTAAGCTTGGTGGAGCGTTAACCCTTCAGCGTTTGAAAAAAAAAAAAAAAAAAAACCGCATAGTGTTTTTTGCTGGTATTACCGCTTTGACCTGCTCATACAGGCGAGACATGTCTGAATAGAGTTCAGATGCCGCGGTTCACGTCCCAGTGCCATTGCGGCAATCAGATACGCAGACCTCCACAGCATCTAGCGCTGCGGTCGACAGCGGTGGTAAATTGGATGATATCGCTCGATCGATTAATAACTTATCTGACCTTTTAGGTCACTATGTGTCTGCTAATTCCTCTCAGAGGAAGCGACGCAGGCCGTTACCGGCCTCTACACGGAGCGAGTCAGATGTATCTGATATTGGGCAGAGTTCCCCTTTAAATTCGGATGGTGGAATATCCGATTCAGATGCGGACGAGCCGCAGGGGCGTTCCTCTATGGCGAAGCGTACGGAGGCATTAATTGAAGCCATGAGAGATATACTACAGTTACCGGAGGAGGTAACTAGTCGTCCTGGTAAATCAGCACGCATTTTCCAGGAGTCCCGTGCTTCGCGCACAACATTGCCAGCTCTGGATGAGCTTAATGGTGTAATAGAGGAGGAACGTCTATGTCCAGATAAGCGTTTTCATGGAAACGCATTTCTTTGATACACTTTATCCTTGCTCTACGGAGTTAAAGGCTAATTGGACTTCTGCTCCTGAAGTGGATGTGTCTTTGTCTCAGCTTAGTAAATCCTCTCTACTCCCTATTAAGGGAAAAGCGAGCTTACAGGAGCCTTTGGATAGAAAGGCAGAATTGGCGGCAAATGCAAGCTATGAGGCTGCGGGTCATGGATTTCGAGCAGTGCTAGGATCCATGTGTGCTGCTAGAGCTTCTCTAAGCTGGTAGGCACGTCTGAAGACGGAGTTGCAAAATGAATCTCCGTTATCTGAGATACGGGAGGCAACCTGTTATATCTTTGATGCCGGTCTGGATACGGCATCTCTGCTGGCCAAAGCGCAAGCTTCAGCGGTCACAGTCAGAAGAGCTTTATGGCTCAGACAGTGGGCCGGGGACGCAGTTTCCAAACAAGGGTTGTTGGCCTTACCTTACAAAGGTGGCCATCTTTTTGGATCCGACCTCACAGAGCTGATTTCCAAGGCTAAGGCGAAGGAATCAGCATTACCACAGTGAAGGGCTATGGCCTTGGTGTCCAGTAAGCCTGGTGTTTATAGTGGTCGGCGGTCCTTTCGGGGCCGAGGACGATCTAGTCACTCCTCGTGGGGATCGGGTCGTCCTTCTTTCTCAGGAAAGAAATCCTCTCAGAAAACTCGTACTCCCTGGAAGCAGAGTTTCCGCCAGAACAAGCGGGAACTTGACAAGAAAACCGCATAGTCGGTTTGACGCCAGGGGTCCACTCGAGGATTCTCGAGTGGGGGGTCGCCTGCTTCTTTTCAAGGAGACTTGGATGGCTCGCGTTCCAGATTCCTGGGTAACGCGGATATTGTCGGCAGGCTATTTCATAGAGTTTGCTTCTCAACCCCCAAATGTTTTTTGTCAGTCTCGCGTTCCGTCAGAACCCGAGCTTGTTGTCGCTCTACAGCGAGAGGTCGAATCGCTACTACAAAAGGGTGTAGTGATACCGGTTCCGTCAGAGGACCGAGGAAAAGGTTTTTATTCCAACCTTTTTATAGTTCCCAAAAAGGAGAACAAATTTCACCCGATTCTGGATCTCAAGCGATTGAACCGGCATGTCCATGCCCGGAAATTTCGCATGGAGTCGCTTCGTTCCGTTGTGGCAGCTCTGTCACAGAACGATTTTCTGGTGTCAATCGACATTCGCGACGCCTATTTGCATATTCCCATCGGAAAGGCTCATCAGCGCTTTCCTCGACTTGCCATAGGTCAGAATCATTACCAGTTCGTGGCTCTGCCGTTCGGCTTAGCCTCAGCGCCAAGGGTCTTTACAAAAATTCTGGCGCCCCTCATGGCACTCCTTCGAAGACAGGGGATTACGATTCTCCCTTATCTGGACGATCTTTTGATCGTGGCTTCCTCGGAGGAGGAGGCGTTGACGGCTCGGGATTTGTCTCTTCAGTTTTCTGAAAGACTTCGGTTGGCTGGTCAATTGGGAGAAGTCGTCCCTGGAACCATCGAGGACAATTCTCTTTTTGGGAATGCATCTCGACACGTTTCGGTCGGTAGTTTCCCTACCACCAGACAAACAGTCATGTCTTCTTCGACATGTACAGATTATGACATACTCAACGGCAATGTCCCTACGGAAGTGTATGCGTCTTCTGGGACTGATGGTGGCGTCCATGGAGGCAATTCCATTTTGCCCAGTTCCACTTCAGGACTCTTCAAAGGTTCATCTTGAGTCGATGGAATCAGTCGCAATCGCTGGATTGCAGTGTCACCATTTCTCGCGCGGTGCGGGATTCTCTAGAATGGTGGTTACAGCCAGGGGCATTCTCCCTGGGGAAGTCTTTCCTCCCTCTGCTGTGGTCAGTCATAACCACCGATGCCAGCCTGACGGGCTGGGGGGGTGTTGGAACAATCTCTGGATTCAGGGGGTATGGTCACCGGAAGAGTCTGTGCTTCCGATCAACATCCTGGAATTGAGGGCGATTTTCCTTTGCCTCCAACATTGGACGGTCCCTTTGAGCGGTCTGCCAGTCCGTGTGCAGACAGACAATGCGACGGCTGTCGCGTATATCAATCACCAAGGTGGGACAAGGAGTTCCAGACTCTTGGTAGAGGTGTCCCGAATTCTGATTTGGGCAGAGGCCAATGTACCAGCCATTTCGGCGATTCACATTCCAGGGGTTCAGAATATTACAGCGAACTTTCTCAGTCGCAGAAGGATGGATCCCGGGGAATGGAGCCTCCACCCGGAAGTCTTTGCACTACTGTGCTCTCGCTGGGGAACCCCCCAAGTGGATTTGATGGCATCCAGGTCCAATGCCAAGTTACCGACATTCATGTCCAGGTACAAGGACCCGAAGGCGGTGGCGGTGGATGCTCTAGTGGCTCAGTGGGATCAGTTCGAGCTGATCTATGTATTCCCGCCAATATCCATTTGTCATCCGGACTTGATGTCCCTGCGTTTGACGGCGTGGCTCTTGAGACCAAAATCTTGACCCGTAGAGGTTTTTCAGCCGAGGTCATTGCTACCCTTCGTGCTGCAAGATGTCCGGCTACTTCTAGGATTTACCACAAAATTTGGGAAACCTTCTTTTCGTGGTGTTTGGGGTCTTCTCGGAACCCGAGAAAATTTTCCATTCCCAACCTGTTGGCTTTTCTGCAGCATGGGCTAGACAAGGTTTTGGCAGTTAGCACTCTGAAAGGTCAGATTTCTGCTCTGTCCTTATTATTCCGGAGAACCATTGCTTCGAATAGAGACGTGCTCTCCTTTTTCCGAGGTATCTCTCGTAAGTTTCCGCCACGGAAGGCACCCGTGTCTCCTTGGCGGCTCAACCTTGTTTTGGAGGCTTTTCAGCATAAACCTTTTGAACCTATGGTTTCTGCTAGCCTTTCTTTACTTTCTTGGAAGGTGGCCTTCCTTGTTGCAGTCACTTCCTTGAGGAGAGTTTCTGAATTGGCAGCTCTTTCTTGCTCGCCTCCTTTTTCTGGAGTTTTTTCCGGATCGTGTAGTGCTTCGCACTCGGGGTGATTTTTTGCCTAAAGTGGTGTCACAATTTCATGTTAACCAGGATATTGTGTTGCCTTCACTCTGTCCGGATCCGAAGAATACGAAAGAGCGAGATTTACACACATTGGATTTAGTGCGGGCCTTGAAGTTTTATCTATCTATTACTCAAGGTTTTCGTGAGACGGACTCCCTGTTTGTGGTTCCGGCAGGTCGTCGGTGTGGTCAACGAGCTTCCACGGGTTCTATAGCTCGTTGGATCCGGTCAGCTATTTTGGAAGCTTACCGTCTTCGGGGTGAATCTTGTCCGATTTAGATTCAAGCCCATTCCACGAGAGCTGTGGCTTCATCGTGGGCTTTTTATCAAGGTGCTTCGGCAGTGCAGTTTTGCCGAGTGGCGACTTGGCGCTCTGTCCACACGTTTACAAGATTTTATAAAGTGGACGTCAGTGCTTCCGCTGATGCAGCTCTCGGACGTAGGGTCCTGCAGGCAGCTGTAGTTTAAAGTTCTGGATGAACTTGTGTTTAGCGCTGGTTGCGCTTTGTTGTTAAGGTTGTTGGGTTTCTGCCTTTTATTGGTTTTTTTCCCACCCTTATTTTTGAACTGCTTTGGGACGTCCCATCAGTAATGAATTACTGTGGCTCTCTTCCTTCATCTGCAGCTGAAACACGGATTTTGGTAAAGACTTACCTGTAAAATCCTTTTCAGCGAAGGAAGGAAGAGAGACACAGCACCCTCCCACGGCAGAAGTGTGTTGATGTTTTCAGATGCAGCGCGACCCTTATCTGATAGCGATTATCTGGGCTGAGGTCAGCGCGCTAAGGCTCTGTTCCAGCATCGCCAGCTCATCGCAGTAGTCAGGTTCCGTGAGTAGTACCTGGAACTCTGTGGTTTTTGGCTTTCTTTGCATGCATAACCTGTATCCTTGTGTTTTTTCTCTGAAGTTCCTTCAGAAGGGGTTATGTTGCTCTGCTGGTGATCTTGGCTCTTTTCCTAAAAGCTTTGATACGACTGGAGCTGAGTAGGAGGAGCCCGAGCTGGAGGGGCCAGCCAGTCATCACTCTTTTGATCTGAGGTAACATCCTGATCTGGGGCTCCGCCTACCCATCAGTAATGAATTACTGTGTCTCTCTTCCTTCCTTCGCTGAAAAGGATTTTACAGGTAAGTCTTTACCAAAATCCGTGTTTTTGCTCCACCCTATCAGCAGTCATCTGGGATCATGGGCTCATTTTATGGTTTCCTGTGCGCCACATCGTGCACGGATGACGTCATGCCAGGCTGGCGAATCGATTACCGGCAGCTCAGGAAATTGTGCAGCTCCTGATCACGGCTAGAGAGCACTGACCTGGACCATGGGCCTTAGTTGTGCAAAGTGACCCACTCATATCTATCACCTGTCCTGTGGACAATCACTGTCAGTCTTGGTGCATCTCCTTCGGTTTATGCTGGGGAGGCAGAGTCTTAAAACACAAGGCCTCACTGAGTTTTTATACTGATTTATTGTTGTTTTATGGTGTTTTTTTTCACCATGCCTATAATTACATCATACCTTTAATGTTGTATTTTTAGTCACGGTATTTATTTGTATTTGCCTTCCTTCTCTCCATGCATGTATTAATGTTCAATTAATTTTTTTAAGCTTTTTTTCATGTGTTTTCTTGACTTCAAAAATTGTGTGATTATTTTAGGAATCTTGAATTTACAAGATCTATAAATCACATGGGTCGTTATGTTAAAACTGCAAGAAAAATCAGCAACCAGAAAAGGCAGAGATACAAATACATTAATTGTGAAAAAAGCTACGAGAAAGTGTCTGTATTGGTTAAAATAAGGTGGGGTTGCTATTTGTGATGAGCGAACGTGATAAGGTGTAATCTGAGCATGCTCGGGTGCTAACAGTGACTTTAGTGTTCTTGAAAAATGTGTTCGAGTCCCTGTGGCTGCATTACTTCATGTGCAGGGATTGCTTAACAAACAGGCAGTCCCTGCATGTGTTGCAACTGTCAAACAGCCGTGAGACATGCAGCCGCGGGGAGTCGAACATATTATTCGAGCACGCTGAAGACACTCGGTGAGCACATCGCTAGTTGCTATATATCTTGATCTTGCCTGTTCTCCCGTACATTCGGCTGTGTTCTATTCTCAGTAGGTTGTTGCACTTAACTCCCATTATTGCTAATTCTCTATTTATATTGACAGAGATATGAAAAATGCCGTTATTGGAAACAACAAGCAAAAAGCCAACTTGATAGTTTTGGGTGCAGTGCCAAGGTACAGTCTTGTGCTTTGTGAAATTTATTGGTTTTTTTCTGTTGTTTTTTTTTTGTACCTACACTACCTGGCAGAAAGTTAGAATGGGCTGGCAACTTCTGAGGGTATGTTCCCACAGTCAGTAAACACTGCGGTTCGGACGTTGCGTACATCCGCAGCGTCCTGATGTTACAGAATAATGGATGGGATTTCATGAAATCCCACCTCCACTATGCGTGCACGGCTGCCCTGCGTATATGCAGCATGTTAATTTATCTTGCGGAGACGCTCAGTCTCCGCTGCTGTTTACTGACCGTGGGAACATACCCTAATATTTCCTTAAACAGAAACCTTGCTGTGCATTCATCGGCTTCAGCTCATTATTTTGAGTTTTTAAGTGACTTACGGTACTTGTTTCTACTTTTACACTAAATTCTGCGAAATGACCCATGTGGGTTGATGAGTGTCGCATACACCACTAAGATTTGCACAAAGATTGTCGATAAAAAAATAATTCCAGGAGGGGCAGGAATACATTCAAATGATGAATCAGCCGCATACATCTGGAAAACAATAACCAAGCTCCCAAACAAAAATAAAAAATATAAGCGACCAGGTAGGAAATGGACTTCAGAATAAGGCAACTTAAAAGAATCTAGTGCAAATCCAATGACAGCTTAAATGAAAAACTGCAAAAAATAGGCACAATTGCTGCAATGAACTGGGCCCTAGACTTAAAGGGAATGTGTCATCATAAAATAACATTATTTCAAGTCTATAAAAGTGTCTGTGTGTATACACATACTCCTCAACTTTGAAATTGTAACACGGAGAAGGAAAAGATGTGGATTTATGCAAATCACAGAATCTGTCGATACGTTAAATTTGTGTAGATAATGTGAACAAAATTTTGGAAACCTTTCGGTATCAAGTATGAGCACCACACGCAGAAATACATGCTCTTGCACACTTTTTATTGCTATCAGTGAGTTATAAATGGTTGATTGTGGAATTTGCTGCCACATTGAATGCACTTGGTCTCAAAAATTATCAAGATCCACTGCTGGCCGCTCTCTTTGCTGTTGCCAGGTTGGTGGAAACACGGCAGGCCATCGTAGCATGTTTAGATCATGCAGGCTGCTCACGGTAGCACAGGCAACATGCAGCCTGGTGTGTTCTTGTTGAAAAATGGCTTTTGGACATGTTGAAAGAGTGCTGTATCACTGGTTCCACCACCAAATCAATGTAATGCTGAACAGTTAGTGTACATAGAAACTAAAGGCTCCGGCTGCCATACATTTTTCCACCACACATCATAATCTGAGCAGTGGTGTGAGGTCATTGGAAAACCTTTAGCTGTATGCCTGACTAGCCTAGCATAATGCAGTTTTTAAACACCTTTTGATGGTTTGTGTAGACTTTTATCCCTTAGGTTTGACATATAATATCCAATTTCACTTGCAGTACAGAATGGATTAATCATGTAACCATTGATACAGCCATTTCTTCATAGTGGGCTAGGAGTCACTCTTCAGTACATCAAAGCCAGGTTGCATATTGCATCATGGGACTGTGAGCATCCTGCGTGGCCTAAACGTACATCCACGGCCAACAGCATCTCTGGACTTGTCTCCCATTGGGACGTCATTGGTCAGCAGTTGCAAAGAGAGTTGCCAGCAGTGGATCTTGATGATTTATGTGCCCAAGTGAATTCAGCATGGCGGAGGCAAAGACCCTCAGCGGTTCTGACACACAGTTTTTAGCAGAGCTGAGTACGCTAACCCGCCCCCGCCAGGCTCTGCATTGACATTGTCTGGAGACAGTGAGCTGGTTATCACAGGAGGGGGCGGAGTTGGACTAGCATGCACACTCTGCTCTAGTCCAGGCAATGACAATCACCAAGTGATAAAACCTTTAGTGTAAGTAAAACAAACAAAAAAAAAAACCCACAAACCGCCTGACATGTGACACATCATAGAAATCTGTGTTTTAACTCTTACTGCATTCTGTCCTCAGATTACATAGCAAAAACCTGCTGACAGATTCTCTTTAATAACCTCATTGATAGCAGCCAAGGTGTGTAAATGCGGAGATTTCTGTTCGTGGCCCAACTACTTGATACTAAGTAAATTGAGCTGTTTTGAAAATGTTGTTTCCGTTTTATATCACTCACATGTCTATCCATCCTATAATTTCCATAACCCCTGACTTTTCCTTCTTGGTGTTGCAATTTCAATGTAGTGGACTGTTTATAAAGTCATGAGAAAAATTAAATTATTTATAAATAAATATTGACACAGTGTAGTTTTGTTCCCGGTGAATTGTTTTTCACCTGAAGTTATATTCTTATTGTAAGATCTTCTAAGGACCATGTGGATTTTATGTCTTTATGCATAAACCCACAGTATTGTAAGAGTGCAATTCCACAACCATTTTTTTTAATGAAATGGATCCAGCTTCCAAATAGAATACAAAAATTTATTGCAAATCCATTAAAAACAGAGATCAACGGAGAGACCACACATGTTCTAGCAGGTAGCGCGTTTCGAACAGACAAGTGTTCTTTCTCAAAGCTGCTAACAATTAGAACATGATGTTGGTATATACCCAGCCTCCCCAATCACATACCACAACACCATCTGGTGCGTAATGACTAAAACCAGCTTGCAATTTGTTATCATCTTTTCAGTTAGCCATTAAAAGGTATCAACCACTGAGGACTCTCAATTCTAAATATTTTTTTAAAACCATGATGGTAAGACACCCTGAAAATACAAAAAGGAAACAAAAGAAAAAAAAAACACAGGAAAAAACCCCCCAAAATTTAAGATTATATAAACCACAATATAATGCATAAGCTTAGTAGTGAAACATTATTTCTATTCGGGCATTTAAGCCGGCAGGGAAGCAAGTTTTCAGGCAGAACATCCACTATGCCTCTCGGGTCATAAGGCGTCTTTTATTGTCTCCTCCTCTGGCTGATACCGCAACTTTTTCAACTCCCATCACTTGTAGTGAAGCGGTACTTCTCTGATGTTGAGTGACAAAATGCTTAGAGGCAAATGATATTGCACAACTCGAGCTGGTGGGAGAAATTATATCAGTGATATGTTCCGATATTCTTATTTTTAGCATGCGTGTTGTACAACCCACATAACTTAGTCTGCATGCAGTGCAAGTTATTAAATACGCCACATTTTTACTGTTACAATTAATGAATTGTTTAACTTTATATTAGTATTGTCACGATCAAAAAGAAATGTTTTATTACAGAATGACTGCATGTCCTACACCTAGCCATGACACAGTGGTAAAAACCAGTATGATGTAGCCATGTGTGTTTTTTGCACATAGGGCTAGAAAAGCTAGGAGAAATTGCTTTAGGTACAATCTGGCAACCATCAGATAGTATGGCAGATAAAACATCATCTTCATGTAAAATTCCAATATTGCTCTGGATTATTAATCTCATTAAAATGTGGGCTAAATTGAATGGAACATACCATTTTTTTATTGGAATAATTGCTGCTATTGTGCATACTATTACTTTCCCTTGATTTTAGTAGATCATGACGATTTTTTGTTACTAACGATTTTTTTTAGCCCGCTCCAGCGTCCAACCTTGATACCCTCTTTTGCGTATTCTCTTACAGGACAAATATAATACTTCCTTCAATGTCTCTTAAGAGACTTTAAGCTGCCATTGTCCAATTGCCTGCGCTACACATAGTAATGCTCCAGCCCTGATATGTATTAGCAGAAATCACGAGCTCCTACGAACACCAGCCACAGTTCAGCATTCACTGGACATTCACAATGACCATCACAGGGGTCTTCTGCAGACCCCCAGCTGTTATGACAACCCATCGACGCCTGCGATTACGTAACAGACACCGATGACCTAGACTTATGACATGCTTCTGGCCTGCTCGTGTTAAATGCCTCTGTCAATGATTGACAATGGCATTTAATGTGTTAATAGCTGCGGGTGGATCTTGGATCCACTCGCAGCTTTTAGAGGCACTTGATGGCTGATTAAATCAGCTGTCCTATGCAGGGAAAGATTAGGGCTTCGGCGCTGGGCAGTGTGGGATACATCATCAGTCATGAAGGGTTAATATTTAAACCCATAGTAAGGTATGTGCTCATCAAGTTTTGTTGAGACGGTCAAAAACGGCAAGTTGTCTTGTAGAAACAGTTTCCAGAAATGCTCCTTATTTCAGGAGTTTTCCTTCTTCTGTAACATTTTTTTGCATCCTTCTGATTGGACTATGCCTAGTCTGGAGTGGGGGTGATCAACATCACAGTGACTATTCTGACACCATTAACTCTTCCTGAGTTGATGGCAAGAGCCGCTGAGCTCAATCATTGGCTACAGCACTGATGATGTGATACCAGGAGCAGTAGCGGAGAATTAATGCTGGACCTGGGGAGGATGAGTAAACCACATCTTGCATGTTTGTGTTTTTTTTTTTAAAAAAAAAAACAAACTGTAGCTGGTAGAGAGCAGTTTCTCAAAACCAGAAAAAGACTTATTTTGAGAGATCCTCTGTTTTCTTTGCATATTATTACTGTTGTTTTTTTTGTAATCTAACACTTTCATCTACTTTGACAGATTATTGTATTTACTCCAGCAAGAGACGTCAAGCATAGAATTGAAGAGCGAATGTGCTGTGGTCCTGGGCAGCCTGTCTATGGGCACGGAAAACAACGTTAAATCCCTGCTAGACTGCCACATAATCCCAGCCCTTCTGCAAGGTAGTGGTGACCTACTTTGCCGCGCGCTCCTACGTTGTACTGACCCGCCTGACATTTCTCCTTCTGACACACCTGACTCTGCCTTTTGTAGGCTTACTGTCAGCAGACATCCGATTCATTGAAGCTTGTTTGCGATGTCTCCGCACGGTTTTCACCAGCCCCGTCACTCCAGTGGAGCTCTTGTACACAGTAAGCACTTCCCTTTTAACCACTACAGTATGAGCACGACTGGAGCGGCCTTGTACAAATCAGATGTGAAAATATGTTTGGGTTTCAGTTTATTTTCATACAATGATCTCCAAGGTTAGGCAGAAATGTTTTAAAAGTTGTTCAGTTTTTTTTTTTTTTTTTTGCAGCATTGGAAAAAAAGGGTTGTTAAATGGTTACTGAAAAAGTAATGACATATAATACAAATAAATTGTGAACCTTTCCAATACGGGGTCTAAATTCTATGGCGTTAGATGGTCTATTGTGGAAGGCACATGTGGCTTCTTTTTTGGTGCCCTTGTGATTCTTTGCCCATGATTGCAGCAGCACAAACACTGTTCATAAAATTAAAATCTTAGAGAAAAAAGTGCGAAAAAGAGCCTTCTGACCTCAGTGTACCATGTCCGACAACTGCTGCTATTCCTCCGACTATGCCAGATCACAAGAGATCCTGCTCATGTTATTTAACATGGTCCATAACATTTTGATGGAAATCTTTGCGGCCATACTGTAAACAGGTTGTTTTATTCTGTTTTTTTTTTCCATTAC
Organism: Oophaga sylvatica; assembly: GCA_033576555.1. Taxonomy (NCBI): domain Eukaryota; kingdom Metazoa; phylum Chordata; class Amphibia; order Anura; family Dendrobatidae; genus Oophaga; species Oophaga sylvatica. Next base: position 39,715,487 of record JARQOD010000007.1, read on the forward strand.
ACTTTTTTTTTCTGTTAGATAAGTTATCAGTATTTAGAGGGAAGTCTAATATAGAGCTATTTTTTTAAGGTATGGATGCATTTAAAATATAAAAAACAGAAGCATACTCTCCTTTCAGCAAAGTCCGCTCCAAAAGTGATGTCTGCTCCATTGGGAAATAAGAGGACCACTGCAGGCTGTGATTGGCTTCAGCCGTGACATAACTTGAAGAGTAAATAATCAGAGAAACCTCTGATGACGTTTTCTTAAATTGAAGCAATTTCCCAATGTAAAGGATTTGTTGAGGACCTTTTTAGTAGGTTGTCTATCTGGTGGGAACGTACATGTGAATGAGTATGTGTCTGGTATTGCAGCTAAAAGCGTTTATCCAAATTTTTATTTTTTTTTCCAATGCGCCTAAAAACTAGCAGACATATAGTTCCTAACTACCTGCTTGTTCTATCCGGCGCTGGCACAGAGCAGCTATTGACCGCTCCTGCTGCTCCATATCAACAGAGCAGCTTTTCCTCTTCCGGATTACTCTCTTCATGGGGTGTGAATGCCAACGTCATGCTGATCGACAGCCTTCTTCCTTGAGTTAGGCAGCGGGGAGCCGGCTGTCAATCAGCAGGATGTCTACACTCGTCCATCAACAAAGCAGAAAGAAGCCTCTGCTCTGCTAATGTGACATAACTGGAAGCCGCTGAATCGCCAGCAGGAGTGGTCTGTGACCGCTGTGCTAAAAGGTCTTGACAACACCTTTAACAATAATTGCTGCAGCCATACAAACTACCGCCGGTCACTGCTTAATTGTTCTGCTATGTAATGCAGTGTGTTTATATCGTTATTCACTGGTGCATCTTCATTTTGTATCCTCCTCTCCTAGGACGCGACTGTAATCCCACACCTTATGTTGTTGCTCAGCAGATCTTTGCACTCGCAGGAATACATCTGCCAGATCTTCGCTCACTGCTGCAAAGTAATGTTCTTTTATTCTTCATTTTTGGCCTTGCCTTTGAAGGCTGTAATATGTTGCCATGCATTGGTCAGGCGTTACTTTGGCTGAGAGCCTCTCTTGTTTGTTACAGGCTCCAGATCATCAGACAATTTTGTTTAATCATGGGGTGGTCCAAAATATTGCCAATCTGCTTACATCGGTGTCATATAAAGTAAGTCAGTGGCTTTTAATCACCGAGGTTTCCAGACGTGAAGTACTACTAACTTCTGTTAGGCCGTAATGGATTTCACTGCTGTGCAGAAACAGGTTTATAATGTCTTACTGAACCTGATAGGTTTATAATGTCAATATAAGCCTGTGAAAGAAATCCCAGCTCATCGTCCGACACGATATTAAACAGGAAACTAAACCATTCTCTCATCCTTTTCCTCAATTCTTTAATTCTATATTAGAAACTTCAATTTTCAATTCAAGGACTGGCGTCCGCTCTTCGCCAGTCCTTACACTGGCTGCCCATTCTTTACAGGATCCAATTCAAAGTACTTGTTCTCACCCACAAAGCTCTCCACAGTGCAGCACCCCCCTACATCTCCTCCCTCATTTTTATCTATCGGCCTAACCGACTGCTGCGCTCTGCAAACGACTTTCAACTAACCTCTGCACTAATCCGTACCTCCCACTCCCGACTCCAAGACTTCTCCCGCGCTGCGCCAATCATCTGGAATGCTCTACCCCAAAAAATTAGGACTATCCACAATTTGCATGGTTTCAGGCGCTCCCTCAAAACACATTTGTTCAGAGCGGCCTATCACATTCACTAATCAAAGTCATTCTATGTGTAAGTGTGTGTAGCCCACTCACTATCTCCATCCATCCCTCACTCCCTCAAGATGGCTGGACCATCATTGTAAATGCACCATTGTATATACACACCTGTACTTTGTATCTCCCCCACCTCATTGTAGATTGTAAGCTCTCACGAGCAGGGGCGGCTTATTTTGCTTTAATTATTGTATTGTTAACGTTGTTACTTATGACTTGTGTTTTGAAACTGTTAAACTGTAAAGCGCTGCGGAATATGATGGCGCTATATAAATAAAGATTATTATTATTATATTATTTAAACCCAGAGGAAATTATCCAAAAAAAGTTTAAGGGCCTGGAGGAGTGTATAGCCAATAAGGAATAGAATATTCCTGTGTAAACTAATTCACTTTTTATATTAACCCTTAATATTCACTTCTAACTAAATTGTCTGTTTCCTCCTAGGTCCGCATGCAAGCATTAAAGTGCTTTTCAGTTTTAGCATTTGACAACCCCCAGGTATCAATGACCCTTGTAAATGGTAAGTGGTTGTATTATTGCATACAACAATGCCTTCATTTTCTTAGATTTCCATAGCGTTTTCATCGCTCTAGATATTTCGGTTCTGATTTTCTTTTCTTTTTGTGCGTTATTGGATGTGGACATATATCTCACAATCATTCAAGTGAATGGGGCTGTAGTGCAGTCCCCAGCACAGCTGCTACTAATAGTGTAGTAAAAGCAATATTAGCCATGAAAATGCCACATGTGTCTAAGTGCCAGGACTCTTTCATACAGCTGATCAACCGGCGATCAGACCCCCAAAAATCTAATATTGATGGACAGACTTTTATCAGGCCGCATGGTATTTCTTGCCCATGGCAGCTGACGAAAAGTGATATATTATTTAACCACTTCCCATCCTAGACTATAATAGTATGTGTTGCATCTTATGGCCTTATATAGCACGGGCTCAAGAGCTGGGCCTGCAGCAAACCTGGCAGTGTCACACAGCCGGCATCTGTCTGGTACAGCAGTGACCGGAGCGCAGGCTGAATGCTGCCGTCTTCACCATGTAAATGCTGCTGTTAATCACTAACAAATGTATTTAAATGCAGCGATTTCTGATGCGCGCACATCAGTTCCCATCTGCCCACCATGACGTGATAACCCGGGCGCTGACAGGTTTTCACGAGGGCCCGCTGGCTTCCATCTTACTCCTCCTGTGAAGCCCAGCTGAGGAACGTCATGTCCACTATATATTGCAATACTTTAGTTTTTAGTACCTTTAGGGGTCTTGAACTTGTGATTATTTCATTGTTTAATACTTAAAAAAAAAGTTAGATGTTAAAAAATGTTTTTAATCACCCCTTTTCCTGGTAAAAATAAAGAAATTAAAAAAATTATATTTGGTATTGCCTCATTGTTAAAGTCCAATCTATCAAAATATAAAATTAATTTACATAAGTGTTAACGATGTGAAAAGTAGGTCAACGCTGCAGAATTCCAGTGTTTGTCTTCGCACCTCCCTAAAAAATGCAATATAAAGCTATCAAAACATCATCTGTACCTCAGATTGCTATCAAATCAAAACATTAGCTCAGTGTGGAAAAAAAAATGCAATCCATGTAATCGTACTGACCGTTAAAAGCAAATGAATGGTGTCATTCAAAAATGTAACTTTTCTAGCAAAATACAAGCCCTCACACAGCTATGCTTGCAAAAATGTAAAAAAGTGGAAGCAGGGGAGGGAAAAATTGAAGGGAATCTGTCAGTAGGTCACCCCTCTATATGGGCATATAGGTCATAGGATGCTGAATAAAATGATACCTTGATATCTACGATCTGATGTCTTGTTCCAGAGAAATCCATTTGTTTCTTAATATGTAAAATATGTAAATGCCTCCTTCATTTAAAATGCGCTCTGGAGGCAGATTCTCGTGGAGATTTATGTCTCGCCCATATATCTTAACGTCTCATTTACAGATTAAGAAACATGGCAGTTTCTAAGACATCGGATCGCAGATATCAATGTATCCTGTTATTCAGCTTCCTATGACTTACATGCCCATATAGGCGGCTTATGAGGGCTGATCCTACTGACATATGCCCTTTAAAGAATGCAAAAATGAAAATTTGTCACCAAAAGAAGGGGTTAATACATAAAACATAGCCGCTTCTTAATCAACAGAGAAGTAGATAGTTACTTAAAAAAGTGATTATTATGGAATATCCGTGTCGTATGGTGTTATCCTAGTAAACTTGAACAATCTGTGTATACCATGGCCATTGTGTAAAACTACAGCTACTGAATCCTTGTTTTTCTGTAGTGTCTGCTGATTCTTGAGTGGGAGAGGGCGAGTACTACCTGTCTTAATTTCTGGAATCATTTGGGGTCCATTTTTCTAAAAGTGAAAAAAAAAACCTCTAATAACTACACACAATTGTTTGTTTTTATCATTGACAGTCACCATTGTGATTTTTTTGTTGTTTTTTTGTAGTATTGGTCGATGGGGAACTCTTGCCACAGATTTTTGTGAAGATGTTACAGCGTGACAAACCAATTGAGATGCAACTAACAGCTGCAAAATGGTAATAATGGCTAACATACATAATTATTTTTTCCTGATGCTATATAAATTAAGAAAATGGAAGACCGAATGGGCATCAAAATACATAATCTCAGTCCTACGGCTCATATCAATCATCATAAAAAAGGTCCAATATTGGTCCAGAAAAGTTGGACAAGTGTCATGCGATTTTCATGCAAGTACAATGCGATTTATTTATTTTTTTATTTATTTATTTTTTTTACATCACCTAGCATCCGAATGACATCTATCTGATTGGCATGCGATCTGATTGCAATGCGATTCTAACATGAGCTTTTACATAGAGAATTGCTCAGTCATTCAAACATAGTTTTTCAAGCAAATATTCTTGAGATCTATAATCTGCTTTGTGTGTATAGCTTACTGTACGTGTATTTTATTACTAAATAAATTATTTTCTGAAAAAAACTATGTGGGATCCCTGGAAATGTTATTAACCAGTTAACCACCAGAATAAAAACGGACAGCTGGGGGCAGATGTTTATAGCCTGGCAAGGGGGTTAATACCCATGAAGCTTCCCAGGCTATTAATATCAGCTCACAGCAGTATACTTAGCCTTTATTGGTTATTAAAATGGGAGACCCAAAAAATGACGTAGGATACCCGTATAATTAATAACAAGTAAAGGCTAGGAAGACCGCTGCGGGCTGATATTAATAGGCTCAGAAGGGGCCATGAATGTTGTCTACATCCCAGACTAAAAACATCAGCTTTCAGCCACCGCTGAAAAGGCACATGCATAAGATGTGCCAATTCTGGCGCTTGGCCTCACTCTTCCCACTTGCCCTGGTGCATTGGAAGTGGGGTGATGGTTTTGGGGTTGATGTCAACTTTGTATTGGCAGCTGACATCAAGCCCAGGGGTTAGTAATGGAGAGGCGTCTATAAGAAAGTTCTTATGCTCGCAGTGCCGACAGAAAGGTCATCGGAGTTCATAACCAATGAACTCCGTTCATCTGAATGACGTCAGCGCGAGCACTGTTAGAACTTTTCCCATGGCGCTGATGTAATTGATGTGAAAGGAGTTCATTGGCTCTGATCTCCGATGACCTTTCTGACGGCACCGCGAGCATGAGAATGTTCTCATGCTCATGGTGACGTCCGAGAGGGGAAAGGAGTTCATTGGATATGACCTCCGCTCAACTTTATCACGTCATCGTGAGTCAGAGACTAGAGAATGTGGAGATTTTTTTTTTCTTCAAATATAAGTCTCTTCATAAAAATATCCAAGTAAAAACACTTCTGATTCTAGTTGGATAAAGAACACATTTGAAAAAAAATTGACTTGGAAACTAATAAGCATTTTAGTTCATAAGACAAAAGCAAAATACAATGCAGCAAACGCTATCTTTCCAGATAGTTAATTTCTCAGTGTAATTTGTGCAGCGTTCGCAATGCAATTTTTACACAAAGTAAATGACTGACTGTCTGGCATAGTGTGGTCCTGCTCCAATATCATTGCCATGTCTGTTCTTTTACCACAGTGGTTCTCAACCTTTCTAATGCCGTGACCCCGCAATACAGTTCCTCATGTTGCGGTGACCCCCAAACCAAAAAATAAGTACAGTCCTCCATACAATATTATGGGCACCACATAGTCCTCCATACAGTATTATGGGCCAAATATAATGCTCCATAAAGAATACTGGTCCCCATATAATGCTCCATACAAAATATGGAGCTCTCCTCTGCACTGTGCTGCGTTCTGCACTGTTACGGCTCAGGAAAGGGCACTGTGGAAAGACTCCCCATTATCATCATTGCCTCCCCATCATCATCATCATCATTGCCTCCCCATCATCATCATTGTCTCCCCATCATCATCATCATTGCCACCCATCATCATCATCATCATTGCCTGCCCATCATCATTGGCTCCCCATCATCATCATTGCCTGCCCATCATCATTGCCTTCCCATCATCATTGGCTCCCCATCATCATCGCCTCCCATCATCATCATTGCCTGCCCATCATCATTGGCTCCCCATCATTATCATCATTGCCTGCCCATCATCATTGGCTCCCCATCTTTATCGCCTCCCCATCATCATCATCATCGCCTCCCCATCATCATCATCATCTTTGCCTGCCCATCATCATTGGCTCCCCATCATCATCGTTGCCTCCTCACCACCATCACTGCCTCCCCCCATCACACATACAGCACCACACACAGACAGCACCGAAGCACTCTCTCACATACACGCAGGCAGACACACACACACACACACTGATACACACAGACACATACACCTCACATCTCACCTGTCCGGCACCCGCACTCTCTGCCACAGCCGGCCACTGAATGATGACGTCATCCAGCGGCGCTGCTGTGACAGGAAGCGCGGGCGCCCTGCAGGTGCCCCCTGGAGCCCTGAGCTACGGAGGCACGGGGAGAGGTAAGTATTGCGCCGCCTGCTTAGGCCGGTTCCCCCCTCTCCCCGCACAGTGGACTCACCGACCCGCCGCTTAGCTCCGAAGGGTCCCGGGCCGCTGCACTGTGACTCCGTTGGAGGAGGAATTGCTGCTGCCACGCCGCCCCCACACACGTGCTGCCTGAGGTGGACCGCCCCCCGCCCGCCCGCGCTATGCCCCTGCTACGCCACTGGGCTAAAGCCATCGGAAATATGTATTTTCCGATGACTTTAAGCGACCCCAGTGTTTTGGTCATTCGACCCCCACCGGGGTCGCGACCCACAGGTTGAGAACCGCTGTTTTACCACATCTGTAGCATACTGTATTCTGTTAATAACTGATCAGTTAAAATTTTACTGTAATACTTTTTTTTCAGCTGCAGTTGGAAGGAAGAGAGCCACAGTATTCATTACTGATGGGTAGGCGGAGCCCCAGATCAGGATGTTACCTCAGATCAAAAGAGTGATGACTGGCTGGCCCCTCCAGCTCGGGCTCCTCCTACTCAGCTCC
>JARQOD010000007.1:39722866-39753123 GCA_033576555.1 Oophaga sylvatica
ATTCTGGCGGAAAAACCGCAGGCAAATCCGCAACGTGTGCACAGGCCCTAAGTGTTATAGTGTTATTACATTAGGAGGAACATATAATTGAGAAGGGTTGTCTGAGCAGCAAACAATCCCTTTAAGAATGTTGTAGGACATTTTTAACTGCAGTTATACCAGAAGCTGGCACCAAAATTGCAAATTATGGTGGATGCCATATTGCAACTTTTTTTTTCACTGCTCACGCCATTTATCTAAAAAAAAAAAAAAAATCATCAGCGTATAGTGGAAAGAGAGAGGGCCAAGCATGGACTGACAAATTTACTATCTTTTAAGTCAGATGTGTCAGAAATTCAAGTGCAGGTCGACGCCAGCCAATGCTAGAGTTGATGTAATTTTTCTGGCGCTTTTTAAGACAACATCAAGTATTCCAGCTCTCATCTCCCCCACAGGTTACTCATGATAAAACCGCAGCCGTAGTTACCGCAGTCTTGAAGAAATCGGGCTCCTTACCCAATGATCATCTTCTCAATGTAGAAGATCAGAGACTCCTTCTGATGCCTCTCTAATCCCGCCATTGAGCAGTGGAGCAGTTTGATTTCCCTGACACTTCGCTCCCCTTTACTTAATTCTTGGCATTTTCACAGACCGGGAATTGTTACAATACAGTTTCCTTATATACAGGAGGAGCTGCCAATACGTAATATAATGCTTAAATATAGCACGCAGCTATTTTCCAGTATCTGAATCCCCCTGTACCCCAGATGCAGTTTGTTTTACATGAAATAACTGTGCTGTGGTCACCTCCCGGTCTAGCTCGGATCTTCTCCACTGCTTCAATTCTCATTATTGTCTGCCACTCTGATTTCATGTTGGCAGCGCTGCAGCCAATCGTGAGCGGCTCGTGCTGTTAACTTCAGCAGACTGCTGAGCTCACTGATTGGCGCAGCGCTGTGACGGATGTCAGCACTGCAAACAGTAACACATACTGGAGCAGAGGAGAGACTCGGCTCTGGACTCCAGGAGGCGAGTAAAGCACAAGCTTAGGGTAAACATTTTAAATTGGAGTCTAATCATTTCCTGTAAGCCCATGGGCTGCGCGAACTTACATGATTAGTCCTACCATCAATATATAAGAGGTAGAGCGGCGGAGCAGTTCACAAAGGTATTACAAGTGTATCCTCATTTCCACCGTTGCAGAGGTTTTTGCTTTTTGTGCTTGTATGTTTAGACTGCAGTGCATAGAGGGTACTCTTTAGTCCCCGGTTTCTGCTCCGTAGTCAGCACAAACCTTCCTCTTTCCCCTCTTCTTTCCCGGTGTTTACAGCACCATGAAACAGAGCAATCTGACACTGAGACGCAGACTCCAGAGGGCTATAGAGGAATCCCAGTGCACTGCAGCTTTTCTAACCTTTCCACGTCACAAATGACCCAGCAAACACAACTTGTCTCACCACCCGACTTCAGATAAAAGTAAGTATGTGTTACTTGTCCAGTGTGCTAGTAGGTGCTTGAATGTATGTGGCATCATTGCAGCTGCAGCGTAAACAATCAGAAAAATCAAAAGTTAAAATCCATTAAATATATTATACTACTTCCCTAAGTCATTTCTCTATGGCATGTTGTGCACCGCAGGGACCAGGCAGTGCATTATGGTAAATTGTAAGTCTACTTTTCCTTAGTTTAATATAGATAATGAGATCTTGAGTGTTTTTATTAAGCTAACCCTGCAGCCTGTCTGCTTTAGGTTCACTTTAAAGTGTAGCTCCCTTGTCAACCACTTTTTGGTATAAATAATGAAACAACAATTTAATATAGTAACAAATTTAGGCTTCACTCACTGCACATCACAACTTGCATTTCCATGTGGTTATAGGCTTTGTAGGCAGGCATATACAAGGAGCTGCATATGTTGGGGTTTTCACGCCCCCCAAAGTTATGAAAAAGTCAGAACGCTGTGTTTCTCGATACATTGCATGTAAAATATGACATGAATGTAGGCATACACTAACAGAAGTCAGTCCATATGTTTGGGCATGGTTTTTGTTTATGTACTTGACCAGTTTTGTAGCCATGTTTTGATAGAATGGTTGCAAAGGAAACTTTCTCTATTGTGCATGGCATGTGACACTTTACCTTCATGCTCAGTGTGGCCACAGCTAGAGGGTCATTACAGTGAGTTGAGCAAGCAACTTTGGGATTTGTAGTTTAATGACAAAGATTAACGGATCTATTACAAGAAAAGAAGGTAAGTTAATGGCAGAAGTATTCAACACTTACCATTTTATTATTATATTAAAGAAAATGGAGCTGCCACCTTAAAAAGGACCTTTTAAAAAAAAATCTTCATAGCGTCTACATTTTTATCATGCTTTCAGTTTAAATGGGCACACTATAAAAGGAGCTGCAAAGCAGAATAAACCTTGGTCACTCCGTTGCAAAAATATTCCCTTTCCAATAAATTTTGTATGTAAACAGTTAATTTTTCTTTTTTTTTTTTTTTTTTTTTTAAGTCATAATGCAGTACCAAGATTTTACTGGGGGTGTACATCTAAACTTTGACCAATCATAGCAGGCTGTAACACACTGGGGAAAGAAGAACCCTGCCCCAAAATAGCATGACCAAAAGTCGAAGAGTAATGACCTTGCGGAGCTGGCAGCACTTGAGAGGAAAGCTACAAGAAGTGTTTGTGATGAGAATGTAACTCTGTAGCACTGCCACTCTCGACCATACTAACTGTCCGAAAGAGAGCTGTTAGTAAATCACACTCTGCTCTGCTGCGCTCCAGCACATCATCAATGTATAGTGAGGGAAGCAGACCGATTGTCAATGCTATTGTAAGGGTTATGATCTGGTTCCGGTTTCTGACAATGACCAATTATAACAGGCAAAACACACTGGATAAAAAAGTGCATACACACATTTAAATCTCTCTGGTAATGCCCACTTGATAAAAAAAACTAACTGTTTAGGGCCAAATATTTTGATAACTAATATCTCCCACAGCAAGACACAAATTTAAAGCACCACCCAGTGTTTTTTTTTTGTTTTGTTTTTTTTCCTCTGGAGTGATTTCACTAATCTAAACACACTGACCCTAGTAATGTATCTTCATCTGGTATTGCGCTGCTTTGTTCGGTCTTCTGCAGCTTCTGACCTGCCAGATCGCTCCAGCGCAATATCAAAAGCAATGAAACCGGAATACAAATTTGCGGCACATGTAGCATGCAGGTGTACACTCACACTGCCACCAAACAGATAAAACCCAAGAAAAAAACAAAATGAGCAAATGCCCTGCAGTAAATAAATAGCAACAGTGCAGAAAATGGTATAGGGTACTTAGATGACATATTTTTCATCACAAAAACAAAAAACCATCCCCCCCCCCGTCACGGTTAACCCTATTCGGGATGGTCCTCACCTGTTCTATTAAAACTTACCATGTGTTTAAGTGCGGAGAAGGAGTGAGGCCCTGACTAACGGACACCCAGCAGTGTGGAGCTTTTTAAACTTAATGTCCAACTCAAAGAAAGTGGAGGCCATCCCATGTTTCCACATAGTGATGGCAGACCTGTATCCTGTGACCAACAACTCTTTTTACATAAGTTTATGAAAGCCAGAACGAGACTCTCGTAGACTTACATTGGAAACTGTGACCATTACTCTCTGATTTCCGGTCAGTCAGAAGATGGTGGCACAGGACCAGAGCAGCACTGGAAAGCTAAAGACAGCGGCTGTGGATATAATGCTAAGTTCAGGAACCTCCACCATCCAGCGCTGAAATCGAGGGCAGGCAATAACATTGTGCAACCTGCCCAAGAGGTAAGGGGCCCATTTCGACCTCGAACAATTCCTAATATTTTAATTATTACCACATTTTTGACTGCAAAGGGCCCAAATATTTTTCTTGCACAGGGCCCTTTGCAGTCTGTGTCCGCCACTGGCTGCCCAAAAAAAAAACGGAGTGGTGCTTTAAGAAAAACTAACTATGTTATGCTGCTCTGCAGCGCCTTTTACATTGTGAGTCCAGATCCATATAGAAAATATTGGTGACATTGGTCCTCTTTAAATGTGAATGACCTTAAGACGTCAGTGAATCACACACCTATTACAAAGTGGAATAACGTTTGTCTTGGCTCATGCGAGGGTGCCTGGATCAGAGCACAGGAGAGACTTGCAACAGCCCCGCATGAAGACTATTACAAAATGTGCTATAGAGGATCGTCCTCATACAGCTTTTTGGGTCCTCGCTGCTCTTAGTTTATACTGGCTACTTCACAACCAAGTACAATAACATGTGCCTTTTCACATTTTGCTTTTTTTTTTCCCTGTGGTCTCACTGTCAACAAAAAATTGAGGCCTTGCAGCCGAAAGTTGATCATTCAAGTTTGTGTAAGGGTTTTATGAAAAAATGGAAAGCACCTGATGACGAGATGTGCGTCCCGAGTTCAGTGTATGATTTTTTTGTTATTTTATTTATTTATTATTTTTTTTAATACATCAAAAACCGGATGCCACATTTATTAAAAATCTCATACATGGAACAGCACACTAATAATAAAAAAAAACAAAACAAAAAATAGCCTGTACATTTTTAAGGGACAAAAAAATCCCTAATGTGTGAAAGCTCTCCAACTTGTTTCTGATTCTGGATAACGCTGAAGAGACCTCCCTCCGGCAGATGCCTCCCTCCGGCAGATACCTCCCCTCCCGCAGATACCTCCCTCCGCAGATACCCCCTCCGGCAGATACCTCCCTCCGGCAGATACCTCCCTCCGGCAGATACCTCCCTCCGGCAGATACCTCCCTCCGGCAGATGCCTCCTCCACTTGTTTTTATGCCTTGTTTGCACTGCGAAGACGAGCAGGACACTACACATCAGCTTCCCGACTCGATTTGTTGCTAGCCGCTCACATTGTGCCGATGTCGTACTCAATAACTCACTGCATTTAAAAAAAAACCTCTCTATTGGCGACGAAAGCGTTTCCTTCTCTGACAATGTCCAAATATCACTTGCGCTTCTTGTGTGTGCGGTATCTCTTTATGGCAACGTCATATTTGCTTGCTGATGTTCATACGAGCTCTTTTTACTCCTTTGATGGGTATTAGTGACCTCTCTATAATGCATACATGTATGCATAGCGGCTTTTATAAGCAATCGTCTCTTTAAATTTAAAGGGACAAGAATTGCGCATTTAAGTCCTAATAATACATAATATAATAATACTTACCGCCATAAAATTGTTTGTGTGGATGCCTTATCAGATTTGTGAGTGCTCAGTTAGATAGAGTTCAGCAACTTTCTTACTGTATTCTTTGTTATCCTTTTTTTTTTTTTCTAATATCAGCTTGACCATGACTTAAAACATGCCCACGAGCTGCGCCAGGCGGCCTTCAAGCTATATGCATCCCTGGGAGCCAACGATGAAGACATCCGAAAGAAGGTGATCTGGGAGAGGGACGGCCTCCGGTTCGGTCTTCCAGCAGGCAAGGTGTGACACTCACCTGAGAAAAGTCTCCAGGAAGAAACTAACAGTGACTGTCATGTTAAAGCCCAAATCTGCGACCAAGAGGGTAACAGAAAAATGAGTTGCTGATCAATGTTTCTACTGGTAACAGTAAAATAGAGTGACAGCGAGAGTTACTTATGCCTTCTGTGCCCTCCTTTTGGCTTAAACCCTGTACGTGTCGCATACGCCCGTTCAAGTGCACCTTTTACTCTAGAGGTTACGGCATTTAGTACCTCTGAGTGATGACTGTCCAAACCTGCTGCCGCCAGGACAACACTTCCATTTTTTGATAAATATGAACTTGTAAGTTGATCTACCCTGCTGACATTATTTCACCCTTCTCATCCCCAATGGAGGTGTTAGATGAATTTCCCACGACTCGTCTGTGTCTTGTGATGTCACTGATTCATAATAAATTGCTTCCATGTTTATATTGCACAATAAAAATTTGCAAACAAAAAAAAAAGAAACACGACATTTCAGAAATTATCAGTGTTCCTTCAAAAGGTCCATTCATTAATAAAATGTATATGGGGAAGTGGTGATCTAGCTACACTGAACTTCTGGTATTGTAACAGCTGTTTTTTTGGGTATCCGACCCCAATCAATCTGATATTTTTTATCTATCATAAGGGGCACACGTCCTTGTGTGCATGGGCTGGTTGTCACCTCATGGTGGATTTCATAAAGTTAACGCTGTTACTTTTTTTTTTTTGTAGACCAAATTTACATAATGATCTTTATAGCTTCAATCCTAATGCGACAATTCAAGCCTCAGTTTAACCCCTTAAGGACCAGGGTATTTTCGTTTTTTTGCGTTTCCATTTTTGCCTCCCCTTCTTCCACTGCCATAACTTTTTTTTTTTTTTACCGTCAATATGCCATGTGAGGGCTTGTTTTTGCAGACGAGTTGTACTTTTGAATGGCATCATTGATTTTAACCATTTCATGTACTGTAAAAGGGAAAAAAATTCCAAATGCCGTGAAATTGCTAAAAAAAAAAGTGCAATTCCACAATGTTTTTGGATTTTTTATTTACCATGTTCACTAAATGCTAAAACGATCTGCCATTATGATTCCCAGGTCATTACGAGTTCGTAGATACCAAAGATTTCAGGTTCTTTTTATTTTAGTGGTGAAAAAAAAATTACAATGTTTGCAAAAAAAAAAAAAACATTTTCCGAGACCCGTGCATCTCCATTTTTCGGGATTTGGGGCTGGGTGAGGCTTATTTTTCAGCGCCGATCTGTCGTTTTTATGGATACCATTTTGGTGTGTATACGATCTTTGATCGCCCGTTACTGCATGTTTATGCAATGTTGCAGCAACCAAAAAAAAAAACGTAATTATGGCTTTCGATTTTTTTTTTCGCTACAACCACTTACCAATTGGATTAATTCTTTTTATATATTGATAGATCGGGTGATTCTGAAATCGGGGATACCAAATATGTGTATATTTGATTTTTGTTTTATTGTTTTATCTTGAATGGGATGATTTGAACTTTTATAATTTTTTTATTTTTTTAATATTTTTAAAAACATTTTTTTTACTTCTTATTTGCTTCAATAGTCTCCATGGGAGACTAGCACTGCGATCATCCGATCGCACTGCTACATAGAGCAGGGCTGCATCCCTTCTCTATGTAGCAGAAATCTCACTTGCTATGAGCGCCGACTGCTGGGCGGCACTCATAGCTAGCCGCTTTGACAACAACAGGGGTCTCCTGCTGACCCCTGTTGTCATGCCAACGGGCACCAATGACAGAGGTAATGACGCGCTTCCTGCATGTGCATGTAAATGCCGCTGTCAGAGTTTGACAGCGGCATTTAACATGTTAACAGCTGCGGTGGATCGCAATTCCACCCGCGGCTGTTCCGGGCACATGTCAGCTGATCAATCAACTGTCATGTGCCGGAAAAGGTGCGGGCTCATCCCCGGAGCCCGCACCAAACAGGGGCAGGCGTCCAATGACAGATTCTGTCCATCATTGGACGTTAAGGGGTTAAACTGGCTGTAAAGTTTCCAAAATGGTACTTGAAATAGATCAAGCTTAACGCTATGTGCAGCACCCGCAATACTTCGTGTTGCAGTCTATGGTGAAAATCAGGCTGTGGAGTTGGTGTTCATTTGGTGAAGTTTGGTATAAAATGGACCGACTCCTAAAATATATATTAAATTTAGGTTCAGTGCAGGATGTGCCGTAAATGTTTTCATAAAATTTGGAAAGTGATGAATGTCCTATAAATGTCTGTTCTGTTCCTGATCTAAGGATCTTGGCTTTTACACTGTGTGCAGAATTAGGCAAATTAGTATTTTGATCACAGTATGGATAAATAACACGGCACTCAATGAAGCGTATCTGGTGCACAAGTCGGGTTTCCAGCCCACAATCAATAGTAAATGTAACTCGGCACTCAATGTAGATTACGAAGAGATGAGGATGATTGCTTATGATTTCTTTATTGCATCCAAACAAAATAATTTAATATAGTTGAACGTTTTCGGCCCCAAAATAAGGACAACGTCCTCTCAGCAATGGTTCCATGTATCGCAGCTCCTGGTAGCAGCGCTCCTCCATTGCTATAGATTTAGCTCACAGCGCTTTCTCTTTGAACCAGGATCCAGCATTATACAGTGTGCATTATTCGTGGATCTAATAACAAAAATAATGTCTCTTTACAAGTATTTTGCTCAGTTCTAGCACAAATTTTTGATGAAGCTCCTTATTTGTGGGGCCGAAAACGTTCAACTAATTAAATCTATTTTCACAGCAGATGGAAGGAAGAAGACACACTAGTCATTACTAGTGGGTAGGGCGGAGCCCAGATAGGATTGACACCTCAGATTAAAAAGAGTGTTGACCGCCCCTCCCGCTCGGGCTCCTCCTACTCCAGCTTCTCCATCTAAAATTTGAGTCTCAGAGGAAGTCGCTGCTGGAAGCAGCTCCTCAGAAGAATTTTTTATTTTCATCGGACAAGAGACTTGGATCACCAGAAGTGGTCTTGAGGTCTCAGGGTCCAGCGCTGCTGGACCCCCACCTCTCCCTTGGCGGATCTGTATTACCCTGTATGATGGTCCCTGCAGAACCCTGCCGCCCTGGGGGATGAGGATGGCTTCCCTGGCGGGGACGCAAACCGCGCATCTGGGGTCACTGCTTCCCCGCCCTGGGGGAAACGATGGCACAGCGCCACAAACCCCTGGGGTCCCTGTGGCGCTCAGCTGGTGAGTACTCCACATTTTAATAATAATTTTTGTGAGTGCTTCAGCGGCTGCTGCGCAGCCGCTGTTACATGTATACATGTCGGTGACAGAGAGAGAGGAGTTGCGCGCCTTTTATTTGAATTTTCGGGCTCTCTGAGTGCGCACTTTACTGCTGTCTCCATTTCCGGCTTCTCTCATGGAGCGCATCGGAGGCACAGCGCGGCGGCCATTACTGAAGCAGGCTGAAAGCTTCCTCGGGCCTTTCACTCTCCTCCCCTCCTGGCAAGACGCTACACCGCGACCAGCTGGTGAGTCGCTTCTGCCCGTCGGGGCGAAGCTTAAACCCCCTCACCCCCACAGTACGGCTCCTTTCTGAAGCACTAATGGGTGGCAGACTGCGCTGTCCTGCAGCTTTTATCTTATAAGGGGGCTCGCACATCCTTTTCATTAAAGAGGTTGTGGGGAGTCTGCGACATTAACCCTATTAGATGGTTAACCCTTTCAGCGCAAGAAACCAGCAACTACCCGTCGTAGGTCTATTCCAGCTTGGATCAAACATAAAGGGTTAATTATACTGCTGACAATTCTGCTGATATTTTAAATGGACAGCTGGGTAGCTCTCTCCTTTAAGACTTTAACCCTTCAGCGTGCTTGTTTCGTCCACTAAGAAACCACACTTTTTTCTGGTTATGACATTTGTCCTGCCATATACTGTGTGAGGCATGTCGGAAGAAGGTACGCACGTCTTTCAGATCCTCTACAGGATCATCCGGCGTATCTGATACGCAGACCTCGACGGCGTCCACGCAGCGGTCGGAGGTTGCAGTGATGCCAAAATGGATGCCCTCGCTCGTTCTATTGATGGTCTGTCTGACCTTTTAGGTCATTGGGTGTCAGCTAGATCCTCTCATAACAGAAGCGACACAGGCCGTACCATCCTACCCGCTAGCGAATCAGAGGTCTCTGAATGGAATGCGGACAGGGTTCCCCTTCAGACTCAGATGGGGATTATTCCGATTCGGAAAGGAGGATCGCACGGGCATTCTGCCCTTTTTTGGGCCGAACAGAGGCTTTTATTGAGGCCATGAGGGAGGCGTTACAGTTACCGAGGAGTAACTATTGTCCTGGTAAGTCGGCCCGAATGTAATAGGAGGCGCATAAGTCGGAATCTGCATTATCATCTCTGGACGAGCTTAATGGACAGTGGAGAAGGAACGCCTGTGTCCAATAAACGTTTCAAGGGACACGGTTCTTTTGAACTATATCCGTGTTCTACGAGTTGATTGATAATTGGATTCCTTCTCCTGAAGTGGATGTTCCTTTATCCCAGCTTGTAAATCCTCATTACTCCCTGTTAAAGGGAAGGCGAGTCTGCAAGACCCGCTGGACAGAAAAACGGAGATGGCGGCGAAATCCACCTTCGAGGCCGCTGGTCATGGATTCAGAGCGGTGCTAGGATCCATGTGTGCTTGTAAAGCTTCCCAGCTGGTTGGTCCATATACGGACGGCGTGCAAAATAGATCTCCGTTATCCGAGGTAGATGGGCTTCTCGAATTGTTGAGACTGCAGCCCGTATGCTAGTATGCAACTGCGTCACGTTGTCCAGGGCGCAATCCTCGCGGTCACAGTCAGAGAGCACTGTGGCTTAGACAGTGGACCGGGACGCGGTTTCCAAGCAAGGTTTGCTGTCTTTAGCCTACAAGGGTGTCAGCTATTTGGATCTGACCTCACAGAGCTGATTGCCAAGCAAAAGGCAAAGAAGCGCTTTACCGCACGAAGGGCTATGGCTTCTGCGTCTGGCAGGCCTAGTGCCGTAGTGGTCGGCCGGTCCTTTCGTCCAGGGGGACGATTCGGTCAGTCCTCTTGGGGATCGGTCGTCCCTCTTTTTCGAGAAAAAAGTCCTCTCAAAATCCCGCACTCCCCTGGAAACAAAGTTTCCGTCAAGACAAGCGGAACTGACAAAAAGCCCGCTAAGGCGACTGACGCCAGGGTCTCACTCGAGGCTCTCGAGTGGGGGGTCGCCTGCTCCATTCGAAGCGACTTGGTTTTCCCGCGTTCCGGACACCTGTTAACGCGGGTCGGTCGGCAGGCTTATTTCATAGAGTTTTCTTCTCGACCCCCGACAGTTTTTTGCCAGTCTCGCATCCCGTCCGAGCCCGAGCTATTTGCCGCTCTGCTGCAGAGGTCGAATTCCTTCTCGCAAAGGGTGTGGTAATACCAGTTCCGCAGAAGAGGGGAAAGATTTTATTCCACTCTTTTTGTGGTCCCCAAAAAGAGGACAATTTCGCCCTATTCTGGAATCTCAAAAGATTGAATCGGCATGTCCACACCCAAAAATTCCACATGAGTCGCTTCGCTCCGTTGTGGCAGCCCTGTCGCAGAAACGACCTTTTGGTGTCAATCGACATTCGCGATTCTTATTTGCATGTTTCCTTCGGAAGGGCTCACCAGCGCTTCCTTCGTTTTGCCATAGGTCAGGACCATTACCATTTGTGGCTCTGCCATTCGGCTTGGCCCACCCCAGAGTTTTTACAAAAATTCTGGGCCTCTCATGGCAATTCTTCGAAACAGGGGGTTACGATTCTTCCCTACCTGACGACCTTTTGATTGTGGCGTCCCAAAGGAGGAGGCGGGGACGGCTCGCAATCTATCCCTTCAGCTCCGGAGGACTTCGGTGGCGGTCAATTGGGAAGTCTCTCTGGAACCCCCCCTCGCAGTCAATCCTGTTTTTGGGGATGCATTTCGACACGGTACGGCAGTGGTGTCCCCTACCTCCAACAAGCCGCATGTCTCTTGACATGTACAATTATGAAGTCTTCGACAGCAATTCCCTTCAAGTGTATGCCCTTCTGGGTGAGGTGCGTCCATGAGGCACTTCCGTTTGCCCGTTTCATTCCAGGGCACTCCAAAGGCTCAATTTTGATTGTTGGGACGATCGCAGGCTTCGCTGGTTCAGGTCATCAAACTCTCGCAGGGTGCGAGAATCCTAGGATGGTGTTACTCCAGGAGCGTTACCCGGAAGTCTTTCCTCCCCCCAAGGTGTCGGTCATAACCACCGATGCCGCATGACGGGCTGGGGGGGGGTCTGGAACGTCCTCGGATTCAAGATATGGGCTCGAAGAGTCTTTTTAAACCCATCAACATCCCCGGAATTGAGGGCAATTTTCCTTTGCCTCCAACACTGGACGGTCCCTTTTAGCGGTCTGCCAGTCCGAGTGCAGACAGACAACGCGACGGCGGTCCGATATCAACCACCCAAGGCGGGACGAGGAGTTCCAGGCTCATGGTGGAGGTGTCTCGGATCCCGATTTTGGGCCGAACCAGAGTGCCAGTCCCTCTCTGCACCACATTTCCAAGGGGTTTCAAAAACACGGCGGACTTCCTCAGTCCCCCGAGAAAAATGGATCCCGGGGAAAAGGGGTCTTCATCCGGGGATTTTTGCACGCGTGCTCCCTTGGGAACTCCCCAATATTGATGCATCCAGGTTCACCAAGTTACCGACCTTCATGTCCAGGTACAAAGGACCCGAAGGCGTGGCGTGGGTGCTCTGGTGGCTCCGTGGGACCAATTCGACTAATCAGTGTTTCCGCCGATACTTTACTTTTTGGGGTCGGGGCCCCCCCCCCCCGGGAAAAACCCCCCCGGGCTTTTTGCCCCCCCAAAATTTGGCCCCAAGGGGAGGACGTGGTTCCGACATGTTGCGTTTTGCGGCCCCCTCCATTCCCCTTTTTCCCCTCTTCCCCCCGAACCTTTAAAAACCCAGGGGTTTTTTCGTCCCCGGGACTTGAAGTCTCCTTTTGGGGCGGGGCCTTGAATCGAAATATTGACCCGGGGGTTTTTCAGCCAATCATTGCCATTGCAGTCCCAGGGGGGGGGTACAAATTTTTTACAAAAATTTTTGGAACCCCTTCTTTTCGGGGTTTGGGGGTTCTTAAAAAAACCCCCGAGGTTTTTTCCCCCATTCCCCAATTTTTTTGGGCCCTTTTTCTGCATGGGCTGGACGGGGTTTGGCAGGAGAAATCTGAAGGTCAGGTTTTCTGCTTGTCCTTCCTTGGGGGAAAAGGCTATCGCCTCGCGGGGGAGTGGTTTTTTTTTTGGGGGAAAAAAAACCCCCGTCGTTCCGCCGGGGAAAAGGGCGCCTCTGCCCCTTTGGCCCCCCTTTTGTCTTGGAGGCTCTTCAACGGGCCCTTTTTTGACCCTAGGGAAACTGCTACCTTTTTTATTTTTTGGGAAAGGGTTCCCTTTCCCTTTCCCGTCACCTCTTTAAAAAGGGTTTCTGTTTTGGCAGCTC
Organism: Oophaga sylvatica; assembly: GCA_033576555.1. Classification (NCBI taxonomy): domain Eukaryota; kingdom Metazoa; phylum Chordata; class Amphibia; order Anura; family Dendrobatidae; genus Oophaga; species Oophaga sylvatica. The sequence goes on from JARQOD010000007.1 coordinate 39,735,855, forward strand.
ACCCTGCTGCCTCCCCCCCTTGGGGTTTTAAACCCATCAGTAGGCCGCAGGGGGGGCATTTTTCACCAAAGGGGTGTCGAAATTTTTGTTAAACCAAAATTTTTTTTTCCCCTTTTTTTTGCCCGGGGCCCGAGGAAAAAAAAGGGGAACGGGCTTTGCACACATTGGGGATTTAGGGGGGGCCTGAAGTTCTATTTGTTTTTTTAAAAAAGGTTTTGGGGGAATTTCCAGACCCCTTTTTTTGGTTGTTTTCCGGGGGGGTCTAAAAGGGTCAACGACCCCAAAAGGACTCAAGCTCTTTGGTTTGGGGGTCTTTTTTTTTGGGGCTTACCGTTTTTAAAGGCAACCCTTTTGCCCTTAAATTTTTGGGCCCAAAACCCCGGGGGGTGGGCTTCAGGGGGGCCTTTCATCAAGGGCGGGGGCACCAGCTCTCCCGAGGGGCGATTTGGGCGCCCCGTCCACACTTTTAAAAAATTTTTAAAAAGGTGGACGTCAGTGTTTCCCTGAGGGGCCCTTAGGAGGGGGGGCCCCCTGCAGGCGGCTTTTTTTTTTAAAGTTTTTTTAACTTGTATTTGGCGCCGTTGCGATTTTAAAGGGTTTTTGGGTTTTTCTCCCTTTTTTTGGTTTTTTTTCCCCCCCCTTTAAATTTTTGGGGCTGTTTTGGGGAAACGTCCCATTTTAAGCTAGTGTGCCCTCCTTTCCTTCCATCGGGTGGAAAGACGGATTTTGGAAGAATTTCCCTTAAAATCCTTTTCAGCAAAGGGAAAGGGGAAGAAGACCGCCCCCCTCCCATGCAGAATTGTGTTTTTGTTTTAGATCGGCTACCCTTCTCGATAGCGTTTAGGGGGCGAGGTCGGCGCCTAACCTCTGTTCCAGCATCGCCAGCTCCCTTGGTCAGGTCCTAAAATTTAAGAAAAAAAAAACCAAACTGGGGTTTCTTTTTTTTGCATGAAAAACCTTATTTTTGTTTTTCTCTGAAGTCCTTCAGAAGGGGTTAAATTTTCCGCTGGTGATTTTTTTGGGTCTTCCTTAGCTTTGTACGAAATGGAAAGCTGGGGGAGGAGCCCAGCTGGGGGGGCCCGGGGAACATTTTTTTAAAAACCGAGGTGCAATCCATTGGGCTCCCCTACCCCCTAGAAAAGACAGTGTGTCCCCCCTTCCCCTTTTTCCGAAAAGGATTTTACGGGGAATTTTTTACCAAAACCGCTTTGGGTTTTGGGTTTAAATAAAAAAAATAAGCTCCCCCTCATCTTTTTAAAAAACCTTTTAGTGCCAGTTTTTTTACTATTGATTTTTTTATCCATAAAACCTTTTTTTTACATGTTTTTCCCACCCAAAACTGTATAGGCTTAAAGCCAACTCCCCAATTTTTAAATCAGGTGATTTATCTCTGAATAAAAAAGGGGGGTGGCTGTGACATCAACACCCTATAAAATGTGATTTTAAATTTTAGGAATTCCTTTTTTGGAAAAAGGGGGCAAAGAGAGAAATTTGGGGGGGGGCCTAAAAAGTAAAAAAAATTTTAATGTTTTTCAGAGGATGCCGTCTTTAAATTCCCCAAATTTTTTTAAATTCACGGGGAAAAAAAAAGCTTTCAGGCAAAACCAAAAAGGGGGGGGAAAAAGTGTTTTGATAAAAAAGGGGAAAAAAAACTGCCCATAAAATTTAGGAAAAAAAAGCGTGAAGCTGCCAAAGCCATTTGCCACCAGTTTTGCCAAATATTTAGAGCTGAAAATTTTTACTGAGTATCAAAAGAAAAAGGGGGTTTGCCATACTCAGGACATGGCCAAGGTAAAAGGGAAAAAAAAACGACCCCCCTTTAAACAAAAAAATAAATAAAATTTCAAGACTGGGCCAAAAACCTTAAGACTTTTTTTTTTAAGGGTTTTTTGATGTTAAAAAGTCCCTTTGGGGGGGGCCCAGAGGATGGCCCGAGGTTTGGATAAAAAAAAGGGGGCAAAAAGCTCCACTCCGCCCAAAAGACCCAGAAAGGGGGGGTGGGGAAATTTTAGGGCTGGTATAATTAAAGATAACCTTGGGGGCCCTTTGGGGGGTTTGAGGATGGAGTAAGCCAACCCCCAAACCCCTACCCCAAATTTCCCGGAAGCACCTCTCAAGCTGGTACGGAAGAAGTCGTATCGCCAAGAAAAACTGTTTTCCCCATCCCCTTTTTTTGGGGGGACACAAGACCATGGGTTTTTAGCGTGCCACAGAGGAAAACAAGCAATACAAAGAAAAAATTTTTAACTCCCCCCTCTAAAAACACCCTCTGTTGGCCAATCCTGAACCAGTTCTTGCTGGTCTGTGGGAGGCCTAGGCCCCGGGCTTCAGACCCCATTTTTTCTTTTTTTTTTACCTTTTTTTTTTTTTTTGTTTTCCCTTACGAAGGGGGGAAAGGGGACTTGTAGGGAAAAGGGTCCAACCCCCAAAAAAAACCAAAACGGGGGCATCGTGGATGTCGTTTCCACGCCCCCTCCGCACCCCCCCCGGGGGGGAAAAACCCCCCTTGAAGGGGCCGCCCTCCCCAAAAATACCCCTCTGTGAGCGTGTTTTGGGGCGTGGCCCCATGGGGGATACACCTCCCCACCTCTCCTAAAAGGGGGGCGGGGGGGAGACATTTAAGACCCCTCCCCCCCCCCTATCAAAGGGAGGGTGGTTTGGGGGAAGTCCCACATCTGCCTACCCCCGCGGACCCCCCCTTTTTCCCCCCCCTTGGGTTTTTCCCCTCCCCGCATGATGAGCACCTATATCGGGGCCCCTCCGCAAAACCTTTTTTCTATTGCAGGACGCCGTCCCGCACCGCCTCGCGAAACCCCCCCCCCGCTTCAGCTCGCGCCGCGGCCTTTTATGTCGCGCGGGGCCCTCCTCCATCGCGCCGAAACCGGAAATTTGGGTCCCCGGCTTCCCCGGGATAGGCCGAAAACTTAAATTTAACCCCCCGGGGGGGCCCCCGGGATGGGCCCCGAGCCAAAAATTTTTAGCCCCCTGGTCAGGCCGGAAAACCTCAATGGGGTGGGTTTGGCCACGGACCCCGCCCACATCGCCGTTTTGGGGCCGGGCTTCAGCAAAAATTTGGTTTTTCCCCCTCCGTTTCCCCCCTCTTCCCCCATGCTTTTTGGCCCTTCTCGTTCATACAGAAGCGTTTTTGGGGAACTGGGCGCCATCTTTTTGGAGGAAAAAGCGCGCAGCCCAGTCCCCTTTTTCCCCTGATTTCAGACGGGGGAACCGGGTTTGATAAAACGCGCGAAAGGCTACCACGTTTGACTCTTCCCCCGGGGGGGCGGCTCACAGGTGCAAAAAGTCCAATCAAAAGGCTTTAAAAAGGCGGACAAAAACAAAAACCGTATAATCCCGCCTGCGCTAAATGAAACGTTTCCCCTGCCGTCTAAGCAGGGTTTTTCCCAAAATTTGTGCATCATTCCCAAGGGCCCACGCTTTTTCCGCTCGGGCCCCCCCACAATTTTTTCAGGCCCCCCCTACCTTTTCCGTCCCAATACCGGGTCCTCCGGGGTGCCGCGTTTCTGGCCAGTCCTATTCTCTGGGGGGCCTTTTATCCCTTCCGTGGCCCTCTTCTACCGGGGCCCCCCCCTTTTCCAAAAAGGGGGCCCCGTTACCTTTCAGAGGGGACCCATCAACAGGGCCAAACCCACGCTTCAGCCAAGCGGTCCCTAAAAAACCCGCCATAAATGCACTCCCAATCCATCTAGGGGTTCGGCGGGGGCGAGCTCAGGCTTTTCCCGCTCCCCCTCCCCGAGATTTTTGGATCATGTTTCTGATACTTTCGGAAAAAGGTGATGCCCCCAAAATTCACCAGATTTTTCAAGAGTCTCAAAATTCTCTCATTGACCCTTAATAAAATCCCCCAAGCTAAAAAAAACCCGGGTCTAAAACCCAATCATCAATCTCTTTTAAAAGAGCCAAACGCCCCAAAAAAAAGGGTTTTTTAAAAAAACCCCCCAAAATTCGGACTTTTTTCGGGGCATAGTGATCTCCAAAAGAAATTTTTCGGAAATGAAGTTTTTGAAACCGATACCTTTTTTTGCATCTGTAAAAAAGAGTGGGGCAATCCCCTTTTGTAGACCCCCAGTAAATCGCTTAGTTCAAAAACCCTTCTTCTGTTTTCAGATTTACCCCTTAGGAATCCCTAGATAAACAACGACAATCTCGCCAAATCGATTTTCCAAAAGGGGGGAGGCATCTCCCTTCCCCTTTTCGGCACCTGGGTAAAAGGGCCATTGCCGGGGGTGAAATCGTTAAAATCACTAGGATACCTTTTCCCCCCGGCACGAAAACTGGCCTTCAATTAAAAACCCCCGGGAGGGGGACTACAGGGTTTTAAGCACCCTAGAGCAGCCAAAAACGCTGCACCCCACCCCAATGCTATCGCCATGGGGGGGGCCCCCTTTTGGGCCCCCCAAGTGGCGTGCAACTCGCTTCAAAGAGGAAATTGACTTTGCTGCCTTAACTTTCAGGGGGTCTCTTTGGAAAAACTTTTAACAAAATTTTTTTTCCCACCTACAGGGGGCAAAAGTAAAAATTTTTTTCCCCAAACAGAATCCCCGGGGGTTTCTCCAAAACCAAAATCTTTTCCCCCCCTTTTTTTCTCCTTAAATCTGCCTCGACCTCACTCAGCACCCCGTTTTTTTTTGCAGAGACATTTTATTTAAAGGTAGCTGAGGGGGGCAGGGAAAAAAGGAAATCAACCCCCAAAAAAATTTGGGAAAAAAAGAGATTGCCCGTACCCGACTAACCCCCGAATAAGGCCTTGGAGCGTTCCTACTTGGGGGAGAAAGCCTCGTCACAGCCTTTTAAAAAAACCCACACTAAAAAATAAAAAGAAAGCTATCTCCCCCACAAACCCCCCAAAAAAATTTGAAAGCCCCCCAAAAAGAATGGGGGGTTAGAAAAAGGGGGAAATACTGACACAAAAAAAAATTTTTTACAAACGCGGGGGGCCCCAAAATACTAAATAAAAAGGACGGGGAAAAATCCCCTTTCTGCAATTTCCCCAAAAAAACCCGGGAAAAAAACCAAAATCTACAATTTCAAAATCACCTGGATCCACGACCTCTTTCCACCTAAATTAGTTTTTGGGGGTAAAAAAAAAACCCGCCACGAAAAAACTGGAAAAAGCAAAAGTACAAAACCAGTGGCTTTAAAAAAATGAGAGGGCCCAAAAACCCCCGGGGGGGGCCCCCAAAAGGGGGCCCCCCAAAAAGTGCGGCCAAAAAACAAAAAAATAGAAAAAAAACAAAATAAGAAATTGTTTTTTGATAGCGGGAAAGCAGACACCACGCGGGGTAAAAAGGGAAACTGGAAAAAGGATTCAGACAAAACCTTTTACCCCGGGGGAAACCCAAAAAGGGAAAATTTTTTTCCCCCAAAAATAAGACCAATCGTAACACTTTTTTTCCCAGTCCTCAAAATCCTCACAGTACTTTTTTAAAACCACCGGGAAGGCCCCCCTCTGCTCAAACCCCATCTAAAACCCCAAATTAAAAAAAAAAAAACCCCCCCCTTTTGAGGGGGGTCACCAAACCCCCCTTTTGAGCAACCGGGTCGGTCAGATTTTTCCTATGTTTACCAGGGTAAGTCCCTGCTGGATGCCCCAAGCAAACACCCAAGAATTATTTTCCCCCGCCAAAACCCCCCCCTTTAAAAACCCAAATAGGATCTTCGTCAAAAAACAAACCCAAATTTATTTTTTCACCACATACTCCAGTCCCCCAAAACCAAAAAAAGGGGGCAGGGGGCACAGCAGAAAAACCATGGCTAAAAAACCCTTTTTTTAAAAAGGGAAATTGGGAACATTTGGGGGTTTTTAAAAGTCCCGGGAAAAAGCAAACGAAAAAAAACGGATTAATAATTCCATGATCTTTAAGGCCAATGAACCTAGTTTAAAATTTTTGGGGGATGTTTCCCCCATGGGGAAAATTTTTTTGGGGGAAAACCCAAAACCCCAAATCCCCCCACTTTAAACCGGGGGGCCATCAGCCCCAAATCCCCCTTTACAAACCGCGGGGCCTTCTCCTGAGAGGGGGACAACCCCCCCCTACCTGCCCCAAAAACTCGCATCGCTCAACAACAATCAACCCCCGGGCAGACAGAACCCCGTTGTCCTAAAAAAACGGGGGGAAACCCGAATACAGAAAAACGGAACTTCAAAAGTGCAGATAGCCCTATTTTTAAAAGCAAACTCACCCAAAGGCAAAAAAGAGACCCAGTCATCCTAAATCACAAAAAAAACATCTTAATAAGTCTCCTTTGGGGGTTTGTTCCCCTCATTTGACCTTGGGGTCGGGATGAAATCCGGGGAAAAAAAGACAATTAAAAACCCCCCTTTAGAACAAAAAAGCCCCCAAAAAATTTTGGGAAAAAAACTGGACCCCCTTGTCAGCACAATGTTCTCGGGAAAGCCGTGTAAACGAACCACGTCTAAGGAACAAAAGCCCCAATTAGAGGGGAAAAGGGAACTTGGGGGAAGGGGGAAGATTATCCCTTTTGAAAACCTACCCCCAAAAAATTTTTCCGATGGGGGTCTTTTCCGAGAAACAGAAGTGGGGAAAAGAAATCCAAAAATATGGCCGGGCCCTTTGGGGGACGGGGAAGGGGATAAAAAAACACTAGAGGAGAAGGGGGTTGGACGGAGAAAATCCCGCGGGGGCACAAATTCCCCCGACATCACAACAAAAGGCCCCAAAAAACCCGGGGCAAAAAAATCTTGGGGCCCCAAAATTTTTTCCGGGGGTTCCCCCAAAATCGGAACAAAAAAATTCCCGACAACACAAATCTTTTTCCATTGGGGGGACCCAAAAAATTTTTTCCCAAAAGGGCCGCTCGGGCCTATCCCCTGACCCCCCTCCAAGCAATTTTTAAAATTTTTGGCCCAGGGGGGGGAAAAAAACACAAACCCCCCCAAAAAAAAAAGGGGGGGGAAAAGCTAGGAGATCCGAAAAAAAAATCCTCGAGGGGGGATCCCCTTAACTTTTTTTTGTCCCCGGAAGAAAGGAAACCACAAAATTAAAAGGGAAAAACAAGGCCCACCGGGGCCCGTCTGGGGTTGAGTCACTTGGCGTTTTTTCCCAAAAGAAACCCGTTCTTAGGCCCCGGGGGGCCCCCACCTATTTTGGGCCCCCCCCTCAATTTTTCCACCTTCAAAAACCCACTTTTGGCCCCAAAAACTCCCATTACCCACGTCATAATTTCGTTCCTAGAGAAAATTTTCGGAGAAAAGGCAAAGGGTTTTTTTTTTGGGTCTTGATCTTTTTGGGACAAAACGGGACCCGCCCCAATTTTTTAGGCCAAAACCCCCCCCCGAAAAGGGAGAGAAAATCAGGCGCGTAAACAGGGGCGAATGAATCTCGCTTAAGTTCCTGAAAGCAAGGGTGCCTCGGGGGCCAATTCACCACATCAAACCCCCTTTTTTGGGCAAATCATTAATGGTTTAAAAAAAAAAGGAAATTACCAAAAAAATTTACGAAAAAAAATTGGGAAAACCCAAAAATCTCTGAAGACCTTTTTAAAAAAAAAAAAGGGTTCCCCCACGATGGCCTGAACCCCTTTTTTCCCGGGGGCCCCCTTTAATACAAAATGGGGGGGAAAAAGAACCCAAAAGAGATTTTTTTCCCCAAAAAAAAACTTTTATCCCCCTTTACAAACAGAGCATTCTCTCCAAAAAAACGGGGAAAAAAGTTCGAACTGTTTCACAAAAGACCCCGTCATTTTGAAAAAAAAAAAAGAATCAAACCAAAAAAAAAATCAAAAACTTGTCCCCAAAAAACCCTAAAAGTCATTTAAAAGGCGGGGAAAAGGGGAAAGGGGCATTTGTACCCCCAAAGGGGGGGTCAAAGGTTTCTCAAAATGCCCTTCGGGGGGGTTAAAGCCCTCTTCCTTTTACCCCCCTGCTTAATGCGAAAAAGGTTTTTAAAAAAACCCCCGGGGTTTAAATTTTGGGAAACCAAGTGCGTTTTTCCCCGGAAAACGGGGCAAAATCAAGGGTAACGGGTTTGATTTCACTAAAGTTCAAGGACGTAATAAATACACGGCCTTAAAAAAACCCCATTTTTTTTGGCCACAAAGAAAAAACCGGCCCCAAAGGGGGGGAAAGGATGGTTGAAAACCCTTCCCAAATTTTTTTCCCCTTGATATAAGACCGCATAGCGTCTTTTTCAGGTACAGATTTTTAAAAAGGGCCCCGGGGGAATTTTCCCCCGGGCCAAAATTCAATACGCATCATACTCCTAGGGGGAGGAAAAGGTGCGATTTACTTTCCAAAACACATCGAAAAATCAAACAAAAATCAGGAACTTTCCTCAGGGGGGGGGGGAGGCAGAAAAAACGATTTGGGCCAAAACACATTGGCACCCCAAAAACGGTTACAAAACACAGTTTTCCCCCCCCAAAAAACAGATTATAGACGTAACCAAGGGAAACCCGCACTAAAAAGTCATGCAGTTTAAATTAAAACCCCAAAAAATTTGAGCACCCCTGGTGATCAGGAAAAACCCTTTTATCACCGATAAAAAGGGGGTTTTTTCCCCACCCAAAAGGGGGGAGAATGATCCCCGAAAGGGGAAAAACTTCTAAAGGGGTTAAAAGGGGAAAACCCCCCAAAATTTTTGAAAAATCAAACCCCTATTAATAGCTGCCCCAAATCAACAAAAAGGCCTGAGCAGAAAAGGGAGGACAGAGAGCATACGAGTGACAGTTAATAAAAACTTGTTGAAAACCCCCAAAAACGAGCGTGCAAAATGCTTCCCGCGGGGGGCAGCCCAAAATGCATGAAGGCTCCCCACATAAAAAAAAAACCCTTTGCGCTTTCGAAACCATACCTTGCCCCAACACCACTCCATCACACTGTTTGGGGGCCAGAAGCTGGCTAAAAAGGGGCAAACCACTCCCCCGCTTTTTCTCCCTCCGCAAACCTGAATTTGAACCCCCAAAATGACATAAAAATTGCCCCCAAAGGGGGGGGACAGGGAACCCCACCATAACCCCTTTTAAACTTATCCGACAGCCCCCTTCCCGGGGAAAAGGGGGGCCCCAAAAAAAAAACCCGTCGTCATTCCTTTTGGGGTCAGGACGCCCCCCTACGGAATCTTGACATATAACCAGCGCACCCAACCCCCTTTTTTTTAAAAATGCCAACAAGGTTTTTTCAGTTTGTCAGTGACTTGGGCCATCTAAAATAACCCCAAAGCCTGAAAAAAGAAAAAAACCACCTCAAAACAACCCCCGGTAGGGGGGAAAAACCCCCCCCCCGGGGGATCCCCCGCCCCGGGAAAAAAGATGATAATTTGAACCTGCTGCGGGGTTTTCCCCTGAGCTTATTTTTAAAAAGGGAAAAAAAAATTTACAATTATTTTGAAATTCAAAACTTCCCCCCCCAAAAAAAAACAAATCGGGGGGGGGATCCTGGGTTCCAAAGGGGGAAACCCCTACAAATAGCAGCAATATAAAAAACCCCTCAGGGGCAAGTTTGAAACAGGGGCCAAACAACGGGAAAACTTTTTTGGGGGAAAAAGACCCCCCCCAGAAACCCAAGAACGGGGGGAAAAAAAAAAAAAAAAATGCAACAAACAGAAAAATATCTTACAATTTTTTTTCCCCTTCAAAATTTTTTTCCCTTTTGATACCATACAATTTTTAGGGCCCGGGGGAAACGTTTTGTTTACGGTTTGCTGAGGAGTGCAGGAAAAAAGGAAATACACCCGGCATTTTGGGAAAAAATTAAGGGGGGCAGTACCCTTTCTAACCACCGCAACTAGAGCGCCGTGGAGCGTTTTCCCCGTTGGCCTAACCCTGTCCCCGCCTAAAAACTAACACACTAAAATAGAAAAAGGAAAGCTATCTGCCCTTTCAAACCCCCCAAAGATAATGAAACCCCAAAAAATGTAATGGGGGTTAGACAAAGGAAATACTGACACAGAAAAAAAAAAAAAAGACAAACGCTGGGGGGGGCCCCAAAAAAAACTAAAAAAAAAAGGCAGGAAGGTACTTACGCAATCCCAAAAACCCGAAAAAACCAACTCTACAAAAATTTAAAAAACACCCGAGATTTACACACCTCTACCACCTAAATTTTTTCCCGGTTAAAAAAAAAAAGCAAGGGAGGGAAAAAACTGGAAAAAAAAAAAAAACAAAACACATGGCTGAACTAAAATGAAGGGCCCAAAAACCCCCGGGGGGGCCCAGAAGGCCCCCACAGAAGTGAGGGGGAAATGCAAAAATATAGCAAAAAAAAAAAAATAAGAAATTGTCTTATCTGTAAACAGAGAAACAACACGACACACAGCTACAAGGGAAAAAAAAAGAAAGGGTTAAACCCCCAACAATTGATCCCCCAAACCCCCGGGGGAAAATGATTTTTCCCTTTTAAAAAAGACCAATCATAACCCCTGATTCCCCCCCTCACAATCCCACTAGTCGCTTGAACCCCCAAAAAGGGGGGGGTTTTTTTCAGAACTCTCTCAAAAAAAATTCCAAAAACGGGGGGTCAAACCATTTTCAGGTCCCTCGCCGGAAAAAAGAAAACCTCAGGGGGAAATAAGAGTTTCCCCCCTCGCAAATTATCCTCCCAATGACCCCTTTTCTGGGGACGGGGGCCCAAAAAAGGGGGCGGCCGCCTATCCCTTTTTTTCGGGTCCCGGGGTGGGCCCCCTTCAAGACCGGGGTTTTCCCAATCTTGTACACCCCCGGGAAAAAATCGAATTTTTTTATCTCCCCCTCCAAGGGGTTTTTTTTTTCCAGTCTCGCCCCCCCAAAAACCAAGGATCCGCAATTTTTTTCTTCAGCTCTAAATATTTTGTACCACGGGGTCATCGTCCCATTTTCCCCCAAGGAAAAAATTCAAAGGTTTTACTCAAACCTCTTTGGGGGTTCCCAAAAAGGACGGCTCCTTTTTGGGCTATTCTGGACCAAAAATTTTTTTGAACAAATTCATCAATCCGCCTTTCAGAAGGAATCCCCCGTTCTGTTGCATCTCAGAAAAAAAAGAATAAAGGGGGTCTATCGAAAAAAAAGGGGATGCTACTTACTTTTTCCCCGATTTTCAAAAATAAAAAATTTTTGGGTTTTTGCAGGGAGAGGATCATTTTCATTTCCGCTCTCCCCTTCCCGGACTCGCAACCCCCCCCAGAGAAATTCACAAAAGTCATGGCGGCCGCCAAAAAATTTTTTAACTCTGGGGTGTGGGTCCCCCCCCGGCCGGGTGCCCCCCAAAAAAAAGGGGCCCGCTTTTGGGGCCTGCGCGAGGTGTCGAGATCCCTATTGACTCTCTCTCCCCCCTCTTTGGTTAGTAAATTTGGACAAAATCCTCTCCTATTCCCTCTGAGAAAAATTCCCTTTTTGGGGGGAATATTCGGGGACCCCCCCCAAAGGGGGTTGGGGTCTCCCCCCCCCAGAGAAATTGTTCTCTAGGCGAGGATGCTCCTGTTGTCTCTGGGCCTCCACTTCTGCGGCCGCCATGCCCCCCGGGGGGAAGGGGGTACTTCCTCGGGAGAACCGTTTCCCCAGTTCCTTTTTCCCCGCCTCTTAAAACAAGCTAAAATCGTTGGGCGGAACCCAGCGTCCAAACCCCTTTTTTCCCCCCGTTTTTCTCCCAGAGTCAAACCCCCCAAAAAAAGGGGGGCAAATCTTCATCGTAAATAAGGGGAAAATTTTTCTGCCTTCCATTGGCGGGGGGTGACACCGATCCCCGCCCTTTTTGGAATGGGGGCGGTTTTCCCCTTTACCAAAACAGCTCAACCCCCGGGGGTTTTTCCCAGAACCCGTCTCCCGTTTCAACATTCTGGAGATCGGGGGCTATCAAACAAACCCCTCCTCATTTCCTAACTTCTGTGGGGCCCCTTTCCCGGCCTTTCCAAAAACCCCAAACCCGTGCTACAAAAACCTCCCAGGGAGCACTCGGAGCGGAACGCAAATCCGGGGTTTAAACATCCTCGGGGCCCCGGGGAAACCGCCGCCCACCCCGGGGTTTACACCCCGGAGTGGAAAATTTGGGGAAAGGCCGACTTCCTCCGCCAATTTTTGACTCAGGGAGTGGTCCCTTCACCCAAAAGTTTCAAAACCCCATTTCCCAAAGCGTTGGGGACCGGGGGGGGTTTCCCCCGGAAACCCAGATTGAACCCAAAATTTCGACTTTCAAAGTCTCCCCCCCCCATTAGCCATCCTCATCGCTACCTCCCTTGGAAAAAATTTTTCCCCTTTCCCCTTTAAAACTTTTCCCCCCCCTTTTTCCCCTTAAAACCCAAAGGGGGTTGGAAAATCGGGGAAGGCGCCTCTCATTCGGTTTTGGGCCCCGGGGACGGGCCCGCCGCCCTTTGGGAAATGGGGAACAGTGCGCGGCCCGCAAAACCCCCCTTTGGGGAAATTCCTATCACCCGGCCCTTTTTTTCACGGGGTCCAATTTACCATCAAAATTCGAAACGTTTTGGAATTTTTTACGGTAGGCCTTTAAACCGGGATTTTGGGTTTCGGGGCTGGTTTCTCCAAAAATTTGTTTTCCAATGGTCAATCCCCGGAAACCGGTTTTCCCCCCCATTTATCATCGTTTTGGGAAAAACCCATTTTTTTTTTGGTGAAAGGGGCAGGGGCTTTTCCCCCCTTTGGGGTTTTTTTTATCCTTCCTTTCGGGAAATTTTTTTCCAAGCAGGAATGGACTGGGGGGGGAGCCTCCATCCCTAAAGGGGGAATTTCCGCTTTTTCCGCCCTTTTTCCAACAGGGGCCCGCATCTAAGTCTCAGTCGGGCCTTTTAAACCGGGGTTCACATCTTGTTTTCCCCCCCCCCCAAAGGCCCCTTTGGGGGCCCGGATCTTAATCTGGGTTTTCATGCCTTACAGGAAACCCCCTTCCCAAACCTTTGCCAGAATGCCTTTAAACGCTTCTTTCCTGGGAAGGGGTTTTTTTTTATGGGGATTATCTAACGACGGGGGGCGGATTGGGAGCTTTTTCTTTTAAAAACCCCCCTTTTTTATTTTTCACCAGGACAAGGTAGTCCTTTGGATTCTCCTTCTTTTTTTTTAAAGTCGTTTCGGATTTTCAAAAAAAAGAGGAAAAAGTCTTTTTCCCTTTTGGCCCCGGGGCCCCATTCACCGTACTGAAAAAACCCTCCACCCCCTTGGGTTTGGGGGGCCTCCGAAGGACATTTTTAGAAAACCCCTTTTCCCCTAAATCGGGCGCCCTTTTGGCTTCCGGAAAAGCAGACAGTGGGCTTCCGCTTCCAAAAAGGGCCCCTTTTGCCCCAAAGGGGGCGTTCAGCGTCCCCAAAAGGGGGGTCGTTAAAAGGTCACCCATCCCGTGGGTTTTAAAGGGACCTCCCCCCGATCTTGGGGCCTCCTGGGCCCCCTTTGGCATCGGGGTCCCGGGCCCGCAAGTGTGAAAGGGTGCGACTTGGTCCCCGTCTTTATACTTTCGTCAAGCATTAAACCCAAAAAAATGCTAAGTTTCTTTTTTGCGGGGTTGGGGGGGCCCAAAATTCCCCAATAACTTTTCGCATCGTAGTTTTCCGTTGACTTTTAAAAAATTTTTTTTGCATGTGGGCATGAGGCTTCAAACTTTATGGCTTCCCCAAACCCGGGGGTGCTTTGGACGTCCCCATGGCTTGGCCCCCCCAAAGGGGGGAGGGGAGAAAAGGAGTTTTTTTTGTGTACTCAACGAAAAAACCTTTCCCCCAGAGCTCGGGGGGAACGCTCCCATTTTTTAGCCGTACCTCTTTTTTTTAAATTTTTTTGACTATTGCACTTTTTTTGAGCTCCTACTGTTTTGGGCCCCCAACTTTCGGGGTTGACCCAAAAAGGGGTTCTGCAGGAGGAGGTTTAAAACTTTGGGGCTTTTTTGCTTGTGTCCCCCTAGTGGCACACATAACACCAGGGTCTTGGTCCCCAAACGTCTCGGGGAAAAGGATTTTACGGTGGTACACAAAAATCTCCTTTTATGCAGAAAAGCCCAAATCACATCATCCAAATACTCCACACGTGGCGGGCCCCAAAAAACCCTAAAAAAAGAAAAAAAAAAGACATCCCCCCCTTTTTTTCACCTGACAAACCCCCAAAAGGGGAAAAACCCCGTTTTTCCCCTTTTAAAAAAGTGAACTACAGGGGGGGAAAAAAGCCCAAACCTCTCGAACAGTGTCGGGGGGCTGTGGTGGGGGCTGCAGAAAATTTTTAATCGTAAACAGACAAGCAATAACAAAAACTAGGATGAAGGTTTTTGGGTTTCACATAAAGAAAGGGGCTAATTGGCACGATTTTTTTTGTTTTGAATGTCAAAATTTTAAATGTTTTTTTAAAATTTTTTGTGTTAATTGTTTCCCCGGGGGAAAATAAAAAAGGAGAGGCCTTTTTTTTGGCTCACTCTCTCAAATGAACGGGGCAAAACAGATTAAAAAAATTTTCCCCCACCTCATTTTTAAAAACCCCCCCCCAGCCAAAACCATAAAATTTAATGGCTGCTCGCTTTCCCCCGCCCGCACCCGGGGGCCCTTTGGGGGGGATCACGACTCTGCCCTCTTTTTAAAAACCCCATATCCAAAGCCTCGCCCCCTCCTGCCCCCCTCAAACTCAAAATATTTCCCATCCGCGCTTTCCCCCAAAACCCCTGAAACCCCCCAAAAACCTAGTGCACCCCCTTTTTAAAACTCCCGCCTCAATACTAAAACCCCCTACGTCGGGGCCCCCCCTCTAGCACCGGGGACCACCCAGTCCATCCTACACTCTGGCTGCTAAAACCCCAATCCATCTGTTTCCCCCCTACCCACCCCCCCCCCATGCCGGGCCCCTTCCCACGGTTTCCCCATTCCCCCAAGCTCCATTTAAAACCCCAACCTACAAAAAAAAACCCCCCAACCTTTTCCTCCATACATCTGTGACTGGTTCCCCGTTCCTAGTACACGAAAAATTCATCCCTCAAATCCCCCTTTCGTCCCCCCCCTCATCTTTCTTCCCCCCACCGCAACAAGACTTCCCCCGGTTTCCCCCATACTCTGGAACTCCCGCCGCAAAACTCAGATTTTCCCAAAAAAGGAAACCTTCAAGAAAACCCCAAACCCCCCCTTTCCCCACAAGGCTACAACCGCAAAACCTCATCTACTAAAACCCGCACCCCCACTCTACCCTTTCCTAGTGATTCCCCCCCCACCCCCGAGACGGGGGGGCCCCCCCCCCGCGGGGGGGGGTCCCTCTCCCTTTTTGGGGGTTGTGTGTCCTTGTTTTACCCCATTTTATTGTACCTGTTAATTTTTCCCTTTTTATATTAACCCCATGGAATAAATGGCGCTATATAAATTATAAAATAAATTTTTTTTTTTAATTTGCTTAATTTTTGCACAGTAATTTTCCTGAAAACAGATCCCTCCAAAAATAGCCAAATCAAAAAAAAAAACACCCCAAAATTCCAAAAATATTACCTTTTTATTTTTATCTTTTTGGGGGTTGAGAACTTTGTTTTTTCAATAAAAAAAGAATCCTATCAAAAAAAACTTGCCAAAAATTTTTTTACACATGTATTGAATGGGGTCAAGGGGAAAATTTATGCGTCTGAGTCGGGTTTTTTTTTACAGACCCACAGCCCGGGGGAAAAATTTAAGGGGTTTTTTAGAAGTCCGCCATAGCCGGGCTTAAAAAAACAAAGATGGTGAAAAACATGACCCCCTTTAGTAGGTGGCCAGCTGCTGTGCGGGGGCCAAAAGGGGGGCCAATCACGCAAAGGGGGCCCCTTTCCCCCTTTTGAAAAGCTGGAAAATTTAAAAGCGGGGTTTTTTAAATTGGGGGGGAAATTTAAGGGGTTTTTAAAAATTTTATTTTGGGGCTATTCTAGTTGTGCTTTTAGAGGCAGGGACCATTTGTATAACACCGCCGGCACTTAACTTTGGGGTTTTTCTCCATACACTTTCTCCAGAACCCCCTTTTTCCCTCAGGCAGTTTCAAATTATAAAGGGGGACAGGGTTTTCTGCTTATGCTTGATTGCGGGGGGGGGACCTTTAAACTCAACGCCCCTTTTTCACCCCCAATCAAATGTTTCCAAACACAGTGTGGGTTTCCGCGTGTTGCTTAAGGGACAGTCCCCAAAAAAAAAGTTTCAGCAAAGGGGGGTAGAAATGGAGAATCCAGGTTTAAAAGGGGGCTTTCACAAAATTGAAATCCAAAAAGTTCTTTTTTTTAGTTCTTTAAAAACAAAAATAAAAACCTTTTTATATAGATCACTACAAACAGAGTGATCTATTTCAATGTTTTTTTTCTTTTAAAGTTGTGTTTAGGTTTACAGCCAATAAAACCCCAAAAATCATTACCCAGTAAATTAAAACTTTAAACCTATTGAAAAAAAGATTTTAAAATCTGAAATGTTGGCCCCGAAATGTAGTTAGTAATGAACCCGTACGGTCGGGCTCCTTTTGCATCAATTACTGCAGAATGCGGCGTGGGATGAGGGGAACACCTTGGCACTGTGAGGGGTTATGGGAACCCATTTTCTTTTAAAGCGCCCTTTACTCTCTGCATTGTTGGATCTGATGTCTTCATCTTCCCTTGACAATACCCCATAGATTCTGTGGGGTTTTTGGCAGGAAGTTTGCTGGGCCCAAACAAGCACAGATACTGGTGTTTAAAACCGGTATTGGTACTTTTGGCAGTGGGAAGGGCCAAGTCCTGCTGGGGAAAAAAATTTCCCTCTCCAAAAAGTACTCAGCGAGGGAAATATAATGCTCTAAAAAATTTCCCGGGACGCTGCCTGACTTTGGCCTTTATAAAAAACGTGGACCCACCCCGCAATGACTGGCTCCTAAAACCCCACTGATTGTGGAAACTTCAAAAATAGACCTCAAACGGTTGGATTGTGGCCCTCCACTCTTTTCCCCCAACTCTGGGACCTTGATTTTCCAAATGAAAAGCAAAATTTACTTTCCTTGTGGGGTGTGCAATGACGGGTTTTGGGAAAACCTTTCAAGTCTTTCCCCCTTTGTGGGGCTACTACAACAGCAAGGGGCCTTTTTAAAAATTTGGAAGCCTTTGCAGGGATTTTTTGAATTATTTAATTACTGAATAATGCGTTTTTGGGTTTTTATTGGCTGTAAGCCACAAACATCAAAATTAACAAAATAAACACTGAAAAAAGATCATCTGTTTGTAATGACTCTATGTAAATAAAGTTTCACTTTTTTTATTAAAACGAAAAAAATTAAATTTTTGATGAAATTTTTAATTTTGTGAGAAGCACCTGTATGGGCGCAGAAATACAAAATTGCCCCCAAGGTTTTTTTACGACGGGAAAAAAAC
>JARQOD010000007.1:39753223-39779364 GCA_033576555.1 Oophaga sylvatica
AGAAGCACCTGTATGTGGCTGCAGAAATCAGAAATTGCCCACAAGGTTTTATTCACGACGTGAAAACATTCACTATAATGAAGTGTTAGGCTATTTTCACACTTTGCATTTTTGCTGCGTTTTTTTTTTTTTTTTTTAAAAGCAGTTACCAGCAAAAGCAATTGGATTTCTTAAATTTCATGCACACGTTTTTTTGTTGTTTTTTTTTTACTGACTGAATTGAAAAACTTGCTGTTTTTTAAAACTGCAGCATGTTACTAATTTCAGCATTTTTGCAGTGTTTTTTCGCCCATAGAAAGCAATGAGTATGTGCAAAGGTATCAGGTTTTCCTGAATTTTTGGTGCCGAAACTCAGGAGTAACAGGCACTGAACTGTATCAGCATGCAAAAGAGACAAATGTGCCTGAAAAACGCAGAAAAAAACCACAACATGTGAACATAACCTTAGGTGGTTTTGCTATTCCGGACACATGATTCGCCCTGTTAGAAAATTTGTGGGTTAAAACGTTAGTCCTGCTCCGCTCATTTCCGCATCAGATGGTGAGTGGGTCCAGATACATCGCATGTGCTGATACCTGCTGGGAAGGTGTGGTTCAGCTAATGGATTGGCGGCCCCACCGTCTATTAGGGCAGCAGATAGCAACTCTGATAACATAGGACACAAGAGTTCATGATTTTTAGTCTGGCCAATCTAATATCGGATTATCAAACCAGCTTCTCTCTTTAAATTATGTGATCTCACTCTTCTGCCACTTGTACCCATGTTTCAGAATGGAGAACAACCTATCTTTTTAGACGCAGAGCATAATACATTTTTTATTCTTTAATTTTCTTAAGCAGCCTCGGATACATGATTGTAGCATTGGTTTATTAACCAGCGACGTTGATTTGCTGAGACCTGAAGTCTGACTTCCATATTCTGTACTAGGGGATTTTTACAGATTCTTATCATGAATTATTTATGGCACTTGGTGTTACGATTTTATATCTCGTTTTATCAGTATCTTCTATAAAAGACCTGCTTTGATTCCTTGTGTTGTAATGTGTTATGACAATAGAAACCGTTTATTATAAGAAGTGCAGGATTGTGTACTTCTGCTCTGGCCTTTCCTGGATTTTTACTTTGTGAGCAATTTTTCTATTTTTCGTTAATATTTCATGTGCAATTAAAACTTGTAGTTTATGATCTTGTAATGGACAGCGTTTGTATTCCAATTTGCAGCAACACATAAAATGTGCATGCTTGTTTTTTATTTTATTTTTATCAACAATCTGTTGGGAAGGGGATTTACACTGTCTGCTTGGAAGTAGCTGTGTAAACATCAGTTTAGGACTGCGCCGTACGTGGAGGAGAGAGGTTGCTTAGCCAACATTAAGGGCCCCGTCCACTGTTCAATGTCCCAGCGATCCCACAACGATCGACGTGGATGGTATCGCTGGGACATCGTTAGCTGATCGCTGGTGAGCTGTCACATGGGCAGACTCACCAGCGATCAGGACAGTGAGCACGCTGGTATCCAGAATACACATCGGGTAACTAAGCGCTGCACGGTGCTTAGTTACCCGATGTGTACCCTAGATACCAGCTTCTGTTGTATGCGCTGGGAGCTCGCTGATCGTTGGTCTCCCGCTGTCACAAGCAGCGATGCGCGCTGACCAGCGTGAGACCAACGATGAAAAAAATGGTCCAGGCCATTCGACGACGATCAGCGATACCAGCAGGGGGGCAGGTCATCGCTGCGTGTCACACTAAGCGAGAATCGCTGACTAGGTCGCTGTTGCTTCACAAAATCGGTGACGCTTCAGCGATCTCACTTGTGTGACGGGGGGCTTTAGGCTATGTGCACATGTTGCGGATTGTTAGGGTTTTTGCCGCGTTTTTTCGGCACAACGCAACCATTATATTCTATGCCATTCCGCACAGCTATGCTAATGCGTATTTTTTGGCGGCGTAATCGCATTGCGGAAAACTACGCAGCATGTTCATTTTTTTGCGGAATCGCGGCGATTCCGCACACATAGGATTGCATTGAACCGCTTACTTTCCGCATGTGCCTATGCCACCATGCGCACAGTGATGGTTCATGTGCGGATGGTACCCAGGGTCTGGAGGAGTGCATCTGCCCTTGTTCACATTTACGTCACTTAACAAGTGGAAAGGCTTTTAATACAAGAGTTAGGAACTCTTATTATTACTTCCTTCATGCATTTTTTGCAAAAAATTTTTATTTATTTTAGGATATTTGTTTTTTGTGTCTGGTTTTCTCTGTGTAATGGTCATGTGTTAATATGCATTTACATTTTGCATACACATTAACTTACTTTTTCAGCTCAGACTGGGTTCCTTAAGTTATATAAGTAGCTGAGTCTCCAGATTGTAACTAATGCTGTTATCCACTACATTCATCTGTGGCTGAAGGAAGTGCCAAACCATAGTTTTACATACATTAGACTGCTAAATGCTTCTTACATTTTTCTAATATTTTTAGACTTGACCATATATCTTTGTATCTTTGTCCTCTATGCAGATAATATTGTAATTTCTTGTTCAAATCAAAATTATTGTTCGGTGATAAAACAAAGGATTATTAGGTAAAGGCCATTATTGCAATGTGACATGCTTCCAATTAATTTCCATATTCATCTCAAAATGTAATATAACCGACCATTATATCAATGGACTCAATAAGGTAATGCCCTACCTTGGCTTACTATATCGTCTAATCCCATGGAGATGATCATATTGCACCAGTTTCTCCTAGTATGTGCAGCCAGAAAGGATTCTTATTTATTCTTCAAAGTATATTGGGAAGATAAAATCCATATGTTTGCAATACATACTCTCCCCAAAATCCTGTTTCATTTCAAACTATATGACATTTTCTTTTAATGACTAATGTCACTTTTGATTAGGTCGGAAGATATTCAGATACTACTATGTTCTGGTGGGATAGGGCAGAAGGATAAAGTGTGTTATCTAATCGTCTCCGAGGTGGAGACGGTTTATAGAAAACCTTATTAATCCCAAGAACAACCATCTCTGTCACAGGAAAGGTCCCTTTAAAATAAAGATGGTACAATTTTAAGTCTAGGGTGTTTATTAAGTTTTAGACAGTTCTGAAAATCCCCTAGAAAATTACTTTGTATGTGTTTTTTTATTTTTTATAATGAATTTAAAGATACAAGATCAATCACAGTCAATGGCTCAATGAAATATAGAACTGAAATAATGAAAATTTACATGCAAGAGAATATATTATACATTGAAGATAGAAAAAGATGTATGCAATACAAAATTATAAGGATATAAAAAAGCATGACCTCAGACAGACAACAAACTGCTGTTATACTCAGCCTTTACATCCGGGGCCGCCACTCCATGCCTGGACCCAGATGGACATAAGATTAGACTTTACATTTTGCAGTCTTCAATCCGACTGAACCCTTCCATTGTCTAGCAGAGTTTTATACCTTCACAACCTTATAACTTTCCCCTTGTGTTAAATCCTCTGTTTAAACAGTGGTCTAATCAGTTTGAGATAACCCTGAGATCAATGCTTTGGAATGTCATTGTCCAAGAACAGACCTGGGTACCATGCACTCCTTGGTATCAAAAGGCTAAATCAGTGCTGAAAATAACAATATTAAAGTGGTAGAATCAAACTGCGCCATTAACCCTATACTATTAACAAACAAGAACACTCAGTATAACATGTGGAGTTACTTCTAAAGAACCCCAGAGAAAAACTGAAATACATTTAAAGTGGGAAAGTGATCTCCACCGAGAATTCACAAAAGAAGTGAGAACTGGTCTTGGCAGGAAATATGTCAAAATACTGTCTGTCTTCCCCATGTTTCCTTTATAAGAAAATAATACTATATATTTTCCCCTTGAGCACATTTACCTGTAACAGAGCGCTGGTGGAGGGCCTGTAACAGAGCGCTGGTGGAGGGCCTGTGACCGAGCACTGGTGGAGGGGCTGTAACAGAGCACTGGTGGAGGGCCTGTGACGGCGCTGGTGGAGGGCCTGTGACAGAGCACTGGTGGAGAGGCTGTGACAGGGCGCTGGTGGAGGGGCCTGTGACAGGGCGCTGGTGGAGGGGCTGTAACAGCGCTGGTGGAGGGGCTGTGACAGGGCGCTGGTGGAGGGGCTGTGACAGGGCGCTGGTGGAGGGGCTGTGACGGCGCTGGTGGAGGGGCTGTGACGGCGCTGGTGGAGGGCCTGTGACAGAGCACTGGTGGAGAGGCTGTGACAGGGCGCTGGTGGAGGGGCCTGTAACAGCGCTGGTAGAGGGGCTGTGACAGAGCGCTGGTGGAGGGGCTGTGACAGGATGCTGGTGGAGGGCCTGTGACAGGGCGCTGGTGGAGGGGCTGTGATGGCGCTGGTGGAGGGGCCTATGACAGAGCACTGGTGGAGGGGCTGTGACAGGGCGCTGGTGGAGGGGCTGTGACAGGGCGCTGGTGGAGGAGCTGTGACGGCGCTGGTGGAGGGCCTGTGACAGAGCACTGGTGGAGGGGCTGTGACGGCGCTGGTGGAGGGCCTGTGACAGAGCACTGGTGGAGGGGCTGTGACAGGGTGCTGGTGGAGGGGCTGTGACAGGGTGTTGGTGGAGGGGCTGTGACAGGGCGCTGGTGGAGGGCCTGTGACAGAGCACTGTTGGAGGGCCTGTGACAGGGCGCTGGTGGAGGGGCTGTGACGGCACTGGTGGAGGGGCTGTGACAGGGCGCTGGTGGAGGGGCTGTGACAGAGCACTGGTGGAGGGGCTGTGACAGGGCGCTGGTGGAGGGGCTGCGACAGGGCGCTGGTGGAGGGGCTGCGACAGGGCGCTGGTGGAGGGGCTGTGACAGAGCACTGGCGGAGGGGCTGTGATGGCGCTGGTGGAGGGACTGTGACAAGGCGCTGGTGGAGGGGCCTATGACAGGGCGCTGGCGGAGGGGCTGTGACAGGGCGCTGGTGGAGAGGCCTGTGACAGATCACTGGTGGAGGGGTTGTGACAGGGCGCTGGCGGAGGGGCTGTGTCAGGGCGCTGGTAGAGCCGGGGTTGTGGGATGCCTAAGGATCTGCTTCATCCTTTATTAGTGATGTGAGTCATTCCTGCAATTCTGGGATGAAATGTTCACGTTGTTAAAAGTGAGGCAGCATCAATTCTGGAGATTTTATTGATTTTTCTTTTTTTTAATCTAAGAATAAAATAGATTTATAGGGAAGGTAGGTGGTGGGTTAACTTCTAGATTGTGGGAAGCCGCTCAATCTTGGCATGTTGGAAATCAAACCTATCTGATGTCCTGTAGTGCGTGAATACTTTTTGTCCAATATGAAGTTTGGATAAGAATACAACATTCTGTAATGACAGTATCAAACTGTGGAAAACTTTGATCAGAGACCATTCTCTGGTTGGGAGGTTTACATTTAAGCTTTTTTTTTTTTTTCTTAGGGTTATTCTTTCTATAAGATGTATATTCATCTTTGTAATATTTTGCACAAAATAAAAAAGTCAGTAACTGAAAATGCCTAAAATTGTCTGTGTGTATGTATCTCCGTGGCACAAGACTAAACCAGTGTAAAGTGCCATTCTCTTTTGAGATGCGCGTTCTGTTTTCCTGTACTACCAGTAATATACAGGTATCTAAATGGCATTGTTCCCAGTTACATTAGTGTAAACCGTGTAGTGCTGTATGAAGCTAGCATTGTAGAGAAAGACATCTGGCGCCTCACCTGAAATGTAAATTCATTGTGGAAATTCCAAACCTTAGAGATAAGTGACTTGCTTTTAAAGGCAAAAATCTGAATCTTCCATCTTGAATAATTACATCACATTAACTATTCAGTCTTCTAAAAACATGGGCAACATCGGCTGTAAAGCTCCAGTGGGAGCTGTGATGTCATACCTTAATGTTTGTGCCAAAACAGCGTGTTCCTGTAGCACAGAGAATGCAGCCAGACACATAATACTTAGCTGAGACTGTATCTGGAGCCCATGGAAAGTGGCACTGTATATTCTGACATCTGTTAAGTCACATTTGTTGATTCGACTGTGCTCGCTCACTCCCATCTAAGGGCACCAGCATGGCTCATCAGAAGGAAGTAAACATTTTCTGTGGAAATTTGTGGAATGGAAAGCAGTTGTCCCATAAAAAGTATTCTTTAAAAGAAACTCTACTCTTCTTTTGAGAAGCTGTATTTATAATATAATTCCATTAAAAATAGTGTGCTTGTACTGTGAATACATTACATTTGTCTGTAGTAGTGTCCCCTGCTTTATTTCCTGGAGGGTTTGTCCTCCGAGTGGTGGACGCACATGCTCAGCAGCTTCCCCGCTCATGCTCAGCAGCTTCCCCGGACATGCTCAGCAGCTTCCCTGCTCATGCTCAGCAGCTTCCCCGCACATGCTCAGCAGCTTCCCCCCACATTCTCAGCAGCTTCCCTGCTCATGCTCAGCAGCTTCACCGCACATGCTCAGCAGCTTCCCCGCACATGCTCAGCAGCTTCCCCACACATGCTCAGCAGCTTCCCCCACACATGCTCAGCAAGCTTTCCCCGCACATGCTCAGCAGCTTCCCCCGCACATGCTCAGCAGCTTCCTCCGCACATGCTCAGCAGCTTCCCCGCACATGCTCAGCAGCTTCCCCCCACATTCTCAGCAGCTTCCCCCGCACATGCTCAGCAGCTTCCCCCGCACATGCTGCCTAGTGAATAGTGAAGAAATGGTAATGAGAGGAGAATGGATCATTTGCAGTAGTAGGAAAGTGAGAAGATGGATAGATGTATGGTTAGGAAGTAGATGCGATGAGTTAAGTGATAGATGGGATATTGACAATTTATTAGTGGAATTGTGGAGGCTGTGTGGGAAAGACAATTTTTTTTTCTACAGATGTATCTGACAAGGGTATAAATAGTGTGTCCTTTTAATTTATCCAGTTGCACATGTGTTGTTTAGAAAGAGCAGATGGACACCTACAAAAAAACACCTTCAAACCACATGTAAAATTAAATTATTATTCATTTTGAAAACAAATAAGATAACATAGAGAAGTACAGCAAGTTTTTCAGAAAAATAGATTCAATTTATTTGGGAAGAAATAGGACAAATCTGTTCCAGTTCCTCATATTTGTCATAACAAATCAATGGAGCCCCTGGTAAACCATTTGCAATGAATGCAATTAAAGCTGATAAATAACGACAGTTCATTTAAGGACTTTGAGACCACAGTGGATTCCTGCGACGCACCAGCGTCACTAAATGGTCGCTAGTAAGCTGCCAAACAGGCAGATCTCTTTAGCGACGCAGCCGTATAACGACCTCGGCGGTCATTGGTACCTTGTTACACAGCAGCTTTTCTGACGATTCCCGCCTGCTCCCTGAGTTCTGCGTCGCCAACGAGGTCGTTCGTCGAGGTCAAACACAGCAATGCCTGGCCAGCGGGACACCAACGATTAAAAAATGGTCCAGGACATTCGAGTTCAGATGTGTGACTGCAGCCTGACTGTTGTCCAATATTTAATTTATCTATGGTTTTATCTGAGAGCTCACAGACCAATTGAGCATACCCTATTCTGGTCCTCAAAATCTGATCAGAAGAGGCCATGCTTGAAGTTTCACGGATCTCACTCTCAGCTCTGTCATTTTAACAGATGTCTGAATAAATCCATTCTGTTCAATGAGTCATGTGAAGTTTTTTTTTAATGAGTTTTGAAGTCGGATGTGTGAACGCAGCCTTAAAGTGATCACATTGGCAGAGACTGAAAATACAATACAACTTCCGTGGTACCTGCCACTTGTTATTGTTGTCATAAGACTCTCTATTATCTGTAACTTGTACAAATAGCCGACTGCCAGAAAACAGCCTTTGATTGGCGGGGACCACGTAAGTATAATTTCGGAGCAGGGTTGGGTTCTGTCCCTCCGGGCATTGAGTCTTTCATTGGAAAATTAAAGTTTTTTGAATCTCAACGTTACATTATTTTGGATCTTGGCAAACTAGAGAATGAGCGATTAGAAAAATACACCTGCTTTTGATTAAAATCTTCTTTAAACCAGAAGGCTTTCAAACTCTCCGGTGGCTGTACATTTATACTTGCTGGAAAGCCATAATTACAAGACAACCCTGCTTTACACTCTGTCAATGGGTCCAAGCGAGCAGAAACTTCATGACATAATGCTGGGAACAAAGTGTGCTGTGCAGCTTCCATTTAGATGTCCAATTAACTTGCGTCCTTAATTTTGTATAATAATGCGAAATAACAATATCAGTTATTAATGCTTGCCTTGCACATTGTCCTTTTTTATGGATTTTACCATTTTGTAAATTGCAAAATCATCTTTGTTGATTGATTTAAATGTGCTCAATGTATGTCCCAGGAGAATGAAATAAAGAGTGATCCCAATGAACATCTCTCTGGACGTCTTGTGCTTTCTCTGTATTTTCCCCAGACATTTCCAGACTGTTGTGGTATACAGGGCCGGCGTCAGCACCCGGCACACTGGGCAAGTGCCGGGGCCCTGAGCAGGCGGGGGGGCCCACCCGCAGTCTGGCACCCCCGCGCCTGTTAGCGGAGGAGAGCGGTGTCTGCGCCGCCACTGGGCCCCACCCCCCGCTTGCTCAGGGCCCCGGCATCAGCTGGCACAATACTTACCTCTCCTGTGCCTCCGCTGCCGCAGCTCCGGGCTCCAGGGGGCGCCGGCGCTTCCTCTCACAGCAGCGCCGCTGAATGACGTCATCATTCAGCGGCCGGCTGTGGCACAGAGCGCGGGGACGCCGGACAGGTAAGACGTGTGTGTGTCTCTGTGTGTATGTAGTGCGGTGCTTTGTGTGTGTATGTATGTGTATGTGTGTGTGTATGTATGTGAGAGAGTGCTTGTGTGCTGTCTGTGTGTGATGATGGGCAGGCATTGCTGATAATGGGGAGGCATTGATGATGATGATGGGGAGAAGATGATGATAATGGGCAGGCATTGATGATAATGGGCAGGCATTGATGATGGGGAGAAGATGATGATGGGCAGGCATTGCTGATAATGGGGAGGCATTGATGATGGGGAGAAGATGATGATGGGCAGGCATTGATGATGATGGGGAGGAGATGATGATCATGATGGGCAGGCATTGCTGATAATGGGGAGGCATTGATGATGATGGGGAGAAGATGATGATAATGGGCAGGCATTGATGATAATGGGCAGGCATTGATGATGATGGGCAGGCATTGCTGATAATGGGGAGGCATTGATGATGATGGGGAAAAGATGATGATGGGGATGAGATGATGATGATGGGCAGGCATTGATGATAATGGAAGGCCATGATGATGATGGGGAGGCAATGATGATGATAAGGAGGCAATGATGATGATTGGGAGACAATCATGATGATAATGGGGAGTCTTTCCACAGCGCCCTTTCCTGAGCCGTAATAGTGCAGAACGCAGTACAGCGCAGGGAGAGCTCCATATTTTGTATGGAGCATTATATGGGGACCAGTATCCTGTATGGAGCATTATATTGGGTCCAGTATTCTGTATGGAGCATTATTTTGGGTCCAGTATTCTGTATGGATCATTATATGGAGGGTGACATCCTGCATGGGGTATTATATGGGTGATGAGGAGGAGACTGTGGTGCCATAATATTGTATGGAGGACTGTACTGTCCAGTCTGTACTGTGCGCTGTGAGGATTTGGCGGTTTTTGAGCTATTGTACAATTTACAATAGATATCAGTCATGTAATGGAAGAAAAGAAGTGTTTGGCATAGTACTATACCCATATTTCTCTGCCGTATCTGTGCATCATGAATCGTGGTCTGTGTTAAAGGGGCCCACTGAGGCTCTTTCGCCCGGGGCCCATAAAAACCTGGAGCCGGCCCTGGTGGTATATTAAGACCACACGAGTAACAAACTGACATTGATATGTGTATACGTGCGTATTCAACATACTGTTGCCAATATCCCATTGTTTTCCATAAATCAGGGTATAGGATTTCATTGCACTGGCGTTCTAAGGCCGTAGTGAATTAGGACACATTCTTTTGTATAAATCTACAATACTTTTTCACTGGTGTTTTTGGAAGAAGTCATCTCAATGCATTTTTACATTTCCATATCAGCCCCTTCTTTATACGTTATGCTGCAATTAACTTTTAAAGGGCTATATTCATCTTATTAGACGTGATGGCGTATTGCCAGGAGATGCCATCACTTTATGATCGGTGATTGTCCAATACCTGAGAATAAAGAAACTGCGTTGCTGTTTCAGCTAAACCACTGGCTAGAAAGCTGTTTGACGTGTGCGTGGTTCCCTGCCTGTGCAACACTCTCCTCCTCCTTCTCACTCCACTTGTCATAGAGTATAATAGAAGGTGTAGCGTTGGTCTTCTGTCTTCTTTTCTTATTTTGACCAAGACTGCTTTGATCTGTTTGTCGAAGGCACGAAGAGTGAGGGTGAGAAGTGTCTGGAGTGGAGAAAGAAACCTATCACGCTGATAAAGTATATTATAAAGTTTTTAAGTTTAGGGGTTGTTTTTTTCATGTTTACTTACTGTTGATTTATGAACATTAAAGAAGCACTCCTCCCACCAAAATCTTTATCCTCTTAATACATAACTGTGCACTTCCAATTGCTCATTTTGCTTTCCCACACATTTAATTATTCTCTTTTCCATTGGGTCAATGACACTCCAACAAATAAAAACTGAAAAGTTGATTCTAAACTGTTTTGTAGAAACAGGAGGTCAATTTTCCCTGTTATGAGTCGGGTCACTGCAAAAGTCCCTGCCAGGAAGGAGGAGAAGCAGGGGCACGAGTTAGAGAGGAATGATTTCTGCGGAGACAAGAGACTTCATGTTTCTACATAGAACAGAGAAAAGAGAAGAATTAGCTGGATAGAAAGGCAAAATGAGCAATAGTAAGTACACAGTGCTATATAATATGACTGCAATATATTAAGTGGATAAAAATTTTGATGGGAGGAGGAGAAGTGCTTCTTTAACAGAAACTTTGACCATTTAATGTGAATTTCTAGATTCTCATCTACTATATGCCATTTCTAATGCTGGTATCCTCATATTTGGCAGACACTAGGGCTCAGCTGTGACTACTAACTTTACATCTTCTATAGCTTTGTCTGCCGGTATCCATTCTTCTTGACGGTGAAATTGGATTTAATAATAGCCTATCTCTAGATGTGCAGTCTAGAGCTTTATATTACTCTGGAGATAAAATAAAACAGACACAGAGGGTAATCCAGCTAATGTTTGCTACACTTCTATTAAAGCAATATTATTTTGTGGCAAATGTTCTACAATTCATTATACAAATGACAACACTGGGTGTAAAGAAGCCTCGTATTACAAGTTAGTTTAAAGGAATTCTCTCACGTTCTTATGTGGTTAACACTGCAAAGTGTTTGTAAAAACAAGCGACATTACAGTTTACTTCTTATTAAAAATCCTCTCTGCTCTAAAGAATGGATGGCTCTCATTGTATCGTGCACAGCTTGTTTCCTGGGTGCGCTCCTGGAGAAAGAAAACAAGACAATCCCTTTTTAATCTTATTACAAAAATATTTACCAAAATAAACCTGTTTCTTTTTTTTTTCAGCAATATGTTTTCTTTTTCCTTTTTCAATGGGTTTTTAGACCAATTGAATAGCTGTAAGCCACAACATAGCTCAAGAACATGGGGCTCTGCCTTATTCTGGAGGTTACACTTATACTGGTCCCCACGTGAATTTTGTATTCATGGCTTATGTGACCAACTCATAAGGCCGGGTGCACACGATCCGGAAGTAGCAGTCCTTAGGACGCAGAGTATATTTGCTGCATCTAAAGAGCTGCCTTCTATTGAACGCAGGTAAATCCGCATGTGTTCACTGAACCGTGTGGATTCACCGTGTCCAATACAGTCTATTAGTGAAATTTCTCTTGCGGAGAATTGTCTCCGCAAGAGAAATTGACTTGCTGCGGTCTTGATAGATGCGCCGCGTGTTGGTGTCTGCGGGTGATCTGTAGGCTGCAGTGGGCGCACAGTGGACCTGAGATTTCTAGAAATCCCATCCACTATGCTGTAACATCTGGCGGCTGTTTATTTGACGCTGCATAAATACGCAGCATCAAACCTGCAGCAGTTTCTGATCGTGGGCAAGCAGCCCAAGAATTTTGAGAAAAAAAATTAATTATGGCATATCTGTATTGTTTGTATTAATTGGGTATATTTAGCTTTTATTGCTTGCTTCTGATTGAGTATTAATTCTAACAATGTGCTTTTGATAAAAAAAAATAAGTGTGAAAAGCCTCAATACCAAAATGCTGTAGTAGAAATGAGTAAATAGGCATGTACGTTCCTTAGCGATTCATAACGTGAAAGTGGATGAAATATCCTAAGCAGGATAGGCATGTGTACAGGAGGCGTCCATGATGTTATTGATGCTACATTGACATCTCCCTCTAGATCATTGAGGCCGAGCATATGATGGACCGGATTGTGAATGGCTTGTCTGAGACTAGTGTCAAGGTGCGATTAGCTGCAGTAAGGTATGGTTCACACAGTACATGCTCTCCGTCTACTCATTTGTCTTTTGAACTCATGTAGCATGTTTCAAAGGAAAGCAGATCCAATGATGAGGAGGCTGAAAAGTCAATGGTTGCATTCCGCATTATAAATGTTCTGACAGATACCATTAGAAACTGGATACGTTCTTGCATATAGGAATCACTGCGGACCTTCTGAATGGGATCTTAGGTTAAATTCCCACAATGAGTCTTTGATTATGTATTTTCATTGCACAAAACAATCAGTATAAGGCCGGGGTCGGACATGCGAGAAACTCGCGCGTCAATTCCCGGCACTGCCACCGGCACTCGGACAGGCGTGTACGGCTGCATGTATTTCTATGCAGCCGCATGCTCTGGTCCTGAGTGCCGGGTGCTGACAGGCGAGACTCACACGAGCTTCTCACATGTCTGACCCCGGCCTAACGCCATGTTCAGTGTTTGGTTAGTATTTTACATCAGTATTTGTAAGCCAAAACCAGGAGTGGGTGATAAATATGATAAATACAGAAGTGGTGATGTGTTCCTATTATACTTTTCCTCTGATGTTCCTCTCCTGGTTTTGGCTTATAAATACTGATATAAAATACTTACCAAATACTGAATGTGTGAATGTGGCCTTACAGTTCCAGTAAAGTGGATGGGAGTTATAGAATCTCAGGCCACTGCTGTTTTTTTTTTTTAACATGCACAGTAAACTGAACTTGGTGCGTGTTTTAAAGCTGCAACTTGTCAATTTCTCGTGGGTACGCTGAGTTATGCGATAATTTTCCCCGAACAATTAAATGAGATGCTGATGATCCACATATTAACAAAAAAAACAGAACCACATATGTTTTTTAGTGTACTTCCACTGAAGAGAACTGTATCGATTAAAGTTTTTGTCAGAGCCATATACTAAGAAGTGTCAAAAACAAAGCCACTTTATTTGAAACATTACGTACAAAAAAGAGACAAAAACCACAATGTCAAAAAAGGTAAAAAAAAAATGTAAGTAACATAATTTATCTAATAGGTGCAGAGGAGCTGCAGAAAATCTGCAACATCAAAAACTCATTGTGGGAATGTAGCCCAACATAAAATATGCCAGTAACAGTGGATAAATCTCACCACTTGGTAAAGAAATGTTCTGAGCTGAAATTGACCTACAGTGGAGATTTGTGAATCCACTGCATGGCTTTTTATTTTTTTGCTTTTTTTTCCCCCTCACCCTCATTTAGTAAAAGGTCAAATTCCACAAATTAGAAATCAAATTGTTGAAATGTTGCTACAGGTTAACTGTGGATTAGAGTTGAGCGAATATCTTCGGTTCCCCGCTTATTCGGCAAGCTATAGCACTTGCCGAATAAGCTACAGTGGGAACCCGGCTTCCTGGATCGCGCCGGCTGAGCAGCTGATCGCCGCCGCAGCTGCATGTGTCGCGGCTGTGTCACTGTGACAGCACATGCATTGAGAGCCCAACACACAGGCTGTCCATGTATGTGCTGTGACTGTCACACAGCCGCGACACATGCAGCTGCGGCGGCGATCAGCTGCTCAGCCGGCGCGATCCAGGAAGCCGGGTTCCTGCAGTAGCTTATTTGGTAAGTGCTACAACTTGCCGAATAAGCCGGGAACCGAAGATATTCGCTCAACTCTACTGTGGATTTGCAACAAAACCTGTAGGATCAGGACAGTGTTAAATATCTTTAAAAACGTCTGCAGCTCCCATGATGATGCTGGCCTGGTGCGTGACCAGTTTCCACAACCTGGCTTTTAGCGAGGACTTATCTTGTAGACACGTGACCGCTGCAGTCAGTCATAGTCTTCAGTGGTTATTAGAAACCGCCGTTGGATCACACTACCATTACTATGCGAGTAGCATAAAATTGGGAAATGGAGACTATAGATTAGGCTAAAATAATAGTGTAAAAAAAAAAAACACCAATCATGGCTGGAAAACCATAAACAAATCTGCACCGTACTAATTAATTTGAATTTCTCTTGACATTCGCCAGATTGCAGCTTAAATTCTCTGCAGCAAATCTAGTGCATTGGATTCTATGAGCGAACGTGCTCGGATAAGCCGTTATCTGAGCATGCTCGAGTGCCAACCAAGTGTCTGCCGAACAGCCGTGAGAAAGGCAGGCGCGGGGACTCTAACATATTATTCGAGCACGCCAAAGTCACTCAGCACCCGAGCATGCGTGCTCATCACCACTAGATTCTATCCTATGAACACAATGGCTTCATAGCAAATATTAAACAGGAATCTTAATTGCACTTAATGGTCTTAACTCCAAGTTATTTTATTAGGCGGCTATAACAAACAGAATGTGTCTTATTGCATAAACTACAGCGAGGCATCTGGGAAGATCCTTTTACTTTTCTCCAGTCTGTATTCTCTTTGAGCCCTTAGTGCAGCCCAGTTTGTGAAATGCCTTCACCATATAGCATAGCGCACACTTGGAAACCATCTAATTGTAGATTTCTCTCTAGATGTTTACATAGTTTATCCAGATCAGTCCAACAACTTCGTACAAGTTTTCAGGATCATGCAGTTTGGAAGCCGCTAATGAAGGTAATTCATCATTAACAAAATTGTATTTTTGTTTGTATTTTTTTCTTTTGTTATTTTTTTGTTCTTTTCATATAGCAATTAATAAGACATTTACTTGGACATAAATAGGATGCCTAATTGTTGCATTTACAAATTTCCTCATTCTGTAAATTTGGTCTTCAGTAAATAGTTTTATTTTGTGCCCTTAAAAGGGTTTTCCCACGAACAAAAGTTCATTTTATTCACTAGATCTTGGAATGAGAATAAGTTCCACAATAGTAAGCAATTAAAAAAATGTTCCTGTGCTGAGATAATCTTATACATGTGTCCCTGCTGTGTACTGTGTAATGGCTGTGTCTGACCGTGCAGGAACATGGTCTGACCATACCACAGCTCCTGGGCAGGGGAGGAAGGAAAAGATTATACAGGCATTATAGCATGGGATCACAGCTGCTAAAACATTTCACTGCCTGTTTTTAAGCAGTATTTCAGCAGCAGATGAAGGAAGGGAGACACACTAGTCATTACTAGTGGGTAGGCGGAGCCCACATAGGATAGAAACACCTCAGATTAAAAAAGTGTTGACCGGCCCCTCCAGCATATAGGGCTCCTCCTACTCCAGCTCTCCAGTCTAAAATTTGAGGTCACAGAGGATAGTCGCTGCTGGAAGCAGCTCCTCAGAAGATTTTTTTATTTTTGTCGGACAGAGACTTGGACCGCCAGTGGTCTAGAGGTCTCAGGGGTCTCAGCGCTGCTGGACCCCCACCTCTCCCTTGGCGGATCTGTATTACCCTGTAAGGTGGTCCCTGCAGAACCCTGCCGGCCCTGGGGGATGAGGATTGCTTCCCTGGCGGGGACGCAAACGCGCTTCTGGGGTCACTGCGTTCCCCGCCCTGGGGGGAAGCTACGGGCACAGCGCCACAAATCTCTGAGGGGTCCCTGTGGCGCTCAGCT
Organism: Oophaga sylvatica; assembly: GCA_033576555.1. Classification (NCBI taxonomy): domain Eukaryota; kingdom Metazoa; phylum Chordata; class Amphibia; order Anura; family Dendrobatidae; genus Oophaga; species Oophaga sylvatica. The sequence goes on from JARQOD010000007.1 coordinate 39,769,262, forward strand.
GGGTGAGTACTCCACATTTTAAAAGTGTTTTGAGTGCTTCAGCGGCCACTGCGGCAGCCGCTGCTACATGTATTCATGTATGGTGATTGTGTACTTTTGTCCGCAGGTGGATGCCTGCAGGACATGGGAGCGGGAGCGGAGTGAGTCGCGCGCTTTTTTTGAAACCGGCGGGGGGCGTGGCTTCCCTGCCTTTTTTCTCTTCCGGTCTCTCTCCCCTAGCGCGGCGGCCATTACTGAAGGCCTTCTCGGGCTCCTCACTCTCCGCTCCCCCCGACCGACCAAAAGGAAGACACTACACCGCGGCCAGCTGGGTGAGTCGCTTCTACCTGTCAGGGCAGAAGCTTGACCCCCTCACACCCACAGCGCAGGAGGTACTGTCACACGGAACGCTCCCGCTACTATCACTATAGCGTCGCATAATTTTGCGATCGTTTTTTTTTTTTTTTTTGTGATCGTTTTTAATGTCGCTAGTAGCTGCCACAGTGGGCGATCTCATTGACGACGCATAAGTGGTTAGCGATCTCCTTAGCGACTTTGGCGGTCATTTCGATGTACAATTCAGCGCAATATGTTAGCGATCTCGTTGGCGTTCTTGTTTAGTGTGGCATACCTTTGAAACTCTGTCCTGCAGCTGTTACCTCATAAGAGGCACCTGGGCTCGCACACCCTTTCATTACACAAGGGTTGTGGGGAGTCTGCGACATTAACCCCTTCTTTGGCGGTTAACCCTTTATTGGGAGACAGCTGGGGTAGCTCTCTCTTTAAGAGCTTAACCCTTCAGCGTACGTTTTGCCTTTGAAAACCACACTGTTCTAGTTGCTGACAGGTTTCTGACCTGCCATATACTGTGTGAGGGCATGTCGGATCAGGGTCCAGGAGGTCTCCCAGATCCGCTACAGGATCAGTCTCGCGTATCTGACACACAGACCTCGACGGCATCAAGCGCAGCGGTCGGAGGTATCAGTGATGACAAAATGGAGGCCCTCACTCGTTCTATTAATGGCCTTTCTGACCTTCTAGGTTATTGGGTGTCATCTAGATCCTCTCATGGTAGGAAGCGACACAGGCCGGTGCCTTCTTCCCCGCTTAGCGACTCGGAGATTTCGGGCATGGAGGGTTCCCCTTCAAGCTCGGATGGGGAGGTGTCCGATTCGGATAAGGAGGATCGGCAGGGACACTCTGCCTCTCTTTTGAGCCGTACAGAGGCTTTTATTGGAGCCATGAGGGAGGCGCTACAGTTACCGGAGGAGGTAACTAGACGTCCTGGTAAGTCGGCCCGGATGTTTCAGGAGTCGCATAGGTCGCGATCAGCCTTACCATCTCTGGACGAGCTTAATGAGGCAGTGGAGAAGGAACGCCTATGTCCAGATAAACGTTTTCAGGGGACACGGTTTTTTGAGACGCTATATCCGTGTACGACGGAGTTGATTGATAATTGGATTCCTTCTCCTGAAGTGGATGTCCCTTTATCCCAGCTTAGCAAATCCTCATTGCTTCCTGTTAAAGGGAAGGCGAGTCTGCAGGATCCGCTGGACAGAAAAACGGAGATGGCAGCGAAATCCATCTACGAGGCGCGCGGTCATGGATTCAGAGCAGTGCTAGGATCCATGTGTGCTTGTAAAGCTTCCTGAGCTGGTTAGACCGTCTACGGACGGCGTGGCAAGATGGATCCCCACTATCCGAGGTAGAGGGGCTTTTCAGGTCATTGGAGGATGCAGCACGATATGGCAGTGATGCAGGTTTGGATACTGCCTCACTGCTGTCCAGGGCACAATCCTCGGCGATCACAGTCAGGAGAGCTCTGTGGCTTAGACAGTGGACCGGAGACGCGGTTTCCAAGCAAGGTTTGCTTTCTTTAGCTTACAAGGGTGGTCAGCTATTTGGATCTGACCTCACGGAGCTGATTGCAAAGGCAAAAGAAACGACTTTACCGCAGCGAAGAGCTGTGTCTTCTGCCGCTGGCAGGCATAGTACCGGTACTAGTCGGCGGTCCTTTCGGTCCAGGGGACGGTTCGGTCAGCCCTCTTGGGGATCGGTTCGTCCCTCTTTTTTCGGGAAAAAAGAACGCTCAAAAATCCCGCACTCCCTGGAAACAGAGCTTCCGCCAAGACAAGCGGGAAGCTGACAAAAAGCCCGCTAAGGCGGACTGACGCCAGGGCCTCACTCGAGGGCTCTCGAGTGGGAGGTCGCCTGCTCCAATTCGAACCGATGTGGGCTTCCCGCGTGTTGGACGTCTGGGTGACGCGGGTTGTGTCGGCAGGCTATTTCATAGAGTTTCTTTCTCGACCCCCCAGACAGTTTTTGCCAATCCCGCATTCCGTCAGAGCCCGAACTATATGCCGCTCTTCTGCGGGAGGTCGATTCCTTTCTACAGAAGGGTGTGGTGGTACCAGTTCCACCGGAGGACCGGGAAGAGGGTTTTATTCCAACCTCTTTGTGGTCCCCAAAAAGGAGGACAAATTTCGCCCCGTTCTAGATCTCAAAAGATTGAATCAGCATGTCCGCTCCCGGAAATTCCACATGGAGTCACTTCGCTCCGTTGTGGCGGCCTTGTCGCAGAACGATTTTTTGGTGTCAATCGACATTCGCGACGCTTATTTGCATGTCCCCATCGGAAGGGCCCACCAACGCTTCCTTCGTTTTGCCATAGGCCAGGACCATTACCAGTTTGTGGCTCTGCCATTCGGGTTGGCCTCAGCACCCAGAGTTTTTACAAAAATTCTGGCTCCTCTTATGGCGATTCTGCGAAGACTGGGGGTTACGATTCTTCCCTATCTGGACGACCTTTTGATTGTGGCGTCCTCGAGGAGGCGGTGACGGCTCGCAATCTATCCCTTCAGCTCCTGGAGGACTTCGGGTGGCTGGTCAATTGGGAGAAGTCGTCTATGGAACCGTCGCAGTCAATCCTGTTTTTGGGAATGCATTTCGACACGATACGAGCAGTGGTGTCTCTGCCTCCAGACAAGCAAGCGAGTCTTCTTCGTCATGTACATGTTATGAAGTCTGCGACAGCAATGTCCCTTCGAAGGTGTATGCGCCTTCTGGGTTTAATGGTGGCGTCAATGGAAGCAATTCCGTTTGCCCAATTTCATTCCAGGGCTCTCCAAATGTTCATCTTGAACCGTTGGGATCGATCGCAGTTTTCACTGGATTGCAGTGTCATCTCCCACAGGGTGAGAGAGTCTCTAGAATGGTGGTTACGTCCGGAAGTGTTATCCCCGGGGAAGTCCTTCCTTCCTCCGAGGTGGTCGATCATAACCACCGATGCCAGCCTGACGGGTTGGGGGGGTGTCTGGAACGATCTCTGGATTCAGGGAGTATGGTCGTTGGAAGAGTCTGTCCTGCCAGTCAACATCCTGGAATTGAGGACAGTGTTCCTTTGCCTCCAACACTGGACGGTCCCTTTAAGCGGTCTACCAGTCCGAGTGCAGACAGACAACGCAACGGCGGTCGCGTATATCAACCATCAAGGTGGGACGAGGAGCTTCAGGCTCATGATAGAAGTGTCTCGAATTCTGGTATGGGCCGAGGCCAGAGTGCCAGCCATCTCTGCGATTCACATTCCAGGAGTTCAGAATATCACAGCGGACTTCCTCAGTCGCGAAAAGATGGATCCCGGAGAATGGAGTCTTCATCCGGAAATTTTTGCACTGCTGTGCTCCCGTTGGGGAACTCCCCAAGTGGATTTGATGGCATCCAGGTTCAATGCCAAGTTACCGATGTTCATGTCCAGGTACAAGGACTCGAACAGTGATGCTCTGGTGGCTCCTTGGGACCAATTCGAGCTAATCTATGTGTTTCCGCCGATATCCTTACTTCCTCTGGTGTTGCGTCGGATCAGACTGGAGAGAGTCCCGGCTATGTTGATAGCCCCAGATTGGCCGAGGAGGACGTGGTTCTCGACACTGGTGTCGCTTCTGGCAGCGCCTCCACTTCCACTTCCTCTTCGCCCAGACCTGTTAACCCAAGGGCCCGTTCGTCACCCGGACCTGAAGTCTCTGCGTTTGACGGCGTGGCTCTTGAGACCGAAATCTTGACCCGTCAAAGTTTTTCAGCCGAAGTCATTGCCACTCTGCGAGCTGCCAGAGATCCGGCTACTACTAGGATTTATCACAAGACTTGGGAAGCCTTCTTCTCGTGGTGTTCGGGTTCTTCTAGGAACCCGAGGATTTTTTCCATTCCCAATTTGTTGGCCTTTTTGCAGTACGGGCTGGACAAGGGTTTGGCAGTTAGCACTCTGAAAGGACAGGTTTCTGCTCTGTCCTTGCTGTTTCGGAAGACTATCGCCTCGCGTAGGGACGTACGTTCCTTTTTTCGCGGGGTAACCCCCCAATTTCCGCCGCGGAAGGCGCCTGTGTCTCCTTGGCGGCTCAATCTTGTCTTGGAGGCTCTTCAACATGGACCTTTTGAGCCTATGGACTCTGTTAATCTTTCCTTTCTCTTTTGGAAGGTTGCCTTCCTAGTGGCGGTCACTTCTTTGAGAAGGGTTTCTGAGTTGGCGGCTCTTTCTTGCTCGCCTCCTTTTCTGGAGTTTCTCCCAGATCGCGTAGTGCTTCGCACACGGGGCGACTTTCTACCTAAAGTGGTGTCTCAGTTTCATGTTAACCAGGATATTGTGTTGCCCTCGCTCTGTCCGGAGCCAAGGAATGCGAAGGAACGGGCCTTGCACACATTGAATTTGGTGCGGGCTTTGAAGTTCTATTTGTCTATTACTCAAAGTTTTCGGAAGTCGGATTCTCTGTTTGTGATTCCAGCAGGTCGTCGACGTGGGCAACGAGCTTCCAAGGATTCTATAGCTCGTTGGATTCGGTCGGCCATTTTAGAGGCTTACCGACTTAAGGGCGAACCTTGCCTGATTAAGATTCGAGCTCACTCCACAAGGGCTGTGGTTCATCATGGGCTTTCCATCAAGGAGCCTCGGCAGCCCATCTCTGCCGGGCGGCGACCTGGCGCTCCGTCCACACATTTACAAAATTTTATAAGGTGGACGTCAGTGCTTCCGCTGATGCGGCCTTAGGACGTAGGGTCCTGCAGGCGGCTGTAGTTTAAAGTTCTTGTGAACTTGTAGTTAGCGCTAGTTGCGCATTTATTTAGGTTGTTGGGTATCTGCCTCTTTTGTTTTTTTTGCCCACCCTTATTTTTGGACTGCTTTGGGACGTCCCACTAGTAATGACTAGTGTGTCTCCCTTCCTTCATCTGCTGCTGAAACACGGATTTTGGTAAGAACTTACCTGTAAAATCCTTTTCAGCGAAGAAGGAAGGGAGACACACATCCCTCCCATGGCAGAAGTATGTTGTTGTGTTTTCAGATGCGGCGTGACCCTTCTCTGATAGCGATTATCTGGGCTGAGGTTGGCGCGCTAAGGCTCTGTTCCAGCATTGCCAGCTCATCGCAGTGGTCAGGTTCAGTGAGTAGTACCTGAGACTGTGTGTTTTTTTTCTGTTATATGCATAACCTGTCTCCTTATTTTTCTCTCTGAAATCCTTCAGAAGGGGTTATGTTGCTCCGCTGGTGATATTTGCTCTTCCTTAGCTTGGGTACGACTGGAGAGCTGGAGTAGGAGGAGCCCTATATGCTGGAGGGGCCGGTCAACACTTTTTTAATCTGAGGTGTTTCTATCCTATGTGGGCTCCGCCTACCCACTAGTAATGACTAGTGTGTCTCCCTTCCTTCTTCGCTGAAAAGAATTTTACAGGTAAGTTCTTACCAAAATCCTCGAAGAAAGAATCAGCAGTGATCCATTGCTGTCCTGTCTTTCTTTCCTCCCCTGCCCAGGAGCTGTGGTATGATCAGACCATGTCCCTGTACTGTAATGGTAAGACACAGCCATTACACAGTACACAACAAGGGCGTAGAACTTAATTTATTCCAAGATCTAGTGAATAAAATGAACTTTTGTTTGTGGGAAAACCCCTTCCGCACACCAAACATTAATAAACTTAGTTTTTTTTTATGTAGGTCTTACAGAATGCTCCTGATGATATTCTAGTGGTGGCTTCATCAACATTATGCAACCTTCTACTTGAGTTCTCGCCTAGTAAAGAGGTTTGTGATACTTGTCCCTCATTGTAAGGGCTCATACTCATTTGCGAGAAAAACGGACTAGTGCAATTCTATAAAAAATCGGATTGTACTCGGACTAATGTTATTCTTCGATTCCCTGCTCATCTGCAATTTTTTATTTCTTTTCTCATCTCCGATCGGACTGAGAAAAAAATCGCAGCATGCTACTAGTATCCTCGTTTATCGGCCGAGATTCGCCATTGCAAGTCAATGGGTGCGATTGAAAATCGCACGGCATTCAGAGCATGCGAGTGCCTTCAGATTTTTACTCACCCATCTCCTTGAAAACCCAACATTTCATCAGCCGCGTACAGTAAAATCACAGCATGACAAGTCAGGATAGATTAAGTAGATATAAAGATGTCATTGACATATATAATTAGCACAGTGCTTGTGTAGCTTGCTGCACATGTAATTTAGTAATAAATACATTTCTGAAAAAAATGGCGTGGGATCCCCTGAAATTTTATTAACCAGCAGATGGAAAGCAGACAGCTGGGGGCAGATGTGTTTAGCCTGGGAAGGGGGTAATACACATGCAACTTCCCAGGCTATTAATATCAGTTCATAGCTGTATATTAAGCCTTTACTGGTTATTAAAATGGGGGACCCCCACAAAAACATGACGTAAGGTTCCCCTATAATTGACAAAAAGCAAAGACTAGGCAGACAGCTGCTGGTTGATATTAATAGGCTAAGAATGGGTCATGATTGTTGGGCCCCATCCCAGGCTAAAAAAACATCAGCTGGCAGCCGCCCCAGAAAAAGCACAACCACTTGTGCTTTGGCAAGTGGGGTAATAGTATTGGGTTTGATGTCATCTTTCTATTGGCATCTGACATCAAACCCGGGGGTTAGTAATGGACAGCGTCTCTATGACACCCCGAATACTAACCCTATAGTCAGACTGTAAATAAAAAAACACCCTGAATGACGTCCTTTACTTGAAATAAAGATGCTGCTTTATTTTTAATTTAAAAATGTCCATTATACTCACCTTTACACCCAATACACTGATGCCCATGTCCCCTATACAAAAAAGTGTAAATAAACAACCATATCCCTCGCCTGTCCGCAACATGAACAGATAGTCCTCCAATGCTGTTGTCCCCTGTAAAAGAGTTTAAAAAAAACAACCATATTTGTCACCTCTCCGACAAGAAAATAATAATCCATTTGTTTATAGATGAGTCTAGCTGTGCTACATCTAGCTGGCATGCTTAACGCTGGCGTGATGCGAGGGTTCAGCATGTTTCACAGAGCTGCGCGTACTACAGTCATGGACAAAAGTTTTGAGAATGACACAAATATTAATTTTTACAAAGTCTACTGCTTCACTTTTTCTAATGGCAATTTGCATATACTCCAGAATGTTATAAAGAGTGATCAGCTTAACAGCAATTACTTGCAAAGTCAATATTTGGCTAGAAAATGAACTTTATCCCCCAAAACACATTTCAACATCATTGCAGCCCTGCCTTAAAAGGACCAGCTAACCTCTTTTCAGTGATTGCTTCATTAACACAGGTGTGGGTGTTGATGAGGACATGGCTGGAGATCAATCTGTCCTGATTAAGTAAGAATGACACCACTGGACACTTTAAAAGGAGGCTGGTGCTTGGCATCATTGTTTCTCTTCTGTTAACCATGGTTATCTCTAAAGAAACACGTGCAGTCATCATTGCAATGCACAAAAATGGCCTAACAGGGAAGTGTATTGCAGCTAGAAAGATTGCACCTCAGTCAACAATCTATCGCGTCATCAAGAACTTCAAGGAGAGAGGTTCCATTGTTGCCAAAAAGGCTCCAGGGCGCCCAAGAAAGACCAGCAAGCACCAGGACTGTCTCTTAAAAGTGTTTCAGCTGCGGGATCGGGCTACCAGCAGTGCAGAGCTTTCTCAGGAATGGCAGCAGGCAGGTGTGAGTGCATCTGCACGCACTGTAAGGCGGAGACTCTTGGAGCCAGGCCTGGTCTCAAGGAGGGCAGCAAAGAAGCCACTTCTCTCCAGAAAAAACATCATGGACAGACTGATATTCTGCAAAAGGTACAGGCAGTGGACTGCTGAGGACTGGGGTAAAGTTATTTTCTCTGATTAATCCCCTTTTCGATTGTTTGGGACATCAGGAAAACGCCTCATTCGGAGAAGACAAGGTGAGCGCTACCACCAGTCTTGTCTCATGCCAACTGTTAAGCATCCTGAAACCATTCATGTGTGGGGTTGCTTCTCAGCCAAGGGAATCGGCTCTCTCACAGTCCTGCCTAAAAACACAGCCATGAATAAGGAATGGTACCAGAATGTCCTCCAAGAGCAACTTCTCCCAACCTTCCAAGAGCAGTTTGGCGATCAACAATGCCTTTTCCAGCATGATGGAGCATCTTGCCATAAAGCAAAGGTGATAACTAAATGGCTCAGGGAACAAAACATAGAGATTTTGGGTCCATGGCCTGGAAACTCCCCAGATCTTAATCCTATTGAGAACTTGTGGTCAATCATCAAGGGACGGGTGGACAAACAAAAACCTAAAAATTCTGACAAAATGAAAGCATTGATTGTGCAAGAATGGACTGCTATCAGTCAGGATTTGGTCCAGAAGTTGATTGAGAGCATGCCAGGGAGAACTGCAGAGGTCCTGAAGATGAAGGGTCAACACTGCAAATATTGACTTGCTGCATTAACTCATTCTAACTGTCAATATAAGCTTTTGTTACTCATATGTTTGCAATTATATTTCTGTCTGTGATAAAAACATCTGTTAAACACACATAAAAACCAGAGGGCAGCAGATCATGTGAAAATATAATATTTGTGTCATTCTCAAAACTTTTGGCCATGACTGTACAGTAGTGCTGCTCAGTGCCTCGTGGTGATGGGGGAAGAAGGTGAGTGGAGTTTATATCCAGTGAACGCCGTTCATCTCACTGACGTCAGCGCGAGCACCGTGACATCAGTTTTTATAGCCAGGAATTCTGTCATTTCAAGCTAGTTTACAAACTAATAAAGCCATTTTACATACAGATAAAGATAGATGATAGAAAGCAATTTGTCAGAGAGATATCTACCGTAATCCGTGCTTTACATGTGTATTTTTGTGTACATGTTTTTATCAAATAAACTAAAGAAATCAAAGGAAAAAAAATGGCATGGGGTCCCCCTTATTTTTAACACCCAACTGAAAGAAAGCAGACCGCAGCGAGCTGGTGGTATTTTTCTGGGAAACATTTTTTTTTTCTTTTATGTGTTTGATTGTTCACATTTCACATTAAATAACCCTTTGAATTAGTTCTCCAGCAGGTTTTTATTTTAGCGTGGATAGTTAATATGGTTTTTATTTTTCTTGTTTGTATATAGTAAAATGTATTTTATATGGGAAAAAAAATTCTATATATATTTTTTTTCTTTTTGCTCATGGGACTTTCATTTTTTTTTTTTATTTCTTTTGCAGACATTTTATTTTTATTTCTTACATAATAATTTGAGTAATTCTTACATAGTTTGATCTCCAAGTGATCATACAAGATCTCTGAGGGAACATTTTTTCCATTAACCCCTTCACAACCTTTGATGTATATTTACATCAAAGGTAGTGTCCCTTCCTTTGATGCGGGCACGCCGAGCCCATATCTTTCCCCACACTTCCTGGCTGATTTTAATAAGCCATTAAGTGCCTGTAACAGCCGGGGTGGAACACTGTTAACTTGTTAAATCTCACTGTCAATCACTCACAGCAATATTTAACATGCATCGGCCAGAAGCGCATCTTTAATCCCATCCATCGTCTCCCTTGTCATGTGAGCTTGGTGGGTGGGTGCGTTGATTGGTTGTCATGACAGCCGGGGGTCTGCTGAAGAGCCCTGTGCCTGTCATTATGATCCTCCTGTGAACGCTGGCTGGTGGCTGGCGCTCATAGATCGTGATTTATGCTATTCACGGCAGTGCTGAAGACCTTCTGTGTATAGCACAAGCAAACGGATGATCGCAGCTTCCAGTCTCCTCAAGGGACTATAAGCCAGTAAAAAGTGTGGAAAAAAAACTTTTCA
>JARQOD010000007.1:39779464-39816248 GCA_033576555.1 Oophaga sylvatica
CCCTTTCGGCAGCTCCGCCCCCATTTTTGGCACTTCTCGCTCTGTGCGAGAAGCGCGCTAGCTTCCTACCCTTGGCTCCGCCCAGCCGACGGCTGCGACCTTCATATGGGACTGGCGGCTGTAACCAACCGTGCCGCTGCGGGCACCTTCTGATAACTGCCGTGGCCGTCTCTCCCACCGCTGCATCGCCGCGGCTCCTCCTGATAACCGCTATTAATGCAGGTAACCTTCATTCAGCGGCTGTGCCTGCAGCGTCGCCGTCCCTTCCAGAGCCGCCGTTGGCCTCTGCCCCCTGTCAACAAAGCCGACGCGGTCGTCATCTGCAGCGCTACTGCGACCTGCTGCTCCGCCGCTACTGCGGCCGTCCCCTTCAGCACCACCGCGCCTGCAGCGCCACCGCTGTCACCATCGCGGCTGTTCTATCACCGCTACTGCAGTCGTCGCCTGCAGCGCAGCTGCGACCGTCATCTGCAGCGTTTTCTGCGGCCTCCCCTGCTCCATCGCCGCTACTGCGTCCGCTACAGCGCTGCGGCGGCATTGTCCAGTCTCCTAGGCCCCGAGACAGTTAATTTTTTCCTGTTGGGCACGAACTCATGAACACGGGGTAAGCTTATAAATAGCTTAACCCCTTCCCTGCAGCAGTCTACAGGCTCGCTTATTTGCATAATGTCACAATCCAGTTTCCATGCGATGCCTGTGCGCCCTCACTATGTCACCACTGTCCAAAAGCGAATGCTGACTGGAGGCTAACCAGACCTCTCCACCTCCCTACCAAAGGGATGGTGGATTGAGGAGACAATCAGTACGGATGGTGACCGGAGGCTAACAAAACCTCTCCACCCCCCATTTTCAAAGGTACGGTGGATTGAGGAGAACAATCGGAGCGGATGGTGAATGGTTTGCAATTTCCTGCGACCTACGTTGTTTGTCTGTCGCCGCTAGGCAGTCTGCCGTCTCTGACCGTACCAGACATAGAACCTGGGAGCACTGACTGATAGAACGCACGCTGACGCTTAGTGTGTTACGTGTAATGTCCCTTTATTGCGGCGACTCTACACTTCATTCTGTGCAGTTTGTTTTTTTTTCTCACAGGAGTCCATCGAATGGGCAATGTCTCTGGCTTCAATTTTACCTATGAAGACCCCTCTCTGTCCTTCGAAGTCTTTAGACAGGGACTGACAGCAGCAAGGAATGTCATGGCATGCAGTCTGCTGTTTCTCTTGGGGTACGAATGTTCAGTTTCCAGATCCCCCGTTCCTGGGGATTGCAACACACATGACTCAAAATATGAGTCTCATGTGAGTTTATCCGGATTCGCCAGACTATCAGGAATCCTTAGAGCTCCTCATCGAACCGGTTAACAGAGCTCTGCGAGCTGTACAATATAAAAATAGTCCTTACCTTGCTGAGACCTTCAAAGGGATCAAACGTCCTCACAGTGTTTTTCTTTTTTACCAACCCCCCTGGGTTGCTGACATTGGTCAAAGATATAGTTGTTGCCGAGCAATTTATTCTCGAAGCTAAAACCGTTTAATCACGGTGTCCTTTTATCCACATTCTAAAAACAGAGTGGACGGAGTCTCCAATAAGGAATCCTATATTACAGCTTGCTTATTAACCTCTACTGTCTTTGACTGACGGCTTGTTTATTAAAATCCCACTGACCGTCCAGTTGGCTGCGCTCAGTCTTTTGAAGCTTTCGGGACAATTCTTTTCCCTTTTTTATCAATGTCACCTGGGTGACCACAGCATGATGTTCGGTCTAGGGCCCTAGCCAAGATCAATCAAGACAATAGCAAGCCTCAATAGGTGATTGGTCTGGATTACCAAATAGTCTGGTCCAGGGATTATGTGTACATGCATCCCTAGATACAGTGGGCAACGACGTTCTTATGGCTCCAACGCCATTATCATCAGCAGAGCCCCTTTGGCTCAGAGGGTGGCGAGCAGATTCCCCTCGTAGAAGTCTCTAACTTCTTTAAACCCGCCCATTCCTGGGAACGCAGACCCTCACGGTCCAAACTCGAGGGTACCCCTTCCCACAAGTTTCTCAGTATTGCAGTATCTGAAAGACTTGGACAGGGTAGGCATCCAGTTACTCCTGCTTTACCAGGTCCGGCCGGCGGGTATTCTCGACCATGGTCTGAAATCTACTGGTTTTCAGATGCCGCTCTGCCCTTCGGTCTCGCAACCGCCCCCAGAGTGTTCACAAAAGTCATGGCGGCCGTCATGTCAATGTTACTCTCTCGGGGTGTGGTGGTCCTCCCGTACTTGGACGACCTACTCATCAAAGGACCGACTTTTCGGACCTGCGCAGAGAGTGTCGAGATCACTATCGACACCCTCTCTCGCCTGGTTGGCTAGTCAATTTAGACAAGTCTTTTCCCATTCCCTCTCAGAAGATTCCTTTTCTGGGAATGATTCTGGACACCTCCCAAGGGTTGGTATCTCTCCCTCCAGAGAAGATTGCTTCTCTGAGGCGGGGAGTGCTCCTGTTTTCTCCAGGCCGCTCCCACTCTCGGCGAGGTGCCATCCAGGTCCTCGGGAAGATGATAGCTTCCATCGAGGCAGTACCGTTCGCCCAGTTCCATCTTCGCCCTCTTCTAATATCACTCTGGGATAGGAACCCTGCGTCTCTAAGTCGCCGCTTTCGTCTTTCTCCCACAGTCAGAAGCTCCCTGAAATGGTGGACGAATGCTTCATCGCTGAATCAAGAAAAATCTTTTCTGCCTGTCTATTGGCTGGTGGTGACCACCAATGCTAGTTTCCTCGGATGGGAAGCGGTGTTCCTTCACCACACGGCTCAAGGCGCTGGTCTCTCCCAAAGACCAGTCTCCCGATCAACATCCTGGAGATCAGAGCTGTGAAACTAGCTCTCTTCCAGTTCCATCATCTTCTGGCCGGTCGTCCCATCCGGATCCAGTCAGACAACGCCACGGCCGTGGCGTACATCAACCGTCAGGGAGGCACTCAGAGCAGAACGGCGATGTTCGAAGTATCACACATCCTGCGCTGGGCCGAGACAAACCACTCGCCCATCTCCGCGGTTCACATCCCAGGAGCGGACAATTAGGAGGCCGACTTCCTCAGTCGCCAAGGCTTAGACTCAGGGAATGGTCCCTGCACCGGAATTGTTTCAACTCATTTGCCAGCGTTGGGGCATGCCGGATGTAGATGTCATGGCATCCAGACTGAATGCCAAAGTTCAGACTTTCATAAATCGATCTTGCGATCCACTAGCCATCGGCTCGGATGCGCTAGTCCTCCCTTGGAGTCAATTTCGCCTTCCTTACATCTTTCCTCCTCTTCCGTTAATCCCCAGGGTGATTCGGAAGATCAAGGCGGAAGGTGTTCCTCTCATTCTGGTCGCTCCAGACTGGCCTCGCCGTCCGTGGTATGCGGAACCAGTGCATCTGGTAGCAGAAGTCCCTTGGAAATTACCAGACCGTCCGGACCTTCTTTCACAGGGTCCAATTTACCATCACAATTCGAAAGTGATGAATTTGACGGTATGGCCATTGAAGCCTGGATCTTAGGTCAGGCTGTTTTTTTCTCACAAAGTTGTCTCCACAATGGTCAATGCCAGGAAGCCGGCTTCCGCCCGCATTTATCATCGTGTCTGGAAGACATTCTTTTCCTGGTGTAAGGTCAAAGGTCGTTCTCCTTTGGTTTTTTCTATCCCTTCCATTCTAGAATTTCTCCAAGCAGGAATGGACTCGGGGTGAGCTCTCTCCTCCCTCAAGGGGCAGATTTCTGCTTTGTCCGTTCTTTTTTCCAACGGCGGATCGCATCTAAGTCTCAGGTCAGGACTTTTTTATCCAGGGAGTGTCACATCTTGCTCCACCCTACAAGAGGCCTTTGGATCCTTGGGATCTTAATCTGGTCCTCAGTGCCTTATAGGAATCCCCCTTCGAACCTTTGCCGGAAGTGTTCTTATAGCTTCTTTCCTGGAAGGTTGTCTTCCTAGTGGCGATTACCTCTATCAGATGGGTATCGGAGTGGGCAGCTTTGTCTTGTAAACCTCCTTTTCTCAGTTTTCACCAGGACAAGGTAGTCCTTAGGACTTCTTCTTTCATACCAAAAGTCGTTTTGGTTTTTTCATATCAATGAGGACATAGTCTTGCCCTCGTTCTGTCCGGCGCCGATTCACCGTACTGAAAAAGCCCTTCACACCTTGGATTTGGTGAGGGCTCTCCGAAGGTACATTTCGAGAACTGCATCTTTCCGAAAATCGGACGCTCTGTTTGTGCTTCCGGAAGGACACAGACAGGGTCTTCCTGCTTCCAAGACCACGTTAGCCGGATGGATTCGCTCTGCGATCCAAGAGGCGTATCGTGTTAAAGGTCAGCCTATCCCGGCTGGGATAAGGCACACTCCACTCGATCTGTGGGGGCCTCCTGGGCCATTTGGCACCAGGCTTCGGCACAGCAAGTGTGCAAGGCTGCGACTTGGTCCAGTCTTCATACTTTCGTCAAGCATTACCAAATTCATGCTCAGGTTTCTTCAGATGCGGCACTTGGCAGACAGATTCTGCAATCAGCTGTTGCGCATCTGTAAGTTGTCTGTTGACGTTTTATGCGTTTTATGCATGAGGTTCACGAGGCTTCATCTGTTGATGGCTCCCCACCCAGGGACTGCTTTGGGATGTCCCACGGTCTGTGTGTCCCCCAATGAGGCGATGGAGAAAAGGAGATTTTTGTGTACTCACCGTAAAATCCTTTTCTCCGAGACGCTCATTGGGGGACACAGCTCCCACCCTTGTTTAGCCTGTAGCCTCGTTGTTTCTTTGAATTGTTGACATATTGCACTCTGTTATGAGCTCCTACTGCTTTGGCACCGAACTGGTTCAGGATTGAGCCAACAGAGGGTGTATACTGCAGGAGGAGGAGTTAATCTTTTGTGCTTATGTATTGCTTAGTGTCCTCCTAGTGGCAGCAGCATAACACCCACGGTCTGTGTGTCCCCCAATGAGCGTCTCGGAGAAAAGGATTTTACGGTGAGTACACAAAAATCTCCTTTTTTGTTACGAAGTTATAAGGGTTAAAAGTTGACCAGCGATTTCTCATTTTTACAACACCATTTTTTTTTAGGGACCACATCACATTTGAAGTCACTTTGAGGGGTCTATATGATAGAAAATACCCAAAAGTGAGACCATTCTAAAAACTACACCCCTCAAGGTGCTCAAAACCACATTCAAGAAGTTTATTAACCCTTTAGGTGCTTCACAGGAACTGAAGCAATGTGAAGGAAAAAATTAACATTTAACTTTTTTTGCAAAAACTTTACTTCAGAACCAATTTTTTTTATTTTCACAAGTGTTAAAAGAAAAAATGAACCACAAAATTTGTTGTGCAATTTCTCCTGAATACGCCGATACCCATATGTGGGGGTAAACCACTTTTTGGGCGCACGGTAGAGGTCGCAAGGGAAGGAGCGCCGTTTGACTTTTTCAACGCAGAATTGGCTGGACGCCATGTCGCTGTTTGTAGAGGCCCTGATGTGTCTAAACAGTGGAAACCCCCCACAAGTGACCCCATTTTGGAAACTAGACCTCCTAAGGAACTTATCTAGATGTGTGGTGAGCACTTTGAACCTCCAAGTGCTTCACAGAAGTTTATAACATAGAACCATGAAAATAAAAAATCATATTTTTTCCACAAAAACGATCTTTTCACGCCAATTTTTATTTTCCCAAGGGTAACAAGACCCCAAAGTTTTTGTGAAATTTGTCCTGAGCATGCTGATACCCCATATCTGGGGGTAAACCACTGTTTGGGTGCATGGCAGAGCTTGGAAGGGAAGGAGCGCCGTTTGACTTTTTCAACGCAGAATTTGCTGGACGCCATGTCGCGTTTGTAGAGGCCCTGATGTGTCTAAACAGTGGAAAACCCCCACAAGTGACCCCATTTTGGAAACTAGACCCCCTAAGGAACTTATCTAGATGTGTGGTGAGAACTTTGCACCCCCAAGTGCTTCACAGAAGTTTATAACGCCCGGGCGTGAAAATAAAAAAATCATATTTTTTCCACAAACCTGATCGTTTAGTCCCCAATTTTTTATTTTCCCAAGGAGAAATTAGACAACAGAAGTTGTCCAATTTGTCCTGAGTACGCTGATACCCCATATGTGGGGGGAACCACTGTTTGGGTGCACGGCAGGGCTTGGAAGGGAAGGAGCGCCTTTTGACTTTTTCAAACCAAAATTGGCTGGAATTGAAATTGAACGCCATGTCGCATTTGGAGAGCCCCTGATACGCCTAAACAGTGGAAACCCCCCACAAATGACACCATTTTGGAAACTAGACCCCTTATGGAACTTATCTAGATGTGTGGTGAGCACTTTGAACCCCCAAGTGCTTCACAGAAGTTTATAACGTAGAGCCGTGAAAATAAAAAAAAATTTTCCTCAAAAATGATTCTTTAGCCCGCTATTTTTTTTATTTTCCCAAGGGTAACAGGAGAAATTGGACCCCAAAAGTTGTGCGATTTTTCCTGAGTACGCTGATACTCCATATGTGGGGTGAAACCACTGTTTGGGCGCATGGGAGAGCTTGGAAGGGAGGGAGCGCCATTTTGTAATGCAGACTTTGATGGAATGTTCTGCGGGCGTCATGTTGTGTTTGCAGAGCCCTTGATGTGCCTAAACAGTAGAAACCCCTGCAAGTGACACCATTTTGGAAACTAGACCCCCCCCAAGGAGCTTATCTAGATGTGTGGTGAGCACTTTGAACCCCCCAAGTGCTTCACAGAAATTTATAAACGCAGAGCCGTGAAAATAAAAAATAATTTTTATCCTCAAAAATGATTCTTTAGCCCGCTATTTTTTTATTTTCCCAAGGGTAACAGGAGAAATTGGACCCCAAAAGTTGTTGTGCAATTTTTCCTGAGTACGCTGATATCCCATATGTGGAAAATAATCAGTGACTACCAATCCAATAATAGTGAAAAAGCAGGGTAGGATCTATTCTTAAAATAACAACTTTTATTAATACTTATATTAAAATCAAGTTATAGATACCAAAAAGCGACATACAATACAAAAACACACAATGACCAAAGGAGTTGGTACTTTGCCAATTCCTTCCAATCAGCAAATAGAATCATGGGCATATTTTTAGAGCCCTAGTATTGAATTAATATAAACTCTCACCAATAATCCCTCCTTGGTGTCTTAATACAACCAATTGAATGAATATAGAAGTGAATTGCTTCTCAATCAATACCAATAACTATACATTTTCTGTATTGGAACGATCTCACCTCATCTGTTGTATTTCGTCCAGCCATTTAGAGCCATTGTATCCTATTCAAAGTGGGGGAAGGTTTTTTACCTTCATTTGCAATTACCCCGCCAAAGGAAGCAATGTAAAAAACTCTAATACTGCCCCATAGTGAACCTCCCGACGCGTTTCGTTGTCATAACTCATCAGTGGAAGAGAAAATGTGACATGGTGGACTGAAATCATCCACCACAATAATGGGGAATAAGAGGCATCACCTGATTTCACAGTGTATTCCATTTAAATGGACCGCTTCATGGTCCACGTGTTAGCGGCATGTGGACGTCATCAGAGAGCGTCCCGCTGTTGGACGCAAGCTGAAACGTCACTTCCGGTATCCAAAACACCGTCACATCCGGCCTGTGGAACGCGGCTGAGCCACATCGCCCATATCCTGCTCTCGGTCGCTAGTCAGATCTCAGAGCGGTCAAACATATTGAGCGTCATATCCGGGTGTTAGTTAATGGGCATAACACCTCGAAAGAATTTAAAGGGCCGGAGTTATCACATAAAAAAATATAAATTATTAGTCTTTTCCTTCTGGCTTGTTTATTAAAGGGAATCTGTCACCCCAAAAATGCCATATCAAGTAAAGATATGGCTGAATAGAGCGTCCCATAACTAAGCTAACGGTGGGTATCATATACCATGATACCCCGTTTTCATAGCAAAATACCTTTGTAAAGTTGGTGATTGAACGTGTCAATCACTGCAGTCAGGTCAGGAGGGCGGCGGTTTTCATGTCCTCCCCCGCCCCCGCTCCTCGTCATCTGTTGCGTATCGCCGTCTGTGAATACCACAGAAATACCCGGAAAATCCTGCTTGCCTTGGACGACTTCCAAGGCAAGGAAAGACTAGCGCATGCGCTGTAGTCATTTTATGCTTTGCCCACTGCTGGGCAAAGCATACTGCGCATGCGCCGGGCAGAATTTTGAATTGTGCAATTGCGGGAAACTAACGCCGTCTGTGAATACCACAGACGGCGATACTCAACAGATGACGAGGAGCGGGGGCGGAGGAGGACATGAAAACCGCCGCCCTCCTGACCTGACTGCAGTGATTGACACGTTCAATCACCAACTTTACAAAGGTATTTTGCTATGAAAACGGGGGTATCATGATATATGATACCCACCATTAGCTTAGTTATGGGACGCTCTATTCATCCATATCTTTACTTGATATGGCATTTTTGGGGTGACAGATTCCCTTTAATGTGCGGTCATTCAGATTCCACCTTAAACAGAAGCAAACTATTAGTCAAATTGTCCACCCTATCTATTAAGAAACCTTATAATAACAATAAGGGGGACTATAGAGACCTCATTAACAGTACTTTCCAAGATAAAGAAAAGGTCATCTTTTTGTCATAACATGTACTAGAACTAGAAAAGAGGCTTAGACAAAATCTTTTTGCATCCACACAAAAGAAATATTTATTTCTGGACTCATCAGGGGGAATTGGAAAATGAAAATGAATAAATGAAAAAACATGAAAATGATGGACATTGTGAGAATTATTAACCTCAAATAATTGGAAAAATTAGTAGGGAAAAAAAAGGAGGTATGTTTCCCAACCCTTTTCCCTACCATTACTACAACTTATCCCCTGCCTAACAGTGGAGGTTGGCACCCTAGGACAGATAACGAGAGTGGTGCCCCCACTCCTCGGCGGCTGACCCTTCTAAGCCCTATAAGGCCCTAGTAGTGTTAAAGGTGGGAAAAATAGAAAAGTATCCACACATAGATGGATCATATCTCGTAAAATCAGTCCAACTCAATTATGTATCACATTATAAACAGGGCTCATAGAAAACAGCTATAGGTAAGTATCTCATTAAGTCCTTTTGGTGTTTGTGTCTTCAGGCGAAAAATCCACTTAGTTTCACATTGCAAAAGGGCCGATCCCAGTCACACCCTCTTCTTGGTATGTGAATTCTATCAATTCCCATAAACCTTAAATCACAACCTTTTCCCTGGTGCTCTGTGTTCATATGCCTGGCTATGGGCGTATCTCTGTTTAGGGCCACATCTCTCAAGTGTTCACCCACTCGTCTCCTAAACTCCCGTTTTGCCTATATATTCCAAACCACATGGACAGACGACTCTATAAATTACTCCCTTTGTTCTACAGTTAATGAAGTGGAAGATCTGGTATTCTCTCCCATCAACGTTACTTGTGAATTTAGAGTCTGTTTGAATCACCGGACATGCTACAAAGCCACTACACTTGTAACAACCTTTGAGGTTGTTAGATAACCATGTCTCTTTTTTGTTCTGGGTATAGTGGCTGTGCACAAGTCTGTCTCCTATTGACTTGCCCTTTTGAAAAGTGATACTGGTGTATGACCCCACCTATTCTCCAATGTCCTCATCCATGTGTAGAATAGACCAATGTTTTTGTAAAATAGAACGAAGTTGTGCTCCATTGTTAAATGTGTTAATAAACCGACATATTGTACTTTCCTCTCTCCGTGGAGCTGGCACCAGTAGACTATTCCTGTCAACTCTTTTAGACTTATGATAAGCTTTTTTTAGGATGCCATCAGGATACCCTCTATTCAAGAAACGCTTCCTCAAATCCTCCGCTTGACTCTGAAAATCTTGTTCCAAGGAGCAGTTTCTACGTAACCTCAAATACTGCCCCTTTGGAATACCCTTTTTGAAGAGAACTGGGTGGTGACTGTCCCATCTCAAAAGGGCATTGGTAGCGGTAGGTTTTCTATAAGTTTTTGTAACCAGATGGCCATCAGGCAGTTTTTGGATCAATAAGTCCTAAAAGGGTAATTCGCTTTCATGAAACTCAAAAGTAAAGGATAATCCTAGATTGTTAGTATTGAGTTTTTCAACAAAACCTCTAAGCTCCTTTGCGTCCCCATTCCAAATTAGTATTACATCATCGATGTAACATGACCAGAATGAAATCTTGGTCTGTTCCTCATTAAATAAGTCTCCAAAGACAATATTCTCTTCCCACCAACCCAGGAGTAGGTTTGCATACGAAGGCGCACAAGAATTGCCCATCGCTGTGCCCTGAGCTGGTGGTAAATGGTGCCATTGAAGAGAAATACATTTTTGGTCAGACAGAACTCCAATAGGTCCAATGTAAAATTATTGTGTCTTGTAAATTGTTGACCTCTACTCTTCAGAAAAAATTCCACAGCCCTTAAGCCGTCCGAATGATTTATAGACGAATATAGTGCTTCTACATCAATACTACACAACAGTGTCTCTGGTTCCAGGATCAAGTTGTCCAATTTTCTCAAGAGGTCAGTTGAATCCCTTGTGTATGAATTTAAGCATGTAACATGAGGTTTTAATATTTCGTCTAAATACATTCCCACATGATGACCTATGCTGTTTATCCCCGAGACAATTGGTCTTCCTTTTAAGGGGGTTAGGCCTTTGTGTATTTTGGGAAGGCAATAGAATATTGCCATAACTGGAAAAGAAGGAAGGAGGAAGTTGTACTCGTTTTTGTCGATAAGTGATGCCTCTAGTCCTTTGTCTAGAATACTTTTGAGTTCGTCTTTGAAAGCTGACAGGGGTTGGAGATCAGTTTTTTATATGTGCTACTATCATTTAATATTGT
This sequence comes from Oophaga sylvatica, assembly GCA_033576555.1. Classification (NCBI taxonomy): domain Eukaryota; kingdom Metazoa; phylum Chordata; class Amphibia; order Anura; family Dendrobatidae; genus Oophaga; species Oophaga sylvatica. The sequence continues at coordinate 39,790,339 of JARQOD010000007.1, forward strand.
TTGACACATGTTGACATAATCCTCATGATTCAACACAACAATATTACCTCCTTTGTCCGAGGATTTTATCAAGATAGTTTGATCTTTTTCCAAACCCTTCAGAGCTTCCGTTTCTAATTTAGAAAGGTTAAATTTACCCTTTTTTGTGTCTTTATCGAGTTTTTCTAAGTCTCTGGTCACCAGCTCCAAGAAGATGTCAATAGTAGACTGGTCACTAGGGTTGAGCATTCCGATACCGAAACCCGGTTCCGATACCTGAAATCCAATGTAAGTCTATGGGAACAAAATATCGGAAGTAAAAATATTCCGATATTTTGTTCCTATAGACTTACATTGGATTTCAGGTATCGGAACCGGGTTTCGGTATCGGAATGCTCAACCCTACTGGTCACCTGATAATGGTGGCATTCTTTTACTTTTGTCTTTTAATGTAGTAAACGGTCCCTCTCCTGATGAGTCCGGGATGGAATCTGCTAAACCAAAAAGAAACCTGACATCAGATAGAAGGGAATCAGGGATATTCATATCTTGACAGACACGTTTATTTTATTTGATCAAGTATTTTTTCCACTTCAACTTCCTCACAAAAAGGTGAAGATCTTTAACACTATCAAATAATTGAAAGTCTGAAGTTGGTATGAAATTTAGTCCCTTATTAATGACCTGTTTCTCTAGGTCACTTAAAATCCTTGAAGAAAGGTTAATCACCTGGGGGGTAGAGGGGCCTAGTTGCTGGCTGAACCCGGTCTGTTTCTTAGAAAATAGTCCCGGTCTAAAAAACGGGTGCTTGCTGTTCTATCGTTTGAGCGTCCTCTCTGACTACCTCGTCCCCTTTGTCTACCCCTAGAGGATTTTATACGTGTATCACTATCTGATAGATCAGTGTCTGTTGAAAATATAACCGTTTCAAAATTTCTTAACGGGTATCTATTGGTGGGAGCCTGATACGCCTTATTTTCTTTAAATTCTTTCAAATCTCTTACAAAATTACGGTGTTTCCGTTCTTTTAAATGGAACTGATATTATTATTATTATTATTATAGATTTTTATAGCGCCATTTATTCCATGGCGCTTTACATGTGAAGAGGGGCAAAATATCTCTCTATTGTATTTTGCAATGTTATTTCTTTTGCCCCAAAGTCTGTTTCCCCTGAGAATTTTTTAGTAATTTCAACCTGTTCCTTTAGTTTGTCATTCAAGGATGACAATGTTTTTTCCTCCTCTTCAAGGAGAATATTCATGAATCTTAGGGAGCTTGATGTCGCTTCCCTCTCCCACTGTTCACTAAAGGCTGAGTTTCTATAACGGAAACCAGGTTGTAAATTAATTCTCAGGTGACGTGGGACAATACCTGCCTTGATATAGTTCTCAAGGCTTTGTACCTCCTACCAACTACAGATCTGGTTTTTATAACCTTTGTTAATTCTTTGAAAACGTTATTATACAAAGGTGTATATTTGGGTTGTGTAAAAGTTTTATCTGAGAACACTTCTTTTGCCTCCGCAATCCATACATTAGTGTCCAAACCTCTAGACAAGAAACCAGCCATGCCAAAATATTCAAAATAATAATCAGTGACTATCAATCCAATAATAGTGAAAAAGCAGGGTTGGATCTATTCTTAAAATAACTTTTATTAATACTTATATTAAAATCAAGTTATAGATACCAAAAAGCGACATACAATACAAAAACACACAATGACCAAAGGAGTTGGTACTATGCCAATTCTTTCTAATCAGAAAATAGAATCATGGGCATATTTTTAGAGCCCTAGTATTGAATTAATATAAACTCTCACCAATAATCCCTCCTTGGTGTCTTAATACAACCAAATGAATGAATATAGAAGTGAATCGCTTCTCAATACCAATAACCATACATTTTCTGTATTGGAACGATCTCACCTCATCTGTTGTATTTCGTCCAGCCTTCTAGAGCCATCGTATCCTATTCAAAGTGGGGAAAGGTTTTTACCTTCATTTGCAATTACCCTGCCAAAGGATGCAATGTAAAAAACTCTAATACTGCCCCATAGTGAACCTCCCGACGCGTTTCGTTGTCATAACTCATCAGGGGAAGAGAAAATGTGACATGGTGGACTGAAATCATCCACCACAATAATGGGGAATAAGAGGCATCACCTGATTTCACAGTGTATTCCATTTAAATGGACCGCTTCATGGTCCACGTGTTAGCGGCATGTGGACGTCATCAGAGAGCGTCCCGCTGTTGGACGCAAGCTGAAACGTCACTTCCGGGATCCAAAACACCGTCACATCCGGCCCGTGGAACGCGGCTGAGCCGCATCGCCCATATCCTGCTCTGGGTCGCTAGTCAGATCTCAGAGCGGTCAAACATATTGAGCGTCACATCCGGGTGTTAGTTAATGGGCATATCACCTCAAAAGAATATAAAGGGCCGTTAAGGGGTTAAAATACTTACCGATCACTGCCTTCTTCCATTCCCAGCGATGTTCTGATCTTTTTCTGCACCACATGACCATAGCTATGGCCATCCGGCTGACACATCCTCTTTTGGTTGAACCTGGAATCACTTTTGAAATGTAAGGTAAGTGTCACATGACTATATAATTTGGACAAACATAGCAATGCAGTGCTCGGACTGGCTGTCCGCTCTCCTGACCCGACTGCTTGGGCCGTGAGAGTCAATGGCCAGTCCGAGCATTGCTTTGCCATCCTTGTCCAAGTTAAACTGTTCCTATAGGAGATTAACTAAACAAATACATTGTCTCCGTGTATGAAGAATATTTGCACTTTCAGAACACATTCATCATAAAACCATGATGTTTTAGATGTTTTAATTGGTTGTTGTTTCAGAAATTAAATTTCCTGCAGATTACTGTTACTGAGGAGCAGAAACACTCAGCCGAGCTCTGCTTTACAGCTCATGCAGACGATCGTATAAATCGGACTATCTATCTGATATAAAATCTGATCACACCCTGACCCGTGTTATTCAATAGTGCTTGTCGTAGAGAAAAATTAAAATCCATAAAGATCTCTCCAGAGAGGAGACATATCACCCTCACATTGAATGTATGGGATTAACTATAACTAGGGAAGTGAGAAAGAACTGACACTTCAACCTCCATTGAAGTAGGACTTCACATTGAACATATGAGTTTAATTATAACTGGGAAAGTGAGAAAGAGCGAATACTTCAATCTCAATTATTGAAATAGGGACCTCCTGCAGTGATCAGGTAATGATGGCAGAGATCCACTCTGAGAGCCAGATGCTAAGCCTGATATTTGTTTATCCTGGGGTAGAGAAGTACATTTCCCAGGCATGAGCTTCCTCTGATCAAAGCACTGGTCCCCAGACTTTTTGGAGTGATGAATATTGGAATTTGCATTGATTCGATATTTGTGGGAGGTATATTTTCAGCGTCATATCAAAGGGATGAACATAACGAATTCACTCACATCACCGTAATGCTATTTTAACCCCTCCTACTTAATATTGGCCTGATGGATAATGCTATCCACGCCATATTTCATCTCTGTAGAAAGGTAAAATAGCAATAGGAAACATGATGACAATATTTGCCTCCTGAGACCTCCAGGGGTGAAGATATCATCCTGAAAGTTAGGGATCTCATAAAATTCTAAATGACCTAGCACATCCCATGACCAGCCCCCATATGAGCTCACCAATGGGAGGTATAAGAATGTAACCATCTACTATATAATTGTCTAATTCTGTCTGTCTGTAACAGAAATCCCGCGTCGCTGATTGGTCTGCTCAGCTGCCTCCGGATTGGATGTGTGTGTTGCTGGGGGAGTGGTGCGGGCACGCCCCTTGGATACCCGACCGCGGCCTTAGCAACATCACAGGGACTGTCACAAAACCTGTGTTAGAGAGCAAATGGAAGAGAAAATAATTATTGCGGCGTGATGGCACGATGTGTGTGGGCAACGGTGGGTGCTGACGCCGGCCCTGCGTAGTTCACTCGTTTACTAAACAAGTTATTTCAGTTACAGTGTGATTTTTTTCAGTCACGTTTACTGGACAAGTTCTCTCAGTCACAGTGCGACATAGTTCACTCACGTTTACTGAACACGTTCTGTCAGTCACAGTGTGACGTACTTCTGTCACGTTTACTGAATACTTTCTGTCAGTCACATTGCGACATAGTTCAGTCACGTTCACTGAACACGTTCTGTCAGTCACAGCACGCTGAACAGATACTTCATTACTGTACACTATCACGATTTACGCTTCCTGTCTTCCAATGGGTCGTAAGTGAAAATACGCCACTGAGGATGACAGAAAAGCAGCAGCAAGGCAACGACAACGTCGAAAGCAAGAGACACTTCAACAAACTGCCGCCAGACAAGCCCAGGATGCTGAGTCTCACAGACAACGTCGGAAACAGGAGACACCACAACAAACTGCTGCTAGGCAAGGTTTCCCACAAAACATTTAATGATAATGTATATATTTTACCCGGAAAATCCTGTGTATTCATTGCATTATTCTTAAATCTTCATAAATAAACTACATACATATTCTAGAACACCCGATGCGTAAGAATCGGGCCACCATATAGTGATCTAATAAAAATGAGAGTTTAGCTGTCTGTCATTATTCATTCTGGAAGACATAGTTCTCTGTGAGAGTGTTCCATTTTCCTAATCGGAGCGCTTCCCTCCATAAAGATAAAAGGCATTCCTGCAACATCAGGTTTAGTGATCCCTTTTAATTTATGTAATTGTATATATCGCACTGTGCTGTTCCCATTTTGTATCATCTTTGTTTATTTTTTGTAAACACTGCCTACATTTCCGGATTAAATATATAAAATGTAATAGCTCTGTTCTTCTTGCTCTGTAAATCGCACCCCTGAAGCCGTAAGCTACGTGCAATGGGTTGCCAATCTGTCTGTAGAAATGATTGGTGGTGGCAGCTAGTAGTTCCTTTTGTTATCGTGGAGTTGGCAATTTATAAAGGTCGATTGGACACCTGTTACCAGGTAGTGTATGATTCCAACGCATGTAACATTGTAATATTCCAATGTACCAGGGTGTGTGTGTATATATTCATATTCCATGCTCTAGAATCAGAGATGTATATACCATACGCTCACTGAATTCCCCAATAGTCAGCCCTGTAGTGGAAGCATCTGCGGTCTCGTCCATCACTCGTCAAGCAAATACGTACTTTGTCCACTCTTGGAGACAGTGGAGTTCCATCCCCTGACAAACTGGTGGCAGCGGTGGGATCTGTGCGATCCCCATGTTATCCATGCCAAACTGATGGCAGTGGTGGGCTGTGTGTGACATCCCCTGGCTGTTACCTTTCTTTGACAGTGCTGTTCAGATTAACAATTTTTTTCTCCATACAACTGTGAGGAAGAAAATCTTACCGTGTACTTTCTTCTGAGTCTTCAATGAGACTCACCAATTCGAGTCTATGGGAGTGTAAAAAATCTGGATTCCACAAGGAATATCTGAGTGGCATCCGATTTTTACACATACATTTCTATTATGAACCTGAAAACTTTTTGATCATGTATATTTTTTAGGGTAGATGTATGAAAACAGTTTGCACATAGATGTCACTCGGACGTAAAACAACGAGATGCAGATAAAAATCATTTGAAAATTAGAAATAAAAGTTTTCTGGATGAAACTGGTGCGATTTCTCACACTCTCCTCTGCAGGGTCCCGTTTACTCTGAGACTAATAAGGGGCTCAACGGAAAGTGTATGAAGACTGTATAACTAGCAAGGAGAGACCATGCCAGACTGAGCATACTGACTGAGCGTAAAAAATGCTGGAAAACCACCACTTGTGAACATACAGTAGTGTTCAAAATAATAGCAGTCCGAAATAACTAAACAGATTAATCACTGATTTTGGTATACATTATATTACCACATGTAAAACAATTTATGAATTAGTGCAGTAGAAAATCAACAGACAGCATTCAGGATCTGCAGGTTTTTGAGTGTGAATTAGAATAATTAAGGGGGTGTTCAAAATAATAGCAATATGGAGAACAATTAGTGAGGTCAATAATTCTGTGAAGAAACAGGTGTGAATCAGTGGGGCCCTTACTTAAGGGTGAAGCCAGTATATGTTGTACATGCATTTCTACTTGAAAGCCTGAGAATTATTGGTCATTCAAGACCTTGTTCAGAAGTACAGCGTACCTTGATTAAAATGTTGATTGGAGAGGGTAAAACTTATAAAGAAGTGCAGACAATCGGCTGTTCACCTAAAATTATCTCCAATGCTTTAAAATGGACAGCCAAACCAGAGAGACGTGGAAGAGAACGGAAGACTACCATTCGAGTAGATGGAAGAATGGCCGGAATGGCAAAGGCTCAGCCAATAATCAGCTCCAAGATGATCAAAGACACTCTCAAGTTACCTGTGAGAGAAGACGCCTGTGTGACGCTAATCTCTAAGCAAGTAGTCCCCTCAAAGTCCCACTGTTAAAAAAGAGACATATACTGAAGCAGATACAATTTGTCAAAGAACATCTCAACTGGCCTAAAGTGAAATGGAGAAACATTTTGTGAACTGGTGAAATTAAAATTGTTCTTTTTGGGTCCAAGGGCCACAGACAGTCAGACGACCCCCAAACTCTGCATTCAAGCCACAGTACACTATGAAGACAGTGAAGTATGGTGGTGCAAGCATCATGATATGGACATGTTTCTCTTACTATGGTGCCGGACCAATTTACCACACACCAGGGATCATGGACCAGTTTGCATATATTGAAGAGGTCATGTTGCCTTATGCTGAAAAGCATATGCCCTTGAAATTGGTCTTTCAACAAGACAACGACCCTAAACACACCAGTAAACGAGCAAAATCTTTGTTCCAGTCCAGCAAAATTGAGGTTATGGAGTGGCCAGCCCAATTCCCAGACCTTAGTCCGATACAACACTTGTGGGGAGACATCAAAAATGCTGTTTCGGAGGCAAAGCCAACAAATGCCAAGAAATTGTGAGATGTAGTCTGAGCATCCTGGGCTGGAATCAGGTGACAGGTGCCAGAATTTGGTTGGCTCTATGCAACATAGATGTGAAGCAGTTCTAAAAAGCTGTGGGTATACAACTAAATATTAGGTTAGTGACTCACATGAATGCTAAATCCACAAAAATAAAGTATATATTGTGAGTTTGTAAAGACAAATGCAGACACTGCTATTTTCTGAACAGCACAATATTCATATTTTATTTTCTGTAAAGTAATTAAAAATTATTATACATTTCTCTTCATGTTTTGAATTAGAAAACAGTGTGCAATGTCCCCCATGCTGGAAATAAAAAGTGGTATAAAGATTTTGTGCGTAACTCATGCTTTTGAACGCACTGTTATTATTTTGAACACTACTACCCTTTAAAGGGAACCTGTCAGGTCCCCCATGCCCCCACAACCACCAGCAGTTGTGTCTGCATATGTAAATTCCCTGCCTAACAGTCTCTGTATTACATTACACACAAACAGATCCTTAGAAAAAGTATGTATATGAAGCCTTTGACTCAGCGATGGGGCGTTTGTTTCCCCAGACTAGTCGACCCACTAAGCATGTTATCACGCCCCTATGGAAGTTATAACCTGACTTACAAGTGCTGGCGCCATCGCTATATAAACCTCGCGCATGCGCTTGACTTCTTTCCCTCTCTACATTGAGTCTCTGAAGCCGAGTGTATGCATCCCAGTGTCAGAGAGGCGCACTGCGCTTGATCGGAAGTCTTCTGCACTTATTTTCACATGTGCACATGCTCTGGAGTTGCTGTGACTCAGTGGCCACATGATAGTTTGTAAGCGCGCCACTCTCTTCCCGCTCGCCACCGCGGAGCATGCACATATGTGAAAAGAAGCTGAGGACGTACACCCAGATTCAGTGCACATGCGCGGGAGATGGGCAGTGCGCAAGCGTGGGATTTCAGAGGCTGTTTCCATGTATCTCGATTTGTGCCTCAAATTTTTCTTTAAGGATGGCTTTACTTTTAAGAGCCGAACCTTCTGCACTTATGTGCCAGTGTTATATTTCATACAAAATTGCATGAAGGCTCCCATTAATGTAGAGTTATGTGGCCTTTTCACAATGTGCTAGATGTTTCCCTTTTAAAAAAAATATATATATGTAAGGATGAGCGAGTAGTGAAATATTCGGACTCTCTATACTCGTACCAAGTATATCGTAATACTCGGGTATTCAGTACGAGTAGCGAGTCCAATGTTAGTCAATGGAAAATGCGAGTAATTGTCTGTTTAAGGCGAGATTACGCACCCCAGTCACCACACAAGACAGCGGTGCAGCCACAAGAAAATATCCCTGAGGTTTAAGGCGAGATTATGCGCCCCAGTCACCACACAAGACAGCGGTGCTGCCACTAAAAAATTGCCCTGATGTTTAAGGCGAGATTATGCACCCCAGTCACCACACAAGACAGTGGTGCTGCTACTAAAAAATTGCCCTGACGTTTAAGGCGAGATTATGCACCCCAGTCACCACACAAGACAGCGGTGCAGCCACAAGAAAATTTCCCTGACGTTTAAGGCGAGATTACGCACCCCAGTCACCACACAAGACAGCAAGACAGCGGTGCTGCCACTAAAAAATTGCAGAGGTTTAAGGCGAGATTATGCGCCCCAGTCACCACACAAGACAGCGGTGCTGCCACTAAAAAATTGCCCTGATGTTTAAGGCGAGATTATGCACCCCAGTCACCACACAAGACAGCGGTGCAGCCACAAGAAAATATCCCTGAGGTTTAAGGCGAGATTATGCGCCCCAGTCACCACACAAGACAGCGGTGCTGCCACTAAAAAATTGCCCTGATGTTTAAGGCGAGATTATGCACCCCAGTCACCACACAAGACAGTGGTGCTGCTACTAAAAAATTGCCCTGACGTTTAAGGCGAGATTATGCACCCCAGTCACCACACAAGACAGCGGTGCAGCCACAAGAAAATTTCCCTGACGTTTAAGGCGAGATTACGCACCCCAGTCACCACACAAGACAGCAAGACAGCGGTGCTGCCACTAAAAAATTGCAGAGGTTTAAGGCGAGATTATGCGCCCCAGTCACCACACAAGACAGCGGTGCTGCCACTAAAAAATTGCCCTGATGTTTAAGGCGAGATTATGCACCCCAGTCACCACACAAGACAGTGGTGCTGCTACTAAAAAATTGCCCTGACGTTTAAGGCGAGATTATGCACCCCAGTCACCACACAAGACAGCGGTGCAGCCACAAGAAAATTTCCCTGACGTTTAAGGCGAGATTACGCACCCCAGTCACCACACAAGACAGCAAGACAGCGGTGCTGCCACTAAAAAATTGCCGAGGTTTAAGGCGAGATTATCCACCCCAGTCAGCACACAAGACAGCGGTGCAGCCACAAGAAAATTTCCCTGAGGTTTAAGGCGAGATTATGCACCCCAGTCACCACACAAGACAGCGGTGCTGCCACTAAAAAATTGCAGAGGTTTAAGGCGAGATTATCCACCCCATTCACCACACAAGACAGCGGTGCTGCCACAAGAAAATTTCCCTGAGGTTTAAGGCGAGATTATGCACCCCAGTCACCACACAAGACAGCGGTTCTGCCACTAAAAAATTGCCCTGAGGTTTAAGGCGAGATTACGCACCCCAATTACCACACAAGGCAGCGGTGCTGGCTGCGTGTCAGTTGTGCAGTACCGTGAGTCCTATTCGCTGTGAACACAGCACCACAACAGCACAAAAAATTGGCCTGCAGGGGTAAATGTGACCCCAAAAATAGCTGGGAAAACTGTCACCACTCAGTCCCTGACCTTATACTTTCAGCTCTGAAAAGAGTTTTTGGGTTTTACAGAGAATTTCTGGACGATTTGCACAAACAAACACAACTCTCCCTAGCAGCTGCTCACACTCTCCTTACACTAGCTGTGTTCTGCATGCAATGTGCAGAAAATGGCGGTGGCAGGGATAATATAGAGCCTATGAGTCATAGGCTATGAATCATGTATGACGCTGGACGGCCAGCCAATCATAGTAATGCCACAACCAAGAAGGCTGCAGCATTACTGTGATTGGCAAATGCTGGGCGGGAGATCCGAATATTGCGAGGCGAGTAGTGAAGTACCCGCTATGTTTCGAGTACCGCGAGTACTTCATTACTCGCCGAGTACCGAATACTTGGGATTATACTCGCTCATCCCTATATATATGGACTTGAGGATAAAGTATATATTTCTCTGATATTTATAACTGCAGTTTTTTTGTGTGTATGTCAGAAGTGTGAACACTGTCCTGAAACCCCTAGCTGTGAAAGGCTACATTTCTCATAGTCAGCTTTTCTCTGTGTTAAATTTTCTTTTCTGCCAGATGTCCTGTAAATACCCAGTATCATCAGTTCATGTTTGTGATTGTTAATTCTGTGTAATGGCTTTATCAGCGTACAGCAATCTGTTTCATCAGGCAAATTGCCAGATTTTGTGAGCGCACCTGGGCGGCGTAGAAAGCGGCTATCCTAACCCGAGCCTATGCAAACATCATGTGGAGACGTGGTGATTATGGTGTATGCTTGAAGAACAGGTTATGTGATCTTTCATTGGGTATGTAGCATGTATGCAGCATTGTATGTACCCTACAGATGGAGTTGTACCTTCTACAATGGATAATGTTTATTACGTGCACCAATGTGTGATTGTACAGATTTACTGAGTTGCTGAATAGCATTAGCTTATTGAAGTAAATGAGTTTAAGGGTGGATGGTCCACAGTTCTGTGATGCCTGGTATTGCCAAATAGATAGCGATACACATTCATTTAAGCACATACGTGCAGTGATAAGGAAAAATGGGGTAAGCACCGTACATCATCTCTGCATTCTATGGTTTTCCAAATGGGGACGAAATAAAAAAAAGATGTCTAGTAAGTCTTAAAATTGGCTAAAAACATCCTTTGATTATTATCAACCGCAAGTCTGTGTGTAAGGGCTCATACCAACTTGCGAGAAAAACGGACGAGTGCAATCTGATTAAAAAATCGGATTTCCCTCAGACCAATGTTATTCAATAGGTGACATCTCATTTGAGATTTTTTTCTCATCCGAAATCGGACTGAGAAAAAAATTGCAACATGCTGCGAATCTCGAACGAGACTCGCCAATGCAAGTCAATGGATGCACGAAAAAAATCGCACAGCACTCTCACCATGCGGCTATACAGTGAAATCACACTGACATGTTATAATATAAAAGATATAATAATAATCTTTATATAGCGCCAACATATTCCGCAGCGCTTTACAGTTTAACAGTTTCAAATGCAACAGTCATAAGTAACAACATTAACAATACAATAATTAAAGCAAAATAAGCCGACCCTGCTCGTGAGAGCTTACAATCTACAATGAGTGGGGGAGCTACAAAGTACAGGTGTTTATATACAATGGTGTATTTACAGTGATGGTCCAGCCATCTTGAGGGAGTGAGGGATAGATGGAGATAGTGAATGGGCTACACACACACTTACACATAGAATGACTTTGATTAGTGAATGTGATAGGCCGCTCTGAACAAATGTGTTTTGAGGGAGCGCCTAAAACTATGCAAATTGTGGATGGTCCTAATTTCTTGGGGTAGAGCATTCCAGAGGATTGACGCAGCACGGGAGAAGTCTTGGAGTCGGGAGTGGGAGGTACGGATTAGTGCAGAGGTTAGTCAAAAGTCGTTTGCAAAGCACAGCGGTCGGTTAGGCCAATAGACAGAAATAAGGGAGGAGATGTAAAGGGTTGCCACACTGTGGAGAGCACAAGTACTTTGAATTGGATCCTATAATGAATGGGCAGCAGAGGCGTAGCTAGGGTTTCAGTTTAGGGGGGGGGGCGAAACTTCTGAGTGGGCCCCTAACCAGAGAACCTCAGCAAATGACCGCGCTGTTGCCAAAAATAATCTATATATAAAAAGACCAATATTGATATCACCGCCATATGGTCAGTGGTAAATAATACCAGTCCTACAGAACATATAATAGATTACAGCAGAATTACAGATAATGAGTTACCGCTGATGTTCTTTCTGATGGAGTCGTTCACTTTTCATGTCTTTTCCATCTGGCCCCAGACGGACATAACGACTCCTCCAGACAGGACTCTGCTGCAGAAATTACAACAAAGACACGTTTCACTTCTCATATTTTCAGCACTGTCACTGTCACCGATTGGACTATTCTCAACCTGCACAAACTCCTCATCCTGCTGATACCCCAATACTGAGCCGCTGCTGTCATATGTGTCCTTATTACTGCCCCTATTGTGTGGTTCTGTGTGACCTCTAAATTCTAAAGCACCCCTCTATAATATAGTAATGGCGGGTGAAAGTGCCCTAGAAAACAGTGCCCACATGTTGACCCCTAGAATGTAATAATGCCCTGTGTGCCCCTTTGACAATCACACTAACCAGAGTTCCCCTATAACAATAAGTGCCCACTTTACACTTAATAATGTCCCGAGTCTCCCCACTGTACAGCTCCCCTATACACAGTGTGATGCCCCCTCACTGGATATATACTGACCCCTTAATATCACCAAACTATTTAATGGCTCTAACACTGTATGATTGCTCCACCACTATAATCCCCACACTGTATGATGGCCCCCTAGATAGCATCCCTATAGCATAATACACCAGATAGTCCTCAATATAGTATAATGCACCCCCATAGGCAGCCTCTATATAATAATGCACCCCCATAAGCAACCTTAATTATATTGCACCCCATAGGCAGCCTTATTTATAATGCATTCCCCATAGGCAGCCTTATTTATAATGCACCCCCATAGGCAGCCTTATTTATAATGCACCCCCATAAGCAGCCTTTGTATTATAATGCACCCCCATAAGCAGCCTTATTTATAATGCACCCCCATAGGCAGCCTTATTTATAATGCACCCCCATAGGCAACCTTATTTATAATGCACCCCATAGGCAGCCTTATTTACAATGTACCCCCATAGGCAGCCTTATTTATAATGCATCCCCCATAGGCAGTCTTACTTATAATGCACCCAATAGGCAGCCTTATTTATAATGCACCCCCATAGGCAGCCTTATTTATAATGCACCCCATAGGCAGTCTTATTGATAATGCACCCTCATAGGCACTTACTTATAATGCACCCCATAGGCAGTCTTACTTATAATGCACCCCATAGGCAGCCTTATTTATAATGTACCCCCCATAGGCAGCCTTATTTATAATGCACCCCCGTTAGGCAGCCTTTTTTATAATGCACCCCATAGGCAGTCTTATTTATAATGCACCCCATAGGCAGCCTTATTTATAATGTACCCCCCTTAGGCAGCCTTATTTATAATGCACCCCCCATAGGCAGCCTTATTTATAATGCACCCCCCTTAGGCAGCCTTATTTATAATGCACCCCCCATAGGCAGCCTTATTTATAATGCACCCCCCTTAGGCAGCCTTATTTATAATGCAACCCCATAAGCAGCCTTATTTATAATGCACTCCCCATAGGCAGTCTTACTTATAATGCACCCCCCATAGGCAGTCTTATTTATAATGCACCCCCCCATAGGCAGTCTTATTTATAATGCACCCCCCATAGGCAGTCTTATTTATAATGCATCCCCCATAGGCAGCCTTATTTATAATGCACCCCATAGGCAGTCTTACTTATAATGCACCCCATAGGCAGCCTTATTTATAATGCACCCCCATAGGCAGCCTTATTTATAATACACCCCCATAGGCAGCCTTATTTATAATGCACCCCCCATAGGCAGTCTTATTTATAATGCATCCCCCATAGGCAGCCTTATTTATAATGCACCCCATAGGCAGTCTTACTTATAATGCACCCCATAGGCAGCCTTATTTATAATGTACCCCCCATAGGCAGCCTTATTTATAATGCACCCCAGTTAGGCAGACTTTTTTATAATGCACCCCATAGGCAGTCTTATTTATAATGCACCCCATAGGCAGCCTTATTTATAATGCACCCCCTTAGGCAGCCTTATTTATAATGCACCCTCCATAGGCAGCCTTATTTATAATGCACCCCCCTTAGGCAGCCTTATTTATAATGCACCCCATAGGCAGCCTTATTTATAATGTACCCCCATAGGCAGCCTTATTTATAATGCACCCCCCTTAGGCAGCCTTATTTATAATGCACCCTCCATAGGCAGCCTTATTTATAATGCACCCCCCTTAGGCAGCCTTATTTATAATGCACCCCATAGGCAGCCTTATTTATAATGTACCCCCATAGGCAGCCTTATTTATAATGCACCCCCCTTAGGCAGCCTTATTTATAATGCACCCCCCATAGGCATCCTTATTTATAATGCACCCCCCTTAGGCAGCCTTATTTATAATGCACCCCCATAGGCAGCCTTATTTATAATGCACCCCCCTTAGGCAGCCTTATTTATAATGCACCCCCCATAGGCATCCTTATTTATAATGCACCCCCCTTAGGCAGCCTTATTTATAATGCACCCCCATAAGCAGCCTTATTTATAATGCACCCCCCATAGGCAGTCTTATTTATAATGCACCCCCCATAGGCAGTCTTATTTATAATGCACCCCATAGGCAGCCTTATTTATAATGCACCCCCATAGGCAGCCTTATTTATAATGCACCCCCATAGGCAGTCTTATTGATAATGTACCCCCATTAGGCAGCCTTATTTATAATGTACCCCTCATAGGCAGTCTTATTTATAATGCACCCCCCATAGGCAGTCTTATTTATAATGCACCCCTATAGGCAGTCTTATTTATAATGCACCCCCTATAGGCAGCCTTATTTATAATGCACCCCTATAGGCAGCCTTATTTATAATGCACCCCTATAGGCAGCCTTATTTATAATGCACCCCTATAGGCAGTCTTATTTATAATGTACCCCCCATAGGCAGTCTTATTTATAATGTACCCCCATAGGCAGCCTCTGTATGATAATGCAGCCACATTGCAAAAATAATAAATCCAGTGCTCTCCTCTCTTGCTCCTGGCTCCTGCGCTGCTCACTGCTCTCCCTCTCAGCGTCTGACTGCCGGCACCGGGCAGTGACGTCATCGCGCCCGCTGTCAGACGCTGAGAGTGGGATTATGGGAGAGAAGAAGCGCTCGCTCCTTCTCTCACAATGCGGTCAGCTGTATTGGCTAGATGCCGATACAGCTGACCCTCCGATGACGGGCGGGGGGCCCACTGCTGGCACCGGGCCCCCCACGCCTGCTTAGGGCCCCATAGCGGCTGGGCAGCAGAGCAGGGAGATCGATTCTCCCTGCTCTGCCGCAGAATGTAACTGTATTGGCGCGCTGTGCATACTGATACAGTTACAGTAGCGTAGCTCCGGGTGGGCCCCCTCAGAGCGCGGGGTCCGGGGCCACCACCCCCTCTGCCCCCCCGGTAGCTACGCTACTGATGGGCGGCCAGTGTAACGACTGGCGAAGAGTGGATGCGTCTGAATACCGATTAGCTAGATGGATGACCCTGGCTGCTGCATTAAGGATGGCCTGGAGAGGGGAAAGTCGAGTGAGGGGGAGGCCAATTAATAGAGTGTTGCAGTAGTCCAGACGGGAGTGGATCAAGGCGACAGTGAGAGTTTTTGTTTTTTGAAAGTCTGATCTATCAAAATATAAAAATAATTTAATTTGATCAGTAAACAAAAACTGGTGTAACAAGTGATCAAAACATCAGTATCAGTAAAAATAAAGTCTCACCCCGCAAAAAATAAGCCATCACATAGTTCCAGCGACTGAATGATGAAAACATTACAGGTCTCAGGAAATAACAACACAACTCACCCATCCCCAATTTTTTTTTAAAAAACTTATAATTTTTTTTCAGCACTAAAACAATAAAGAAAAACAAGACATGTTTCATATCGCTGTAATCGTCCTGATGAAGAGACTCATATTGCAAGTTCATTTGTACCACAGTGTACACTGTAAAAACAACTGTAAAAAAAAAATTGCCGAGTTTTCTTTCACATTTTCTCCCCACTTGGAATGTTTTTCCCATTTTTCAATACACTATGTGGTATAGTAAATTATGTCATTCAAAAGTACAACTCGTCCGGCAAAAAAACCAAGCCCTCATACATCTTTGTGGATGGAAAAATAGTTATGGCTCAGGGAAGAAGGTGAGAAAAAAACGCTAAAGTGTATATTGGCTGCGACATGAAGGAGTTAGTTGTTCATCAGCAAGTGTGACCACATTTATAAAAGCACAAATTTTGGCGGATTGCTATCCTGAAGCAATCGGGTATGTGTCAACACAATGCCAAGGAGGAAAGACTTTAGTAATGATCTCAGAGAAGCAATGTTGCTTATCAATTAATGAGGCAAGGGTTATAAAGACATTTCCAAACAGTTCGTAATCCATCATTTTACAATGTGAAGGATTACCGTATTCACAAGTGAAAAACATTGAAGACATCTGACAATCTTCTCAGGATTGGACACTCCAGCGAATTCACGGTGAGGTCAGACTGTGCAACCCAATCAGTAAACACTGTAAACGGAAAAAGATTTAAAAACGCCAAATTTATGTTTTTTTGGTTGCTGCAATTCCACAAAAAGGCTATAACAAGCATCAAAAAGTCACATATATCCCAAAATGGTACGAATAAAAACAGCGTCTCGCCCTGCAAAATGTAAGCCATCACACAGCTTCATCAGCCGAAAATAAAAATGTTAAGGGTCTCGGAAAATGGTGACATAAACCCCCACATTGTTTTGGGCAAACTTATGATTTTTTTTCACTACTAAAATAATTTAAAAAAACTGGACATGTTGGGTATCACCGTTATCCAGGGATGTCAAACTCAAATACACAGAGGGCCAAAATGAAAAACTTGGACAAAGTCATGGGAAGACCTTGATATTTATTAAAACAATGTCTACAATTGAGGATGTTTTTCCTTATCAACAAATATAAGTACATCATATGTTGTGAAGGGGTTAAAGGTGTAGTCTGGTCTAAAATGACAAGTATGTAGCCACTCTGTGTCTGCAGACTTGTGAATTCTCCCAGTGCATACTGGTCACTGTGAGGATTCTCCGGTATCAACACAGCGGTTTTGTGACCGCAAGTATCCAATATGTAAACTCCTGGCCAGAATCTGACTAGACGGTGTTTGGCTTGCTCAATATTAGTATATTGCATGAGGACGGAAACATTCTAGTCAGGTTCTGGTCAGGAGTTTGCATATCGCAGACTTGTAGTCACGTGACCGCTGTTCCCAGTGCTGACAGCGGAGAATCCTCACAGTGAGCTCTTCTTTGGACAGTGCAGTGGGCGGTCTGAAGCCGGGAAAGTAACATTACACTCACTGTGCACAGGGCACTTGCTTGTCTGACACATCTCATCCAGACTACAGGAAGGAAGTGAGAGGGCTGCCTTCCTTGCAGGCCAAATGTTATCAGGGCCAGAGTTTGACACCCATCTATCACCACCTAAGTGCCTATATGCGACATGAAGGGTCAATCCTCGACCAGCACAGAATCTCCACTGTCACAGCTCTCTAGTTATCTGGAACTCCGACCCCACAGTGGCTAACTGCTACCTTTTGGTTACAGACTCGGCAACAGTTTAGCAACAAGGCAGTGAAGTAACATAGTCATACCGTGACTGTTAGACCGCAATAGTATGGTAATTTCGGTTGTACCTAACAATATTTAGCTCAGTCTCCAATTGTAACTCTTTTGATTTGGTGCATGTGAGTATGGCCTCAAGTGCAGGAATTACTGCAGTCTGTTTATTTTCTCTGTATTTGTAACTCTATCTTAATCGCTCCTCCACATTGGCTGCTCTCTTTGCACTGCTCCTGTTTTTTGGTATCCAACTCCAGTGGCTCTGTTTACTCCCACACGGTGATCCCTGCTGTCTGACTCCCAGGCTCGAGAGAGCATGTAGATTGACTTGGGTGTCCATGAGCTTTACAGAATGTATCGTAAATGTGCCACAACAGAACCAGGAGGCCACAGACACCATGTTCCACTCTATTTCTGTGACTTACCATTTCTTCATAAACTCTGCCATCTTTCGATCAACTTCATTCCAGCTTTGCTTTGAATTTCCCCATACAACTATGATTGTCCGCTTTTTCACCCAAAAATACTGTCCAGGGTCAAAAAGGGGTTTGGGGTGAGAATTAGTAAGGAGAGTGATTTTTACTACACCTTGATCTGTGAATTATTGTCACTGACAATTTTGTTCATTTACATCCTGGGTTGTCACATATGCCACCTGACAATATTGCCCGAGCTAAGGGTGTTTTACACCAGCCAGTTTGGGGTGATTTGTTATCACGCATCTGGTGCAAAAAAAACTCCTTACAGGAGTTAAAAGTATACAGATGGCAGGAGCTAAAAGGATGTATTCAGCTAATGGACTCTAACGCACAGTGTAAAAGTAACGTAAAGGAAGTTTGTTGGCACGCAAAGACTGTTGAAACCAAATACAGGCGCTCATTGTACCCCTGGCGTGGTGAAACATTTGAGGACACACCTAGAGCTGTCAATCAAAGACGGGAATGGAGATAGAGGGAAAATAAGTAAAAGGGAGAGTACACTTAAATGTTTGGTCACACGATGCTGTGCTGACAGAGTCCCTATCAGTGGGTATCCTCCTCTGCTTTCCAGTTATATGCCTGTGTAGACGGTCAGTGTGAGGCTTCTGGCTCTTTTTCGCCTTGCCTGTTAGGCTGGAGTCACACACACCGAGTAAAAAATCTGACCGTTTTAGTCGGTCGATAATCGGATTAAAATTTCATGAACATTGATGCGACTAGCATCCGATTTTTTGCAGTTGATGCGATTTAGTCGCATCTGACCGTAGTTGTCACATCCGATTTACATCCGAATTGCGAGAATTTCTCGCAGGCTTGCAAAAATGACATATAATGGATCCAAAAGAATAGTATTTAAATCACAATAGAAAGAATAGATATATACACATAGAACACATATATATATATATACACATGTCATTGTGACATGTGTATATATACATATATTTATAGTTCCTAGACTTCTACATACTGTAATAGCCGCTAATTCAATTGCCGGCTTTTGTGAAATCACAGAAGCCGACATGAAATGATACATTGTTTAGACACAGTTAACCATGTAATTTCCTGTATTTTGATATATGGTTTGAACTTACAATTACATAAGTGTATGTGTACAAAATTTCAGACATGTAGGGTTAATTAAAGGTGTAAATTCGTTGTAAAAAAAAAGTGTCAAATCTCTAATTAGATTTGCCCTTTCTGGGGTGTCTGGGGGCAGATGTCAGTAGCCAGGGGGGCACAAAAAAAATTTACCCTCCCTAGGCTATTATTATCTGCCCCCACTCGCTTGCTTTGTCTGTCTGGTGGAGAAAATACAGCGGGAACCCCCGCATTTTTTTACAACGAATTTACACCTTTAATTAACCCCTACATGTCTGAAATTTTGTACACATACACTTATGTAATTGTAAGTTCAAACCATATATCAAAATACAGGAAATGACATGGTTAACTGTGTGTAAACAATGTATCATTTCATGTCGGCTTCTGTGATTTCACAAAAGCCAGCAATTGAATTAGCGGCTATTACAGTATGTAGAAGTGTATGAACTATAAATATATGTATATATATATGTCACAATGACATATATATATATATATATATATATATATATATGTGTATTCTATGTGTGTATATGTATTGATTCTATTCTTTAATAAAGCTGTCAGTGTGATTTTACAGTATAGCCGGGGATGAATTGCCGGCTTTTCTAAAGGACACCGGTGCGATTTAATCGCAAGTCACACGTGCGGTCCGTTTGTAATCAGATTTTTCATCGCTCCCATAGACTTGCATTGGCGATAGTCGACCCACAATCGGTGACAATCGCAGCATGCTGCGATTGCACTCGCACGTTTAAATCGGACCACAAAAAATCGGATGATGGGAGCTGCTCCATTGATTAATATTGGTTCGACTGCAATGCGATATTTCATCGCATTCTAGTGGTACGATTTAGTCGCCAGTGTGACTTCAGCCTTAGGCTACTTTCACACATCAGGCTTTTTGAATCAGGCGCCATCCGTCCTATGCCTGAAAGGACGGATCCGGCGCTGATTTAAAAAAACTGATGAAACTGATCAGGTTTTTTGCCTGATCCGTCCTGACCTTTTAAACCCGGAAATATAACATTTTCCGAGAGAGAGAGAGAGAGAGAGAGAGAGAGAGAGAGAGAGAGAGACCAGATCAGTTTTCTGACGGATTTGTCAAGAAACTGGGTCCCGCACCATAGACTTTCATTGTATCCGGCCGCCTGAAGTGCCGATTCAGGCACTGTCAGGCGTCTCCGGAAAAAAAAAAAAAACGTTACAAAAGCCGTCTTCTACGGCCGCCGGAATGTACAATTCCGACGGATCCGGCCAAAAACGGATGCAACGCAGGGACATCAGGCGCGATCCGGCGCTAATGTAAGTCAATGCTAAAAAAACGCATCCGGTGCCGGATCCGTTTTTTTAGAAACACGCCGGATCGCGCCTGATTCAAAAAGCCTGATGTGTGAAAGTAGCCTTAGTTTCTTCCTGGTGCCAATCCCACACTCAATCTAGTCCTGCCACGGCTGACCTTTAGAAAACCGGACGCTATGGCAAACAACTTGTGATTGAAATCGGAAGCCGCTTGGTTATACACAAACTGTTTTATAATGCAAAAATACAGACACTCGCTGTTCTCCATAACAGTATTTTACTTTTACTGGTCTCCAAGTATAATTGCTAGAACTCTACCAGCCAGGTGGCAACCTTACATGACTCCCCTCTTGTTGGAGCGTACTCCATTTCCTCATCTATCTTGTGGCGCCCAGAGCTTTCCATCAGAAATCAGCTGTTTATTCTGTGCCATTCAGCAAAAGTTGTGCACTCTGTATGACGACATGCACACCACGTATGATGGCATGCGCACCCTGTATGAGGATACGCACACTCTGTATGATGGCACGTACACTCTGTATGAGGACATGCACACCACGTATGATGGCATGCGCACCCTGTATGAGGACGCACACCCTGTGTGATGGCACGCACACCCTGTATGACGGTACGCACACTTTGTATGATGGCACGCACGCTCTGTATGACAATACGCACACCCTGTATGATGGCACGCACACTTTGTATGATGGCACGCACGCTCTGTATGGCAATACGCACACCCTGTATGATGGCACGCACGCTCTGTATGACAATACGCACACCCTGTATGATGGCACGCACACCCTGTATGACGGCACGCACACTTTGTATGATGGCACGCATGCTCTGTATGACAATACGCACACCCTGTATGATGGCACGCACGCATGCTCTGTATGACAAAATGCACACTCTGTATGATGGCATGCACACACTGTATGATGGCACGCACGCTCTGTATGACGACACGCACACCCTGTATGATGGCACGTACACTCTGTATGATGGCATGCACGCGCTCTGTATGATGACACGCACACCCTGTATGATGACACGCACACTCTGTATATGACACGCACACACCGTATGATGGCACGCACACTCTGTATGACGGCACGCACGCTCTGTATGACAACTCGCACACCCTGTATGATGGCACGCACACTCTGTATGACGGCATGCATGCGCTCTGTATGATGACACGCACACCCTGTATGATGGCACGCACACTCTGTATGACGGCACGCACACTCTGTATGATGGCACGCACATGCTCTGTATGATGACACTCACACCCTGTATGATGGCACGCACGCTCTGTATGATACACTCACACCCTGTATGACTGCACGCACGCGCTCTGTAAGATGACACGCACACTCTCTATGATGACATGCATACCCTGTATGATGGCACGCAGACTCTGTGTGCCCCATATGGTGTCTTTGTAAGCCACTATATTCTCTCACAGATGCACTGCTATAGCTCTCTAATATCTGCACATTCTAACATTCGGAGTGTGCCATGATTGTTTACTTGCATATTTGTAATAAACCTATAAGGCCGTGTTCGCACATTCAGTATTTGGTGAGATATTTACCTCAGTATCCGTAAACTAAAACCAGGAGGGAACAATCAGAGGAAAAGTATAATAGAAACACGTCACCACTTCTGTATAAATCACCCACTCCTGGTTTTGTCTTACAGATACTGAGGTAAAATACTGACCAAATACTGAATGTATGAATATGACCTTATACTGATTGTTTTGTGCAATGAAAATACATAGTCAATCAGTATAAGGCCATATTCACACATTCAGTATTTGGTCAGTATTACATCAGTATTTGTGAGACAAAAACAAGAGTGGTGATAAATACAGAAGTGGGGACGTGTTACTATTAGGCCAGCGTCACACTGGCGACAGAATCGGACGACTGCAATGCGATGAAATATCGCATTGCAGTCTGCCCTATGTTGATCTATGGAGCAGCTCCCAGTATCAGATTTTTTGTGGTCCGTTTTAAACGTCCGTGTGCAATCGCAGCATGCTGCGATTGTCACCGATTGTGGTCGACTATCGCCAATGCAAGTCTATGGGAGCGATGAAAAATCTGATTACAAACGGACCACACTGTGTGACTTGCGATGAAATCGCATCGGTGTCCTTTAGAAAAGCCGGCAATTCATCCCCGGCTATACTGTAAAATCACACTGACAGCTTTAATAAAGAATAGAAAGAATAGATATACACACATAGAATACATATATATATGTAATTGTGACATGTATATATATAATATATATATATATATATATTTATATTTCCTAGACTTCTACATACTGTAATAGCCGCAAATTCAATTGCCGGCTTCTGTGAAATCACAGAAGCCGACATGAAATGATACATTGTTTCCACACAGTTAACCATGTCATTTCCTGCATTTTGATATTTGTTTAGAACTTACAATTACATGAGTGTATTTGTGCTAAATTTCAGACATGTAGGGGTTAATTAAAGGTGTAAATTCGTTGACAAAAAAATGCGTGGGCTCCCGCTGTATTTTCTCCACCAGACAAAGCAAGCGAGTGGGGCAGATAATAATAGCCTAGGGAGGGTACTTTTTTTTTGTGCCCCCCCTGGCTACTAACATCTGCCCCCAGACACCCCAGAAAGGGCAAATCTATAATTAGATTCGCCCTTTCTGGCACTTTGCCCATCTATTCCCATTGCCCTGTAGCGGTGGCGAATGGGTTAATAATCTCACCTTAATGTCACCTTAGTATTTAAGGTGACCTTAAGGCAGGTTAATAATTGAGAGATGTCAATTAGACAACTATCAATTATTAATCCTATTGAAGTAAATAAAAAAACACACACACACACACTTTAAGAATAAATAATTTTAATGAAATAAAAACACATATTTTTGACCATCTTTTATTTAAGTCTTAATCCGTTCGAAGCCCTTGTTCTTCTAAAATAAATATAAAATAATAAAACAACATTATTCTTACCTATCTGGCAATCTGTCACGTCCCACGATGTAATCCTTCACAAAGGGTTAACTAGCAATCAGATAAGCAGCGCAAGTAATCCTGCGTGCTCATCTGATAGCTCCTGAATGAATGAGCTTATCTCCTGCTGACAGGAGAGGATGTGATTCATGAATGAAGCTTAATTGATTGTATCCACTTTCACCTTAGGTCAGGTCACTCAAGTGAAAGTTGTAATAAATCAATTAAGCTCCATTCATGAATCTATTCCTCTCCTTTCGTTGGGAGAGTAACTGATTTATTCAGGGGAATACAGGTCTGAGACAGCATTATTAGGGTGAGTTTCCACGATCAGTAAACGCTGCGTGTTTGGCGCTGTGCGCTGGCGCAGCGCCAAACACGCAGCGTCCAGATGTTACAGCATAGTGGAGGGGATTTCAAGAAATCCCGTCTCCACTATGCGTAACAACACGCAGGTGGCAGACCTGCGTAAACGGACATGCGGCGCGTCTTTTCAGACCGCAGCATGTCCTCGCGTGTTGCGGCGACAGTGCGTCACCGCAACAGAATTTCACACAGGGCTATGTAGCCCTGCGTTCTTTCCGGAGGTGTTCCGGAGGTGTCCTGAACACCTCCGGAAAGAGCGCGCGTCAGAAAGGGGGCGGGGCTTAGACGGAGCGGAATTTCCGCTCCGTCCAAAGCGCTGTGGTTCCGGACCGTGGAACCACAGCCGTAGCTCTCTGCGACCTGTAACCTGTTAACCCTTTCTGATGGATTACAGCGTGGGACCTGACTGTACTTCGGATTGGTAAGAATCATTTTGCTTTTTTATTTTATTTTTATTACAGGAAATGGTTTTAGCAGGAAAATAAAATATTGTCAAAAACTGTGTGATTATTTCATTAAACTTCTTTTTTATTAAACTGTGTGTGTTTGATTTTTCTATCATACAATAGGATTAATAATTGATAGTTGTCTAATTGACAGCTCTCAATTATTAACCTGCCTTAAGGTCACCTTTCAATACTAAGGTGACATTAAGGTGAGATTATTAACCCATTCGCCACCGCTACAGGGCAATGGGAATAGACGGGCAAAGTGCCAGAAAGGGCGAATCTAATTATAGATTTGCCCTTTCTGGGGTGTCTGGGGGCAGATGTTAGTAGCCAGTGGGGCACAAAAAAATGTACCCTCCCTAGGCTGTTATTATCTGCCCCCACTCGCTTGCTTTGTCTGTGTGGTGGAGAAAATTCAGCGGGAGCCCACGCATTTTTTTTTCAACGAAATTACACCTTTAATTAACCCCTACATGTCTGAAATTTAGCACAAATACACTCATGTAATTGTAAGTTCTAAACAAATATCAAAATACAGGAAATGACATGGTTAACTGTGTGGAAACAATGTATCATTTCATGTCGGCTTCTGTGATTTCACAAAAGCCGGCAATTGAATTAGCGGCTATAACAGTATGTAGAAGTCTAGGAACTATAAATATATGTATATATATATATATGTCACAATGACATGTGTATATATATATATATATATGTGTTCTATGTGTATATATCTATTCTTTTTTTTGTGATTGAAATACTATTCTTTTGGATCCATTATATGTCAGTTTTGCAAGCCTGCGAGAAAATCTCGCAAGTCGGATGAAAATCGGATGTTACAAGGTACACACACATGCGACTAAATCGCATCTTTGAAGGAAAATCGGATGCCAGAAGGATGTGTGATGTTTGCATTTTGATCCGACAATCGACCGTCTAAAACGGACCGATTTTTTGTCGTTGTGTGTGACGCCGGCCTTATACTTTTCCTCTGATTATTACACTCCTGGTTTTGGCTTACAAATACTGAGGTAAAAAACTCACCAAATACTCAACATGTGCACATGGCGTAAGAATAAAATCTCTGTATGTGTCCATAGAACATAGTGGATAGGAAATAAGAAGGAAAAAAAGCTTTTTCTTGCAATTAAAGAGTTATGTTGCATTCACCATATGAAGAACTTCGGAGAGCTAGGACAATTAAAACCTGAATTGGCAACTCATGCTCAGCAACTCGCTGCAGACCTGTCTGACACCTTCAAAGTGGATATTTATTAAATTGGTCTAATTTGTTCACATGGCAGTGCATAACGTCAATCTTCAGCTCTCTGGGAGATTCACATTAAATATAAATAGAGGAGGAAAAGCAGCCAAGCGTTTCTCCCTGAGGGAATTTTCTGAGTCTTCTGAAATCAGTTTGTTGTAATGACAGCGTTTAGCTCAATGGCTTAGCATGAGAGCAAGTTTACCGGAGCACGGCTGCACCTCATTACTGGTACTTCTTAAATATTTCCTGTTGGTACTGCCTAGGATCAGCTAAGAGTGTAACAAAAAATTTTATATAGAAAAAAAA
>JARQOD010000007.1:39816348-39874871 GCA_033576555.1 Oophaga sylvatica
GGGGGGCACAAAAAAAATTTACCCTCCCTAGGCTATTATTATCTGCCCCCACTCGCTTGCTTTGTCTGTCTGGTGGAGAAAATACAGCGGGAACCCCCGCATTTTTTTTACAACGAATTTACACCTTTAATTAACCCCTACATGTCTGAAATTTTGTACACATACACTTATGTAATTGTAAGTTCAAACCATATATCAAAATACAGGAAATGACATGGTTAACTGTGTGTAAACAATGTATCATTTCATGTCGGCTTCTGTGATTTCACAAAAGCCAGCAATTGAATTAGCGGCTATTACAGTATGTAGAAGTGTATGAACTATAAATATATGTATATATATATGTCACAATGACATATATATATATATATATATATATATATATATATGTGTATTCTATGTGTGTATATGTATTGATTCTATTCTTTAATAAAGCTGTCAGTGTGATTTTACAGTATAGCCGGGGATGAATTGCCGGCTTTTCTAAAGGACACCGGTGCGATTTAATCGCAAGTCACACGTGCGGTCCGTTTGTAATCAGATTTTTCATCGCTCCCATAGACTTGCATTGGCGATAGTCGACCCACAATCGGTGACAATCGCAGCATGCTGCGATTGCACTCGCACGTTTAAATCGGACCACAAAAAATCGGATGATGGGAGCTGCTCCATTGATTAATATTGGTTCGACTGCAATGCGATATTTCATCGCATTCTAGTGGTACGATTTAGTCGCCAGTGTGACTTCAGCCTTAGGCTACTTTCACACATCAGGCTTTTTGAATCAGGCGCCATCCGTCCTATGCCTGAAAGGACGGATCCGGCGCTGATTTAAAAAAACTGATGAAACTGATCAGGTTTTTTGCCTGATCCGTCCTGACCTTTTAAACCCGGAAATATAACATTTTCCGAGAGAGAGAGAGAGAGAGAGAGAGAGAGAGAGAGAGAGAGAGAGACCAGATCAGTTTTCTGACGGATTTGTCAAGAAACTGGGTCCCGCACCATAGACTTTCATTGTATCCGGCCGCCTGAAGTGCCGATTCAGGCACTGTCAGGCGTCTCCGGAAAAAAAAAAAAACGTTACAAAAGCCGTCTTCTACGGCCGCCGGAATGTACAATTCCGACGGATCCGGCCAAAAACGGATGCAACGCAGGGACATCAGGCGCGATCCGGCGCTAATGTAAGTCAATGCTAAAAAAACGCATCCGGTGCCGGATCCGTTTTTTTAGAAACACGCCGGATCGCGCCTGATTCAAAAAGCCTGATGTGTGAAAGTAGCCTTAGTTTCTTCCTGGTGCCAATCCCACACTCAATCTAGTCCTGCCACGGCTGACCTTTAGAAAACCGGACGCTATGGCAAACAACTTGTGATTGAAATCGGAAGCCGCTTGGTTATACACAAACTGTTTTATAATGCAAAAATACAGACACTCGCTGTTCTCCATAACAGTATTTTACTTTTACTGGTCTCCAAGTATAATTGCTAGAACTCTACCAGCCAGGTGGCAACCTTACATGACTCCCCTCTTGTTGGAGCGTACTCCATTTCCTCATCTATCTTGTGGCGCCCAGAGCTTTCCATCAGAAATCAGCTGTTTATTCTGTGCCATTCAGCAAAAGTTGTGCACTCTGTATGACGACATGCACACCACGTATGATGGCATGCGCACCCTGTATGAGGATACGCACACTCTGTATGATGGCACGTACACTCTGTATGAGGACATGCACACCACGTATGATGGCATGCGCACCCTGTATGAGGCACGCACACCCTGTGTGATGGCACGCACACCCTGTATGACGGTACGCACACTTTGTATGATGGCACGCACGCTCTGTATGACAATACGCACACCCTGTATGATGGCACGCACACTTTGTATGATGGCACGCACGCTCTGTATGGCAATACGCACACCCTGTATGATGGCACGCACGCTCTGTATGACAATACGCACACCCTGTATGATGGCACGCACACCCTGTATGACGGCACGCACACTTTGTATGATGGCACGCATGCTCTGTATGACAATACGCACACCCTGTATGATGGCACGCACGCATGCTCTGTATGACAAAATGCACACTCTGTATGATGGCATGCACACACTGTATGATGGCACGCACGCTCTGTATGACGACACGCACACCCTGTATGATGGCACGTACACTCTGTATGATGGCATGCACGCGCTCTGTATGATGACACGCACACCCTGTATGATGACACGCACACTCTGTATATGACACGCACACACCGTATGATGGCACGCACACTCTGTATGACGGCACGCACGCTCTGTATGACAACTCGCACACCCTGTATGATGGCACGCACACTCTGTATGACGGCATGCATGCGCTCTGTATGATGACACGCACACCCTGTATGATGGCACGCACACTCTGTATGACGGCACGCACACTCTGTATGATGGCACGCACATGCTCTGTATGATGACACTCACACCCTGTATGATGGCACGCACGCTCTGTATGATACACTCACACCCTGTATGACTGCACGCACGCGCTCTGTAAGATGACACGCACACTCTCTATGATGACATGCATACCCTGTATGATGGCACGCAGACTCTGTGTGCCCCATATGGTGTCTTTGTAAGCCACTATATTCTCTCACAGATGCACTGCTATAGCTCTCTAATATCTGCACATTCTAACATTCGGAGTGTGCCATGATTGTTTACTTGCATATTTGTAATAAACCTATAAGGCCGTGTTCGCACATTCAGTATTTGGTGAGATATTTACCTCAGTATCCGTAAACTAAAACCAGGAGTGGAACAATCAGAGGAAAAGTATAATAGAAACACGTCACCACTTCTGTATAAATCACCCACTCCTGGTTTTGTCTTACAGATACTGAGGTAAAATACTGACCAAATACTGAATGTATGAATATGACCTTATACTGATTGTTTTGTGCAATGAAAATACATAGTCAATCAGTATAAGGCCATATTCACACATTCAGTATTTGGTCAGTATTACATCAGTATTTGTGAGACAAAAACAAGAGTGGGTGATAAATACAGAAGTGGGGACGTGTTACTATTAGGCCAGCGTCACACTGGCGACAGAATCGGACGACTGCAATGCGATGAAATATCGCATTGCAGTCTGCCCTATGTTGATCTATGGAGCAGCTCCCAGTATCAGATTTTTTGTGGTCCGTTTTAAACGTCCGTGTGCAATCGCAGCATGCTGCGATTGTCACCGATTGTGGGTCGACTATCGCCAATGCAAGTCTATGGGAGCGATGAAAAATCTGATTACAAACGGACCACACTGTGTGACTTGCGATGAAATCGCATCGGTGTCCTTTAGAAAAGCCGGCAATTCATCCCCGGCTATACTGTAAAATCACACTGACAGCTTTAATAAAGAATAGAAAGAATAGATATACACACATAGAATACATATATATATGTAATTGTGACATGTATATATATATATATATATATATATATATTTATATTTCCTAGACTTCTACATACTGTAATAGCCGCAAATTCAATTGCCGGCTTCTGTGAAATCACAGAAGCCGACATGAAATGATACATTGTTTCCACACAGTTAACCATGTCATTTCCTGCATTTTGATATTTGTTTAGAACTTACAATTACATGAGTGTATTTGTGCTAAATTTCAGACATGTAGGGGTTAATTAAAGGTGTAAATTCGTTGACAAAAAAATGCGTGGGCTCCCGCTGTATTTTCTCCACCAGACAAAGCAAGCGAGTGGGGGCAGATAATAATAGCCTAGGGAGGGTACTTTTTTTTTGTGCCCCCCTGGCTACTAACATCTGCCCCCAGACACCCCAGAAAGGGCAAATCTATAATTAGATTCGCCCTTTCTGGCACTTTGCCCATCTATTCCCATTGCCCTGTAGCGGTGGCGAATGGGTTAATAATCTCACCTTAATGTCACCTTAGTATTTAAGGTGACCTTAAGGCAGGTTAATAATTGAGAGATGTCAATTAGACAACTATCAATTATTAATCCTATTGAAGTAAATAAAAAAACACACACACACACTTTAAGAATAAATAATTTTAATGAAATAAAAACACATATTTTTGACCATCTTTTATTTAAGTCTTAATCCGTTCGAAGCCCTTGTTCTTCTAAAATAAATATAAAATAATAAAACAACATTATTCTTACCTATCTGGCAATCTGTCACGTCCCACGATGTAATCCTTCACAAAGGGTTAACTAGCAATCAGATAAGCAGCGCAAGTAATCCTGCGTGCTCATCTGATAGCTCCTGAATGAATGAGCTTATCTCCTGCTGACAGGAGAGGATGTGATTCATGAATGAAGCTTAATTGATTGTATCCACTTTCACCTTAGGTCAGGTCACTCAAGTGAAAGTTGTAATAAATCAATTAAGCTCCATTCATGAATCTATTCCTCTCCTTTCGTTGGGAGAGTAACTGATTTATTCAGGGGAATACAGGTCTGAGACAGCATTATTAGGGTGAGTTTCCACGATCAGTAAACGCTGCGTGTTTGGCGCTGTGCGCTGGCGCAGCGCCAAACACGCAGCGTCCAGATGTTACAGCATAGTGGAGGGGATTTCAAGAAATCCCGTCTCCACTATGCGTAACAACACGCAGGTGGCAGACCTGCGTAAACGGACATGCGGCGCGTCTTTTCAGACCGCAGCATGTCCTCGCGTGTTGCGGCGACAGTGCGTCACCGCAACAGAATTTCACACAGGGCTATGTAGCCCTGCGTTCTTTCCGGAGGTGTTCCGGAGGTGTCCTGAACACCTCCGGAAAGAGCGCGCGTCAGAAAGGGGGCGGGGCTTAGACGGAGCGGAATTTCCGCTCCGTCCAAAGCGCTGTGGTTCCGGACCGTGGAACCACAGCCGTAGCTCTCTGCGACCTGTAACCTGTTAACCCTTTCTGATGGATTACAGCGTGGGACCTGACTGTACTTCGGATTGGTAAGAATCATTTTGCTTTTTTATTTTATTTTTATTACAGGAAATGGTTTTAGCAGGAAAATAAAATATTGTCAAAAACTGTGTGATTATTTCATTAAACTTCTTTTTTATTAAACTGTGTGTGTTTGATTTTTCTATCATACAATAGGATTAATAATTGATAGTTGTCTAATTGACAGCTCTCAATTATTAACCTGCCTTAAGGTCACCTTTCAATACTAAGGTGACATTAAGGTGAGATTATTAACCCATTCGCCACCGCTACAGGGCAATGGGAATAGACGGGCAAAGTGCCAGAAAGGGCGAATCTAATTATAGATTTGCCCTTTCTGGGGTGTCTGGGGGCAGATGTTAGTAGCCAGTGGGGGCACAAAAAAATGTACCCTCCCTAGGCTGTTATTATCTGCCCCCACTCGCTTGCTTTGTCTGTGTGGTGGAGAAAATTCAGCGGGAGCCCACGCATTTTTTTTTCAACGAAATTACACCTTTAATTAACCCCTACATGTCTGAAATTTAGCACAAATACACTCATGTAATTGTAAGTTCTAAACAAATATCAAAATACAGGAAATGACATGGTTAACTGTGTGGAAACAATGTATCATTTCATGTCGGCTTCTGTGATTTCACAAAAGCCGGCAATTGAATTAGCGGCTATAACAGTATGTAGAAGTCTAGGAACTATAAATATATGTATATATATATATATGTCACAATGACATGTGTATATATATATATATATGTGTTCTATGTGTATATATCTATTCTTTTTTTTGTGATTGAAATACTATTCTTTTGGATCCATTATATGTCAGTTTTGCAAGCCTGCGAGAAAATCTCGCAAGTCGGATGAAAATCGGATGTTACAAGGTACACACACATGCGACTAAATCGCATCTTTGAAGGAAAATCGGATGCCAGAAGGATGTGTGATGTTTGCATTTTGATCCGACAATCGACCGTCTAAAACGGACCGATTTTTTGTCGTTGTGTGTGACGCCGGCCTTATACTTTTCCTCTGATTATTACACTCCTGGTTTTGGCTTACAAATACTGAGGTAAAAAACTCACCAAATACTCAACATGTGCACATGGCGTAAGAATAAAATCTCTGTATGTGTCCATAGAACATAGTGGATAGGAAATAAGAAGGAAAAAAAGCTTTTTCTTGCAATTAAAGAGTTATGTTGCATTCACCATATGAAGAACTTCGGAGAGCTAGGACAATTAAAACCTGAATTGGCAACTCATGCTCAGCAACTCGCTGCAGACCTGTCTGACACCTTCAAAGTGGATATTTATTAAATTGGTCTAATTTGTTCACATGGCAGTGCATAACGTCAATCTTCAGCTCTCTGGGAGATTCACATTAAATATAAATAGAGGAGGAAAAGCAGCCAAGCGTTTCTCCCTGAGGGAATTTTCTGAGTCTTCTGAAATCAGTTTGTTGTAATGACAGCGTTTAGCTCAATGGCTTAGCATGAGAGCAAGTTTACCGGAGCACGGCTGCACCTCATTACTGGTACTTCTTAAATATTTCCTGTTGGTACTGCCTAGGATCAGCTAAGAGTGTAACAAAAAATTTTATATAGAAAAAAAACTCCAGCAGAGACAATCTACTACAGTCCCTTTTCAAAAAATAGATTGTGCTAACATTTCATTATTTTCTATGTACATGATAATTAACTTTCATATTTCTAGATCATTACACCAACTGAAATTTCAGGTTTATGTTTTAATATGATGTTTTGCTACAGCATGACCCAAAATCGTCTCAAAATGCAATTCCCGTCCAATAATAAGGTTTAAACAAAAAAAAAAACCATCATGACTAGTCAGGTAGGACTCAATACTGTCGGAATCTTGCAGAATGACGTCATGCGGCGTGGCATGGGCGGCAACAGCCTGTGCACTGCTGAGTGTATGGAGTCCAGAGTGCTCGATAGCGGCCTAAGCTCATGCGGAAGTGTGGGTCTTGCGTCTCTCAACTTTCTCTCTACAATATCCCACGATTCTATGGGGTCAGGTCGGAGAGTTGGCAGGCATTGAGCACAGTAATACCATGGCAGTTAAACATTTACCGTGGTTTTGGCATGTGAGCAGGTGCAGGTCGTGCTGAAAGAAAATTCTTCACTCCATAAACATTTCAGCGATGGCAGCATGAAGTGCTCAAATCTCCTGATAGCTAGCTGCTGACACCTGCCTTGATGAACACAGAGGACAACCAGCAGTGACGGCACCACACATACTGACTGGGATACTTGACCTGGACTCAGCATTGGCATTTCCTCTCATCCCAGGTTTCCCACGAGACCGGCACTTGATCGAGACATGACACAATTGCTTCTCAGAAAAAGGACTTGGGACCACTTAGCAACTTCAGTGCTGCTTCTCTGTAGCCCAGTGCGTTCTCTGTTCTGGTTCAAAGTGCTTACCTGGGGAATGCGGACCTGTACCATTCCTGCCACGCCTGTGCTACGGCCGCGGCCTGGATGTTTCTATCCAGACTCGTCCATGCTTCGCAGGTCCCCAGGTCTGGAATCGGTCCTTCTCCACAATTTCCCAGGGTCCGGCACTTTCTCGTTGTACAGCGTTTTCTGCAATGTTTCCTTCAACAGACTTCCATGGAGGCCTGCTTGATACGCACTCTGGAACGCCTAATTGCTCAAATTCTTTCGGGTCTTCCCTGCTTGAGGGTGTCAATGATGGCCTTCGGACATCAGTCAGGTCGGCGATCTTACCATGATGGCGGTTTTGAGTAATGAAAAAGGCAGGGAGTTTTTAAAAGCCTCAGGAATCTTTTGCATGTGTTTAGAGTTAATTAGTTGATTCAGAAGATTAGGGTAATAGCTCGTTTAGAGAACCTTTTCTTGATATGCTAATTTTTTGAGACAGGATTTTTGAGTTTTCATGAGCTGTATGCCAAAATCATCAGTATTAAAACAATAAAAGACCTGAAAAATTTCAGTTGGTGTGTAATGAATCTAAAATATATGAAAGTTTAATTTTAATCATTACATTATGGAAAATAATGAAATTTAGCACTATATGCTAATTTTTTGAGAAGGACCTGTATATAATTGTCTTATCCCGTCTATCTGTCTGTCTGTCGGTCTGTCTGTCTGTCCAGGAAATCCAGTATCGCTCATTGGTCCGGCAGCGGCCAATCAGCGCCGCGGGATTTCACAAAAAAAATGGCGGCCGTCAGCAGCTCATCTGCGGGACGGACGTCAGCGGCGAGGCAGCGGGGAGATGACCGGCGCGAGGCGCTCATCTCCCGGCCGCTAGCAGCAGAAGGACCTCGACCGACGGCGCCGCTGACCTCCATGCGGAAGGGAGGACCGGGATACTTCTGCTGCGAGCGCCCGCTCATGTCCCGGGGATTCTCGCAGCGGAAGTACCCGGACAGGCAGCGGCGCTGACATCCATGCGGCTAGGATGTCAAGAGACGACCGGGAGCGGCGCTGCGGGTCGGGATACTTCTGCTGCGAGCACCCGCTCATGTCCTGGGTTCTCGCAGCGGAAGTACCCGCACAGGCAGCGGCGCTGACATCCATGCGGCTAGGATGTCTAGAGAGGACCGGGAGCGGCGCTGCGGGTCGGGATACTTCTGCTGCGAGCGCCCGCTCATGTCCCGGGTTCGCGCAGCGGAAGTACCCGGACAGGCAGCGGCGCTGACATCCATGCGGCTAGGATGTCTAGAGAGGACCGGGAGCGGCGCTGCGGGTTGGGATACTTCTGCTGCGAGCGCCCGCTCATGTCCCGGGTTCCCGCAGCGGAAGTACCCGGACAGGCAGCGGCGCTGACATCCATGCGGCTAGGATGTCTAGAGAGGACCGGGAGCGGCGCTGCGGGTTGGGATACTTCTGCTGCGAGCGCCCGCTCATGTCCCGGGTTCCCGCAGCGGAAGTACCCAGACAGGCAGCGGCGCTGACATCCATGCGGCTAGGATGTCTAGAGAGGACCGGGAGCGGCGCTGCGGGTTGGGATACTTCTGCTGCGAGCGCCCGCTCATGTCCCGGGTTCCCGCAGCGGAAGTACCCGGACAGGCAGCGGCGCTGACATCCATGCGGCTAGGATATCTAGAGAGGACCGGGAGCAGCGCTGCGGGTTGGGATACTTCTGCTGCGAGCGCCCGCTCATGTCCCGGGTTCCCGCAGCGGAAGTACCCGGACAGGCAGCGGCGCTGACATCCATGTGGCTAGGATGTCTAGAGAGGACCGGGAGCGGCGCTGCGGGTTGGGATACTTCTGCTGCGAGCGCCCGCTCATGTCCCGGGTTCCCGCAG
The DNA here is from genome assembly GCA_033576555.1 of Oophaga sylvatica. NCBI lineage: Eukaryota > Metazoa > Chordata > Amphibia > Anura > Dendrobatidae > Oophaga > Oophaga sylvatica. Next base: position 39,825,624 of record JARQOD010000007.1, read on the forward strand.
CGGAAGTACCCAGACAGGCAGCGGCGCTGACATCCATGCGGCTAGGATGTCTAGAGAGGACCGGGAGCGGCGCTGCGGGTTGGGATACTTCTGCTGCGAGCGCCCGCTCATGTCCCGGGTTCCCGCAGCGGAAGTACCCAGACAGGCAGCGGCGCTGACATCCATGCGGCTAGGATGTCTAGAGAGGACCGGGAGCGGCGCTGCGGGTTGGGATACTTCTGCTGCGAGCGCCCGCTCATGTCCCGGGTTCCCGCAGCGGAAGTACCCGGACAGGCAGCGGCGCTGACATCCATGCGGCTAGGATGTCTAGAGAGGACCGGGAGCGGCGCTGCGAGTTGGGATACTTCTGATGAGAGCGCCCGCTCATGTCCCGGGTTCCCGCAGCGGAAGTACCCAGACAGGCAGCGGCGCTGACATCCATGCGGCTAGGATGTCTAGAGAGGACCGGGAGCGGCGCTGCGGGTTGGGATACTTCTGATGAGAGCGCCCGCTCATGTCCCGGGTTCTCGCAGCGGAAGTAGCCGCATAGGCAGCGGCGCTCTCCGGTCCTCACAATATGTCAGCGGAAATAACAGCCGGCTGCAGCCGGGAAAATTACGTGCTAGCTGTGCGTCGTCTGCGATGTTATCACAAGCACTATTCACAACGTGACGTCATAACAAAATTCATTCGGTGCCCTGGAGAGATACATAGTAACGTTAATTTAAAGTAGTGCACAACCCATTTAAACTGAATTAAGTATGCTGACATCCCCTATACACTTTATCAGCCTGAACACAGCCCCCTATCTACTATATAATCGTCTAATTCTGTCTAAATCCCGCGTCGCTGATTGGTCGGACGCGACCAATCAGCGACAGGCGCAGTCCGGCCTGCCTCCAGATTGGATATGGGTGTTGCTGGGGGAGTAGTGCAGGCACGCCCCTTGGATACCAGAACGCGGCCTTAGCAACGTCACAGGGACTGTCACAGAACCGGTGTTAGAGAGCAAATGGAGGGGAAAATGAGCAAATGAGCATATTCTAGAATACCCGATGCGTTAGAATCAGGCCACCATCTAGTTAAAAAATAAATACAGTGACTATAAAGGGAAACCTCTCCAAATGACCATCCTTTACGAAGATAATGTCTGATTTGTATCATATTTTTTTTTTAATTTAGTTCCAAAATATTCCATGGTGGTGATTCATTAAGGTGCTCACCCCAGAAAGCTTGCATGCCAGTCTTAATGACTCGACCCCTATTTTTTACTCTCTACTTTGAAATTTCTCAAAATAATTACAACTTTGTTTGGGGTTTTACAATATTATCTGTAAATTCAAAATTGGAATGCAGCATATCCTGCAAAATAATACATTAGAAAAGATTTTAGAATAAAATCACAAAGAGAAACAATATATTTTGTTTGAATTGTTCCCATCACAGAGTTACCATAAGTAAAACACTTAAAGGGGTTGTCCGCCCTTAGGCTACAAGTCTGCAGTCAATCTATGTGACTGCAGACTTGTAGATCCTCACATCGCGATCGATGCGATTTGCTTAAATGTGGTCATATGTCAACTAGACGTACGCTACCTTGCTCAATACAAGTGTATTAAGTGAGTCCGGACACGTCTAGTCGGAATGTGATCACATATATGCTAATCGCAGTGTTGTGATGTGAGGATTCACAAGTCTGCAGTTACATAGAATGACTGCAGACTTGTAGCCTAAAGCTGGACAGCCCTTTTTAAAGAGGAAAAATATCTAAATAAACTGAACGCCAAGTAAAAAATACTTGTAGAAAAAAAAAAACATGAAAATCATTTTTTTTCAAATTAAAAACACTATAAAGAGTGGATATGAAACTTTAAAAGCGTTGTTCACCTGTGGTGAAATATTCATCAAACACAGCAGCTTGCTGAATCCTAACAGTGTATAATGCACACACTGTTTGGATTTGGCTCTGCATACTGATTTTTAGCAGTTTGAGAAGTATGCGTTTCGATTAGAGTCACAGTTGCATATCACAATGTGTCATTGAGAGATATGTTTGAGACTCTAGTTGGCATGTGACTGCAATTATGTAATTTGCATATTTGCAGTGATGTGACAATCAATCCAACGAAGAAATGGTGGCAGTCCTAACAGACTGACAGTGTTCTATTTCACTGGTGGTAGTGAAAGGGGCCTCTCAGCCTGTCAGGGTTCTGAGCAAGTGTGGTGCCACTTCAGTGATAGGGAATGTCAGTAAAATTGCACCAAGCTGACCTTACCTGTCCCCAGGGGGTGCGGAAAATCATATTGGTGCAAGTGAGGAGACCATACCATGTGATCTCACTGAAATAATAGTGACATCACGCGGGATGGCGAGGTGCGAGTTAGTCACCTGGAGGCAGTGGAGAGATTCTGTGTGATCTCGCTAGTGTCATCCTTCACTAGGGGAACTCCTCAAAAAAATTACATGGGCTTCCCCTTTTTTTGATAGTTGGGGAGTTTTTTTATCAAATAAAGATTTTTTTTTTAGTGTGTTTTCTTATCTTTTTGCTAGTAATGGGGGTGTCTGATGGAAGCAAAATGAGGGTAAGGTCAGGACAATTGCGTGGCAAACAATTGTGGATAGGAAAATGACTTAAAATAACAGAATTAAAAATAATAATTTTGAACCAGGAGGTGGAGGTCCAAGTGGAGCAGTGCCTTGGGTGTGCATTTTACTGTACTTGTTAAATAAATAAATGAAAAAAATGACGTGGAGTTACCCGATTTATAATAACCATTCAAGACAAAGCAGATAGCTGTGGGCTGATATTATTCTGGGAAGGAGCCTTTTCCAGCCCTTTTCATCCTTATTCTCCTCATTGCCACACAATAAGAGAAAAAAGAATGGATCTACCTGTGGCAAAACATTTTTGTATCCCGGTCATAGCATGATGGACATTCAATTACTTGTTTTAAAAGGTAACTTCACATCTCAAAGAGACAGAAAGGTCTAGGAGTATAAACTCATGACAACCTTTGACACACTCAATGCAGGAATGAATGTGTCGCATGGATTTATGTCTTTTTACATCAATTAAGGAATTTGCTCTTCAGACTTTCTGGGGTCATCACACAACACAGAACCAGACCCTAATCAGAGGACAATAAAACTTTCACTCTCCTTATCTATGAACTGTTCCAATATTTATGTTCATCCCTCTGCCATAATGACAGTTCTGCTTCACGTCACTTGTCTTGCATTATTCCTGTGTCCTGTTGTGTATATAAATATGTGATTCTTCAGATTTTGTATTAGTCTAGCCTGATGAAGAGACCTGAGTAGTCTCGAAAGCTTGCAATTTGTTACCATCTTTTCAGTTAGCCATTAAAAGGTATCAACCACTGAGGACTCTCAATTCTAAATATTTTTATATTATGTATATACAGTTGTGTGAAAAAGTATTTGCCTCCTTCCTGATTTTCTATTCTTTTGCATGTTTGTCACTTCAGCAAACAAACTTAAATATTAGACAAAGATAACACAAACACAAAATGCAGTTTTTAAATGAAAGTCTTTATTATTAAGGGAAAAAGAAATCCAAACCTCCAGGGCCCTGTGTGAAAAAGTGGTAGCCCCTAGACCTATCGTATTTTTCGGACTATAAGATGCACCAGACCATAAGATGCACCCCAAATTTTGGGGTGGAAAATAGCAGAAAAAAGATTTTTATAAGATGGGTGTCCGTCTTATTGTCCGAATTTAAGGTATCTTATTTGAAGGCTGGCGGTGGTACAGCGGGGTCACAGGAGGCATGGTCCCTTCCTCAGGTGGGGCAATGCTGCAGTCCCGGGATGCGATGCTGCGGGTCCAGTGTCTGCAGTGAGGCAGAGCATGAAGCAGGGTCCCTTCCTCAGCATGCCGATGGCAGAAATGTGTCCATGCCACGGCCCGGAGTGCAAGCCGAGCGCATCACCGGTTTCCCTGCGGCCATCTTCCTGAAGCCGTGGGCCGCCGGAGGCTTCAGGAAAATTACCGCCAGAGGTTGCGCATGCACAGAATGAGATCTCGGTGGCCATTTTCCTGAAGCCAAGTGCCGCCAAGATCTCAATCTGCGCACGCGCGGCTTCCGGTGGCCATTATCCTGAAGCATCCGGCAACCGATGGCTGTAGGGAAACCCGTGATGCGCTCGGCTCTGCTCGGCATAGATACCGGGTCGCGGCGTGGACACATTTCTGCTGTCTGCATCCTGAGGAAAGGACCTTGCTCAGGTGCACTCCGCACCGCCCACCGCCGTAGCATCGCCACACCTTTGCCGCCGCCAGTTCCGCTGCTACACCACTGCCACACCCCCGGTAAGCATGTGTTCGCACTGTAAGACACCCCCCATTTTCCTCCAAAATTTTTTGGGAAAAAACTGCGTCTTATAGTCCGAAAAATACGGTAATAACTGGTTGGGCCACCCTTAACAGCAACAACTGCAATCAGTTTGAGATAACTGGCAATGAGTCTTTTACAACGCTCTGGAGGAATTTTGGAACATTCTTCTTTGCAGAATTGTTGTAATTCAGCCACATTGGAGGGTTTCCTAGCATAAACCACCTTTTTAAGATCATGCCACAGCATTACAATCGGATTACGGTCAGGACTTTGACTAGGCAACTCCTAAGTCTTAATTTTGCTTTTCAGAGGTGGGCTTGCTGATTTGTTTTGGATCATTGTCCTGCTGCATAACCCAAGTGCGTTTTAGCTTTAGTTCACGAACTGTCAGTGCTGCCCTGACATACAATCTTGACACACCATGCTCTGAGCATGATGTAACAAGCTTGCTAGCTCTAGTGACCCGGATATCTTCATGACAACTTCAGGTCACCATGGCAATGATCGGGCCCCTCCGATGAAGTTTCGGGGTACTGATCAGAAAGCAGAGGAGGCCCCTTCCCTCCGCATGCCTTCAAAATGATGCGATCGCTATCGATTGCAGCATTTAGCGGATTAAACTGCCAGGAGTGGTGTGGATACCATTCCTGGCAATGAGCGCCGGGTGTCAGCTATCATATAAGCTTAACACCCGGTGAGGATATCATGCATACAGCTTCTGTACGTGCAAATTTGCCTGGATGGTTCAGATTTCTCACTCTGTGAGTGCTGATGTCAGTAAGGTTACTTCAATTCATTGGCTATGAACTGCGATAACCTGACTGACATCAGCACTTGTCATTTTTTAGGCTGCCCCCATTTTTAATAACCGGCTAAGGCAAAGCAGACAGCTGGGTTCTATTAGTAGGCTGGGAAGCTAAATGGATATTGTCCCTTTCCCAGCATAATAAGACCAGCTCACAGCTGTCTGCTTTTTCTTTGCTGGTTATTAAAAATAGGAGGGACCCCCCTGTCATTTTTCTCATTTATTTATTAAAAAGTACAGTAAACTACACAAGCAAGGCACTTCTCCTCTTGGACCTCTGCCTCCTGGTTCAAAATTATTTTTTATTTTTATTTTTAATTCTATGTTATTTTAAGTCATTTTCCTATCCACATTTGTTTGTATTGCGATTGTCCTGTTCTTTTCACATTTTGCTTCCTTTTGCAGCCCCCTAGCCCTTACTATGATCATTTTACAGCACCAAAAGTTCAGGTCCCCATTGACTTCTATGGTGTTCCGGGTCAAGTTCAGACCAGAAACAAACTTTTTTCTCGATTTCAGCCAAACCTGAACTTCCACAGGTTCGCTCATCGAAGTGGTAAATCATAAAGAAGCATGTCTGACTGTGAATGAATGTTGAGGTCAGAGTATATTTATTTCATACTTGAATTGCTGTTGAATGTTATTTATTATTATTAACAAGAAACAGTTTTTTTTGTAACACATTATCTTTATTAAAGCAAAATAAATAGATTCTTCCAGTTGCTCAGGTATACCTCTTCCCAGAAAATGCTCCATGCGTTGCACAGCATGCACCTTTAATTTGATCCCTTTTATTTTGTAAATGTTTCCCTGCCAGAGGGTCCAGTCTCATAGCAAATCAATGTGCTTTTTTTTTCTTTTATTTTTATTTTTTAAGTCCCCTCTAGCAATGAAAGGGTTAAATAAATCTCTCTGCTTTGGAATGACAAAGAAAAAATCAGAACAAAAAAAGTTCAGTATAAACCTTCAAGTAGCAAATATAGAAAAATAAGGTCCTTTTACTCAAAAACAGAAAAAAGCAAAAGAAAAATGAAAACCATCCAGAAATGTTCCCTTTTAAAATATTTGGCTCAAATTTGTAGTCATTCTTCTAATAAGTGTTAGTATTAACAATATTAAGACCATGCTATAAGAAACGGTTTTCTGTTTAAGTTCCATGCACGTTGACACCGTTTGTTCCCGTTAACCATTTGTGTACTGGATCTGGTCCCTTTTAGAAAAATCGATTTATAGTCGCTACAAATAAATTTGTTAAAGTCCTTGTGCACAAACTGCTCAAATGATATGGCTGGAGTTACTAGCAGCCAAGAAACCGAACTTTAGAAAGTGATGGGTTTTTTTCACTATAAATTGCAAGTTTAGGTAAAAAAAAAAAAAACAAACAAAATAAAACTGATGGAAATTGAGTCTCTCATTGCCTGCTTAACAGTATTGTGGCAAGGAGAATAAAATCTGGCAGTAGTTAGACATTCTAGACATTCTCTTGTCAACAGAATAATATTATCCTACAGTAGCTTGGTCCAGCCTTGGAGAGCTTTACTTTGGTAAATATCCCCATGGTCAGTGCTTTGGCTTCACAATCTCCAGTATTACACATTTGTGCCCTCATCATCTATAAACTTGATGATGTCCCCTTGTGATTCTCCAGAAGAAGTACGGACCAGTTCCAGAGCTGCTGAAGATGGCTCTCTATAGTCATGCGACATCAATCCCAAGAGGTCAGCGTCTTGAGGGCTACAGAATGATCTGCTGGATGTGAAACTAGGGCTGGACTTCTGCACTTCCGATTGCTTGCTGGATGATTGATGAGAAGCCATCACTGGAGATGAGTTACTATGCATTACCTGGCTCACATGGTTCATTTGTGTTTGAGGGAAATGGCTATGGCAAGGGGACAGTGTTTGGTTCACAGTCATAGGTCCACAACTCTTGTGCTGTCTGTGGTGAGTACATGAATGTCTGAGGAATGAATCCAGAGAAAGGGCAGGGTGGACATTTTTCCTGCATGAATTCTCTGGCTGGGCAGCCTTAGTAGGCTGATTTAAGGCCTCCATCCAAGCTGTGTTAGGTTGTGCTACATCTGCCCGTGTCTGACCAGGACAGGATGTTCCAACAAGGCTGGGAATGGTAATTTGGGACTGCTGTCCACTGCAAAACCCACTGCTGTTGCTGTAGGTGTTATTCAGGGTTGGGGTAAGGAGGCCAGCAGAGGGAGATTGCATGTAGCTCTGGTTTAGGAGAACTGGCCTCATAAGCTGAAGCATTTCATTCAGGTCCTTACTTAACTGTGTCACTTGTTGAGAAAGGACGGTCATCTACAAAAAGGACATACAACATGGTTAGAATAAATGCAATTAATCAAGCATATAAATATCTACGGTCTCTGCATGGTTCCTTCATGTGGCTATTCCCCTGTTAGAAATACATGATATATCTAAAGAACTTTGCTATATATGCCTAAGAGCGTATGTTCTAAAAGCCACCTCTAGGACCCCTTCTTATGGGGAAAATTGGGGATCTGGTAGTTCCTGTTCTACAGTTCCTGGACACTGCACTCTCCATATACTTCATTGTACACCATAAATATCTATGTAAGTTATGAACAGAGCACACTACCTAAGATAATATGGCAATAACCAATAATGATTCCCCCACCTCATTCTTCCCTCCACCAGACTTATCCATCTATGTCAATGGCTGCTCGCTTTCCCCAGTCCAGCATGCTCGGTGCCTTGGGGTGATCCTCGACTCTGCCCTCTCTTTCAAACCACATATCCAAGCCCTCGCCACCTCCTGCCGCCTCAAAATCAAAAATATTTCCCGGATCCACTCATTCCTCAACCATGAAACCACAAAAACACTAGTGCACGCCCTTATCATCTCCCGCCTCGACTACTGCAACCTCCTACTGTCTGGCCTCCCCTCTAGCACTCTGGCACCACTCCAGTCCAACCTACACTCTGCTGCCCAACTAATCCATCTGTCTCCCGCTATTCCCCAGCCTCCCCCCTATGCCAGGCCCTTCATTGGCTTCCTATTGCCCAGAGGCTTCAGTTCAAAACCCTAACCATGACATACAAAGCCATCCACAACCTTTCTCCTCCATACATCTGTGACATGGTCTCCCGCTACCTACCCACACGCAACCTTCGATCCTCTCAAGATCTCCTTCTCGACTCCCCCCTCATCTCTTCTTCCCACAAACGCATACAAGACTTCCCCCGGGCTTCCCCCATACTCTGGAACTCCCTGCCGCAAAACATCACACTTTCACCAACAACGGAAACCTTCAAAAGAACCTGAAGACCCACCTGTTCCGACAAGCCTACAACCTGCAATGATCCTCAGTCTACTGAACAATCGCACGACCAGCTCTACCCTTTCCTAATGTATTCTCACCCATCCCTGCAGACTGTGAGCCCTCGCGGGCAGGGTCCTCTCTCCTTCTGTACTTGTGTGTCCCTTGTCTAGCACGTTTATTGTACCTGTCTATATTTTCCCTTTTCATATGTAAAGCGCCATGGAATAAATGGCGCTATATAAATGTGTAATAATATAATAATATAAATGATAATAAGTCAATACCAAGTGGCAATACCGGGAAGCTACAATGCAGAATCTATGACAGGACTTTAACAGCAGTGTAGAATTATCAAATGAGCCTAAGGGACATTTGGGACCCGTAGACTCCAAGACTAGGCTATAACTGCAACCTCTGTACCCATGATCATTAATCTCCTGGAAAAATCCCTTTAACATGGATGAAAGCTTCTTTGATGATGAGATTAGGCTTCATATCTCAGTCTAACCATTTCCTTATAATTGCTGTTTTATTTCTTAAAGGGAATCTGTCACATGGTTTTTGCTACTCCATCTGAGAGCAGCATGATGTAGGGGCAGAGACCATGGTTTCAGTGATGTGTCACTTACTGTGCTTCTTACAGCATTTTTTTTTAATAAAATCACTGTTTTCTGTAGTGATTAGATTCATGATTAATCATATTAAAATGCATGCTAAGCCTAATGCTATTAAAGTGGTTGTCCAGTTGTCCAGGACTATTTTATTGTTTTTTTTTTTACTATGGGCCTAAATGCTAACAGGTAGGAAGTTCCTAGCAAAAGCAACTACATGCCTGTTCCACCTGGCGCTGGCACAGAGGGGTCACTGACCGCTCCTGCCAGCGATTCAGCTGCACCACGTCAACATAGCACTCTCCTTTCCAGGCTGCCATCATGCTGATTGACCTCGCTGTTAGTATGATGTTGGCAGTCACACCCTGTCAACACAGTAGCAGCTAAGAGAAACTGTTGCCCTGTCAACATGACATCAGTAGAAGATGCTCAGTCGCCGGCAGGAGCGATCTGTGACCACTTTGTGTTGGAAGAAATCGGCGGCGGGCAAAACAGACAGGTAGTTATTTCTTAGGCCCATAGTTAAAAAAATAATTTAATAATCCTGAATAACCCCTTTAGAAAAAATGTAACTGTTGCTGAAAGGGGCTTTAAGGTATTAGAAAACATCGGTGAAAAATAACGCCTCTCTTGTCCGTGGGCTGTGTCTGGTAATGCAGCTTAGTCTTACACCATACACAGCACACAGAAAAGAGTGGTGCTCTTTCTGAAAAAATTAAATTGAGTTTTCTATCTTGGTTATCAACTTTTGAAAAGTCAGTCACTTATAAAGGTCCAACGTGAGTAGAGAAATGGGCAAAATATCTTTTATTTCTTCCCCAAAGCTGAGAACTTGGTACAAGGGCGAGACTGCCATATAATACTAGACAAATTGCATATACTTCAGTGAATATTAAAGAGAACTCACCTCCTGATTTAATTTCACAATGCTTTTCCTGGTCTCCACGTTTTCCGCTTTAAGGAAAAGAAGAGAAATTACATTTAGGAAATGAATTACATCATAATTGTGCAATCTCAGGTTTGTCTCATTAGAGACCAAAGTCCATTGTATGTGCAGCAACACAGACAATGAAATCTTTCACCACAATCTTACAAAAGAATATCAATTATTACTGTGGATGGAATTCAGACGTCTAAGACTGTGCACATATAAAGGTGCTGGTCGTCAGATCAATGGTATAATTGTATAATCTGCATTGCAAAAGTCACTGATCATTCACAGCACAGTACGGAGCTGTAATACAGAGCCGATAGATCTGTGTTGTATATTACAAAACCTCTTTATACCTGTGATTTCATTCTGTATTGTGCTATGTTCCATCACATGGTGTACCATAAAGGTATTCTCTCCGTAACATTGCCCAATATAAGCTCCATAATGCAGCATTGTCCACAAGCACCACATGGCAATATATAGAGTGCCATAAAAAAAAGCCACAGCTCCACTTGTCCTTGCCGTGTGCATGAGGGCGGCCCCTTTCTTCTCATCAGTTATCCCTCCTGAGTAGGCAGCCATACCAAGATGGGTCACATAATGGCATTCCTTGAGTCATGATAAAACATCCTGATGCTTTTTGCACTGGTTCACATGAATGGGAGGAACTGTATCACAATGGCTCTGGTGTATCCGAGGGTTCTCCTAGGAGCCAAGCACCAGACTTTCTATCAAACTTTCAAAGAAGTTGCTGCTGAAGTTTTTTGGCCTTACATACCCTTGCTCTTGTTTCCTCGGGTAAGAGCAAAGATCTGTTTTATAGCCAGATCTGCCAAACAGCTGCCTTGGGCTAGAAATGCCAAACCAGCTTCAGTTTAGAAAAGGTTGTCTTCATGAGACAGTTCCTGAAAACTTTCAAAAGAAGCAACAGTAACACAATCTCACTTTGAAGAAATGTCCGCACCATTGGTTCCACCACCAAGTCGATGTAATGGTGATTTGTTATTGTACTTGGAATGAAGACTAGAGGGTCCAGCTACTGTACATAGTGCTACACCACATCATAATTCTGGGAATATGAACAGTGTGACATTCCTTCGAGAAGACCTCTTCAAGGGATTAGCCACATGGTCTTATCAAATTCAAAGAATGGCATGTAATAATCTATTATGTGCTCAAAGTGACATTGGACTTCACATACCAAGCCAAGGCATTAACCTGTGTCCAAACAACCCATCAGAAGGCGTTTGCATGACATCCAGTTGATCAATTGATCTCATGCCACCGATCTCAAAAGTTATCATAATGCAGAGCAGAATAGCAATGGAGGCTGGAATGGAGGTCTAACCTCTTCACCAAGGAGTCCTGCTTTTCTCTTGAATGCAATGATAGCCAGGGATTGGTGTGGAGGCCACATGGGCAACACACGAGGAAACGTGAAAGTGTCTGAAGCGCTGTTTTTTTAATATAGCAGCGACAGGAAACATGTTTCTCATGCTACAGTGAGCAGCCTGTGTGGTCTAAATGTTTGACCATGGCCTGCAGTGTCTCCATTGGGAATGTCTGAGGTGTCATTGTACCACTGTTACATGGGATTCTCTGCTGTTCGTATTTACCCTTGGATCATCAGAAGTGTTATGTTGCTTAGGAACTTTCTTTGGGAAGTAATAAAATCGGATCATAATGGATGCTATAAATGGATTATAATGGATGCTGCTGACTAAGAATGTGCTCTAGACGTTAAATTTATGTGTTTTACCATACCTGAGTTAGAACATCTCGGCGAGTTTTCCTGGCTTAGCGGTTTGGTATTGAAGTCAAACGTCTGAGTTGTGGGAGAGCTGCAGTCAGTCTCAATGCCATCCACAAACCTGTTCAAAGAAGACTTTCATTACACTTTTAATTTACATAAATTAGAGGGTTAAATCTATCAGGAATGTGAACCACAAGACAGATTTTAATAACCCAGGTATCATTTTAATCAGTATGATGGCGCCAGCCTGACACTGCCTATAGATTACCTAGCACAATCCTGCTGACAGGTTCCCTTTAAACCAGCACTATGGCCCATTCAATCATAGGATTTGTGTGGGTCGACTGTCCACCTGAAAATGTTAATGCATCAAAATGTCCTATCCAAGCATCAAGCCATTATTTTCTGTGATGTGAATAACCCTTTAATGGATAACAAAAATTATTGAAACTTCCTAATTTTCTATGTTTTATTCAGTTTTCGCCATTATCAAGCTTCTGCTTTGCTTTCCATAAATCGAAACCTCATGTGGATGTCTTGCTTACATTTAGAGTCTATAAATACTAATCAAATACTTTTAACAACTTAGAATACCTGATAACTGTATGTAATGTAGGCAATCCTTAAAGGGGTTGTCAATTGATGGTGAAAACCTTTAATAACAGGCCTATAGATGTGAATAAATAAGAAAAAAGACAATACTCACCTCCTGCACTGACACTGCTCCCCTGTACTTAATGCTGCATCTCTAATAGTCTGCTGGTCTCAGTATCTGACGGGGAAGCGCTGCAGCCAGTCATAGGCTGCTGATTGGCTACAGTGTCTACATTGCAATTGAGCAGGAGAAACACCTTTATGCAGCCCTGACAACTAACTTCTCATGAACTAAAAACTCCATAAAATGCCTGTTTTCGTATATTGATAAAAGTAACCTTTTATTGTGTCACAGGACCCAGAAAATATCATTTGGGAAAAATAGGGTTAGAAATAAATCCAACATAGGGTGTTTGCCAATTTACCTCCACCAACATGCACAAGACAGTCCTGGTATCCCAGATAGTGCTAAAAAAAATGTACCCCAGCAATGAAATAGTAAGAAAACCTACAGCCCTTAAATTGGACACGTACTAAGAATCCCTAACAGACAAATATAAAATGATCACTGATGCGTTTCAAGCAATACATGTATGTTCTTAGTCGTAGCTCAGCTGTATTGCCCGAAACGCGTCAGAGGTCATTTTATATTTGTCTGTTATAGATTTCTAATACGTGTCCAATTTAAGGGCTCTAGATTTTTTTACTAATTCATTACTGAAGAATGTTTTATCTTTGGATGGAAATAAATCCACCACCAGATAAAAAATTAAATTCAGTTTCCATTCATTTTGCAGCCAGATTCTACATTAGTAATGTTTACAAGAGAGTATTATAATAAGCCTCATAAATACATAATGAGAAATATTCCATGTACACTTTCTGGTTTATGTCATGCTTTGGCACAATCCTGATAACTATATTATGCAGAACCCTTCTGTAATCATAAAGCTAATCTCCTTACAATAATGCCGACACCCCTACTGGTTAACAGCTGGCAAACCTCTTTTGCTACATTGTTAGAAAAAGGTTAACTGTGTATTAATGCTGCAGTAATTCATTCATATCGTTCTGCCACAAAAGAAAAGGTGTCTGACATTATTTGTAGGACATAAACAGGAAACTTCAAAATGGAGAAAGCCTTTCATGACAAATGACTGCAATTGAAATATTCTAGTGAAGCAGTTGTAGAGCTGTAGAGTATTGCACGGAGTAATATTATGCCTTGAAAATAGAATTTAGAGGTGAATAAATGCATTTGACTTCTTCAAGTAGAAACAACTATTAGATGTTCTAAAACAGTGTTCCCCGACCTGTGGCTCTTCAGTTATTGGAAAATGACAACTTCTAGTTTGCCCTTTAGGCCACCTTCAGTATTTGGTCAGCATTTCATCAGTATTTGTAAGCCAAAACCAGGAGTGGGCGATAAATACAGAAGTAATGGCGTGTTTCTTTTACACTTTTCTTCTGATTGGGGTTAAACCAATGAATATTGAAGCTGAAAATCACTCCATGACCTCAGCTCTTCTATCAATATTTCCCTGCAAACATAGGTCCCTGATATGCATATACGGCACTAATTTGAGAGCAGTAATTCCAGCACACACATCAGGTCAATAATACATATTATGCAGTTGTGCTCAAAAGTTTACATACCCCATTTTTAATACCGTGTATTGCCCCCTCTAACATAAATGACAGCTTGCAGTCTTTTGTGGTAGTTGTGGATGAGGTTCTTTATTTTCACAGATGGTAAAGCTGCCCACTCTTCATGGCAAAAAGCCTCCAGTTCCTGTAAATTCCTGGGCTGTCTAGCATGAACTGCGCTTTTAAGATCTCCCCAGAGTGGCTCAGGAGACTGAGATGGCCACTCCAGAACTTCACTTTGTTCTCATGTAGCCAATGACAGGTCAACTTTGCCTTGTGTTCTGGATTGTTATCATGTTGGAACATCCAACTACGTCCCATATGCAGCAGTATTTGCTGATAATGTGCTGCATTCATCTTTCCTTCAACTTTGACCAAGTTTCCTGTGCCTTTGTAGCTCACACATCCCCAAAACATCAGCGATCCACCTCCATGCTTTACAGTAGGAATGGTGTTCCTTACATCAAAGGCCTTGTTGACCTCTCTCCAAATGTAACGTTTATGGTTGTGGCTAAAAAGTTAAATTTTGGTCTCATTACTCCAAATTACTTTGTTCCGGTAGTTTTGAGGCTTGTCTCTGTGCTTTTTTTTGCGTATTGTAGGTGAGATACTTTGTGGCATTTGCGCAGTAATGGCTTTCTTCTGGTGACTTGACCATGCAGCACATTTTTCCTCAAGTGCCTCCTTATTGTGCATCTTGAAACAGCCACACCGCTAGTTTTCAGAAAGTACAGTATTTCAGCTGATGTTATTTGTGGGATTTTTTTGCATCCCGAACAATTTTCCTGGTAGTTGTGGATGACATTTTTGTTGGTCTACCTGACCGTGGTTTTTTTTTTTTAAAGCCCCTGATTTTCCATTTGTTAATCACATTTTGAACGCTGCTGACTGGCTTTATCAATTCCTTGGATATCTTTTTGTATCCCTTTCCTGTTTTATACAGTTCAGCTACCTTTAACCATAGAGCTGTTGACAATTCTTTTGCTTTCCCCATGATTCACAATCCAGAAACGTCAGTGGCTGGATGAAAGATGCAAGTGTCTGTCTGGATCCTAGAAACTCAGTCAGCTTTTATTCACACCCACTGATTACAAGCAAACAGGTCACAGGTGAGGATGTTACCTTTAGTAGCCATTCAAACCCATTTGTGTCAATTTCTGTGCACATTATCAGGTGGCCAAAATCACCAGGGTATGTAAACTTTTGATCAGGGTCATTTGGATGTTTTGGGTTGTCATTATGATATAAAAAGAGAAAACACAGTAGTTTAACAGTAAATGACTTCACCCAACCGCTAACCATGAGTGGAGAAAAAGTTTTGGTGTTTTCATTCATATTCTCTGAAAAAAGGTCAAGAAAGCAAAAATTCTGCAGGGGTTTGTAAACTTTTGAGCACAACTGTGTTTATGTGTCAGGGATGTGCAGTTACATTCATGTATTCCTAGATTGATGACACTTTTATTTTTATATCCACTGACCCGTATTCACCACCAATTATAGCAATATGAAGGCAACCTCTGCTTATGGCTAAATGGGTCATTGAAAGGATCATCATGGAAATTTATTGTAGAATTACTATTTGTCCTTTCTTTTTAGTGGCACTTTTAGTTTATTGTTGAAACACAGAAGTATAAAAAATATTCTATAGATATAGATTTCAGTGGACTTTATGGCTGGGGGTTGGGAAATAACACAAGCGGTTATGGAAATGTGAACACCATTATATCGAATTTCAAGTACGGTAAGTAGCAATATAGTTCAGAAACCTACAAAAAGTAACTACAGACACATTGCATGCCACACATGAAAATATAGGAAAGATTACATCTTGTTACAAAATGGAAAAAAAACCTAAATAACAGGAATAGGTTCACACATTAAAACCATCTAAAAATCATGAGATGACAAAACAAAAGCCCAAGGTCTGTGCTCGTGATACGGCAAACAAGACCACCCCGTACAGTGTACAACACAGATATGATGGAAAACCTATCATACTTGTCAATCAAATCAAGAATAAATATTAAGCCCCAATAGACACATTGGAATAATGTTATATAAAAGTATTTCTTGTCTATATTCTATACTGCTTTATTCCAGTGTCCACTGCTGCGTTAACATTTATTTTTGTTGTGATGTACAGTATAGGTATGATACATTATCCATCAAAAATATTGTATACTACAGGGTTGTCTTGTTTGCCGTATCATGGCCAGAGACGTTGGGCTCGTCTTTTGATTATTTTTAAATGTTTTTTAATGTGTGTACCTATTCCTGCTATTTTGTTGCTTTTTTCCATCAATTTTGTTATAAAGCATAATTTCTCCTGGATTATAATGTGCAGAATACAATGTATTTATTATCCATTTTAGTTTGTTGATTTCTATCACTCCAATATTGAGCATATCTGTCTTAGAAGGGCCACGCAAGGTACCTCACCTCGGCCCATGAGCAGAATTAAACTTCGGTACCAGGAACAGTCACGTTCTTCTTTGCATTAAAGGGGCCGTAGTGTTCCTGCAAGATCCACTTCCCCTTTGTTTTTCAGATCAGGTAGCGTTGCAATGCCATGGTCAGGGCAGGGGAAGAGCATGTAGTCAAGCTAAACAAGGTTACAGTGGTTATCCAGGACTAATTTATTATTTGTTACTACAAGCTTAAAAAACTAAAGGCCACTTTCACACATTGAGTATTTGGTAAGTGTCACGCTCGCGACTTGACTGGAGGGCGTGAGCCAGGAGGTTGTGGCTCCACTGTGCCACAAACCAGACTACCCTGGAAGGGACGTGACTAGGACAGCTGCCTTTTTTCACTGGAGTTTCTGATGGTGAGGTCAGGCTTGTGCGGCAGGCAGCTGCCAGGTGCCACTCCAGGGTGGTGTCTGGCTGTGGCTGCTGATCCCACTTGGGGAGATAGTGGCACGGCAGAGACACTGGCAGGCGGGCACGGCAGAGACACTGGCAGGCGGGCACGGCAGAGACACTGGCAGGCGGGCACGGCAGAGACACTGGCAGGCGGGCACGGCAGAGACACTGGCAGGCGGGCACGGCAGAGACACTGGCAGGCGGGCACGGCAGAGACACTGGCAGGTGGACACGGCAGAGACACTGGCAGGCGGACACGGCAGAGACACTGGCAGGCGGGCACGACAGAGACACTGGCAGGCGGGCACGGCAGAGACTGGCAGGTGGGCACGGCTGAGACACTGGCAGGCGGGCACAGCTGAGACACTGGCAGGCGGGCATGGCTCAGACACTGGCAGGCGGGCATGGCTCAGACACAGAGCAGGCAAGCACGGCTGAGACACAGGGCAGGCAAGCACGGCTGAGACACAGGGCAGGCAGGCACGGCTGAGACACAGTCACGGCTGAGACACAGGGCAGGTAGGCACGGCTGAGACACAGGGCAGGCAGACACGGCTGAGACACAGGGCAGGCTGTTGTGGTGTATGAAGGAACAGGTAAAGACCTGTTCACACAGCGCGTGCTAGTACTGGAACAGACAGGAGGGAGTGAAGTATGATGAAACGGGTTTGGACCTGTTCACACAAGAGGTGCAGGTACGGGTACTGACAGGAAGGTGTGGAGTATGACGGAACAGGTTTGGACCTGTTCACACAGGAGGTGCTGGTACGGGTACTGACAGGAAGGAGTGGAGTATGACGGAACAGGTTTGGACCTGTTCACACAGGAAGTGCTGGTACGGGTACTGACAGGAAGGCGTGGAGTATGACGGAACAGGTTTGGACCTGTTCACACAGGAGGTGTAAGTACGGGTACTGACAGGAAGGAGTGGAGAATGACGGAACAGGTTAGGACCTGATCACACAGTTGGTGCAGGTACGGATACGAGCCAGAAGGAGTGGAGAATGAAGGAACAGCTATGGACCTGTTCACACAGGAGGAGAACCGCAAGGCTGCGGAGAAGAGCTGGAGAGCAGAAAGAGGTTCAGCAGCAGCAGAACCAGAACCAAGCAGAACCGCAAGAGTACGGAGCACAGACAGAGCCTAAAGAGTACAGAGCAGGCAGAGTCGCAAGAGAGCAGAGCACGAGCAAAGCCACAAGACTGTGGAGAAGAGTAGTAGAGCAGCAAGAGGTTTTGCTGCAGCAGAACCACAAGAGTACGGAGCACAGGCAAAGCCTAAAGAGTGCAGAGCAAGCAGAGTCGCAAGAGAGCGGAGCACGAACAGAGCCAAAAGAGTGCGGAACACAAGAAGACAGGGAGCACACAAGAAAAAACACAGCAGGGAAAGAAGACCAAGACAAGGAGACAGGCAGACAGAGGTAGGACAGAATTCAGACAGGGTGACAGTACGAGACAAGGGACAAGACCAAGGACATAGGAACCAGAGTATACACAGATACAAAGCAAGGCTAGAACAAAGACACAGAGACCAGGATATACAGCCTCCTGGAGGGTATACAGAGAAGTACCAAGCAAAGCTAGGAGTAGAGCCTCCAGAGAAGGAGGAACACAGAGCAAGACCTGGCAGCTCAGTAGCAAGACACTAACTGAGTTAACACATTGCACAGGCAAGATCCACAGGGTGGAGCTGTCCTAAATACTAGAAGGCTCTTGGTAATTGGTCAGGGACACATTAGACAGGTGCGCTCTGACTCCATAAGAACCAGAGAGTTCTGGCACCGCCCCCCTATGCACACAGCCAGAAAACATGCACACAGAGCAGATAGGAGACAAGAGGCACAAAGCATGGAGCTGGCAGCAGACAGAAATCACAGCATGTCCTGGAGCAGTGAGTAAGTTGGTGCGTGGGGGATGGGAGGCCATGCAGCGATGCCAGCAGGGTTGTTACAGTAAGCTTTTTACCTCAGTATTTGTAAGCAGAGTTGAGCAAATATGTTCAGATTCGGTTGCCGAATCTCAGTTTGCCATATTGTTAACCTATTCGTGACGAATATGTTTGATGATCATTTCCGAACAAATTTGGTAATTTCTTCTCCCATTGATTCCAATGACATTCGGCTATGTTCGGCGAAAAATGCAAAAAGAATATTCGCCGCCGACCTTAACCCCTTCCCGACCCATGACGCCGACGTCGGCGTCATGAAAACCTGTGCCATCACGACCCATGACGCCGACGTAGGCGTCATGCTATAAATCATGTTACTGCAGGTCGGGGGTAAGGGGTCACTGAAAGGTCACCCGACCCGCAGTAACAGGACCCTTAGTGCATCACCACAGGGGGGTTGGCTTAACCCCCACGTGGCCACGATCGCTCTGATTGGCTGTTAAAAGTGAAACTGCCAATCAGAGCGATTTGTAATATTTCACCAATGAAACTGGTGAAATATTACAATCCAGCCATGGCCGATGCTGCAATAGCATCTGCCATGGCTGGAGACCGCGATCAGACCCCCCCCACACCATGTCACGGCGGTGATAGGCCGCCGCCATCGAAAGATGGCAGCGATCGGTCACCGCCGTCGCTGTCTGCTCCCCTGCTCCTGCGATCACCCCCCCTCCCCTTCCGATCCCCCCCCTCACCTTCCGACGTCCCCTACTCACCTCTCCCGGTCCACCGATGTCCCTGGATCCGTCCCGGCGGCTGCCCGGGATTCTTCATGGGCGCCGCCATCTTGGAAAATGGCGGGCGCATGCGCAGTGCGCCCGCCGGCCGGCGCATGCGCAATGCGCCCTCCATTGTAAAAAAATTTATTTTGATCACTGTGATAAACTGTCACAGTGATCAAAATAAAAAAAAAAGTAAATGAACCCCCCCCCGTCATAGGTAGGGACAATAATAAAAAAATAATTTTTTTTTTTTCCTAGCGGATTTTGCTGCTGATCCGCAGCTGATTTTGCTGCGGATCCGCGGCGGATATCGCGGCTGATCCGCGGCGGATTTCGCAGCGGATCCGCGGCGGATTTCGCTGAGGATCCGCGGCGGATATCGCTGCTGATCCGCGGCTGATTTCGCTGCTGATCCGCGGCGGATTTCGCTGCTGATCCGCGGCGGATTCGCTGCTGATCCGCTGCGGATCCGCGGCTGATTTCGCTGCTGATCCGCGGCGGATTTCGCTGCGGATCCGCGGCGGATTTCGCTGCGGATCCGCGGCAGATTTCGCTGCGGATCCGCGGCTGATTTCGCTGCTGATCCACGGTGGATTTCGCTGCTGATCCGCAACTGATTTTGCTGCTGATTCGCGGCGGATCCGCAGCGGATTTCGCTGCTGATCCGCGGCGGATTTCGCTGCTGATCCGCGGCGGATTTCGCTGCTGATCCGCGACGGATTTCGCTGCGGATCCGCTACTGATTTCCTGCGGTCGCGTGATTTCCTGCGATCGCGACTGATTTCGCTGCGGATCCGCGACTGATTTCGCTGCGGATCCGCGACTGATTTTTCGCTGCGGATCCGCGGCGTGATTTCGCTGCTGATCCGCGGCGGATTTGCTGCGGATTCCGCGACTGATTTCGCTGCGGATCCGCGACTGATTTCGCTGCGGATCCGCGACTGATTTAGCTGCGGATCCGCAGCGGATTTCGCTGCGGATCTGCGGCGGATTTTGCTGCTCATCCGCGACTGATTTTGCTGCTGATTTCGCTGCGGATCCGCGACTGATTTCGCTGCGGATCCGCGGCGGATTTCGCTGCTGATCCGCGGCGGATTTCGCTGCTGATCCGCGGCGGATTCGCTGCTGATCCGCTGCGGATCCGCGGCTGATTTTGCTGCTGATCTGCGGCGGATTTCGCTGCGGATCCGCGGCTGATTTCGCTGCGGATCCGCGGCGGATTTCGCTGCTGATCCGCAACTGATTTTGCTGCTGATTCGCGGCGGATCCGCGGCGGATTTCGCTGCGGATCCGCTACTGATTTTCGCTGCGGATCCGCGACTGATTTCGCTGCTGATCCGCGACAGATTTCGCTGCGGATCCGCTACTGATTTCGCTGCGGATCCGCGACTGATTTCGCTGCGGATCCGCGGCGGATTTCGCTGCGGATCCGCGGCGGATTTTGCTGCTGATCCGCGACTGATTTTGCTGCTGATTCGCTGCGGATCCGCGGCGGATTTCGCTGCTGATCCGCGGCTGATTTCGCTACTGATCCGCGGCTGATTTCGCTGCTGATCCGCGGCTGATTTCGCTGCTGATCCGCGGCTGATTTCGCTGCTGATCCGCGGCGTATTTCGCTGCTGATCCACTGCGGATTCGCTGCTGATCCGCGGCGGATTTCGCCGCTGATCCGCGGCGGATTTCGCCGCTGATCCACGGCTAATTTTGCTGCTGAATCCATCGGCGGGATTTTGCTGCTGATCCGCGGCGGATTTTGTTGCTGATCCGCGACTGATTTTGCTGCGGATCCGCGGCTGATTATCTGCTGATTCATCTGCGCTAGCGGGTATAGCATAACGCGATCGCGTTATGCTATACCGTTACCAGCCGGTCAACGCTACGTGTTGAACGGGCTGGTAAAACGCAATATGAACCAGCCTTAGGGTTAGAACTAGGGTTAGGGTTAGCATTAGGGTTAAGGTTAGAATTACGTTAGGGTTGGAATTTGAGTTAGGGTTTGGAATTAGGGTTAGGCTTGTAGTTAGGTTTATGGTTAGAGTTGGGATTAGGGTTAGGGGTGTGTTGGGGTTAGGGTTATGATTAGGGTTTGTATTAGGGTTAGGTGTGTGTGTAGGGTTAGGGTTGGGGTTAGGGTGTGTTGGGGTTAGTGTTGGAGTTAGAATTGAGGGGTTTCCACTATTTAGGCACATCAGGGGGTCTCCATACGCGACATGGCGCCACCATTGATTCCTGCAAATTTTGCGTTCAAAAAGTCAAACAGTGCTCCCTTTATTCCAAGCCCCGACGTATGCCCAAACAGTGGTTTATCCCCACATATGAGGTATCAGCGTACTCGGGAAAAATTGCACAACAACTTTGGGGGTTCTAATTTCTCCTGTTAACATTGGGAAAAAAAATTGGGGACTAAAAATTATTTTTGTGGAAAAAAAATGATTTTACATTTTCACGGCTCTGCGTTATAAACTTCTGTGAAGGACTTGGAGATTCAAAGTGCTTATCACACATCTATAGGAGTTCCTTGGGGGATCTAGTTTCCAAAATGGGGTCACTTGTGGGGAGTTTCTACTGTTTAGGCACATCAGGGACTCTGCAAACGTAACATGACGCCCGAAGACCATTCCATCAAGTGGGCATTTCAAAACGTCACTACTTCCCATCCGAGCCCCGACGTGTGCCCATACAGTAGTTTTCTCCCACATATGGGATATCAGCATACTCAGGACAAATTGGACAACAACTTTTGGGGTCTAATTTCTCATGTTACCCTTGGGAAAATAAAAAAATTGGGGACTAAAAGATCCTGATTGTGGAAAAAATATGATTTTTTTATTTTCATGCCCGGGCGTTATAAACTTCTGTGTAGCCCTTGGGGTTCAAAGTGCTCACCACACATCTAGATAAGTTCTTTGCAGGGTCTAGTTTCCTAAATGGGGTCACTTGTGGGGAGTTTCTACTGTTTAGGCACATCAGGGGCTCTGCAAACGTAACAAGATGCCCGCAGACCATTCCATCAAGTCGGCATTTCAAAGCGTCACCACATCCCTTCCGAGCCCTGACGTGTGCCCAAACAGTGGTTCCCCCCCACATATGGGGTACTAGCGTACTCAGGACAAACTGGACAACAGCTTTTGGGGTCCAATTTCTCCTGTAACCATTGTGAAAATAAAAAATAGTGGGCTAAAAAATCATTTTTTGAGAAAAAAAATGATTTTTTATTTTCACGGCTCTGCGTTATAAACTTCTGTGAAGCACCTGGGGGTTCAAAGTTCTCACTATGCATCTAGATAAGTTCCTTAGGGCGTCTAGTTTCCAAAATGGGGTCACTTGTGGGGGAGCTCCAATGTTTAGGCACACAGGGACTCTCCAAATGCGACATGGCAATCGCTAAATATTCCAGCATATTTTCCATTCAAAAAGTCAAATGGCGCTCCTTCCCTTCTGAGCCCTGCCGTGCGCCCAAACAGTGGTTTATGACCACATATGAGGTATCTGTGTACTCAGGAGAAATTGCCCAACAAATTTTAGGATCCATTTTATACTGTTGCCCATGTGAAAATGAAAAAACTGAGGCTAAAAGAAAATTTTTGTGAAAAAAAAGTACTTTCTTTTTTTTACGGATCAATTTGTGAAGCACCTGGGGTTCAAAGTGCTCACTATGCATCTAGATAAGTTCCTTAGGGGGTCTAGTTTCCAAAATGGGGTCACTTGTGGGGGGGCTCCCAATGTTTAGGCACACAGGGAATCTCCAAATGCGAAATGGCAACTGCTAAATATTCCAGCATATTTTCCATTCAAAAAGTCAAATGGCGCTCCTTCCCTTCTGAGCCCTGCCGTGCGCCCAAACAGTGGTTTATGACCACATATGAGGTATCTATGTACTCAGGAGAAATTGCCCAACAAATTTAGGATCCAATTTATACTGTTGCCCATGTGAAAATGAAAAAAACTGAGGCTAAAAGAAAATTTTTGTGAAAAAAAAGTACTTTCTTTTTTTTACGGATCAATTTGTGAAGCACCTGGAGGTTCAAAGTGCTCACTATGCATCTAGATAAGTTCCTTAGGGGGTCTAGTTTCCAAAATGGGGTCACTTGTGGGGGAGCTCCAATGTTTAGGCACACAGGGACTCTCCAAATGCAAAATGGCAACGGCTAAATATTCCAGCATATTTTCCATTCAAAAAGTCAAATGGCGCTCCTTCCCTTCTGAGCCCTGCCGTGCGCCCAAACAGTGGTTTATGACCACATATGAGGTATCTGTGTACTCAGGAGAAATTGCCCAACAAATTTTAGGATCCAATTTATACTGTTGCCCATGTGAAAATGAAAAAAACTGAGGCTAAAAGAAAATTTTTGTGAAAAAAAAAGTACTTTCTTTTTTTTACGGATCAATTTGTGAAGCAACTGGGGGTTCAAAGTGCTCACTATGCATCTAGATAAGTTCCTTAGGGGGTCTAGTTTCCAAAATGGGGTCACTTGTGGGGGAGCTCCAATGTTTAGGCACACAGGGACTCTCCAAATGCGACATGGCAACCGCTAAATATTCCAGCATATTTTCTATTCAAAAAGTCAAATGGCGCTCCTTCCCTTCTGAGCCCTGTCGTGCGCCCAAACAGTGGTTTATGACCACATATGAGGTATCTGTGTACTCAGGAGAAATTGCCCAACAAATTTTAGGATCCAATTTATACTGTTGCCCATGTGAAAATGAAAAAAACTGAGGCTAAAAAAAAATTTTTGTGAAAAAAAAGTACTTTCTTTTTTTTACAGATCAATTTGTGAAGCACCTTGGCGTTCAAAGTGATCGCTATGCATCTAGATAAGTTCCTTAGGAGGTCTAGTTTCCAAAATGGGGTCACTTGTGGGGGAGTGCCAATGTTTAGGCACACAGGGACTCTCCAAATGTGACATGGCAACCGCTAAATATTCCAGCATATTTTCTATTCAAAAAGTCAAATGGCGCTCCTTTCCTTCTGAGCCCTGCCGTGCGCCCATACAGTGGTTTATGACCACATATGATACATATGAGGTATCTGTGTACTCAGGAGAAATTGCCCAACAAATTTTAGGATCCATTTTATCCTGATGCCCATGTAAAAATGAAAAAATTGATGCTAAAAGAAAATTTTTGTTGGAAAAATTAAAATGGCCATTTTTTCCTTCCACGTTGCTTTAGTTCCTGTGAAGCACCTGAAGGGTTAATAATCTTCTTGAATGTAGTTTTGAGTAGCTTGAGGGGTGCAGTTTTTATAAAGGTGTCACTTTTGGGTATTTTCTGCCATATAGACCCCTCAAAGTGACTTCAAATGTGAGGTGGTCCCTAAAAAAAATGGTTTTGTAAATTTTGATGTAAAAAGGAGAAATCGCTGGTCAACTTTTAACCCTTATAACTTCCTAATAAAAAAAAATGTTGTTCCCAAAATTGTGCTGATGTAAAGTAGATATGTGGGAAATGTTATTTATTAACTATTTTGTGCCACATAACTCTCTGGTTTAACAGAATAAAAATTAAAAATTTGAAAATTACAAAATTTTCAGAATTTTCGCCAAATTTCCATTTTTTTCACAAATAAACGCAAAAATTATCGACCTTAATTTACCACTAACATGAAGCCCAATATGTCACGAAAAAATAATCTCAGAATCGCTAGGATCCGTTGAAGCGTTCCTGAGTTATTACCTCATAAAGGGACACTGGTCAGAATTGCAAAAAATGGCAAGGTCTTTAAGGTCAAAATAGGCTGGGTCATGAAGGGGTTAATCGGAACTGAATTTTGAAAAATTCGCTCAATTCTGTTTGTAAGCCAACACCAGCAGTCGGTGATAAATACAGAAGTGGTGATATGTTTCCATTATACTTTTCCTCTGACTGTTCCTCTCCTGGTTTTGGCTTTGAAATACTGAGGTAAAATACTGACCAAATACTGAACGTGTGACCGTGGCCTAACAGGCAGATAGTTGCTGTCTAGTTAGGAATTACCTGCCTGTTCTATCCGGCGTCAGCTCAGAGCGGTCACTGACCGCTCCTGCTGACAAATCAGCTGCTCCACGTCAACAGAGGAGCTCTTCTTCTTCTGACTTCTTTGTTGACTAGGCCTGACTGCTGAGAACAATGATTTTTAGCTTGCCGCAATAAGGCAGCGTGGAACCGGCTGTCAGCATGACATTGCCAGTCACACCCGTCAACAGAGCAGAGCGCAAGACAAGCAACTGCTCTGTCGACGTGACGTCAACGGAAGCTGCAGAATCACTGGCAGGAACGGTGGGTGACTGGTCTGAGCTGGCAAAGATCTACGCTGGGCGGAATAGGCAGGTAGTCAGCAACTACCTGCCTGTTAGTTCTTAAACCCATAGTAAAAAATTAATATAGTCCTAGATAACCCTTTTAAGGCTATGTAGAAATACATGCAGCCGCACATTCCGGTCCCAAGTGCCGGCGGCAGTGCCTGATATTGAGGTGCGAGACTCGTGCGAGTTTCTCGCAAGTGTGACCCGGCCTAATACTGATATTGAAATTTAATTTTGTTTGAGTTTACTACTGATAAAGGACAAGCAAATCATGGTCATAAACAGTCAAGTGTCCTAAGAGAAAACCAAGAGACTAAAAAGACCTCGTGGATAGACAGAACATCATGGAACATATCGCTTGGCATCAGTTATAAACATTCATTTGCTGAACTCTACAATACATAGGCATGGCTGTGTCATAATTATGACATAGCAAACTATAAAAAAGCACGGCATAAAGAGATCCATTGTGCTTGACAAATTCTAGAATATTGTATAATTGCAAGTCTAGGCCAGCAGAGGGCAGCAAAAAGAAACAAGCTGATACTGCAAGCAGGAAACCAAGAGGCCAAATCAGGCAGCCGATCATGTAAGCTTGTGGGTTCAGTCCACACCTGGCAGATGTTCTCTATAAAATCATCAATAAAATCTACACAGAACCATGCAGAGTTCAGTATGGCTATGAGGTGCTTTTACCTGTGGAAGCTGCAAAAAGTAATTGGTTTTAAAAATCTGCACCCATTAAATTTTGCTTCAGATCCACAGCAAAATCTGCAGCACTAGATTACTTGGAGATTTGATTTCAGACTTTTTCTTCCCTATTGAACTTACTAGGGAAAATGTGTGACAAATCTGTGACCAATCCACAGCAGACTGGACATGAAAGCGCTGGAATACACTGCAGGTCAAACTTGCTGCAGAAAATGTCTTCTGATTTAAAGGGACTCTATCAGTAAGATCAACACACATCCCCCAAACTGATTTGCTTGCCTGGCATATGATGTCACACAAACAGTGATTTATGATAAAATCAAAGAGACTGGTGCAGGCCAAGGGAAAAAAAACATGGCAAGCAGAGACTGGGGAAGTGCTCTGTCATTCCCAGAGCACTTAATGCCTCATTTGCAATGTCTTGGGACATTAATAGAAGATATAAAACTGATGATGCATTTAGCTTTTAGTGGTTGGGGGGGAGGGGTTGTCCTTACTGACAGATTATCTTTAATAAAAACCCATCCACTTGCCTTGTACTCCAGAATTTATCTGCCTAAATATAAAATCTGCAGCACTCCTGTCCCCTGTGAATTTTTAAGTTTGACCCATGAATCTTCTGGTCCCAGAAAGCCTCTTTAAATTGGTGACATCAAAGGTTTTGAGAGAAAATGTAAGGAGGTCAAGGGTATTAACCATTTAAATGTTTCATTCCCTTTAAGTGTGTTAATATGTGTAAATGTATGCATTTCATGTACTGTATTATGTCAGATTTTCAGTGTTATGTAAGTGTAAGGGGGGTATAGATATAGGTAGGTAGTGCATCCTAGGGGTCACTAGAGGAGGGCACTAGTAAGGTAGTGTAAATATATGGGTTTAGTCATAGCTTGCGAGGGATCACTAATGGGGGCAAGTTAGAGATCCAGTTAGAACGTTCGAAAAATATGTCAATGCAGTATTTGGTTTGGTCACTAGAGGGGGGCATTGTGCACATCCAGTCCTATAGGGACAATAGGTTTGGGACTTGTTGCTATGGAAAGATTGCCTCCAAGCAGGAATCTGTCAGGAAGATTTCCTTCAAGCGGAAGTCAGTCGGGGGTGGACCTTGCTAGTGTGAGGACGTCCACGTTCCTGGGCCCTGAGCATAGGGTATAAGTAAGAGGGGACCAGCAACCCCTGAAGAAGCTGGTGAAGGATTCACCGTGGTAGTGTGAGCCCAAACAGAGTGGGTTTACGTAGCAGTAGTCCAGTGGAAGAACCACTGTGGGAACACTCAGCAGAAGAGGTCGTGCATGGGCGTAGTAGCGAGTGGGTCACCAGCAAGTATCTGGGCAGGATAACCAGAGAGGGGCGGATGACCTAGTAGATGTATCTTTCTAGACTGGATTGAAGTGTCTCCAGGGGAAGAGATCGAAGTGCCGTTTTCACCGGGCTCCTCGTCCGGTCAATACTTTGTGGTCCATTCTGGTGTAGCAGAGGAGAAGAAGCGGAGTTGTGAAGAATGTATTGCTGGTATCGTGTAAGACGTGCTAATGGTGTCTTGGATGTGCTGTGTCCGAGGAAAATAAAGCAGAACTGTTTGACTCTGATTGTGTTATACTCTCTGTCACTGGAGAAGAACATCCCAGGAGAATAGAGATAACAGGGGTAAAGAACGCAGCAGCTCCCAGTAAGTTAACCCCTCGGCCAACCCTTTACAAATATACTAGATAGAGAGGGGTTGCCTGTGTTAGAGTTAAATTCAATATCTCTCTAGTAGACTTTGAGGCGCTGAGGCATAGCAGAAGGGAAGATAAGATAAGAAAGGAATGTTCCTTCTTTGAGAATACTTACCTCCCCCCCTGAGTTGAAGAGAGGCTCCGTGCTAGGAGCCGAGGTCAGGGGCTTAAAAAAAAGTTTGGTTAGAAAACAGTATGTTACGTGCTAAGTTGTATTAACTGCCATATATGGTAATTCCGCTTCCTGCTTCAGGGGTGTATATAAGCCCCTTCATTAGCAATAAAGAGTAGAGTATATTGACGCACCCTTTGGTTTGTGTCTTATTCTCTCTGGTACCACATTCCGAGGAGGAAAGGGTTAACAAGATAACAGCGACGACAGCCTGGCGCCCGAACAGGGGACTGAGTTAATCTACTCTGAGGAAGCCCGACCGGTCCGGAGACGTGGGATGAGCGGAGCCTTCTGTTGGTGATATACATACAGCGCTGGGGTAAGAATACTTATTATATTCTACCCAAAATCTATATCACTGTATAGTGGACTCCCTCCTCCCCGAGCGGTCGGCTTTCCAGGTAATTCACAGGTATTCCTGGCTCAGGTCCCTTTGAACCAGTAGACCCTCAGATTAATTGTCAGTCCTGCCTTTCCTCCTTTGAATAATGACAGTATGGATCCAATGATTGTGTTGTGGTTTTGTCTTGGTGTCTGTGTGATTGGATTGTTCATTTGGTTGGCGTACAAATATTGAAGAGCGAGCAGTGAAATGGTTCAGAAACCTTTGTGGCCCATTGTCTAAGTGACGCAACTGTCTTGGTGACAGAGTCTTGGTGACGCAATTGTCTTGGTGACAAACTTGTCTTGGTGACAAGAGAATCTCTTCTAGGTGAGGAGATATATAAAAATGGGGAACCAAAAAAATGCCAAGGAAGGCATTTCTGCTAAAGATTTAGTTGTGCGCAGAGATTGTGAAAAGCAGGCATGAATGAAAACGGAGAATTGAACAGTGATAAATGGAAAAAGGTTCTTTAGCTCACATCATGGATGGTTGAGAGACAAAGGACTGTTGAGAACAGTGAACCTGTGGATGAGTGCGTGTGATTACTTAGAAGAAAAGACTGAAGAATTAGGAGACGGACGTTACAGACTGACAAAAACAGGGATGACTGATTTACCCTCCTGTCTGCTTCCCCCCCCCCCTGGACAGTAGTGTAATACAGACCATGGAGCCCTACAGAGCAGTTGGCTCTAATAAAGCAACTAGACAGGATCTGCAAGCGCTTAGAAGAAGGGAAATTGGCAGATGAAGCTAGATATGATAGACTGATAGATGAGACATACAAGTGCTATGTGTGTAGGACCACACCTGACAATGCAGAAGTCAGTGACAGCAAGCAGGGATATGCTGGTAGCAGCGAGATGGTATTTTGCTTTACATCAAGGTCATTCTACAGATAAGGAAACTGCAGGCTGAGGGAGAGAGGACACACAAACTACGCAGTGGTTTGACCAGCCCCTCCCTTCGGGTATTCGTGAGGATGCACAGGGTTTTAGTCAAATTTGTTGAATAGGTTTTTAGAATAGACACAGTACGTAAGAATAGAAGGTCAGAGTACGTGAGAAGAAAGATAGACAGGCAGAGAAAGTAAGTAGACCAGATTGGAGATCAGTTAAAGCAGAGGATCTAGCGAGAATAGCACAGGGGGCACAACATGATTTAGCGCAGGCAAAAAGAGGTAGCTTGCACATGAACCCCTTGTCTCCCTACCCCCCCACTCCTAATTGCACAGTGCAGGTGAACACCAGGGGGATATGAGGTTGAGTTCCAAGTGGACACGGGGGCAGACAATTCAGTAATTACAGAAGAGGACTGGCCATTTGGGAAAAGTGATTTCTCCCACCATGTTATAGCGACTCCTTATAACTCTCCATCTATCCTGCTTCCCGTCACTAAAAAGATTCCCCTGCAAATTCAAGGAACCACTGTACACACACAGTTAATGGTGTCACCACGGGGTCAATGTAATCTTTTAGGAAGTGATGTGTTGTCACAATTGCAAGCATATATTGAGTATCATCTTGATGGAACTGTCACTATGACACCAGGATTGAAGCCGAGCACTCTTTGTAAAATCATGTCGTTAGACGTTGCTAGTATAGAGGACACAAATGAATTTCCTTCAATGTTAGAAGGTGTAATACCGCATGATTTCTGGGCTTCAGATAAAACAGATGTGGGCAGATTAAGGGTGCAGCCAGTCATGGTCAAATTAAAGCCAGGTGCAATCCTGCCCCAACAGACAGTATCTCTTAAGTTCAGCTCAAGAGTCGGCTATAGCTCAGCAGGTACAGAAACTGGTAGCAAGTGATGTTAAAACCTAGCCCCCACCTTCGGCAGCAGGCCTGCAGCTAGGTTCTTATCAGTAGCCTTAACAGAAAAAAAAAACTCCAGCTTCCCCCTTCAACTACGAGATTTAACTCTCTATGTATTGGCTGGTACAATATATATATATATATACACTTTTGTTCCAGATATCTCAGGAAGCTGCTTGGTTCACAGTTATTGATTTTGCCAATGTTATTTTTATAATATGTTGATGACTTACTGATTTGTGCCCCCTCCAGGAAACAGTGCCGCAGTGCAACGATATCACTCATGTTGTTTCTGTACCAATCTGGATGTAAAGCGTCAAAGGATAAGCTGCAATTTTGTAAATCTTCAGTTATCTTTTTGGGACATTGCATTACACCAGGGGCGAGACATCTGACCCGCGCTCGCAAAGAAGCTGTACAGAATTTTCCTATTCCTGTTAATGTTGCCGCTCTTAGGACATTTCTTGGACTGGTTTCCTACTGCAGGCAGTGGATACATGCTGTGTCAATCCTCATGCAGTCTCTCTATGACTGTATCACCATTGTGCCTTTTAAACTAACTCCTGAAGGTATAGACTGTTTTTATTCTCTCAAAAACAGGATTGTGGCAGCTCCAGCGCTAGGAACCCCCAACTATGAACTACCATTCACCCTGTATCTCCACGAACAGCAGGGACACGCGACAGGGGTATTGACTCAGTTACATGGTGACAATCAAAGGCCTGTAGCCTATTTCAGTGGAAGACTAGATGCAGTGGCTAGAGGTGCCCCGTCCTGTGTACGGGCAGTACATGCTGTAGGACTATTGCTTCACAAATCGTCAGATATCGTTCTTGATCATCCATTGACAGTACTTACATCTCATGATGTATATACCATACTGAACCAGGTGCAACCGGCACACCTTTCAGCTGCACGTCACCTTCGATTGCAATGTGCACTTTTAATGCCTCCAAATGTTTCTTTGCAGAGATGTACCACACTTAATCCTGCCATGTTGTTACCTCTCTCGGATCTAAAGGAGGGGTCAGGTCAGGTATTGTACAAAGAAGATCCAAGAGAGGAGATTCCTCATGACTGTGTTCAGCTTATGGCACAAGAAACAACAGGTCTACCCACAGTGTTTGAAACTGAGAGACTTAATGCTGATTTTGAATTTTTTGTAGATGGATCTCGCCACCAAGATGACTCAGGTACCTTCCACACCGGGTATGCCATCGTCTCCCTGAATGCAGTGATCAAAGCAGAACCAATGCTCCCATATCAGTCGGCCCAGGAGGCTGAATTTAAGGCTCTGACCGAGGCCTGTAAGATAGCTGAAGGTAGAATTGTTAACATCTACACAGATTCTAGATACGCATTCGGTATAGCTCATGATTTTGGTCCAATTTGGAAATCTAGAGGATTCCTGACGGCAGCAGGACATCCCATTAAAAATGCTGACGCAGTCCAGCAGTTAATTGATGCATTACAATTACCAAAAGAGGTAGCTGTCATAAAAGTTAAAGCACATACCAGACGCACTGATCAGGTGAGTAAAGGAAACGCAATGGCCGATGCAGCAGCAAAAACAGCAGCCAGTAGACCACTCCAAGGGGTAACGATGCACCAGGTAAGCGCTCCCAAAAATCCTTTGTGTCGGAGGATGCCTTAGCCCAGATGCAGGCTCAGGTGCGCCAGGAGGAAGTAGAAAAGTGGGAAAAAGAAGGTGCATGTCTGAATGCAGCAACTGGGGTATGGGGAAGAGGGATGCGTCGATGCCTTCCAAGGGCATTGTACCCTGCGGTCGCCCAGATGTTACATGGGCCAACCCACCAGTCCAAAACTGCTGTAATGAGCGTGATGCAGAAGCATTGGGTAGCACCAGGCTTTTCCACCTGTATAGAAGGTTTGATCCAGGGATGCATGGTATGTGCTACACATAATCAGGGAAGGGTAGTAAAGACACCATCCAAACACACCCCTCGGCCCCTCTATCCTTTCCAGAGACTGCAGATTGATTATATTCAGCTGCCAAAATCAGGATCATGGGAATACGTGTTGGTGTGTTTTTGATTTATTCTCAGGTTGGCCGGAGGCTTTCCCGATTGCCAAGGCTACGGCTGCGGCAACCGCAAAGAAGCTGCTTGCGGAGGTGGTGTTCAGGTATGGAGTACCAGAGGTGATCGAAAGTGACAGAGGTACACATTTCACAGGTGAAATAATGAATGAAGTCTTGACAGCTCTGGGAATTCAACAAGCCTTTCATACCCCATATTATCCAGAAAGCAGTGGAAAAGTAGAAAGACTAAATGGGACATTGAAGTTAAAAATCCAAAAGGCCATGGCTGAAACAGGGAAATCTTGGCCTGAATGTTTACCATTAGCCCTATACTCAGTAAGGTACACTCCAAATAGGAAAACTGGACTTTCTCCGTATGAAGTACTATTTGGCAAAGTGCCTAACTTAGGATGTTTCTTTCCCCAAGCACTGGAAATGAGTAACCATGTATTAAGCTCATATGTAAGGGATTTGCATAAAAGACTCAAAAAAGTACATGATAATGTCTTCAGTTCTCTTCCAGATCCGAACCAGGATCCTGGGAGTCACAGCTTGCAGCCCGGAGACTGGGTAGTCATTAAAAGACACGTGAGAAAGAGTCTGGATCCGAGATTTGATGGACCTTTTCAAGTTCTACTGACGACAAGTACCGCAGTCAAGCTACAAGGCAAGGAAACTTGGATCCACGCATCGCATTGTAAGAAGATCCTTGGAGAGCCTCCAGAAGAGGAATGATGCTACTAATGACATTTGCTTGCATCCTTGCAGTAACGGATGCTTGGAACAGACTTAGCCGAGTAGATGGAGATGATAACAGATTCATTAGACACCACTTAGTTTTAGTGGATGGACTGAAAGAACAAAACCAAACTGTTGCAAACTGTTGGATTTGTACATTACATAAACGATCTGCAGACAATAGACCTCGCCCAAATGGGAGACCACACATAGTGGAGATGGGGATAGCAAATAAATTTTTCAGTGCATTATTCATCTACCCTATGATAACTCAGACATGGGATAAGTTGGTAGAATCCACAGATTACCTAGATGATCAAATATGGGATATTTTAGATATCATGAATGGGTCCCTTGCAGTACAGAACCAGCTAATTATTGTTACTAACCAACATACCCTCGTGTTAGATTACCTGACTGCAGCTCAAGGAGGGATGTGCCAGATTATTGGACCTGCATGTTGCCATTATATTGATAATTCTAGTGTTTTAACCCTTAAACATAAGCTAGAGGATGTCATAAAGTTAAGGAAACTATATGATGAGGCAAATCTGAAGAATCAAGATTTATGGTGGGCAAATACTTTCTCCTTTCTTAACCCCGCAAATTGGTTCAAAGGCATAGGGGGATGGCTGACTGGGATAATACAAGCTGCCCTACAGGTTTTATTGATATGTCTTGCTATCTATTTAGTTTTTAAAATTTTTTTTGATGTGTATTAAACGATGTACTAGGACACAGAGGAGGTATGAAGATGTGTATTGATCAAATGAAGGAACAAAAGAGGGAATGTTAGAGTTTAATTCAATATCTCTCTAGTAGACTTTGAGGCGCTGAGGCATAGCAGAAGGGAAGATAAGATAAGAAAGGAATGTTCCTTCTTTGAGAATACTTACCTCCCCCCCTGAGTTGAAGAGAGGCTCCGTGCTAGGAGCCGAGGTCAGGGGCTTAAAAAAAAGTTTGGTTAGAAAACAGTATGTTACGTGCTAAGTTGTATTAACTGCCATATATGGTAATTCCGCTTCCTGCTTCAGGGGTGTATATAAGCCCCTTCATTAGCAATAAAGAGTAGAGTATATTGACGCACCCTTTGGTTTGTGTCTTATTCTCTCTGGTACCACATTCCGAGGAGGAAAGGGTTAACAAGATAACAGCGACGACACCTGGGTGCAGAGGAATCAGAGCATTGCTTAAATGTGTCTAAGGCCACATTCACATGTTCAGTATTTGGTGAGTTTTTTACCTCAGTATTTGTAAGTGAAAACCAGGAGTGGGTGATAAATACAGAAGTGGTGACGTGTTTCTATGATACTTTTCCTTTGACTGTTCCACTTCTGTTTTTTTCTTACAAATACTGAGGTAAAAAACTGACCAAATACTCAATGTGTGCAGTGTCCTTCGTCTCTCTGAATGCACATTCTGGAAATGTCATGTCTAATGATTTGGGAATCATATAGACAATATTGCATTATCATTGTGTTGTTATATATTGCCGTATCGTTGCTATGCAATAAGGTTTGCTCTCTTTAGAAGTTTGTCCTTCATCTCTCCATGTTTCTCTCTGATGCAGCTCTGATGTCAGTACCCCCTCTCTTCTTTCTCATTCACCATCTATCAGCCATCTTAGAAGCTCATGTGTATGCAGCCCTGTTTCTGAAAAGTCTTTTTTACCTGCTGTATGTGTGCATATTTACAAGATTCCAGCTGGAAAATATACATTCTTCTGGAATCTTCATACGTGCCTCCTACAGTCGAGTTAAAACTATCTAAGGACATCACTTCATGTGAGTACGGTAAAGAGACAGCCTAGAAACGGTGTCTCACAGCGTCCAACTCTTGCAGCTTAGTCATGGAGTCAGAATAGTAAATATACTAGTAGTCAAACTGACACATATCAGAAATGTAGCCAAGTCACAGACAGAAAAAATCTCCAGCATAGCCAAGTCACAGATGGAAAAAAATCTCCAGCATAGCCAAGTCACAGATGGAAAAAAATCTCCAGCATAGCCAAGTCACAGACAGAAAAAATCTCCAGCATAGCCAAGTCACAGACAGAATGAAAAAATTATTTCCAACATAGCCAAGTCACAGACAGAAAAGATCTCAAACATAGCCAAGACACAGACAGAAAAAAATCTTCAGCATAGTCAAGTCACAGATGGAAAAAATCTTCAACATAGCCACGTCAAAGACAGAAAAAAATCTCCAGCATAGCCAAGTCACAGATGTAAAAAAATCTCCAGCATAGCCACGTCAAAGACAGAAAAAAATCTCCGGCATAACCAAGTCACAGGCGGAAAAAATTTCCAACATAGCCAAATCACAGACAGAAAAGATCGCTAGTAGTCCTAGATGTGAGTGATGTACTTTCTTATCTCTACCATGGTCAATGCCAATTTACCAGCTATATTTAGTCAGTAAATAGTGAATTGGTCATGTGCAGAATGCTCTCCCTCTCACGGTGCAGCTTGCATTCTCACTATACTGGAATTGCTCTGCTGTTTACCTACAGAATGGTTTTCTGGATGGTAGTTATGGTAACCATGTACAATGAGTTCAGTCTTACTCTGCCGCTTGAGTAATTAGAGTTTATGTTTTTGCATTGAGTAATTAGACATCCGTTGAATATTGCATATTTCAGAATCAAGCTGAAGAGCTTAGTATAATTAGTGTTGAAGACCTGACCGCAACGCCTTAAAATTACATCCCCATTCTGTAGTTGAAAGAAGCACTTAACCCTAACACTAGAATGAGAATATATTAAATAGCAAACTAACTAGATCTATCCTAAACTGGAGGACGATGGTAAAAATATTTCTACAATTTTCTAGATCTGTGATTGTAGCAATTTACTGAGATCTTCATTGTTGGCTTCCAGTGGATAGACCCATACATCACAACTTTTGAAGATCAGAAAGCAGGACAAATTTGTCCTGTCTACACCAATGCCACGCCCATTTACCATTTCTTTCTCCCCTGGCAGTAGGACATGTCAGAGGGGTGCTGGCAGTGAAGGCCATCCTGAAGATGCTCAAGACTGCAGAGCATAGACCCAAATTTGGAACTGTCCCTCTGTATCCAGGATGTTTGGGACTAGAGATGAGTGAATCGATGCACAGAACTCCAGTCAGTGCTACCTGGCGGCTGGTCGGGAGGCCTGTGAATCTCTTAAATTCCTCCTTTTTGATACATTTTTTTGGTGCAAATGTGAAGTTGCATTTTTGATTTGATTCTGCACTTAAAAGAGCAACTGCAGTTGTTTTACATGCTTTTTTTAGGCTACACATAGAAGCCTATAGAGAAAAAAAAAGCATCAAAACCGCACTGTTCAGCTGCGTCTCTAGACGCGCAGCGGGCGCTGTTTTCATGAAATCATATCCACTTTGTTGGGACAGTTAAAAACAGCAAAATTTCTGTGCAAAAAAGCAGCTGAAACAGTGCAGCATTTATGCTACATGTGAACACAACCTAAATGTTCAAGCAAGGTGGATGCATGAAATGGTGCATCTAAAGATGCTGCTGAACTGTGCGCTTTTGGTGCACTTTTTTCCTATAGGCTTTAATGTGGTGCCTTAAAAAATGCATGTAAAAAAATGCAGTTGAATAAAGCACAGAATCTGTCGTATTAAAATTGCAGATTCACATCTGCACCAAAAAGGCATCAAATATGGAGGAAAAACATAAAAGAAAAACAGCAAACATGCAACAATCGGAAAAGATTGTTATAGCGTCATGTGGTTTTTCGTGCAGAAATAAAGCTGTAGAAAAAACGCAGCATTAACGCTACGTATGAACACGGCCTCAGCATTACATAATTACATTTTTATGGGTTTAATAGAGAAAAAAAATCAATCTGCCATTTCTTTATGCCATTTACCAATCACCTGACTTCGGCATGTGACGGGAGCGTGTGACATCACTTCCAAGTGCCCCGTCATGTGCATGCCCACGTCAGCTGCTGCCCTCTGATTGGCCAGCAGCGTGTATCATAGCACGCAGACCCTATGTTCTGGCTCTCATAGACTTACGGTACATTGAGTTGTGACTTCCGGCTCGCTCAGCAGAAACTGAAGTGATCCGACCGGTCACAACCTGCTGAAGATGACCGGAAAAGCTGCGGTAAAAGATGAAGATTGTGGCTGGTAAGTATAAGACTAGGGGAAGGGAACTTAGCGGCACCACTCCAGCCCTGAAATAAATAAAAAAATGCTGGAGTGGTGCTTTAAAGAATAGTTTTTAGCATTTGGTAATGTAATTCAAAACATGCCAGGTGCCTCAATCATCAGGAAGCCCTAGTAGTAGAAGCATAGTCAGCACACGGCATCTTATTTTATGTCTTGGTGCACTAGTGGAGATTCTATAGAAGAGAAAACGCATTAACAACCTGGTGAGCAAACCCCTTACACCAAACCACCTGTGTTGTAAAGGGTATTAGGAATAGAAGTTTTACACTACTTAAAGGATTTTTAGAAAAATGATATTATGAACTCTCCTTAGAGGGAGTCTCTTACACACAAAACTCAAATTAAACCATTTAAATATTCATATATGGAACTTAGTTGATATAAAAATCATACATGTAGTTTAGATTTTAATTATTTTGTTTTACACAAAGAAACAACATTTTTTGGATATGTAGACCAGGGGTCCTCGGTACACCCTGGGTGTGATCAAGGGTTCAGTGCACCATTCTACCCCTCCACTTACAATTTTACACACCTCCCCTTGTAAAGCTGGAGAATGTGAAACCACTGCACCACAGACTGGGCTTACCCAGGAGGGGCGACTCTTAATGACTACCTGGTTTTCGCTAGAGCCTCTTGTGGTGTGGATGGGCTTGGTCGCAGGTAGTCACCAAGTACCTCTCCAGGGCAGTCCCCGAAACTGCAGCAGCTAACCATGGCGTCAGAGGCTCGGAAACGCGATATAGGAGGGCAAATACAAGATATGGTCAGGTGGTCTGAGGTCGGGGCAGGCAGCACAGGTGTTGTGAATGGGTTTGAGATGAGTTCTGAGCAGAGGCTTCCTCTGGTGGTTACAAGCGGTGCTGGTCTGTCCAGTGAAGATTGTGAGGACTGGGAATCAGGTGTTACTGACTGGTCTTATATAAGAGTCACCTTCCCATCAGAGTTGCCGGTGATCAATTGTTCTGGTCTGAATCCTTCATTCCTGTTTCCTTTGTAGCCTGCTGTGTCGTGTCTGCATCTCCTGCTAACAGATAAGACATTTTCTTCTTTTTGTTTTTGTGCTATATTTTTGCATTTTGTCCTGCACTTCTGTGGGGGCCTTCTGGGTCCCCTCCGGGGGCTTTTGCCCTCTCAGTTTGTTCAGCCACTTATGTTTGTACTTTTGCTTTTTCCAGTTTTTTCAGTGGCTGCTGTTTTGATTTTGTTACACCAGAGAACTAATTTAGGTGGAAGAGGTCGTGTGATCTCAGGTGATTTTGAAATTAGTAGAGTTGGTGCTTTTCAGGGTTTTCTGGGATTGCAGTAAGTACCCTTCCTATCCTTTTCTATTTAGTTAGTTTGGGCCCCAGCGTTTGCTCATACTATTTTCTTTCTGTGTCAGTATTTCATCTTGTCTAACCGCCATTACATGTTTGGGGGCTTTCTATTATCTTTGGGGTTCTGCTCCGGGGCAGATAGCTTTCCTATTTCTATCTTTAGGTGTAGTTAGTTTCTCAGGCTGTGACGAGGCGTCTAGGACCAACGTAGGAACGCTCCACGGCTGCCTCTAGTTGTGGTGGTTAGTCAGGGTACTGCAATCTCATAGATTCCAACTGCTCTGGTGTATTGCCTTTTTTACCTGCACTCCTCAGCTACCGAAACATAACAGTATCACCGGCCTAAAAAATTGAAAATTGTATGGTACTCACAGAAGGGAAAAAATATTGTGAAAGAAAAAAGGTTGTCAGAGTTGTCAGAGATATTTTTCTGTTTGTTGCATTTTTTTCCCTCTGTATCTCTGGGTGCTGGGGAGGATCTTTTCTCTCAATGGAGTTTGCACAGTTGTCTGGCCGTGTGGATCAGCTTGCCGCTGAGGTTCGGAGTATTGCTATCTATCTTGCTAGGTTGCCTATTGTGGAACCTAGGATTCCCATGCCATATTTGTTTTTAGGGGATCGAGCTAAGTTTCAGAATTTCAAAGATAATTGTAAATTGTTTTTTGCCTTAAAATCGAAGTCCTCAGGGAACGCAGCGCAGCAGGTTCAAATTATCATCTCTCTCCTGCGCGGCGATCCTCAGTATTGGGCTTTTTCCCTGACACCTGGGGATCCTGTTTTGAGTGATGTTGATGCATTTTTTCAGGCTTTGGGGTTATTGTACGATGAGCCTAATGTCACTGATCAAGCTGAAAAAGCCTTGTTGGCATTAAATCAGGGGCTTGATGACGCTGAGTTATACTGTCAGAGATTCCGTAGGTGGGCAGTCCTGACCAAATGGAATGACGACGCTTTGGCAGCCCTTTTCCGCAAGGGTCTGTCAGATAATGTAAAGGATGTTATGGTGGGATTCCCTGTCCCCTCTGGTCTCAATGATTCTATGTCATTAGCGATTCAAATTGACAGACGTTTGCGTGAGAGGAGAAGTATGCGTGGAATGGTGTTGCCTTGTGAACCAGCTTCTGAACCCATGCAGTGTGATAGAGTGGTGTCTGGGGCACAGCGTCATGAGTTTCGAAAGCGCAATGGGTTATGTTTCTACTGTGGTGATGCCTCTCATGCTATTTCAGTCTGCCCTAAGCGGGGAAGACGTTTTGCACGCTCAGTTGTCTTGGGTAGTGTTCAGACTAAGTTTTTATTAACTGTCACTCTGATATGCTCTCTGTCCTCATTTTCTGCTCAGGCTTTTGTTGATTCTGGAGCAGCTATTAACCTGATGGATTATGATTTTGCTAAACGTTGTGGGTTTCCCTTGATACCCCTACA
This sequence comes from Oophaga sylvatica, assembly GCA_033576555.1. Classification (NCBI taxonomy): domain Eukaryota; kingdom Metazoa; phylum Chordata; class Amphibia; order Anura; family Dendrobatidae; genus Oophaga; species Oophaga sylvatica. Next base: position 39,865,930 of record JARQOD010000007.1, read on the forward strand.
GAAGTCTATTCCCCTACTGGGGATCGATTCTACCCCTTTGGCTGAGAATAAACCCCAGTTTTCTACTCAGGTGATAATGAGGGTTGAACCTGATCACCAGGAGTGCTGCAAATTTTTGGTTCTGTATAATCTGCATGACATTATCGTGCTGGGTTTCCCTTGGTTACAGTCTCATAATCCTGTTTTGGATTGGAAATCTGTGTCTGTAACCAGTTGGGGCTGCCAATGTTTAATACCAACACTCCTGTTTTTTCTGCCTCCCCCCAGGCTCAGGATGTTCCTGACTTTTTCATTGATTTTTCTGATGTGTTTAGCGAAAGTAAATCTGCATCCTTGCCTCCCCATAAGAGCTATGACTGCGCTATTGAATTAGTGCCGGGTAGTAAATTCCCTAAAGGTCGCCTTTTTAACTTGTCTGTACCTGAACATGACGCTATGCGGTCCTATATCAAGGAATCATTGGAGAAGGGTCATATCAGACCATCCTCTTCACCCTTAGGTGCCGGTTTTTTCTTTGTGGCCAAAAAGGATGGTTCATTAAGGCCGTGTATTGATTATCGTCTCTTGAACAATATTACTGTGAAATATCAATACCCGTTACCCTTGATTTCTGACCTGTTTTCCAGGGTGAAAAACGCTACTTGGTTTACCAAGCTTACCTCAGGGGGGCGTATAACCTTATTCGCATTAAGCACGGGGATGAATGGAAGACGGCATTCAATACCCTGAAGGGCATTTTGAGTACCTAGTGATGCCCTTTGGACTCACTAATGCTCCTTCCGTCTTCCAGTCCTTCATGAATGACATTTTCAGGGATTTTGTGGACAAATTTCTGATTGTTTATTTGGATGATATCTTGATTTTTTCTAATGACTGGGACTCTCATGTGAAACATGTTCGAACTGTATTCCAGATTTTGAGAGAGAATGCTCTGTATGTGAAGGGATCAAAGTGTCTTTTTGGCGTACAGAGGATCTCATTTCTGGGATTCATTTTGTCCCCATCTGTTATTGAAATGGACCCGGTCAAGGTTCAGGCCATCTGTGATTGGGTCCAACCTACTTCATTAAAGGCTCTTCAGAGATTTTTGGGTTTTGCCAATTTTTATCGTAAATTTATTGGTAATTTCTCGGTTATTGTTAAACCATTAACTGATTTGACCAGAAAGGGTTCTGATGTGGTGAATTGGCCTCCTGAGGCAGTCTCTGCATTTCGGAACTTAAGCAGAGATTCACTTCTGCTCCTGTTCTACGGCAGCCTGATGTTTCTCTGCCATTTCAGGTGGAGGTTGATGCCTCTGAAATTGGGGCAGGTGCCGTTTTGTCCCAAAAAGATCCAGAGACCTCTAAAAGTAACCCTTGTGCCTTTTTCTCTCGAAAATTTTCTCCTACTGAACGTAATTATGACGTGGGTAATCGGGAGTTATTGGCCATGAAGTGGGCTTTTGAAGAGTGGAGACATTGGCTGGAGGGAGCCAAACATCAGGTGGTGGTCCTTACGGACCATAAGAATCTGGTCTATCTGGAATCTGCCAAGCGACTCAATCCTAGACAGGCCAGGTGGGCCTTGTTTTTCACACGTTTTAGTTTTGTGGTTTCCTTTCTTCCTGGCACTAAGAATGTTAAGGCGGATGCCCTCTCGAGGAGTTTCCTTGCGGACTCTCCTGAGTTATCTGATCCTTCTGTTATTTTGAAAGAGGGTGTAGTTCTTTCCGCCATCTCGCCCAATTTGAGACTTGCTCTGGAGGGATGTCAGGAGGATAGGCCCGAGTGCTGCCCTGTTGGAAAATTGTTTGTCCCGGACCAGTGGAAAAAGAGTGTGATGTCTGAGATTCATTGTTCCGCGTTGGCTGGGCATCCTGGAATTTTTGGTACCAGAGACTTGGTTAGTCGGTCCTTTTGGTGGCCTACCTTGTCTCGTGATGTCAGGGAATTTGTGCAGTCCTGCGGGACTTGCTCTCGCTCCAAGCCTTGCTCTCGCTCTAGTGGTTTGTTGATGCCATTGCCTGTGCCCAAGAGACCATGGACCATGTCTCTATGGATTTCATTTCCGACCTTCCTGTTTCTCAGAGAATGACCACCATCTGGGTAATTTGTGATAGGTTTTCCAAAATGATACATCTTGTGCCATTACCTAAGTTGCCTTCCTCCTCTGAATTGGTGCCGTTGTTCCTTCAGCGCATCTCCTAAATTTAAGCCTAGGTTATTGGACCTTATAAGATCATGGAGATTATTAATCCTGTTTCTTTTCGTTTGCTTCTTCCAGGGACATTTAAGATCCATAACGTGTTCCACAAGTCCTTGTTGAAGAGGTTTGTTGAGCCAGTGGTTCCTGCTGCTGTGCCTCCGACCCTGTTTTGGTTGAGGGCAATCTGGAGTTGTGGTTGAGAAAATATTAGATTCTCGTTTTTCTAGACGGAAACTCCAGTATTTGGTTAAATGGAGAGGTTATGGTCAGGAAGACAATTCTTGGGTGTTTGTTCGGACATCCAGCTAGGAGACTCATCCGTGCGTATCATAGACTCATCCTGACCGACTGGTTGCTCAAAATGAGGGTTCGGTGACCCCTCCTCAAGGGGGGGGTACTGTTGTGAATGGGTTTGAGATGAGTTCTGAGCAGAGGCTTCCTCTGGTGGTTACAGCGGTGCTGGTCTGTCCAGTGAAGATTGTGAGGACTGGGAATCAGGTGTTACTGACTGGTCTTATATAAGGGAGTCACCTTCCATCAGGGTTGCGGTGATCAATTGTTCTGGTCTGAATCTTCATTCCTGTTTCCTTTGTAGCCTGCTGTGTCGTGTTGCATCTCCTGCTAACAGATAAGACATTTTCTTCTTTTTGTTTTTGTGCTATATTTTTGCATTTTGTCCTGCACTTCTGTGGGGGCCTTCTGGGTCCCCTCCGGGGGCTTTTGCCCTCTCAGTTTGTTCAGCCACTTATGTTTGTACTTTTGCTTTTTCCAGTTTTTTCAGTGGCTGCTGTTTTGATTTTGTTACACCAGAGAACTAATTTAGGTGGAAGAGGTCGTGTGATCTCAGGTGATTTTGAAATTAGTAGAGTTGGTGCTTTTCAGGTTTTTGGGATTGCAGTAAGTACCCTTCCTATCCTTTTCTATTTAGTTAGTTTGGGCCCAGCGTTTGCTCATACTATTTTCTTTCTGTGTCAGTATTTCATCTTGTCTAACCGCCATTACATGTTTGGGGGCTTTTATTATCTTTGGGGTTCTGCTCCGGGGCAGATAGCTTTCCTATTTCTATCTTTAGGTGTAGTTAGTTTCTCAGGCTGTGACGAGGCGTCTAGGACCAACGTAGGAACGCTCCACGGCTGCCTCTAGTTGTGGTGGTTGTCAGGGTACTGCAATCTCATAGATTCCAACTGCTCTGGTGTATTGCCTTTTTTACCTGCATCCTCAGCTACCGAAACATAACACACAGGGACCGTAAATGTAGCCAAGGTCAAGAGCGAAGCTGTCAGACAGGACAGGTAAACAAGCGGGTCAGAACCGGTAAACAGAACTAGGATGACCAGGTGCTAACAGCATAGGAACCAACTTTAGGGCAGGATGTGATGGGCAAAGCTGCCTAATAAAGAGCCTGCTTGCATGAGACGGGCCAAGGAACCTAATCTCTGCTGGACACAGCAGGGTTAAATTCCTGCAGCGACCCACCACACCCCACTAAAACTAGATGGAAGCCACATGCAAGTGCAGCAGTGCTGCATGAAGCAGGACTGAGTGGGATAGTTAGATGAGGAGAAAATGGCATGGCGAGCAGAGCGGCGCTAAGGAGACTGCGAGTCACCGCCGTGACTTATGCCGATTGACAGCATTGGAGTGCTGCCTGAATTATTTCCCAAGCTCTGTGCACACACACACTGACACTGAAGGAGTCCATCTAGTGTGCACACACACAGTGTCAGAGTGCACGCCCAGCGATCAGCTCTTTTTAGCCGTACAGTGATGACACACTTGAAATTGTTCCAGAAAATGAAGTACGTATTTCTCCCAGAAAAAAAATTGCATTTAAACTTGTTTTGTTATACACATGTTTTTTTCCCTTTGTGTGTATTGGAACAACAAAAAAACTGAGAAAAAAAGGCAAAGTGGACATCATTTCACACAAAACAAAAAACATGGGCAGGACAAAATTGTTGACACCCTCAACTTAATATTTGGTTGCACACCCTTTGGAGTAAATAGCTGGAATCAATCACTTCCTATAACCATCAACATTTGGACCACTCTTCTTTTCTGGAACAATTTCAAGGGTGCCAACACTTTCCTCCATGACTATATGTGAACTTGAATGGAAATGCACTGCATGCACATTGTGAAAGGTCATCAATGTCTTCTGACTGTACACCGTTAACTAGATTAATCTAGACAGAAAAATAAAAGCTACTAGCTGTCTATATTTAATGACACGTCCTGTTTCCCGGTTGGTAAAGAGCCGTGTATGATTACACTGTGCAGTGTGCTTGATGTGTCAGGTACTTTACTGTTAATGAAGCAGTGACACAAGATCTTAAGTGATTCAACTCATCAGTAACCGCTTTCCGACACCCAAAACATGTTGTCATTCTAGGCAGGAGGTTTTTTTTAAAGAACATCTTGACCATCCAGAAGTGATCCCAACTTTCACACACAAGAACACTATTCATGCTCTTTGTGTCTTTTTTGGTCTGAACTATCACACTTGATGTTTTCTACATCTCCCGCTTTCTTCAGTTGCGTCTTCTGAAGAGTTATTCACTTTGACCCCTCACCTTTTTTAGGAAGGGTCTCCTGATGATAAGCTCACCATAGAAATAATTTGTGCTGGGACTGACGCCTATATTTAAGGAAACTGTGCAGTGAAAAATATATCGTAGCACTACCGTGATGGTGCACAAGTAGGTTTCCCAACCAAAATATCGTGAATAGAAAAACTTGGCACTCAACTTTAGAAAATAGATTCTGGTTATTGCAGTCTAAGTACAGATGAGTACATCAAGGAAACTTTTCGGTCCAAGAGGACCTTCATCAATCTGACAGCAATAGAATATACAACAAAAAGGACACAATAAAAGACAAATAATAACAAACAATAAATAAATAAATAAAAACTGTATATAATACACACTCTTGTGTTCAAAACAACCTAATAAAAGTGGATAACGGGGAAGAGACCCTCAGTGGAGAAATTTCCATACTAGGTGAAATGAACAAAATAATTGTGATTGGAAAGCTCCAATACCTACCCGACTGCTTGTGAAGAGGCATAGTATGAACTTAGAGGCAGACTGCCTGAAAGGTAAATAAAGTACTATGATATATGTTAACCCTATAGTGTCATCGTTTTGTAGGTATAGTTAAGGTGCTAATAGCATAAAAGTATATTGAGGTACCTTTAGAGGAGAGAGTCCCTCTATGTTCCTATCTGATAGGCTCCTATATGATAATCCCTATTTGGGCCTATGGTAAAAAGTTATAGGATCAAAAGGCCATAATCAAATTGAATGAAAATATATATGAGTATATATATGAGATAAACTCACTTTTACCTTTAATGGGATCCAAGTATAGAATAGTAGGCCAGGTTGGCTCTAAATATTACCTAAAAATAGCAAAAATGTGCCTAGATTAAACTATATGCATAAATAATGCAGTATCATGTACATAAAGTCCGATATAAGGGTGTCATAATGGCGGTATATTTCACAGAGTGGCATATAAGCCACTATGCATATTTGCTTATGGAAAAGTGGAAGGTTAGTGAACGCATTGGTGGCAGTGTGTCTGCCAAATAATGTACTCCAGTAAAAATAAGTCCACACGGTGGTGAAATATACATTGGTGGCAGTGAGCTTAAACATACTTACTGGGCAGGAGGAGGAAGCGCTGGTCTCTCTTTGCCTGACGCGGTGTCCACCGCTTGTCAGTGGCAGAGACTGCGCATTCCTGCGCCTTAAATGGAGAAGGGGGCGGGGCGGTTACAACGTGAGGGTTTGTGACGTCACAGGAAGTGGCGTTTGCATTCCACCTGGCTTGCGTTCCACTTGCCTGGCGGTGAGGAAGCGTCAGGACAGTGATAATCATTAGTTTAGAATCATTGTTGATGGAATACATGAAGGATTAGAGTAATTATGTGCGGCTGGTAATAAAATTATATGTCGGTTAATAGGTAAGAAAAAGGGGGGGAGGCAAAAGAAGGAAAAAAGAAATATTTGGAGCAAGTGAAATTTATTAAAGATCGAATTTACATAAAAGAAAATATAAACGCCACTTCCTGTGACGTCACACCGTCACGTTGTACCGCCCCGCCCCCTTCTCCATTTAAGGCGCAGGAATGCGCAGTCTCTGCCACTGCAAGCGGTGGCAAAGAGAGACCAGCGCTTCCTCCTCCTGCCCAGTAAGTATGTTTAAGCTCACTGCCACCAATGTATATTTCACCACCGTGTGGGACTTATTTTTACTGGGAGTACATTATGTTTGGCAGACACACTGCCACCAATGCTTTCACTAACCTTCCACTTTTCCATAAGCAAATATGCATAGTGGCTTATATGCCACTCTGTGAAATATACCGCCATTATGACGCCCTTATATCGGACTTTATGTACATGATACTGCATTATTTATGCATATAGTTTAATCTAGGCACATTTTTGCTATTTTTAGGTAATATTTTAGAGCCAACCTGGCCTACTATTCTTATACTTGGATCCCATTAAAGGTAAAAGTGAGTTTATCTCATATATATACTCATATTATTTTCATTCAATTTGATTATGGCCTTTTGATCCTATAACTTTTTACCATAGGCCCAAATAGGGGATTATCATATAGGAGCCTATCAGATAGGAACATAGAGGGACTCTCTCCTCTAAAGGTACCTCAATATACTTTTATGCTATTAGCACCTTAACTATACCTACAAAACGATGACACTATAGGGTTAACATATATCATAGTACTTTATTTACTTTCAGGCAGTCTGCCTCTAAGTTCATACTATTGCCTCTTCACAAGCAGTCGGGTAGGTATTGGAGCTTTCCAATCACAATTATTTTGTTCATTTCACCTAGTATGGAAATTTCTCCACTGAGGGTCTCTTCCCCGTTATCCACTTTTTATTAGGTTGTTTTGAACACAAGAGTGTGTATTATATACAGTTTTTATTTATTTATTTATTGTTTGTTATTATTTGTCTTTTATTGTGCCTTTTTTGTTGTATATTCTATTGCTGTCAGATTGATTGAAGGTCCTCTTGGACCGAAACGTTTCCTTGATGTACTCATCTGTACTTGACTGCAATAAACCGGAATTATTTTCTAAAGTTGAGTGCCAAGTTTTTCTATTCACTATATTTAAGGACCTGATGGGCACCACCAAAGGGAAAATTAAGCATCATACACACGTCCCACTTCTCAGGTGCTGAGCCCACATCTTTTCCCAGCACATGTCAGCTGTTTTAAACAAAGATCGTATCCACACCAAAAGGGTATCATTAAAAACGTCAGCTCAGCACGCAAAAAATAAGCCATCACCCAGCCCCGAATCACGAAAAAATGGAGAGGCTACGGTCTTGGATTTTTTTTTCACCATTTAAATAAAAAACAATCTATACATGTTTGGTATCTACAAACTCGTAATAACCTGGAGAATCATAATGGCAAGTCAGTTTTAGCATTTGGTGAACATGGTAAAAAAAATCCAAAAAACATTTGTGGAATTGCACTTTTTTGCAATTTCACTACACTTGGATTTTTTTTTCCCATTTTCGAGTACATGACATGGTAAAACCAATGGTGTCGATCAAAAGTACAACTCGTCCCGCAAAAAACAGGCCTCATATGGCCATATTGATGGAAAAAATAAAAAAGTTATGGCCCTGGGAAGAAGAGGAGCGAAAATCAGAAATGCAAAAAACAAAAAAGGGCTGCAGTAGTGTGAAGGGGTTAAATTGATCACTGCCTAATTGTTTGTAGTGGTTTCCATACATCAACATTGTCCTTTCTTGTAGATCAGAGTTATTGGCAAGAAATCAATTCAGAGAAAAGCACATAAATCCAAACACATCACAGATAAGAGACTATAGTTACCAGTACCTGGTCCCAATACCAATACACTGCGGGCTGCAGACAGGCCTGGGAGCGCTGATGCTGTGAGCAACCACTCAAACTGATCATCCATAAGGGTGGCATTGCAGATGCATAATGATAAGACTTGTACAGGGCACCAGTAACTGAGATACATGTATGTAGTGCACCATGCTGACTCACAGCCAACAGGTTACGCCCATTCTATTAGATCAAATACTGATGGCTCAACACTGTTTGTATACCATGTACGCACAAACATCCTATTTTACCCATCGACATTAAAGGGAACCTGTACACCCCCCAGGGCTATAAAGTAAAAGAGCCCCTTCAGCACCACTAATGCTGCATTCTGTGAAGGCGGGTCTTATGTTTCTTATCACTCGGAACGCTGAAATTATGAGTTTTATACATTTCCCGCCATATGAGTCAGGGAGGTATGTTTTCTCCCTTGACTCAATCGCCTTGCAGCCATCCATCATCCCCCTCTGGCCTCGGGCGTCTATAGTTATAATTCACGGGAAAGCAGGTCAGAAAAAAGGTAGGGGAGAGGTACAAACTAACTCATCAGACTGACTGAACGAGATCACTGACAGATGCTAAGATAAACTCATTCTGCAGCCAGGAATACAGAGTGCATCACAAAGGCTATAGATAGTAAACAGTGCAAAAAGTTTTGATGAAACCAAATTGCAAAAATAATGTTTATCCCTAATACATGCATTCAAATAAAAACAAAAAATATATATGGTAAATTATATATATTCCCAAAGAGGGACAACCTCTGTAACACAGTTCTAATATAGCAAAATGAAGGTCCCTAGTGCACACAGCAATAAGATTCTCTTTCATCCTGAAGCCCCTTCC
>JARQOD010000007.1:39874971-39961388 GCA_033576555.1 Oophaga sylvatica
GCGGTGATTCCCAAATATTTGAGCATCCAGGTCAGAAGAATCCAATGTGGGGAATGGCAATTACTGTCTCAAGAGGTGGATGACGCTAAGACAAAATTGACAACAAGTCATGTTAATCAACACGTTAGGAGGAGGACCAGAGTGAGGAAGTGGAAGACGAGGTGGTGGATGATGAAGTCACTGACCCCAACCTACTACTGTGCATGCAGAGCGAGCACAGCAGTGCAGAGGGGGTGGGATCCACAGCACCACAACAGGCAAAAAGAGGCAGTGAGGTGGCCAAAGGGAGAAAGCAGAGCACCCACACACAACGATATCCCAGGCCAAGGGTTAGGTGTTCCTCATCTGGAGCTTTTTTATGAGAAGTGCAGAAGACAAGAAAATGGTAATTTGCACCTATGCCATACCAAGCTCAGCAGGGGCCAGACCTCTATCAGCTTGACCACCATCAGCATGCTCAGGCACAGTCATCCAAGCACCTGCTAGGTAGGCCAAACGCCTTGGTCTACAATCAGTGTCTGTGACTGACACCCACTGCCTCTTCACACCCTATGCTATGTCCTTGCCAAGAATCTGTCCATGAAGCAGGCGTGGATGCTTCCCTTCCTGCACCTGTCGTTGCACATTCCCAAGCACCATGAGCAACCATGTCCACTTCATTATCCAAACAAAACATCAGCTGTCCCTACCCCAGGCCTTGCAACACAAGTGGTAATATGCAGCTAAAACAGGCCCAAGGACTAAATGGTCAAGACTGCTTGCCCTGGAAATGTTGCTGTTTAGGTTTGTGGACACTAAGGCTTTCCGCAACCTCATGGCGGCAACAGTCCCTCGGTACTCACTGCCCAGCCGCCACAATTTTTCTGGAAAGCCATCCCCACCTTAGACCAGAACATGTCTCATAACACCCCTACACTGAACAACACAGCTAATGGGAAGGTTCCACTTAACCACCGACATGTGGTCAAGTGCTTTTGGCCAGGGACACTACATTTCTCTGACAGCGCATTGTTTGAACCTGGTAGAGGCCTGGACTGAGTTGGACACTGGGACAGCACATGTTGCTGCTGACACCTAGAATTGCGGGCCCAAGTTCCATCAGGGTTCCCCTTCCTCCTACAACAGTTTCTGCACCCACCTACATAGCCGAACATGCTGGAGCTATAATAGGGCCAAGTTTTAGGGTGCCAGGGTTCCAGAGTCCTGCTCTTGGATAGTGGTAACTTACTATCTTGGAGTAACCCCTTAAATCAATTATGTATTGTTATTTTTTTTTTGTAATAGCATTTTCAAATGCTCTATTGACTTGTGTTGTGAAAATTCCTTCCGTTCCACACATAAACCCAAGTGTGATCCAGCAAATGAGAATTTCAGTCATGTAAGTGAGACAATGACCAGTGCAGCACTGGAAACCAGAGAAAAGGCCATCGGTAACTATATTAACGCACTTACACATTACATATATGTTAGGACAGGTTTAGGGAATAAAAAAAATGTGTGGGAACGCTTCTTTAGGACCTTTCTTCTTTCTCACAACTGCTAGGTCAGACTCTGCTTTGCAAACACATATTGTTTCAGAAAGCATGAGGCCTTGTGAAGCGGTACCAACCTTCCTTGGCTCCATGAGTAACTGATACAGCCCTTGTGTCATATTGGAATCAAGTCTACCAACACAGCATGAGCTCAGTACTGTACATTCCAGCTTACAAAATGGATGTGAACAAGACCAAAGTCACATGACAGTACAACATGTAAGCTACTTACCTTGGACTCAACATAGGCGGGACATTGAGACTAAAAGCAGAAGCTGCAGCTTACAAGGCCTTCCGCCTTCACCACCTGAGAACTTCCCCTTTTCACTTGATCCAAGGATGTCTCCAAAGTTCTTGTCTGCTCTCTTTGTTGGAGTTTTAAAAGCACGTGGCGACAGAGGAGATAGCATTGGAGAGCTATATGGTTTAGGCACCTTTAGAGCGAATCTACTGGGCTCACTCCTCTTGGACTTATCGGCAGGGACATTTTTTCATCATCTTCAAATTCATCATCTTCCAAAATGGATGGTAGCTTTTGAATTAAACCTCCATTGCTTTCATGATCAAGCTGGGAAAAAATATTGGTACAGCATAAGATTTTTTTTTTTACATTTGTATGTAGCAATTATTACAGTAATATTTTTTAAGGAAAAGTACTATAATTTCTTATACATAATACATATTAGGAGTTGTAATCGTTGCTGAAATGTTGCACATCCTATTCAGTATAACATTTTATTCCTTTACATCCCTGCTCCTTCTTTATGGGCTGTCCTCATCCATGACTGACAGATGTCTCTGCATGCATGTGAATACCAGGAAGGCTGTCAGTCACTTATAGGACCACCCGCTGAGTCAAGGATGAGTAGGGATGTAAAATGAAATAAATAGAAGATGTACTGAATATTTTCACACAAACCTATATATCAATCTGCTCATCACATCTTGCTCTATAGCATGATGTCAGAATATTGTACATTTTATGTTGACAGGTTCCCTTTAAGGATGTATTACAGTTTTCAGAAAATAAAGGTTTTTGCTTAATATAAAATGAAATTAAACTCTCATTTCTCACAGGTTTTAGGATATCTCATAGATGAGATAGCCTGTAGCTTGAACCTACTCTCATTAACATATCACCCTCTCCCCATATAAATCCTCCCAAAAAACCTTACTGGCATTAATCCTGATATTAGACTTAGGCTTGATCATACGAGTGTATACATTGGACCAGTGCTATCTGATGTTCTATTAAATAGCACTTTGACCAATGTTATATACAGTCATGGGGCAGTGCTGATCAGCATTTTTTTTTCTCATACCGATTCGGCAACATGCTGCAATTTTCGTGGAAAATATCGGACTGCACTCTGATGGCAAACGAGTGCAGTCCGATTTTGCAGACCCACACAAAGGTGAAGATGGAGAAATTTTGTTATTGATCTTCTCCTGACAGTGTGCTCCGATTCTCTTATCTGAAAGAATCAGATCACACCAAGCTGACACTCTGATCAGAGTGTCATTAACATAATAGATTCTTTCACATGAGAGAATCTACGCTCTACGCACTTCCAGTTCTTTCCAGAATCACATAATCTTACATACAAAATTTGCTCATCTACCGAACTATGTAAAACCAAGCAGTCTGCCCAGAGACACATTGGGAGCACGGAAAGCTATTAGGACTAGGGATGAGCTTTCCGATATGCAATATCGGAATTCGGCCCGATATTTGCTATATCGAATTCCTTGCTAGCTGGGGGCTGCGCTGCGATTGGCTGGCTGGATGGTGTGATCAGGCAGTAAAAAGCTGCGCCTGCCATTTTAGCCTCACTCTACTGTGAAAGCAGATAGGGATAGGTTGCTGTTGGAGATAGGGAGAGATCTCAAATCTAATAGTGAAATTGCCGTTCTGAATCCATCAATAGAGATGAAGGCAGGGAGTAAGGGACATCCCCGTGGCGGCCGCGGAAGAGGTGCATCAGCAGCTAGACATGGTGCACATCCAGAGCAAGCAGCAGGCCCAAGTCACTCAGCACCTACTTTCACCCGGCAGCAGTCATTTTATGCGCAGCTTGTTAGGAGCACAGGGCCATAGGCTGATAAGAGAGGATCAAGTAGAAACCGTTGTTGGTTGGATGGCAGCTGAGGCATCCACCTCAATGAGCCAGCATCCTCCCAGGACCTCTCCACCACAACGGGTCAGGCCACTGAAGAGCAGCACCCATCTGCTTCTTCATCGCATACTAAATTCCCAGACATTCAGAAGGCCAGGAGCCAACCTTAATCCTCTTCTCAGAATCTGTTGGCTTGGAATCTGTGTGCCAGCCAGACAGCATTCCTGCAGCTGAAGAAGAGGTAGTGTGCACAGAAGCGCAACCACTGTGTGCGTCTGAGGAAGAAGTGAGGGTGGGCCAGTGCCCACAGTGACCAGACCCCAGTCAGCAGATGATGATGAAACTCAGCTGCCAGTTTCTGCTTATAGAAAGTGTATTGGATGACGAGGTCCTTGACCATCATGGCATGCTGAGGGGCAGCAAGCAAGTAGGGATAGCTCAGAGGAAGAGCTTGCAGGTGTGGCGCAGCGTGGCCGTCCACGTGGGAGAGGAAGAGGGAAAAATTTGTTGTCTGCTCCTTCAACTTCAGCACCCGTTAGGAGCAGGGCTCTTTTAAAGAGCACAAGGGGTGCACCCAAGAGTTGTGGTGCAAGGGCCTTTTTCGACCAAGTTGCAGATGACGTTAAAGTAGTCAGATGCAAGCTTTGTCGACAAACTGTGCGAAGAGGGAAGAAACGTCAGCAACCTTAATACCACCAATATGTTGACGCATGTCAGGAAGAGGCACCCTGTGGAGTGGCAGCATCACACCCAAGATGATTCGCCACCTGCAGCTGGTCCCCCACCTTCCATCTCTTCAGCCACCCCTTCCTCCAGCTCGCAAACAGCGCTCCCGCTTCTTCGCCGAATGCCAGGTGCATCTGCAGGCAGTGTTGTACGGCGGCACACTGTCTGTACTTTGTCAGCACCAGCATCCCAATCGCTGGCATCCTCACACTCCCAATCTATGTGCAGCCATCTGTCACACAGGTGTGGGAGAAAAGGCACCCGTACTCGGCAAACCACCCACGAGCACACGGCATGAATTCTCGCATTGCCAAACTGCTTGCAGTGGAAATCTACCATTCTGGCTGGTGAGCAAACCACTTTAATGATATGTTGGGGTTTGCAATCCCACAATACAGCATTCCTAGCCGCTTCTACTTCAGCAGGCAAGCAGTCCCCGCCCTGCAACAGCATGTGGAGCGTAAAATTAAGCATGTGCTACAAAATGCAGTTAGTAGCAAGGTCCACCTGACCACCGACGCGTGGACCAGTCAGCATGGCCAGGGACGCTATATTTCCATCACCGCCCATTGGGTAAATGTATTGAGCCTGGAACTGAAGTAGACAGTGCAAGTGCGCGGGTCCTGTCAACTCCACGGATTGCAGGCCTCTCCTCCGTAAAATTGTCTCCTCATACTCCTCCTGCACCCAGACGTACCACAACAACCGATTTCAGCACTGCATTGGCCAAACATCAACAGGCCGTGTTGAAATTGGTTTATCTGGGTAATGTTAGCCACACCGCAACCGAGCTGTGAAACAACGCTCAAGAGCAGAGCGACATGTGGCTTGCGCCGCTCAACCTCCAGCCAGGTATGGTGGTGTGTGACAATGGCCGAAACCTTGTCGCGGTTTTGGCCTAGGTGGTCTGACTTACATTCCATGCTTGCCCATGTCCTAAACTTGGTGGTGCAGAGTTTCCTTAGGAACTAACCTGACCTTGAGGAGCTGCTGCACAAAGTCAGATACGAGTGCTCTCCCTTTGCGGCGTTCAAGCATGCGCATCGCGCCTTTCAGCCATGCCGCAGATTGGGCCTGCCCGACAACTGCATCATTGTTGACCTCCCCACCAGGTGGAATTCGACTTTGCATATGCTGTGGAGGTTGTGTGAGCAGCAACCTCAATTATGGAGTTGCAGCTGCAGCAGGCGCAAAGTAGGCGACACACATCTCAGCCCTCCCACTTTACAACACAGAGTGGGCAACCATGAAGGACATATGCACCATTTTGAAGTGCTTCGAGGACTCCACTCTGATGGTGAGCGTGGATGCTGCCCTACTCAGCCTGACTATTCCCCTTATATGCCTTATAGAATCATCACTTAAAGACTAAGGGATGAGGTTTCTCAGGAGGAGGAGTATGATGAGACACTTGCACCAACCAGGCAATCTTCACGGGGCCCCTTGGTACAAAGCTCTGTGGGTGCCTCACAAAGGTCCAGGCAGGACACAGCAAGCGAGGAGGATGAGGAGGACTATGAGGATGAGCTAGAGGAGGAAAGTACACAAGCGCTCTACTAGTAGTCACCAGATAGAGCATGGATGGGGTGATGCAGATCAGCCAAAGCACATTCCTCCAGCTGGTGACAGCGATGCATGGCCAGTTGGCAGCCTTCAGCACATGAGTGACTTCATGCTGCAGTGTCCCGAGAAAAGACCCACGCGTGGCTCGTATTTCTCCACACAAATGACTACTGGTGGCCACCCTCTTAGATCCACGTTAACGGGACAGCCTTGAAAGCCTAATTACACCGTTGAACCGGGCGCGTAAAATGCAGGAGTACCAAGAAGCACTGGTTAATTCACTCATGTACTCTTTTCCACCGCATAGCAGTGATGCGCGTTGCACTAGCAGGCACCTCAGTGCGTCCTGGGCCCAGCAGAATCCGTTCAGAAGCTGGTAGCAGAAGCAGTACATCTGCTACTGACAGGTTCAGTATACCCAACCTGTTCCAACGGTTTCTGAAACCCGCAAACAGTTCGGGCACCATCAGCACAGACAGTGCAACGCACTAGGAGGCAACGTTACCGTGACATGGTGGCACAATACCTCTTCACCCCTGTAAATGGGCTTCAGGATGGATCTGCCCCCTTCAAGTTTTGGGTCTCCAAGTTGGATACATGGCCCGAGCTTAGCCAGTATCCCTTGGAGTTCCTGGCTTATCCTGGTGCCAGTGTGATTTCTGAACGCGTCTTTAGTGCAGCTGGCAATGTACTAACAGACCAACGTACCAGACTATCCGTTGCAAATGTAGACCGCTTACATTCCTAAAAATGAACCAGGCCTGGATTTCTGGTGACTTTTCCTGCCCTGGTCCACAGTACACAGGTCACATGGATGGTTGGTAGCAGTATGCATGCTCTGTCATGTGCCTATGTTGCACACAGCGTAATCTGTTATGCCCGTGCTCTGGCCTCTACTTGGTAGCACCTGGATCTGTGACTGACCCCTTTCACCTCATACGTTTTCCATTGGCTCTAGTACCGCCAGCTAGTGCCCATTTCCGTGACTGCCACTTTCACAGCATGCCGTGTTTCGGGCTCTATACCGCCAGCTATTTGCCCATTTCCGTGACTGCCACTTCACAGCATGCCGTGTTTCTGGGCTCTAGTACCGCCAGCTAGTGCCCATTTCCGTGACTGCCACTTTCACAGCATGCCGTGTTTCTGGCTCTAGTACCGCCAGCTAGTGCCCATTTCCGTGACTGCCAGTTTTCACAGCATGCTGTGTTTCTGAGCAACAGTACCGCCAGCTGTACTTCGTTAGACCAAAGTGGAAAAAAAGGACGACAGATGCCAAACACCTATAGGCAGAAGCACAAGAGGCGGGATCCAGCCACCCGCTGTTTCGTGGCAGTGAAGTGCGGACACAGGTGCCTCCCAAAGAGGGTAAATCGAGTTCCAGCATCGCCAGCTGGTTCTCAGGAGTGCCCAAGGGCACGGGTACCTCCTGCTCCAAACCGTGTTTCGACAAACGCTCGCTCTAACCCTAACCCTTACCCTACTAACCATAAACCCTAACCCTACCCCAACTAATCCTAACCCAAAGAAAAAACACAGCTGTTAAGAAGATGGTGACCAGTTTTTTCTGCTACAGTTTTCGCTCTGTGCATTTTTCTAGCTATTTTTTTACTCCTCTGCCTCTGCATACTCCTTCCCCATTATCCTGAGGTGTTTCCCCTCCATTTTATCCATTATATAGCACTGTAGTGGTCATTTTGTAATTCCGATTTTTTTCTCCCATTGACTTGCATTGATATCGGAAATCGGAAATTCTGATATCCAATAATTTTCCAATATCGGAAATCGGAATTCCGATACGATTTCGGGCAATATCGCTCATCCCTAATTAGACACTGTTCAATCTCCCTTTCTGTGTCTCCAAATATTTGATGGTTTGAAAGACCCGAACTTTTCACAAGGAACACAGAATAAACTTGGAAAAAGGAATCTGGGCTCTGGGGGATATTTTACAACCAGCAGAGGGAAGATTATTGAGTTGATCTGAATTTTCAGGCAAATTTGGATTACAAAATAATCAATATTTACAATTTCTACAAATCACGACACATTACACAAATTTGGTGAAAGACCTGGGGAAGGTAGAAAAAATAAACAATTTTGATTCCCATGATGGGACAGAGTTCAGAACCCGGAATCGCTTTCCAGCATCTATGACTATATTCGTGTCCAGATTCAGTCACCAAAATATTTAAAACCTGGTATAAATCTATTCCAGATGAAGACTTAGGTAACAAAATACTGATCGGGTGGAAAAAAAAAGAAAGGTAATGATTAATGAGCAGCGGAGAGAGATGCATTAAAAACTGATACACCAAACATGGATTGTGGGAATGCCCAATTATTCAAAGATTCTGGCCGAGGTAATTAAATACATACAGAGAATCTGGAAGGTTGAGATACCCAAAAATGTACAGGCATGTGTTTTTCATTCATTAGCCTGATATTGTTCTGCTGGCAGCTAAGAAATGTATCTTGAGACACTGGCTGGAGAAGAAACCACCGAGTGTTTCAGAACTGATAGATACTATAAAATCCCTAATGTTGATGGACAAAATACAGTACATGCAGAATCCCAAAAAGAAAAGAACACTGAAAAAATTTTCAAAAAATGGAGGACTTTTATTGAATGTAGTTACTACAAGCAGAGATCAATCAATTAATGGCAGCATTTAAAGGTACAATATGGTACAATCTTGAGCATGTAGCTGGTAGTTTGGGGATCTTGAGGTCATAATATTTGTTTATTGTTTCAATCGCTAGTTCTGTATATGGTTCAAATGAAGTATTGTTGTAACATTCAAAAGGTTAAATTGAAAGTGGATGAGCGCAACATTGTATTTTCAAGATATATGCATAAAATGCATGGTTTCTGAAGTATATTTGATTGTATATTAATATGTAAAATCATCTAATAAAGAAGTTAAAAAAAAAAATGCAGTTAGAAATTATGAAGCCCAAAAGTTGTTCTTGCAGCGGGGCCCTTTACACAATGAAAGTTCTCATGGAATCACAGAAATCTTGATATCAATGGGTAATTAATGTAGGAAGTATATTAGACAAACTTTACAATATTCAAAGAACAATAACCTTGATTAATCAGGACTGGCGATTTTCTCTCCGGTCTTGATGAGGGGTCATGTAGGACTCAGATGCTCCTGATTCATGAAGAGATGTATGCCTCCTAATAAATCTGGAGCGTCTGATGAGTGCATGTGCCCCCATGTGCCACATAAGAAATCTTACCCTACTCTGTGACTGAAATAAGAGTTCTGGAGTAAGGAAGGCCACGGCATGTCATGAATTAGACAAGCTGTGATGTCACACCCCTGCCGCGACCCTGCTCCACCCATTTTTTTGCAAAATCGGGAGAAACTTGGGCAAAAATGGTGTGACTTTTCAAAACAATTATGCCAGGATTCTAGCTAAATTGCTTTGATGAATCAGGGCCAATATCTTGAAACTGACATAAAATTTTATAGACTCAAGTATGAAAGCTAAGACTTGGAAGAAATATTAAGTGACGCATAAGCAATCTAGTAGCACAGATTTTGGCATCATATATTCCAATAATCAATGGAACTCGTCTATGTGATGTGCCATCAGGATGCTAAAAGAGAATGCCAATGTTGGCACCTTTATGACCCGTCTTCTTTTCTTGAATAGAGAATATTTATTGCATCAGTTGATGTGTCACTAAATAGGACTAATCGTATCTGTACAATTACCTTCCTATCATAGCTCCCTGCAGGCTCTGCTCACACAATTCCCTGAGCAGAGTCATTCTGTATCGAGCAATTACCTCCCCACCAGCCTTTTGTGTTTCATTCTGGCAGTGGATCCATATCTTGGTTTCAGGAGCTAACGCTGAGAATACAGCTGCATGATTGTGAAAGGAAGGCGCTGGTGTGGCCGCAACCGCTGATTGCGCTATCTCAGTGGCCTCCTGCTCATGCCCAGCAGGTCACGGGGACGCTTGCTCTGCCAAATAACTGTCTCATGATTACTTCCTTGCAAGTCAATACGTCACAGGCAGTTCATTCTCATACTTCTAAATGATCAGGTTTCCTTTTAAGCAACTAGACCCATCCGATTTGCCAGTGAGACTCTATCAGCGGTCATACGGAAAAACTGAAAAAATGTCATTCGGGAACTTGGAGGTTGCAATAGCATCACCCACTGACTGTTTTCCCATTAGTGACTTCAAATTGGGCCGAATTCCTTGTATGTAACAAAACCGACCATTTTGTTTAATAAGCGTGCTGGATCCAATTTGTATTAATTTTTTAACAGCTCATCAGATTTTCTTGTGAGAGAAAAAAAGCTGATTCAGTTTCGCCAAACTTCTTCTAGTATTAGGTAGCGAAAAACGGACAGTAACACCTAAGTAACACGGATGCATTCATGTGCTAGTCAATAGTTCAACAACACTTGGAGGACCGCACACTCAGAGACACCCCCTAATCCGTGCACATGAGATAAATTATCTTGACAAACAGGCATAAACAGCAACATTTTGGGTACTGCATCCTTCATCAGGCATTGGACGGTCTCATATAGAAACCAACTTTGCTGAATTGAGAAATCCAGGGTAAGGGGTGGTAGCCGCCAAAATCCAGACCCAGTAGTCAGGTCTGTCGTTAAGGGGGTAACGACATGGCATGTCATCTACACTCTCCATATGTGTGTATGTGTAACATGCATGGTTGTGTGTGTAACATGCAGTGTATGTAGATTGTGTGTATCCACACACGCACAGTTTGCATGTTACACACAGACACACTGCATATCACACAAACAAGCAGTGTGTTTAATGCGTGTAACATATTGTGTATGTGGCATGGAGTGTGGTGTATGTACGTATATTTAGCATAAAGTATGTGTGCACCATGGAGTGTGGTGTGTATAAAATGCAGTGTATAAGTGTGTGTGACACACACACACATACACACTGCATATTACACACACACACACTGCATGTTACATGAAATCACACTGCAAAATACACACTCTGCATGTGTGGTGTATGTATGTAACATGCAGTGTGATTGTATGTGTATCAAGCAGCGAGTGTGCATAAATGGGCAATGTGTTTGTAACACGAATGGTGTATATAACATACAGTGTGTGTAAAGCATGGAGTGTGTGTGTATTGTACAGTGTGTATATGTAGCATGTGTATACATAACATACAGTATGTGTGTGTAACATGCAATGTGTGTCTAGCATTCTGTAGGTGTAACACTCAGTGAGTGTAACATGCAATGTTTGTGCGAGACACAGCGCGTGTCCCCATACACACTGCATGTTACACACAGAATATGCAGTATATATATACATACAGTATATCACAAAAGTGAGTACACCCCTCACATTTTTGTAAATATTTTTATTCTATCTTTTCATGTAACACTGAAGATCTGACACTTTGATACAATGTAAAGTAGTCAGTGAACAGCTTGTGTAACGTGTACATTTGGCGTGCCTCTAAAATACTCAACACACAGTCATTAATGTCTATACCGCTGGCAACAAAAGTGAGTATATATATATATACAGTACAGACCAAAAGTTTGGACACACCTTCTCATTCAAAGATTTTTCTGTATTTTTATGACTATGAAAATTGTAGAATCACACTGAAGGCATCAAAACTATAATTAACACATGTGGAATTATACATTACACTTTACAAAAAAGTCTGAAAAAACTGAAAATATGTCTGGCAGGCACGGCACTGAATAAGGAACGTGCCTCTGACTGCGTAGCCCCCATAGACCCAGCTAGATGCTCAGATAACGGTGCCAGAAGTTCCCCCCCTCCCACTACTCCCCCCCAGGTAAGGCTACACTGGGAACCCCCGACTGACCAATAGGAAAAGGAGGAGGGGGCGGTCAGTCACAAAACCACGGGGTTAAATCCAGGTACCTGGGGTCAGCGCTTCCTCTTTCTCCCTGCTGACCCCTGGTAGCTGTTGTGGGACCACCGTACCTCCTCCTTCTACCATGTCGGACCCCATAATCGAGGCTGTGCGGCAGAGAGCAGCACAGGAAGGTGAGCCATTGGTGCAAGCCCTTTTAGCTGGCCTGGGAGCTCCCTCCCTGTGCCCTCTCCGCCCCTACAACGGCTCCTTCGGCGCCCCATGAGGCCGCACGGGGCCCCATACCGCCGGACACGGCAGGCCCCAGCCCCCCTGGCCCTGGGGTCACCTCGTCACCGGGGTCCCCCTCTCCTCTCCTCCTAACTGAGCCCGCTGTTTCAGGCCCCGGGTGCCCTCCCTGCCGGCTGCCCAGAAGGATCCCGGGCCAGCAAGACCCGAGTCCCCCCACCAACCTCCTGCTCCCGTACCGGGTCCTGATGTCATCAGGTCGGGGGTCCCTTCAGGCAGGCGCTCCATACGCTCCTCCAAGCCCCCAGAGCGCCTGCACGTCGCGGGGGGCACGGCATTGGGCGGGCCCCGTCCTCGTCCTTGGCCCGCCTGCGACACGCCGGGGCACTACGCATCCGCTCGCCGCAGCACTCGGCCCAACTACTGTTTGCGGCCCCACCGTCGGGGCGGGGGGAGGGCTCCAGCGCCCCGTTTTGCGGCCGGTCGGGGGGGCGGTTCACCGTCGGGTGGGGATGGGCCCCCAGACGTCGGGTCCTGCCGTCGGACTCCGGGGAGGGCAGCGGCGGGCAGCGCTATCTTTTCTCTCGGGGCTGCAAGGCCCCATGCAGCCTCGGCCTCCTCAGCAAGCAGGCTTCAGCAGGCAGCGTCAGCCTGCTTCCCGGCCCCGCCCCCCCCGCATCACACTGGGGCGGCGCCCCAAGCCTCCCCCCTCGCCCAGCCAGTGAAGGCCGGCTTCTCGACCCCCGCCCACCTGTACCCCAATAAGCAAGCTGCACTGCAGCTGCGCGACGGTTTTAAACATGGTTTTTTCATCCCCTTCAGGCTTAGTAAAACTCCAACGCTATCAAAAACCTAAAGTCGGTACGCGAACACCCAGAGTTCCTAAAAGAAAAAATCGGGAAAAGAGGTAGAGCTAGGTAGAATGGCGGGCCCTTTTAAATCACTCCCTTTCGAAAACATTAGAATTTTCGCCCCTGGGTATCGTCCCCAAAAAGAATAGGGAAAATACCGCTAATCCACCACCTTTTCCTACCCAAAAGGTGAATCTGTTAATGATGCAATCCTCCCAGAAGAGGCAGCCGTAGCCTACCTTCCTTCGACAAGGCGTAGATTCTCGTTGTGCGCAGCAGGTCCCGGGCCCTGCTAGCAAAAACGGACATCGAATCGGGCATTCCGGCTGCTAACCCGTTCTACCCCGAGATGCTTCCACCTGCTAGGTTGCAGAGTGGACCAGCTCTTTATTACGAAATGTGCCTTCCAATGGGCTGTTCCATCTCATGTTACTACTTCGAGCTTTTCAGTACTTTCCTAGACTGGGTGGTACGCTATGAGACAGGCAAGTAACTCAACAATCCACTACCCGACGACTTTTATTTCGTTGGCCCAAGAGGCTCTAGACTTTGTCACTTCCTCCTCGAAAAATTCAAATTGATTTCCAAAAAGTTCGGCGTACCCCTATCCCCCGAGAAAACAACAGGCCCCTTAACGTGCTCCCTTTTTGGGCATAGAAATAGATACTAACGCAATGGTCTTTCGCTTGCCAGCTGATAAATTGGAAAAAATGTTGTGAATGGTAGAGAGCTTTGGCGAGATTAAAAAAAGTCACACTTCAAACAGCTGCAGTCCCTCCTGGGTTTGCTCAACTTGCCTGCCGCGTAATACCGGTCGGCAGGGGGGCCTTCTCTCGCCGGTTATCGCTGGCAACAAAAGGTGCTAATCAGCCTGGCCATAGAATTAGAATCAATCGATCTTTAGGCTAAGTTCACACGTTCGGAATTGCCGCGAAATTTCCGCGCAATCCCGCACTTCTCCCGCAGGAAAATACGCACGTTTTTTGTATGCTGATTCCCGCCAGAATAATAGCGTTTTGCAAGCGTAATTAGCTTGCAGAATGCTAGCGTTTTTCCTAGCGATCTGTAGCATCGCTTGGAAAACTGATTGGACAGGTTGGTCACACGAGTCAAACATAGTGTTTGACAAGTGTGACCAACTTTTTACTATTGATGGCCGCCTAATGTCGCATCAATAGTAAAAAGATCTAATGTAAAAATAATAAAAAAAAATAATAAATAATGATATTTCTCACCTCCGGCGGCCCCCGCAGCCTTCCCGCCTTCAGCGACGCTCCCGGCAACTCCGGTCCCAGGAGTGCTTTGCGACAAATCACACCGATGACGTGGCATCTCGCGAGACCGCTATGCCATCTGGGTTGATTACTCGCAAAGCACTCCTGGGACCGAAGTTGCCGGGAGCATCGCTGAAGGCGGAAAGGCTGCGGGGCCGCGGGGAAGGCTGCGGGTCCGCCGGAAGGTGAGAATATACATTATTTTTTATTTTAATATTGTTTACCAGGATATGGTACCCGGGCCTGGAGGAGAGTCTCCTCTCCTCCAGACCCTGGTACCACCGCACATGAACCGCTTACATTCCGCAAAATTAATACATGTTGCTAATTTTTTCCGCGAAAGCGTTTTTTTCGCGGAAAAAAACGCAACATGGCCAAAACATGCGGAATCAATTAACATGTATAGGATTCTTAATGCTGCGTTTTTATCTCGTTTTTACCGCGGAAAACCGCGGAAAACCGCGAAAAAAAACGCAATTATTCCTGATCGTGTGCACTTAGCCTTAAAGCAGACCTGCTGGTATGGAAGACATTCCTCAAATCCTACAACGGCAGTACCTGTCATGGCACCAGAGGTATCAAACAAGGAAAAAGGCTAGAGGCGGGGGAAACTGCACTGCTGGTTTCGCATCAGCGTACAAAAAACAATGGTGCAAGGCTAGCTGGCCCGAGTCTGGGCCTCAGCCGGGCTGGGGGCGCGCCCAGCGGTGGTAGAGAATTTTCGCATTGGTGGCTGCAGTCGAGCTCTGGGGTTCACAGTTGGGAAAACCGAACATTAGATTTCTAACCAAATACCCGTGGACGGCAAAAACATTAAAACAGCATGTCTTCCTCTCCCCCCTACTCGCTCTCTTGCGCCGCCTTGCGCTTTTATGTCTCAGCGTAACATTTGGTGTCGGGCCAGGGTAACGTCGGATGTAGATGATAGACTGGTTAACTCTTTGCTGTTTTCCGATTGCAGGCTTTCAGGCTCCTTCTTCCTTTGGCACAGCCATTGGGCACCCGTGTCCGCATCCTTTGGGACACGGTGGCCAATCATTGATGCCTCTGATCCGCGGCCTCGGTTACTCCGGCGACAAGGCAAGTCTACGGTAAGGCGTGGGGCGAGTGTGCTCTTAATTCGGGGTAAGCCAGTCGACAGATGCGACCGTGGGAGATGCGAGGTCTTGATAGAATTTTTAAATCGGCTTAAGCTAAGAGCGCGTCGGGTACAATCTGCGCAACACAACTTATCAGGCTAGCGTTCCATTTCCAGCTAATGGGTTGGTGGATGTCACCAAATATTTTTTCATTAAACGGCCGTTAAAGCTGGTTAAGACTTAACCTAGCCAGAATGTCGTCGTCCCATATCGCTGGCCCTACGCCACGACATCATAGCAATTTCCCCATCAGTGTGCAAATCGCAATTCGAAGCAGCCCAGCTGTCAGCAGCTTTCGCGATTGCCTTTTTGGAGCACTTCGCATTAGTGAGCTAGTGCCACCGGGTTCAAAATCAGCGGCGGAAGTAGGGTTAATCAAACGACGACTTAGTGGTATGTGGCGACGCTCTGCGCATCCGCGTGCGAAAAATCCAATGCGACCCCCGGCAGGGGCTCGTGGGTCCTCGTGAAGTCATTCCGACGGTCCGTATGCCCGCAAAAATTATAGTCAAGCGCTATCGAGCCTTAGACAGGGGGCAGTTTCTTCCTCGCACATTCTGCCCCGGGTCCCCCCTCACCAAGTATCAGTTAGCGCAATTTTTAAACGGTGCCTTCAAGAAGCGGATCTACCCAGCAGAATACGGTAACATTCCTTTCGAATAGGAGCCGCCATGAAGCTGCCAGTCTGGAGTATCGGAAAGAAGAGGTGCAGAGGATGGGCCGCTGGAAATCCTCTTGCTTCGCCAGGTAATAAGACCGGATTTGCTCTATTAACACATCTTATGTTCACAGGAGCTTGTAAACCCACCCGGTATGGATAGTAGGAACACTCGTACGTCTTCTTCTGGGCTAGGAAAAAAGGGCCGAACTGCGGCCAGGCGGTCTAAGCCGGGCTTGCCAGGGCTAAAGGTCAAGTGGAAAGGGAATCAAGGCCTAAAATGGCAACAAATGTTCCCGGAGTGCTGAGCATCGCTATAAAGGCAAAAGGGCCGTAATACTGGTATTGCAACGCCGGTGGTAATGACCTATGCACAAGAAAGAGCGCTGAGCTTTGCACGGTAATGGCTTCGGACATCGAGCGCTTCCTTATCTTCTCCCAAACATGGTTTTGGTATGGTCGGAGATGTTCCACGAGCGGTATGAAAGGAGCGAACAAACCAAAGGCCGTTGAAAGATCACGGGAAGTCAATGCAAGGATGGCTAAGATCGTGAAGGAGGTTTCGGGCGGGTACGAATTACAATTGGAAGGCGGCTCAGGACCTTTGGCCGGAAGGAGTCCATCTTACAGATATCGGTCTTGATATATTTACTGTGAGGGGTTTACAGGATGGGGTTGAACAGGCCCTGAGGTCGATAGGTGGGGGTCGGAGTCCTAGAATGGGATATACAACAGGATCCTCCGTGGCGGTAATGCCGGGAGGGGCAAGGGGGCGTAAACCCTCGTTGGCCGGCTCGCATGTCTATCACAGACTGGGCCTGCGGCGACGAGCCGGTTGCCGAACCTAACTTGCCCCTCCCCGCGTGGTGTAATTTAATTAATAAACTATTACCGACCTGTTCAACCCATCCCTAGCTTGTTTTCGTGTTTATTGGGGGGTCAACGGGAGGGGGGGGAAATGCACCATATACACAAAACAGGTCTGCGCAGTCTGGCAGCACGGCACTGAATAAGGAACGTGCCTCTGACTGCGTAGCCCCCCATAGACCTAGTTAGAAATGCTCGATAACGGTGCCAGAAGTTCCCCCCTCCCACTAACTCCCCCCGAGGAAAGGCTACACTGGGACCTCCGACTGACCAATAGGAAAAGGAGGAGGGGCGGTCAGTCACACCCACGGGGTTTAAATCCGGTACCTGGGGTCAGCGCTTCCTCTTTCTCCTCTGCTGACCCCAGGTAGCTGTTGATGGTCCAACATAAACGCAAACCCGGATGGAATAGCATGCTGCATGCACAGATGCTTTGGTAGCCATGCGGTTCACTATGCCTTCAATTTTGAATAAATCCCCAACAGTGTCACCAGCAAAGCACCCCCACACCATCACACCACCTCCTCCATGCTTCACGTGGGAGCCGGCATGTAGAGTCCATCCGTTCACCTTTTCTGCGTGCAAAGCAGTAATCAAAGCAAAAGGTTGGCTACTTTGAAGAACCTAGAATATAAGACATATTTTCAGTTGTTTCACACTTTTTTTGTAAGTGTAATGTATAATTCCACATGTGTTAATTCATAGTTTTGATGCCTTCAGCGTGATTCTACAATTTTCATGAGCCATGAAAATACAGAAAAATGTTTGAAGGAGAAGGTGTGTCCAAACTTTTGGTCTGTACTGTATACTGTATAGTGACAGAGAAAAATAATTACAGAAATCACTGAAACATAAAAATTAACTTCTTTAAAAACAAAAACAACACAAGTAAAACAATAGAAGATTTTAAGATCACAAACAGACTTTTTGATGGGTTGAAGTTAATATTACATGGATACAATACTAGAAGGACACCAAACAGCAGTGTAGTAAATGTGCAATGATAAGGACATAGGAGGTGTTCGCGTCTCTGGCCCCTTTTTACTTCTCTATTAATGTATTCTCATATTTATACATAAATGTGTAATCAGAATGAAACGTCTATCAATCTAAATATTCATGTTAATTATCCAGGCGTGCAACTATTAATTTCTAACTATATGCTGGACTAAGTGGCACCTGCCAAGTCTCATTTTCTCTCTCATATCTATGCTTTATGCCATCTTAAGTCAGTTAATTAGGTAGTCAGAGGAAATCCAGCACAGCAAGTTTTATTTATAGCGTCTTCTCCCAGTGGGAATACTCCAACAGAGGCAGCCGCTCGGTGCAGCTATGAATAGATTCGAGAGCTATATTTAGGATCAGAAGACATCTCCCCGTCCTCCGAGGGATTGTTAATTCAGGTTTATGCTCCGTGCTATCTCTATATGCTGCATGCATGCAGTGGCATCTGGAATAAACAGCAGAACAGAGCGGAATCTACAGACTGCAGAGCAATGGAATGTGGAAACTCCCTTTAGGCATTAATGATAATGTAAATTAATGCTAAGTAAGTTTTGAAGTTTCTCTTGCGTTAAAGGCTACAGACCATGGGAGCTGTATCATTCCATATATAAATAAATTGTGTATCTATGATACACTGATAAAGCTACATACCCCTCCACAATTATGTGTGCGCGGGTATATATAAGTATGAGAAATATAAAAGTGCTTCTCACTAAATTAGAATATCATCAAAAAGTTCATTTATTTCAGTTCTTCAATGCAAAAAGTGAAACTCATATATTACATAGAGTCATTACAAACAGAGTGATCTATTTCAAGTGTTTATTTCTGTTTATGTTGATGATTGTGGCTTACAGCCAATGAGAACCCAAAAGTCATTATCTCAGTAAATTAGAATACTTTATAACACCGGCTTGAAAAATGATTATAAAATCAGAAATATTGGCCTACTGAAATGTGTGTTCAGTAAACCCACTCAATACTTGGTCGGGGCTCCTTTTGCATCAAGCCTGTGGCACTGCTGAGGTGTTATGGGAGCCCAGGTTGCTTTGACAGCAGCCTTCAGCTCGTCTGCATTGTAGGGTCTGGTGTCTCTCATCTTCCTCTTGACAATACCCCATAGATCCCCATAGATTCTCTATGGGGTTAAGGTCAGGTGAGTTTGCTGGCCAATCAAGCACAGTAATATTGTTGTTTATAAACCAGGTATTGGTACTTTTGGCAGTGTGGACAGGTGCCAAGTCCTGTGGGTGAATGAAATTTCCATCTCCAAAAAGCTTGTCAATAGAGGGAAGCATGAAGAGCTCTAAAATTTCCTTGTAGATGGCCGTGCTGACTTTGGTCTTGATAGAACACAGTGGACCTACACCAGCAGATGACATGGCTCCTGAAACCATCACTGATTGTGGAGACTTCACACTAATCCTCAAGCAGCTTGGATTGTGGCCTCTCCACTCTTCCTCCAGACTCTGGGACCTTGATTTCCAAATGAAATGCAAAATGTACTTTCATCTGAAAACAACACCTTGGACCACTGAGCAACAGTCCAGTTCTTTTTCTCCTTGGCCCAGGTAAGACGCTTCTGGCGTTGTCTATTGGTCATGAGTGGCTTGACACAAGGAATGCGACACTTGTAGCCCATGTCCTGGATACGTCTGTGTGTGGTGGCTCTTGAAGCAATGACTCCAGCAGCAGTCCACTCCTTGTGAATCTTCCCAAAATTTTTGAATGGCCTTTTCTTAACAATCCTTTCAAGGCTGCGGTTATCCCAGTTGCTTGTGCACCTTTTTCTACCACACTTTTTCCTTCCACTCAACTTTCCATTAATATGCTTGCAAACAGCACTCTGTGAACATCCAGCTTCTTTAGCAATGACCTTTTGTGGCTTATCCTCCTTGTGGAGTGTGTCAATGACTGCCTTCTGGACATCTGTCAAGTCAGCAGTCTTCCCCATGATTGTGGACTCTACTGAAACAGACTAAGGGACCTTTTAAACACTTAGGAAGCCTTTGCAGGGTTTTTTGTTACTTATTCTAATTTACTGAGATAATGACTTTTGGGTTTTCATTGGCTGTAAGCCATAATCATCAACATTAACAGAAATAAACACTTGAAATAGATCACTCTGTTGGTAATTACTCTATATAATATATGAGTTTCATTTTTTGTATTGAAGCTCTGTGCTCATTCGCATTGAGGATGTAACATAGACAAGACTAGTGCGTACTGCAATTTTTCCACTTGGATCATTGGTCCATATAAAAAATTGTTAGTGTGCAATGACAGACAGGTTATTGTTGGGTCAGTACACCAACTGCTGAGCACAGAGGCCAAATATACAATACATTTGTCTGAACAAGCCAAAACTCAGGCATGGAACCTGAAGAGAAAGAAAACAATAAATGAAATACTCACATCTGACCTAAAGCTGTGTTCTTACATTGCAGCCCCAGTGCATTTTTTCACAATTGTGGCAATGCTGCAGCATCTTGCCATGGTTTTAAAAAATAGAAGCAAAATCAATGTGGTTTTTACAGTGATTGCAGCAAAGAACGGCATTTGAACACAAAGTGTGAACTCAACTGGACTTTCAAGAAGCTTTTTAATTGCCTAAAGGTACTGCCACACTAAGCAATCCCGCTAGCGATCTCGTTAGCGTTGCATACTAATGAGATCGCTAGCAGGATTGTTTCTATATCGCTAAATGCTGCCGCATTTAGCGATATAGTTAACGACGCTATCGCCGTTAGCGATCTTCTTAACGACTTTAGCGGTACAAAAGTACCGCTAAATCGCTAAGAAAAGGTGCCACACAGCGATTAGATACTTACCCAGCGGGAGCGCCGACGAGAAAATAGGGTCCGGAACGATTTCAGCGACGATCGAGATCACAGCAGGAAGCTCGTCGCTGGAAGCTGCCGCACTGAACAATATCGCTAACGGGATCGCTAAATAGTGACGTTTTTTAGCGATCCCGTTAGCGATATTGTTTAGTGTGGCATACCCTTTAAAGTCCAAAGTACAAACTTGCAGAAAAGAAACAAGGAAAAGAGGATAAGAAATGAACATAATTTTTATGCGCATAGGAATTAAATCTAACTAACTACACAATAGAAGGCTTTTCTATCAATACTCTTATCACGGACTCTCACATTATTACATATCTCTAACCTAGTATTATTTTCTTCCTGACAAATAACTGTCTTTCATTGATTTCTTGTATCACTTCTATAATTGCTGTACTTCTGAAGTAAGAGTTCCAGCACAAAACAGAATGTTCACATACATAAAATATACTTTGGATGTGACCTGATGCTAAACTCAAATGTTTACTGAAAAAATCATAGGTAATCTTTGGACAAAACTGATAAAGAAATTTCACAACAGAGAATTTTGCTTTTTAAAGTCAATTTTCCCACAGTCCTTTGTATAACAATTTACTACTTGTAATAACTGATGTAACTAAAAACTATAATATTATCACCAGTACATAATAACATGTAAACTTACATCTGCTTCACTGCCTTCCCGGAGATTGTAGGTGAGGTCATGCTGGATTTCAGAGATAAATTTTTGGGAGTATTCTGGATAGAGCTCCAAGACCTCCCGAAGTCCCTTCAGACTGATGTACTGCAGATCACAGTAAGTTAAGGCTTTCACGTTGGCATTGGTCTTAATTACCCAGTTTTTGTTTAGATTGTCTGAACCGATCAGATCTCCTTTTCCTGGAAAGATCAAAGTGTCAGCGTCATATTTTGACTTTTTACTCCAAAGCATTCGTCTGCAACTCAATTTCTGTTATTGTGTTGCTTTTGAAATTTGCAGCACATATTTACACTACTCCTTTTGAATTTATAAGTTTGCTACAGCTAAAACTAGAGATGAAATTGCTGAATTATGACTGTTATACTTTAAATCAGTGGTTATGATTGTCTGTCAGTTTTTAATCACATACTGTCATAGACCTAATGGAAAAGAGAGGAATTAGCTGGGTAGAAAGGCAAAATGAGCGATTGTCAGTACGCAGTGCTGTATAATATGGTGACGGCAATATATTAAGAGGATAAAAACGTTGATGGAAGTGCTTCTTTAAGAGCATAGCCCTGCCCCAAAAATAGGAGCTAAACTAATCAGTATGCATAAAATATTTCCTACTTCCTCTCCTCATTTGTGTCAGTTGTGCCGAATTGTGTTTTATTAGTAGCCATGCCTTGCAGAGCTCTTAACGTCATATACAATTATTCCCACCACTCTTTTCCTTAGTAGTGGCGGGCAAATGTGCTCGGATAATGTCCTATCTGAGCATGCTCGCGTGTTATCCGAGCATCTGGGCGTGCTAGTATATTATGTTCTAGTCTCTGCAGCTGCATGATTTGAGCCTGTTAGACAGCCTGAACATGTGGGGATTGCCTGTTTGTTAGGGAATCCCCATGTGTTCAGTCTGTCTAACAGCCGCAAACCATGCAGCCACAGGGACTCAAACATAATATACGAGCACTCCCAAGATACTCAGATAACACCCGAGCATGCTCAGATAAGACATTATCAGAGCATGTTTGCCCATAACTATTCCTTAGACATACTTAGCCATGCTTCCTCCTTTGTGTCTCAAGCACTGCAGAACCTCCTACATTCTCCCATGCCCCTCAATTCCCTCTTCAAGCATAATGCAGCAAGAGCGAAAGGGGTGAAATGCCTGTTACTGAACCTTTGTGACATTATCCTACCCACAAATGCACATTCATCCATATATCAAAGGGAAAACTTTGTCAAAGATCCAGTTTATGCTTTCATTATAGCGTATACAGGGTTCCCGGGAGAATGCTGGGGTTACAAAGGCAAGTAAGGAAGCTAACCCTCTGCTGGGCTTAGAAAAGCAGCTGTAGCTTCCGTTATAAGCAGCATGGAAATGGTAAATTAATTCACTGGTTTACCTATTAATAATAATAATTATAATCTTTATTTTTATATAGCGCTAACATATTCCACAGCGCTTTACAGTTTGCACACATTATCGTCGCTGTCCCCGATGGGGCTCACAATCTAGATTCCCTATCAGTATGTTTTTTAGGAGTGTGGGAGGAAACCGGAGTACCCGGAGGAAACCCACGCAAACACGGGGAGAACATACAAACTCCTTGCAGATGTTGTCCTTGCTGGGATTATTAGTTGAGCGGAGACTGCTTGAATGTGTTCAAACCAGAAAAATCCAAATATATAAAACAAGGTCACTATGAAAAATCACATTCAGCAAAGTTACCCTAAATACACCGTATACAAAACTGCAGATACTTGTACTATAATTTCCAAGTGGTATGCATATAACAACCAGTAGATTACCCACAGGCAATCTGCTTTCCTTGTAGGTCAGTCCCATAAACTGTATGTTATAAAATTGCTGTTATTACCTTTCCCTGGTATTTTTCTGTAAAATCACCCATCCCCAGTGAAATCTTTATGGATATTGTTGTAACTAATTTATTCCTAGAAATGTTAGCAAGCTTTCCAATCTCTAGTTGTTTTTTGCAAAGAAGAATGCCTGATTGTCCTCACCTAAGATGGCAAGGACGGTATTGTCCTTCAGCACCTCCATAGATCCCGAGCAAACAAAATATATGGCTTGTAAAGCATCCCCTTGCCTGATCAGATATTCTCCTGGGGCGCAAAAAGAGGTTTTAATGCTAAGAGATAGAGAACGCAGACAGCCACGACTGGCGGACTCGAATATTGGCAGCTGGAGGATCTCCTTGTTAAGATGCATCGCTATGTCAGCTCTTAGTTCATCTGGAAAATCCCTAAGAAGCTAAACGAGAAAAAAAACAAGGGTCAGTACAGATGTGAAGAAGGTCTACAATACATCCCTGCCATTGATGTAATCAATATTCTCATGAAAGACAAACCAGAAAATAATAAAAATGCCAAATGTACATATTTCGCTGTAGCATGAGGACCATAACATTGTAATTTGTATCTTTATATATTATCCTGAAAAGCTAAAAACTCTATAACACCACTGCGGTGAAGTAGTTTAAGTGTAAATTTAAAAAGTAAAAGAGATGTGACAGGTCTACTGGGATAAGTATAGCTAACACAAGAGTGACTGCCAGTGCAGACCGCTCTGCATCATGTCACGAGAGTGACGATGGTTGTGTCTATTGTACTGGAATCTCCACAGATACAAGCAGCCTCCGGCAATGAAAGATGCTATTGTGTCATCTTGAATTCATGTGGTTGAATTACATGGAGTCTTCTGTGAACATGAATAGGATTAATCTCCGGTAAAACCAAGTCTTAAGTAATCCAATCTGACCTTATCTGGTCCAGGAGAGACCAGAAATACGTAACTTGGGCTTTGGGATACATTTCAAATATTGCTTGTAGCGCACAGCTGGAATTGTGAAGCTACATGAAAGTCTTTATGATGATCAAACAGAAATATTTTGTTTCTTACTTTTATAATTAATGACCCAACCAAAATTAAGTGAATAAACAAAACACAAATTCTGAAAGGTTCACCACCAACCATCTCTTGGGTTGATCAACAGACCATAACATTGCCAAATCTGGTGATCTCTTTCAGTGTATCGTTCGTTTACAGTATCATTGTGGTTAGAACTTTCATCTATGTTAACAAAAACATCTGCATATCTGTTGGTGGTAATTAGTGATGAGCGAGTATACTCGTTGCTCGGGTTTTACAGAGCATGCTCGGGTGTCCTCCGAATATTTGGAAGTGCTCGGAGATTTAGTTTGTGTCGCCGTAGCTGCATGATTTGCGGCTGCTAGACAGCCTGAGTACATGTGGGAATTCCCTAACAAGCAGGCAATCCCCACATGTATTCAGGCTGTCTAGCAGCCGCAAATCATGCAGCTTCGGCAACACAAACTAAATCTCCGAGCACGCCAAAATACTCGAAGGACACCAGAGCATGCTCGGGAAAACCGAGCAACGAGTATACTCGCTCATCACTAGTGGTAATGTAATGTTTTGTTACTTTATATTAGTGCTAGCACAGCTTGTAGTCTATATATTCTTGCCATTTTGCAGTTTTAATAGAGTTGCAATGACTCGTTTATTTTAGTACACCCTTCTTAGTGTTCTGATTCTTGGATACTTTTTTACAAAACCAAGTGTATAGTTACATTACTTCCACCAGTGACACAATGAACAATCTGGTAGCCATTCATGTTTCATTGCCAAATACCTACTTTATAATTACCCATTTTGCACTACTAAATGGCTTTCGCCACATCCATCTCACATACCTCATTGGCATCAATGCCATTGTTGACTGACCATGTAGTTTGGAAACACTCCAGCATCCTCTGCTTGAGTGGCTTGGGCATACGATGCACCCGTATAAAGTCCTTCAGGTCCTTGGTACGGGTGTGGTAAAGAGACCGTCGAGAATACATTCTCTGAATGATGGCTGTCACATTGCCAAATACCACTGCATGCATAAGGGCTGAACAAAAAAGCACGATCAAAATAGTTCACTGCAAAAATGTTGAGTCAACAACACAAAGTAACCTAATCTTCCTGGGACTAATGAAAATAGAAAGTAGAGCTATCATTTTGACCCTTTCATACATTTTTTTAAAAATTGCATTTACTGTATATAAAGCATTACCTAATCTATATTGTGTATATATTTATCATTTACTATTACCAACCCTTTGAGTAGAAAAAAAAGATTTCTGGAATAAAATGTAATAGTTGACACTATAATTCACCTTTATTCCTCTATTACTAAGAATAATGCTAAAATTATGGAGAAACAGACTAACAAATACATAAAAGAGAAAATATAAAAACTCTCTATGGGGAAACCTAAGATTAAGTGCTAGATATCTCTGCAGAACCAGCACAAGGGGGAATTAACACTAGGACTACTGGACTCGTGACCCCGCCTAGAACTACTGAAAGGAGTCATTTTGACTCCTTGCTTGTTTTCGTTTATTTTTAGAGTTTTATTTGTGGTTATTTATTAATAATTATATTTTTTGTAATGTATTATTATTGTGAGATCCAACAGTAATGCTTTTGATTGTTTTTTTTCTGCTTTTCTTATTTTTCTACAGAAAATAACAATAATTATAATAGACGTTTTTCAAACATTTTTTTTTATTCAAGTGCACACATATAAACAACAACTGAAGAACAAAAAGCAGAGAAAATGTAGGTGGAGGAGCATAAAAATGAAAATATGGCGCAGAATTCACCTTCTAAACATTTGGTGTTTCGCATTTTAGGCATTGCCTTTGATTTATGGCAGTACATTGCCCACACAAAGACTTACCACAAGTCTTACAATTGCCGACAGATCTATTTTTCTTGCACTTTTCTTTGATCTGGCAAAATTTTGTTTGAACCATCACTTCTGAGCATGTAGAAACTTGGGACGTGGAACCCTTTTCCCTATCTGTGACATAAGGACCACTCAACTCTCTCACAAGCGTTTGCAAAAATGCCTTGCGTGACATTTTTTGGTGGGTTATCTCATTGAATATTATCCATGCATTTATACCCGCAAAGTCTAAGGCATTTTCAAATGCATGAACAGGCCATCTCCTTGTGCATGTTCGTGTGGTATATTTTCGTGCCATCTGATCCACTACATCTACTCCATATTTTGTTTCATTGTAAAACTTTACCGTTTCTGGAGTTTTTTTAGCGGAATCAGACGCAACAACAACATCTGGATGGACAGAACTCAAAATGACAACATTTTTGTTGGGCTTTCCTTGATATACTGTAAGTGTAAAATTGTCTTCATTTCTAAACACCTTAGTGTTGTACAATTCCTCTTTCATGGATTTTATTTCTTTAGGCACTTCTCGCCTTATCTTGTTCAGTGTTCCCATGATGGTTGTTCCTTTGCTTTTTAGCTGTTTAGCTAATTTTACTGAAGTAAAATAATTATCGGTTGTAACATTGCGACCTTTTTTCAAAAACGGGTCCAATAACTTCATTACCACATGGTCAGCTAAACGGTCCTCAGCACGGCGTGTGTCATCTTTGCCTAGATAAGGGAAGCCATTTGCCAGATATTTGCTCTCCTTATCAACAGCTAGCCAATATTTGTGGCCATATTTATCTGGTTTGGAAGGCATGTACTGCGTGAATGGACACCTAGTTTTGCTTGGGAAAAGTTGCTCATCCACCGTTATGTATGGGCCAGGTTTGTAACACGCAATACAATTTTCAATAAACCTGTCCCACACAGTAGAAAATAGAGCAAACTTGTCCGTTTGCAGTCTCTCCGATCGAGTAGATTTCTCATCAAATCTGAGAAACCTCATAATTTCAACAAAGTGGTCCCTAGACATTGTCGCTTTGCAAAACGATATTCCCCAGTCATTACACCAAATACTGCTAATCGAGTGACGGTTCGTGCCAGATATTCCACGAGCATAGAATATCGCAATGAATGCATCTAGCTCCTCATCAGATAGAGTAAACTGTAAATTATTGTTCCTGCATGCTTCTGCAAGCGTACAGTTCTTTATATGTGTCAATATATATGAATCAAAAATTAGCATAAGATAAGAGCCTAGAGTAAACAAGCTATTTTGTTCAGCATTACACAGTAATACAAGCAGGTTAAACACAAGGAAAATGTGAAAAGTTGACATGTAAATTGAACTACATCTATATGAACATCAGGGTAAATAAGACAGAGTGAAAAAAATTATGCACAAAACTTTATAGCAACATTTAGTGACAAAAGGACCTCAAAATATAGTAGGGAGTCAAAATGACTCCCTTCAGTAGTTCTTGGTAAATTTTGAAAAAAACGCGCAAATTTTTCACCAAAATTATTTATTCTCACAAAATCTTTTTTCACATCATATTTGAGGAAAAGTCACCGAGTTTCAAGCCGGAATTCTGAAAAATGTAGTCACAGAAGAGAAATAAAAAACGAAAGGAGTCAAAATGACTCCATCAGTAGTTCTAGTGTTAAACATTACACAGTCAGTATCTTGACTATGTAATGCAGGCAGGAAAGGTTATCCAGGGTAAGAGACACTGTTTGTAACCACTTTCCTCGATTACCAAAAATATTAGGATCCTGAGCAGAGGTTCTGTTGACTCATAATTTCTAAAAATGTATGACAATCTATTTTGTAATAGCCCCTTTAAGGATGCTTTCACACGTTCAGTGGCTCCATCGGAGCGTACATGTGAGCCCTACAAAAACCGGGATTCGGATGTATGCAGCGTCAGGGTCGTTGATTATAATGGTACCGACAGTGTCAATGTGTGTGTCACTGTGTGCTCTGTTGGGCATCATTTTCGGGCATATGCGCCTACTGAAGGCGGATACTCAAACGTAGTAGACTGCTTCTGAGTGTCCACCTCCAGTAGGCGTATATGCCCAAACATGATGCATGACAGAGCACAGGTTGACACCGTTGGCACCATTATAGTCAATAGCCCCATTTGTTCATACACCGGAATCCTGATTTGTGTGGGGGTCGGACGTAATCCCGATGGAGCCACTGAACTTGGTGAAGAACACAGTGTGAAAGAGTCCTAAGGGTCTTGAGTAGATCTAACACTGCAACCTTTTGACTACTTCTTAGATGTCGTGTTTCTAGCGTTGTTCTAGCTTTTCATCAGTATGGAGAACTTCATAGAAAACACCCACAAGTTCTAAACAGAGAATTTTTGCACTGATCTCTATTTACATACTGATGGAGCAATTATGTATGTAGCCTACCAAAACAACTTGGAAAACCTGCTGAGTTGAATAACAGCAAAAACCTGAGATGTTTCTCAGGTGTTGCCTACAAACTCTTTAGAAGAACACAATGCAACCACTTTTACTGTTTCAAAACATTGTGAACGTCTGACATGAAAATAGCGGGAGCTCAAATTGTTGCAGGCTCTGGAGGAACAATTTCTGCATTTACATTAAATACAATAGGATGTGAAGCCCTCTAAATTGCAGATTGGAAACCATAGTCAGGTTCTAAATTGTTAGTCACTGTGAAATTTTATGATGGAAAAAAATTCCTTGAAATGGATGCGTATGTTGTCACAAGTGGAGGAACAGTAATGTTCATGATACATTATTCTGGTACACAAATGCTAAAAATATAGTAGGAGATATTTCTCTAAATTTGCTGATACAAGAGCTTGTACTGGAGTGCATC
Source organism: Oophaga sylvatica (assembly GCA_033576555.1). Classification (NCBI taxonomy): domain Eukaryota; kingdom Metazoa; phylum Chordata; class Amphibia; order Anura; family Dendrobatidae; genus Oophaga; species Oophaga sylvatica. The sequence goes on from JARQOD010000007.1 coordinate 39,903,970, forward strand.
ATTTTATTGCTGATAGTTACATTATTATAAAGTCTAAATCCAAGTTCTAAGTATACCAGAAAGTGAAAAGAAAAACTAAACTTTAAATCTTGTAAGTTTAGAAACAAAAATGATCTTAGTTGGATCATTAGATGAATTTATATTGTCAGTGTAAGTTCTGTATTATTTTTTGGCCACAGTAGATTTATGTATTTATGGTATAAGAAGAATATATCTTTTGGGGACAATATTTTTCACAATGTTGTACATCAGCAGTCCCCAACCTTTCTCACCTTAGGAGCTACCTTCAACTCAGAGATGGTCGCAAGCCACATCCAGCAAAGTAGTGACAATCAGAGCCCTCCACTACCATTATGAAGAACGCCAAAGCTTCCCCTCATAAAGCAAACTGAGATCATGTATCCCCCTTCCATACAGACAGAATAATTACATCGAAGGGTTCCCTCTTTACCCACATTTGACATTCTTGTATCAAGCACATACTCCACTCTATGTCATCCAGTTTCAAGATCCTCTCTAATTAACAGTATCATCCTATCTTCAGTTTACCATATTTATTTCTCTCCCCTTTTCCTTTGCTAGTATATGCACAATAACATCTCTTCTGTGCAGGGCTACTCATAAAAGTCACTATCTGGAGACCTTCTCTTCACAAGTGGTGACTAGACCTGGAGCCAGGGGCGTAATAACCGTGGTTGCAGAAGTCACGACTACACAACTATGACCGGTCCCATGCGGGTAGGGGCTCATCAATTCTAGCACAAACTTCAACTGGATGCGCAGCAATACACACTGCCGGCCAATTAGAGGCCAGCAGCTGATGTCGGTGTGCACATGACTGGGGGCACATGGCAGTAACGTCATGCGCTCTTGTCGCTTGCACGCATGGGAGGTCAGTTTAATTGTTTTTTTATGCATTAAAGAACAGGGGCATAACGGGGAACATATACCAGGATGGGGGATACATATACCAAGATGAAGGATATATATTCCAGGATGGGGCCCAGGCATGAAAATGAAGATATAAACCAGAATGGGGGATATTTATACCAGGATTGGGTCCAGAATGGGGGATTATAGATACTGTATACGGTGGGGGAATAAGTATTTGATCCCTTGCTGATTTTGTGAGTTTGCCCACTGACAAAGACATGAACAATCTATAATTTTAAAGGTATGTTAATTTTAACATTGAGAGATAGAATATCAAAAATAAAATCCAGAAAATCACATTGTATAAATTTATATAAATATATTTGCATTTTACAGTGAGAAATAAGTATTTGATCCCTTTGGCAAACAAGAGTTAATACTTGGTGGCAAAACCCTTGTTGGCAAGCACAGCACTCAGACATTTTTTTAGAGTTGATGATGAGGGTTGCACACATATCAGGAGGAATTTCGGTCCACTCCTCTTTGCAAATCATCTCTAAATTATTACGATTTTGAGGCTGTCACTTGGCAACTCGGAGCTTCAACTCCCTCCATAAGTTTTCTATGGGATTAAGGTCTGGAGACTGGCCAGGCCACTCCATGACGTTAATGTGCTTCTTTTTGAGCCACTCCTTTGTTGCCTTGGCTGTATGTTTTGCGTCATTGTCTTGCTGGAAGACCCAGCCACGACCCATTTTTAATGTCCTGGCGGAGAGAAGGAGGTTGTCACTCAGGATTTTACAGTACATGGCTCCATCCATTCTCCTATTGATGCGGTGAAGTAGCCCTGTGCCCTTAGCAGAGAAACACCCCGAAAACATATTGTTTCCACCTCCATGCTTGACAGTGGGGACGGTGTTCTTTGGGTCATAGGCAGCATTTCTCTTCCTCCAAACACGGCTAGTTGAGTTAATGCCAAAGAGATCAATTTTTGTCTCATCTGACCACAGCACCTTCTCCCAATCACTCACAGACTCAATCCGGTGTTCATTGGCAAACTTCACATGGGCCTGCACATGTGTCTTCTTGAGCAGAGGGACCTTGCGGGCACTGCAGGATTTTAAACCTTTACGACGTAATGTGTTACCAGTGGTTTTCTTGGTGACTGTGGTCCCAGCATGTAGTTTTAGGCTGATCAATCACCTACCTCATGATCAAGGATACTCCACGAGGTGAAATTTTGCATGGTGCCCCAGATCGATGTCTATTGACAGTCATTTTGTATTTCTTCCATTTTCTTACTATTGCACCAACAGTTGTCTCCATCTCACCCAGCATCTTACTTACGGTTTTGTAGTCCATTCCAGCTTTGTGCAGGTCTATGATCTTGTCCCTGACATCCTTATAAAGCTCTTTGGTCTCTTTGGTGTTGCTCACGTTGTAGAGGTTAGAGTCTGACTGATTAATTGAGTCTATGAACAGGAGTCTTTTATAAAGGTGACTATGTAAGACAGCTGTCTTTAATGCAGATAATCAGTTGATTAGGAGCGTCTAACTGGTCTGTAGGAGCCAGAACTGTTAGGGCATGTTTCCACATGACGTATCACATCCGGATTAGCAGCGTTTAATCCGCAGCGTCCAGATGTTACAGTATAGTGGAGGGGATTTGAAGAAATATGCGTACAAAGATGCGGGTGACACACCCACGAAACATTAGAACTCAGCATGTCTGTTTACCTTGCAGAGACGCTCAGTCTCCACAAGGTAAATAACCGGGTCTATGTATGTGATGCGGTGATACCGCATGTGTTTAATGAACACATGCGTTATCACCGCGAGTACAGAAGAAAGCGGGGCTTTGGGCGGAGCAGGCTTTCCGCTCGGTCCAAAGCGCAGGCAATGCGCTAAGTGGAAACGTACCCTTAGTGTATGTGCACACGTTGCAGATTAGCCTGTGGAATTTTCTGCAGAGAAGCTGCATGTCTTGGCAGAAAACGTAGGCTAAAATGCTTGCCGATTTCATGTGGAATTGATGCAGATTTGTTGCGGATTGTAATGAGTTTTTCTGTGCGGATTTGTGAGGTGGCATTGGGAATGCATCATGTTTATGAACTTTGTCAAGAGAGAGAGAGAGAACTGAAACTACTGCAGATCCGCAAAAAAGAATTGACATGCTGCGGAAAAAAAAATGCTGCAAATCTGCGCGGATTTTTTTGCAGCATTTGCACAGCAATTCTTTATTTCACATTGAATTATATGAGCTGTGCACTACACTGCGGATTTAATGCAAATCCGCGCGCCCAAAAACGGATTCACATCTAAATCTGCAAGTGTGCACATAGTCTTAATGGTTGGTAGTTATTTCTCTCTGCAAAATGCAAATAAATTTATATAATTTATACAGTGTGAATTTCTGGATTTTATGTTTGATATTCTATCTCTCAATGTTAAAATTAACCTACCCTTAAAATTATAGACTGTTCATGTCTTTGTCAGTGGGCAAACTTACAAAATCAGCAAGGGATCAAATGCATATTTCCCCCATTGTATGTATATATATACATACATACATACACACATTACATATGTGTATATATATATATATATATATATATATGTGTATATATATATAAATAACATCAAAAAAAGGAAAAAAGAGATGCGGCACTCACCCTTTAGCTGTAAAAAAAAGTCCTTTATTCAACATTCATCGGATTCAGATAAGGTGCAAGGGACAAGCAGGTTAAAGAGGTATGCGGGAAAGGAACGGACGATGGCCGTTTCGCGTACTCAATGCTTCCACGGGTCCAGGTGTGTACCCATGGAAGCGTTGATTACGCGAAACGGCCGTCGTCTGTTCCTTTCCCGCATACCTCTTTAACCTGCTTGTCCCTTGCACCTTATCTGAATCCGATGAAAGTTGAATAAAGGACTTTTTTTTACAGCTAAAGGGTGAGTGCCGCATCTCTTTTCTCCTTTTTTTGATGTTCAATATACAGTATGTATTTTTCGATGCTGAGCACCATATACCAATAGCTAAAAGACAGCTAATCATCAGCGGCACATGGTCCCTATCCACAGGCGTTTAGATTTGTTGCGTTATTGCCTTGGTGCCATTCATTTTCTCTTCACATTTGGTACATATATATACACATTAGATATATATATATATATATATATATATATATATACAGTACAGACCAAACGTTTGGACACACCTTCTCATTAAAAGATTTTTCTGTATTTTCATGGCTATGAAAATTGTAAATTCACACTGAAGGCATCAAAACTATGAATTAACACATGTGGAATTATATACTTAACAAAAAAGTGTGTAACAACTGAAATTATGTCTTATATTCTAGGTTCTTCAAAGAAGCCACCTTTTGCTTTGATGACTGCTTTGCACACTCTTGGCATTCGCTTGATGAGCTTCAAGAGGTAGTCCATCTCGATTGGGTTCAGGTCTGGTGACTGTGGAGGCCAGGTCATCTGGCGAAGCACCCCATCACTCTCCTTCTTTGTCTAATAGCCCTTACACAGCCTGGAGGTGTGTTTGGGGTCATTGTCCTGTTGAAAAATAAGTGATGGTCCAAATAAACGCAAACCGGAAGGAATAGCATGCCGCTGCAAGATGCTGTGGTAGCCATGCTGCTTCAGTATGCCTTCAATTTTGAATAAATCCCCAACAATGTCACCAGCAAAGCACCCCCACACCATCACACCTCCTCCTTCATGCTTCACGGTGGGAACCAGGCATGTAGAGTTCATCCGTTCACCTTTTCTGCGTCGCACAAAGACACGGTGGTTGGAACCAAAGATCTCAAATTTGGACTCATCAGACGAAAGCACAGATTTCCACTGGTCTAATGTCCATTCCTTGTGTTCTTTAGCCCAAACAAGTCTCTTCTGCTTGTTGCCTGTCCTTAGCAGTGGTTTCATAGCATCTATTTTACAATAAAGGCCTGCTGCACAAAGTCTCCTCTTAACAGTTGTTGTAGAGATGTGTCTGCTGCTAGAACTCTGTGTGGCATTGACCTGGTCTCTAACCTGAGCTGCTGTTAACCTGCGATTTCTGAGGCTGGTGACTCGGATAAACTTATCCTCAGAAGCAGAGGTGACTCTTGGTCTTCCTTTCCTGGGGCGGTCCTCATTTGAGCCAGTTTCTTTGTAACGCTTGATGGTTTTTGCAACTGCACTTGGGGACACTTTCAAAGTTTTCCCAATTTTTCGGACTGACTGACCTTCATTTCTTAAAGTAATGAGGGACACTCGTTTTTCTTTACTTAGCTGCTTTTTTCTTGCCATAATACAAATTCTAACAGTCTATTCAGTAGGACTATCAGCTGTGTATCCACCAGACTTCTGCACAACACAACTGATGGTACCAACCCCATTTATAAGGCCAGTAATCCCACTTATTAAACTTTGCATTGCAGAAAAGATGTGGATTCCAGTCCGCGCTGCCCAAATAATAGATTTCCAAGACGTAGTAGCAGTTAAGAAGTGGTTTAATCTACGTGTTTCAGGGTGAATACCACCCCTTCTTATACCTATATGATAAGCTATATGTGGTATTTTCCTCAAGAAGGGGTGGTATTCACCCTGAAATGCGTAGATTAAACCACTTCTTAACTGCTACTACGTCTTGGAAATCTATTATTTGGGCAGCACGGACTGGAATCCACATCTTTTCTGCAGTGCATTGTATTGTCGGGTCGTTGACCGACCTGTGGATATGCGGCAGCCTCTCCTACATGTGCTTTAACCACCTAATACCAGGTGAGCAGCTTCTTACTTAAAAAAGTGATAACTTACTATCGGATAAGACCCTATTGCGCTTTGTGTCTCCCTTGCTTTTTCTATTAACTTATTAAACTTGACAGGGCACACCTGTGAAGTGAAAACCATTTCCGGTGACTACTCTTGAAGCTCATCAAGAGAATGCCAAGAGTGTGCAAAGCAGTTATCAAAGCAAAAGGTGGCTACTTTGAAGAACCTAGAATATAAGACATAATTTCAGTTGTTACACACTTTTATGTTAAGTATATAATTCCACATGTGTTAATTCATAGTTTTGATGCCTTTAGTGTGAATTTACAATTTTCATAGTCATGAAAATACAGAAAATCTTTAAATGAGAAGGTGTGTCCAAACTTTTGGTCTGTACTGTATATACAGTATATATATATATATATATATATATATATATATATATATACCAGGATGGAGCCAGGATAAGGAATTTATATATCAGGATAGGGAATATATAAATATACCAAGATGGGGCCATAAAGGGGAACATTTATACCAGGATAGAGGACATATGTATATATAACAGGATGGGGCCAGGATGAGGGATATATACCAGGATGGGGGGAGCCCCAGAACAGTACTTGCAATGGGGCCCATCAGACTCTTGTTACGCCACTGTCTGGAGCTAAAGTATCAAGCTGGCAGACAGCCACACTCTACACATCTTGTGCTCGCAAGTCGCATGTGGTGCTTAAAACACAGATTGGGGACCCCCTACTGTACATAGAAAGGCAAATGTAAAACTGGTGCTACTTGAACATGGGTGTCCTAAAAAAGCAGTGAATGTGAAAAAGTGCCTCCATAAACTGCCCACAAATAAGTTGGAAAATAAAGACTCAAGAGGAGCTTAAACTCTTTTTCATAGGACTTACACGATATATCTAGTTATCCACTTCAATTATAGTAATTTATAAGAAATGTAGGGGACACATTTATGTTTTTTTTTTTTTTTAAGATGGATCCAACTTTTGTATGATGGCGAGAAGGTTGTTTACTACTGAAAGTCATCTTTGTTAGGTCGTTTAATATGAAACTTAAGTCATCTGACTTCATGTATAATTTGGCTAATTATACAGAAAAAAAAGATTGTATAGACTCAATTCCATCCAGCTTTAGAATTGTTAGTTCGGATTATCTTCTACAATGTCAGTAGGGCACTCATAAATTCTGACTTCCAATACATTGTTAATAGGATCTCATCTTACCTCCAATCAGCATGGTGCAGATAGAGAAGATCTTTTCAGCATCTGTGTTGGCAGACACATTTCCAAATCCTACACTAGTAAGGCTGCTAAGAGCAAAATATAAAGACGTGATGTAAGAACTCCGGAGAGAAGGGCCACCAGTAATTTCCAAAACTGACTGGTTTACCCCGTGACTACCATTGGAGTGCGTGCTACCATTGGAAAATGTATAAAATCTTTCTACTTGGTCATATGGCATTCCAAGCGTTTAGAAAACTCATGTAACCATCCTGAGGAAAGAGAATAAAAAACAGGATATATTCAGTTTATTTACATTTATTTGGTCCTGCCAATAAAGCTTCTTTGAATTTGAATTTGTATCCCATACATAGTACCAAGCACAGAGTACCCTCATACATAGTGCCAAGCACAGAGTATCCCATACATAGTGCCAAGCACAGAGTACCCTCATACATAGTGCCAAGCACAGAGTATCCCATACATAGTGCCAAGCACAGAGTATCCTCATACATAGTGCCAAGAACAGAGTATCCTCATACATAGTGCCAGGCACAGAGTATCCTCATACATAGTGCCAAGCACAAAGTATCCCATACAAAGTGCCAAGCACAGAGTACCCTCATACATAGTGCCAGGCACAGAGTATCCTCATACATAGTGCCAAGCACAGAGTATCCCATACATAGTACCAAGCACAGAGTACCCTCATACATAGTGCCAAGCACAGAGTATCCCATACATAGTGCCAAGCACAGAGTACCCCATACATAGTGCCAAGCACAGAGTATCCCATACATAGTGCCAAGCACAGAGTATCCTCATACATAGTGCCAAGAACAGAGTATCCTCATACATAGTGCCAGGCACAGAGTATCCTCATACATAGTGCCAAGCACAAAGTATCCCATACAAAGTGCCAAGCACAGAGTACCCTCATACATAGTGCCAGGCACAGAGTATCCTCATACATAGTGCCAAGCACAGAGTATCCCATACATGGTGCCAAGCACAGAGTATCCTCATACATAGTGCCAAGCACAGAGTATCCCATACATGGTGCCAAGCACAGAGTATCCTCATACATAGTGCCAAGCACAAAGTATCCCATACATATTGCCAAGCACAGAGTATCCTCATACATAGTGCCAGGCACAGAGTATCTCATACATAGTGCCAAGCACAGAGTATTCCCACATACAATTGAGATTTATAAAAACTATCTAAAAATCTCCACACTTTGATGCCTATGTCAAGTAATCTCAGCACAGTTTTTATTTTTACTAGAGCAGTTTAGAAAATTAAAGCCAGTTTCTCATTGGTTTCTATGGGTAACAACACAGACAGATTTTTTTGTAGACATTTTTTGATAAATGAGGCCTATTGTCTGCCATAAACCTTCAGCATTTAGTATCATCTCTTCAATGCAAGCAAGAAACATTTCCAGTATCTTTCCGCACTATAAGGCTATGTGCACACCTTGCTGATTTTGTTGCGGATCCGCAGCGTTTTTGGACTCGCAGAATTGCACCAAATCCGCAATGTAGTGCCCAGCCAATGTTAATCTATGGGAATCCAGAGTTGGTGTGCACATGCTGCGGAAAAATCCCCACGGATTCGCAGCTTTTTATTTTCTGCAGCATGTCAATTCTTTTTGCGTATCTGCAGCATTTCTGCACCCATTGACTTCCATTGAGTAAGTCAAATCCGCAGCAAAACTGCAGTTGTAAAATGATTTGCGGATTTGCTGAGGATGTGCATATGAAAAAAAGCTGCAGAAATGAAGTGTGTGGGCGGAGACTATGTGTGAGCGGCGAAGATGTACGTGTCTGTTCGCGGGTCTGTCTGCGGGTGTCTGTGGGGGTCTGCGGGTGTGTGCGTGGCTGTGTGCAGGTCTGTGTGTGTGTGGGTGTCTGTGTGTAGGCAGGCATTGTCCGATGGTACTACTAGTTCTATCCGGCTATGTCTGCTGTCACATATAACAGTGACAGCATTAGCCGATGATGGGATAGTAGTCCCATCATCCGAAAACTGTGTTCAATAGTAAAAAACCCAAAACATTCATGCTCACCAGACAGCTAATCACCGACGCCCTCAATCTCCTGCAAAAAATAAAATAAAATAAACCAACACAAATACTCCCTGTTCCAATGTAATCCATTTAATAATGAATGTCCCACGATGCTCTCTCGTATAGAGCAGTCGCATCGGGAGATGTGACGGCTCTGCTGGGCCTACGGTGATACAGTGACAGGAGGTAATCCTCCGCAATGTATCACTCCATCGCCTAGAGTTCACTGGAGTTCATGCTGTCACTTGCGGCACCGCAGCATGAGAAAATTCTCATGCAGCGGTAGTGCCGTAAAGTGAGAGCACAAACTCCAATGAACTCTGATGCACTGCAGGAGCGATTATCTCCTATCAGTGTATCGGAGGCCCTGTAGAGCGGTCACATCTCCCGATGTGACTGCTCTACACAGGAGATCATCGTGGGACACTCGTTATTAAATGGAATACATCGGAACAGGGAGTATTTGTGTTGGTTTATGTTTTATTTTTTGCAGGAAATCGAGGGCTTCGCATGGAATAGGAGTAATAATAAAATGGGAAACTGTTGAGTTTTATTTCATTAAAAGATTTTGTTCTGGCTATGTCTTTATTTAACATGTGACAACTATAGGATTAGTAATGGATAGTTGTCTTATTGACACCTTTCCATTACTAAGCTGTGGGGTTGATGTCACCAAACAATACAAAAGTGACATCAACCCCCCAACTATTACCAGACTTGCCACCGCTACAGGGAAAGTGGGATGAGCAAGGCTAAGTGCTGGAATTGGCGCATCTTAGAGATGCGCCTTTTCCGGGGCAGCTGAGAGCTGATATTTTTAGCCAGGGGGGCCAATATCCAGAGCCCCTTCCTAGGCTAATAATATCGGCCCGCAGCTGTCTGTATAGCCTTTGCTAGTTATTAAATATAGGGGGACCCCATGTCATTTTTTGGGGGGCTCCCCTATTTTAATAGCCAGTAAAGGGTAAGTATACAACTGTGAGCTGATATTAATAGCCCTGGAAGATCCATGGGTATTACCCCCTTCCCAGGCTATAAACATCTGCCCCCAGTCGCTGGCTTTCCCTCTGATGGTTAAGAAAATTACGCGGGAGCCCATGCAATTTTTTTCCCATTTTTTTAAAAAATTAAACAGATATTGCATTTCATGCAGATTTTGTGGGTGTGTGTCTTTATTTAAGGCCGGAGTCACACTAGCGATGGATACGGATGAGATAAAACATCGCATAGCACTCGGACCAGTATTAATCTATGGGGAAGCTCCCATCACTGCTTTTTTTCTCGGCCGTATTCTACTTGTGAGTGAAATCGCAGCATGCTGCAATTGTCACTGACACTCGTCCGAGTCTCGGCGCACTCGCACCCATATAAGTCTATGGGTGCGAGTGACACAGCGCACATCACTCGGATATCATCCGAGTGATGTGCGATATACGCCGACACCGGCAATGGAGGAGATAGAGAAATTAGTTTCTCTGACTCCTCCGCAGCTGTGCTCCAATCTGCTCGGATCACAGTAGCATGATACTCGGCTCCCGCATGCAGCACAGCAGGAGCCGAGGGTCATTAACATATTGTATCCGATGCCATACGCTAGTCTGACCGCGGACTAACTCTGCACCAGTTTATTATGTTCATTACTAAACATGGGGTTTGGTATTATCTATCTATGTATACATAATGTTCACTTGTATTTGTTTTGTGTGTGTAAACATTATATGTGAACATGGTATGTGATGATATTATGGTCTTCAATGGAGTATGTAAAAGAAGAGGTTGGACAAGGAAATGACATCACAATTTTATTTTGTTAAATAATATATCTTTATTTAGCTTACAAAAACACATACAATCCGCATGAAAAAAAACGCATGAAAATCCGCATCAAATTTTCTGCCAAGAGAGGAAGAATCCGAGTAGAAAATTCCACAGGCAAATCTGCAACGTGTGCACATACCCTAAATGGAGGCAGCTCTATCCTGCCTGCTGAGGTGCTCGCCTCTCCCCACAGTAGTCTATACTTATACAGATAGTGTAGAGGATGCAGTCACCAAATCATTGTAAGGCCGAGTCCCGCATGTGAATTCCCGGCACTGCCGCCGGCCTCGGGAGCCTAGCGTGCAGCTCCATGTATTGCTTTGCAGCCGCACGCTCCACTCCCGAGGCCGGCGGCAGTGCCGGGAATTAACATGCGAGACTCGGCCTTACAATGATTTGGTGACTGCATCCTCTACACTATCTGTATAAGTATTCCTCGCATGTGTGATCCTGGCCTTAAGGAATTCTAAGAAAATTAGGCTTAAAAGAACAAAAAACTTGTCTGCGACGTTTATCTCAAATATTTTGGTTTTCGAAAATATTCCAAGTCAATTAAACATTTGGTGACAGCTACTAACAGTGCCTGATATCCCTGGTGCCAGTGATTGGCTGCAGTGCTCATCTCAGTTATAGCAACATGGAGCCTAAGGATGTAGCCCTGGAACGACAGGAACTGAACAGGTACGTGTACATTTAAGTTATTTTGTCACTGTGGCCAAATGTTTAAATGGAGACCGCGTTTAAGGGGTTACTGGTACAGTCCACTTGAGATGTACAAATATAACATAAACAGAGATACGGTATATGCAAAGATAAAAAATACATAAAATAAAAATTTACAAATTGTTTTTCTTTTTTTTTTTCATTCCCTCCTCCAAACTCCTCCCACTAAAGGAATTCTCTTCCTTTGCTGCATTTTCCCATCATCTTGTCAAGATGACAATAAATTTATGAGCATTTCATTATTACATTAACACAAATTCATTGTTGATGTGCTCCACATAACAGAACATGTTGACATTCATTTAAAATTTATAATAATGAACGCAGCAGGAATCTGTATCCTCCAATTACCAGGTTACATGGAAAGCAACAGCAAAGTCAATCTATAGTTAGGCTACTTGCACAAAGGTAACATTTTGATTTATAGATTTTTTTCTGATTTGCTTTTTAAAAAAGGACACATTTTTCCCTTCCTCTACATCTACAGTATAAGTAGGATCCTGTGCGCTTTACAATGAGTTCTGTGAAACTGCACTGAATGCCAATGCTTATCTATCCATCAAAACGAAAGGTCAGGATAAGCATTCATAATAATGATTGCCTGCACTCCCTTTTATACCACCCTATCTAATAGGTGATAAATAGCATGGACACTCACTGTCAAAGTGAACACAAGAAAGAAACGATGAATCTAAGGAAGGATAGATAGATAGAAAAATAGATAGATATGAGATAGATAGATAGATAGAGAGATAGATAGATATATAGATAATAGACAGCTAATACAGTAGATAGATATGCAATAGATAGATAGAATGATGGATAGATAGATAGACAGAGAGATAGATATGTGATAGATAGATAGATAATAGATAGATATGTGATAGATAGATATGGGATAGATAGATAGATAGATAGATAGATAGATAGATATAGATAGATAGATATGGGATAGATAGATAGATAGATAGATAGATAGATAGATAGATAGATATGGGATAGATAGATAGATAGATAGATAGATAGATAGATAGATAGATATGGATGATAGATAGATAGATAGATAGATAGATAGAAAAATAGATAGATATAGAGATAGATAGTAGTTATAGATGAAGAATAAATATGATAGATGTAGGATAGATAGATAGATAGATAGATAGATATGGATAGATAGATAGATAGATAGATAGATTGATAGATAGATAGATAGATAGATAGATAATAGATAGATAGATAATAGATAGATAGATAGATAGATAGATAGATATGGATAGATAGATAGATAGATAGATAGATAGATAGATAGATAGATATGGGATAGATAGATAGATAGATAGATAGATATGGGATAGATAGATAGATAGATAGATAGATAGATAGATAGATAGATAGATAGATAGATAGGATAGATGATAGATAGATAGTAAGATAGATAGATAGATGTAGATAGATAGATAGAAAGATAGATGATAGACAGATACGCAGAGAGATAGACAGATTAAAAAAAGAAAAAGCAGCATTTTTCCCCCAAAAAGGAGTAGTTGGTGCACGCTTGCTAGTTGTCACCCAAGAACTTACACAATGTAGATTACAGAAAGACAAGTGGCTCCGATATCACTCCAATATCAAGCTTGACCAAGGTTCTGCACATGTCTGATCCTGGCCGCAAAACAGTATTCAGACGTATAGGCAGACGGGCCATAGAGCGTACACTCTGCTGCGCATCATTTTCAAGCATGTACGTCTGCTGGAGGCAAACACCCAGACACAGTCTACGACATGCTTTATTCTGTTCAGAGGTTCTGGTTCGTGTTTTTTCTATAGCTAGATAAGTAGATAATAAGAAAAAAACAGGCAGCACTCCAAACATTAAAGTGAAAACCGTGGCTTTACTGACCCATTAGTAACGTTTCGTCAGATTTCTCTGCTTTTCTCAAGCCCGAAAGGCATAGAAATCTGCCGAAACGTTACTAATGGATCAGTAAAGCCACGGTTTTCACTTTAATGTTTGGAGTGCTGCCGGTTTTTTTTTCTTGTTTTCCATTTTGGAAGTCTGGAATCACCTTAACAGGTTTTTATTGACCCGGCTTCTTTTGGTAGTGCTGCCAAATTTTCTTAATTAGATAAGTAGATAGATATACATAGAAAGTAGACACAACACCATAAGAGTGACAACCATAACTAACCACTAACTGTCACTATATGAGTGGTCATAACCATGGATACCTAAGCTACTATAATGCCCTGCTCATGAGGTAAGAGACATAGTAATCAGAAGAACTATACTACATTTATAATTGGAAGCATTTGCTAATATTATTACACCTACTACATCATGGGATAGGATCTTGGAGATGGGAATACTTCTTTAATTACTTAATGGCAAGATTTCATAATTATCGCTGAACAATTTGCTTACTATTTATTATAATATTCCTTGATTTCTGAAACAGGTAACAGTGCTGGAACATCTATTTCGGCACCAGCCAGTAATACTTCTCCACATGCTCCCTTGGTGTTATAATACACTTGATTCGCAATGATACACACTTTCTACAACCTTCCTGAGCTTCCTTCCAACAGCATGTTGAGAATGGCTGCACTTAATTAGACAGTTCGAGCCTGCCTACATGGCTCCATGAGGTTTATCTTTGCAGAAAGATGTCTAATATATTTCTATAAGTATGTGAGGAAAAATAAAGTCTCTGTATGTGACAGGCAAAGGATTCAAAAACTTAAAGGGAATTTGTCATCAACCCCTTCACGACATGCGCCGTACTAGTACGGCGCATGTGTGTCTCCCCCTGTGATGCAGGCTGCGGCGGTGAGCCTACATATTTTTCCGGTACAAGTCAGCTGTTTTGATCGCGATCCACCCATTAAATGCTGCTGTCAAACTCTGAAAACGGCGTTTAACACACGCTTCCGGCCATTGGGCCAAAAATCAGCCCATTGGTGAGCCCTTTCACATGATCGTAGGTCACCGATAACTTGGCATGACAACCAGAGGTCTCCTGGAGACCTCTATGGTTGAAACTGCTGGCTTGCTGTGAGTGCCACCCTGTGGTCGGGCTCATAGCAAGTGAGGTATTCTGCTTCATATAGGTGATCTGATCATCGCCTGTATGTAGCATAGCCGACTGGGTTATGGCAGCTTCTAGCCTCCCATGGAGACTATTGAAGCATGCCAAAAGTAAAAAAAAATGTTTCTAAAAATATTAACCCCTCTCTGCCATCAGACGTACTATTCCGTCCATGTGACCCTGGACCTAATTCCCATGGATGGAATAGTACGTCATGGGCGATCAGCTGCGCTCCCGGGGGGAGCGTAGCTAATCGCCGCCGGGTGTCAGCTGTATATCACAGCTGACACCCAGCACTATGTGTCAGGAGTGGTCACGGACCGCTCCCGGCACATTAACCCCTAGCACACCGCGATCAAACATGATCGCGGTGTGCCCGGGGCACAGGGGAGGATCGCGCAGGGTGGGGACTCCCTGCGCGCCCCCCTGAGACCCTCAGAGCAGCGCGATGTGTCACGCTGTTCCGAGGGTCCGTCCTCCCTCCAGGTCCCCGGATCCAAGATGGCGCCGGGGTCCTGCAGGGAGTCGGCTTCCTCAGTGCCTGCTAAGAGCAGGCACTGAGAAGCCTGCAGCACTGCCAGAGCGATCGCTGGTGTGACAGAGTGCTGTGCACACTGTCACACCAGCGATCTGCTAAAATACAGTGATGTCCCACCCTGGGACAAAGTAAAAAAGTAAAAAAAAATAAAAATAAAAAGTGGTAAAATAAATCATAAAAAAAAAAAAATATGCCCCAATAAATTCATTTCTTCCTGTAAATAAAAAAAACAAAACAATAAAAGTACACATATTTGGTATCGCCGCGTCCATAACGACCCCCCCTATAAAACTGTCCCACTAGTTAACCCCTTTAGTGAACCCCTTTAAAAAAAAAAAAAACTAAGCAAAAAATCAATGCTTTATCATCATACTGCCAAACAAAAAGTGGAATAACACGCGATCAAAAAGACAGATATAAATAAACATATTACCGCTGAAAACGTGATCTTGTCCCGCAAAAAACGAGCCATCATACAGCATCATCAGCGAAAAAATAAAAAAGTTATAGCTCGCAGAATAAAGCGATGCAAAAATAATGATTTTTTATATAAAATAGTTTTTATTCTATAAAAGCGCCAAAACATAAAAAAATGATATAAATGAGGTATCGCCGTAATCGTACTGACCCGAAGAATAAAACTGCTTTATCAATTTTACCACAAGCGGAACGGTATAAACGCCTCCCCCAAAAGAAATTCATGAATTGCTGATTTTTGTTCATTCTAACCACCCAAAAATCTAAATAAAAAGCGATCAAAAAATGTCACGTGCTCAAAAATGGTACCAGTAAAAACGTCACCTCGTCCTGCAAAAAATAAGACCTAACATGACTCTGTGAGCCAAAATATGCAAAAATTATAGCTCTCAAAATGTGGTGATGCAAAAAACTACTTTTTGCAATAAAAAGCGTCTTTTAGCGTGACAGCTGCCAATCACAAAAACCCGCTATAAATAGTAAATCAAACCCCCCCTTTATCACCCCCTTAGTTAGGGAAAAATAATAAAATTAAAAAAATGTATTTATTTCCATTTTCCCATTAGGGTTAGTGTTGCGGCTAAAGTTAGGGTTAGGATTGGCGCTAAAGTTAGTATTAGGGTTATGGTTGGGATTAAGGTTAGGGGTGTGTTAGGGTTAGGTTTGTGGTTAGGGTTGGGACTAGGGTTAGGGGTATGTTGGGGTTAGGGTTGGAGTTAGAATTGGGGGGTTTCTGCTGTTTAGGCACATCAGGGGCTCTCCAAATGTGACATGGCGTCTGATCTCAATTCCAGCCAATTCTGCGTTGAAAAAGTCAAACGGTGCTCCTTCACTTCTGAGCTCTGCCATGCGCCCAAACAGTAGTTTACCCCGAATATGGGGTATCAGCGTACTCTGGACCACAAGAGTTATTGTGCAATTTGTCCTATTTCTTCTGTTACCCTTGGGAAAATAAAAAAACTGGGGGCGACAAAATCATTTTTGTAAAAAAAAAAATGTTTTGTTTTTTTTTTACGTCTGTATGTTATAAATTTTCTGTGAAGCACTTGGGGCTTCATAGCGCTAACCACACTTCTAGATAAGTTCCTTGTGGGGTCTATTTTCCAAAATGGGGTCACTTGTGGGGGGTTTCCACTGTTTAGGCGCATCAGGGGCTCTCCAAATGCGACATGACGCCCCCAGACCATTCTATCAAAGTCTGCAATCCAAAACGTCACTACTTCCCTTCCGAGCCCAGACGTGCACCCATACAGTCGTTTTCTCACACATGTTGGGTATCAGCATACTCAGGACAAATTGGACAACAACTTTTGGGGTCCAATTTCTCCTGTTACCCTTGTGAAAATAAAATATTGGGGGCGAAAAAAATCATTTTTGTAAAAAAAAAAAGGATTTTTTATTTTTACAGCTGTACGTTATAAACTTCTGTGAAGCACTTCGGGGTTCAAAGTGCTCAACATACTTCTAGATAAGTTCCTTGTGGGGTCTATTTTCCAAAATGGGGTCACTTGTGGGGGGTTTTCACTGTTTAGGCGCATCAGGGGCTCTCCAAATGCGACATGACGCCCCCAGACCATTCCATCAAAGTCTGCAATCCAAAACGTCACTACTTCCCTTCCGAGCCCAGACGTGCACCCATACAGTCGTTTTCTCACACATGTTGGGTATCAGCATACTCAGGACAAATTGGACAACAACTTTTGGGGTCAAATTTCTCCTGTTACCCTTGTGAAAATAAAATATTGGGGGCGAAAAAATCATTTTTGTAAAAAAAAAAAGGATTTTTTATTTTTACAGCTGTACGTTATAAACTTCTGTGAAGCACTTCGGGGTTCAAAGTGCTCAACATACTTCTAGATAAGTTCCTTGTGGGGTCTATTTTCCAAAATGGGGTCACTTGTGGGGGGTTTTCACTGTTTAGGCGCATCAGGGGCTCTCCAAATGCGACATGACGCCCCCAGACCATTCCATCAAAGTCTGCAATCCAAAACGTCACTACTTCCCTTCCGAGCCCAGACGTGCACCCATACAGTCGTTTTCTCACACATGTTGGGTATCAGCGTACTCAGGACAAATTGGACAACAACTTTTGGGGTCAAATTTCTCCTGTTACCCTTGTGAAAATAAAATATTGGGGGCGAAAAAATCATTTTTGTAAAAAAAAAAAAAAGATTTTTTATTTTACGGCTGTACGTTATAAACTTCTGTGAAGCACTTTGGGGTTCAAAGTGCTCACCACACATCTAGATAAGTTCCTTGAGGGGTCTAGTTTCCAAAATGGTGTTATTTGTGGGGGGTTTCCACTGTTTAGGCAGATCAGGAGCTCTCCAAACACGACATGGCATCCAGCCAATTCTGCGTTGAAAAAGTCAAACGGCGCTCCTTCCCTTCCAAACTCTGCCATGCACCCAAACAGTGGTTTACCCCCACATATGGGGTATCAGCGTACTCAGGACAAATTGCACAATAACTTTTGGAGTCTTGTTACCCTTGGGAAAATAAAAATTGGGGTGAAAAGATCAATTTTGTGGAAAAAATATGATTTTTTAATTTTACGGCTCTATGTTATAAACTTGTGTGAAGCACTTGGGGGTTCAAATTGCTCACCAAAGATCTAGATAAGTTCCTTAGGGGGTCTAGTTTCCCAAATGGGGTCACTTGTGGGGTTTTCCACTGTTTAGGCACATCAGGGACTCTCCAAATGCAACATGGCGTCCAATCTCAATTCCAGACAATTTTGGTTGGAAACAGTCAAATAGTGCTACTTCCATTCCGAGCTCTGCCATGCGCCCAAACAGTGGTTCCCCCCCACATATGGGGTATCAGCGTACTCAGGACAAATTGGACAACAACTTTTGAGGTCCAATTTCTCCTGTTACCTATGGGAAAATAAAAAATTAGTGACTAAGAGATATTTTTTGTGGGAAAAAAATAGGATTTTTTATTTTCATGCCCGGGCATTATAAACTTGTGTGAAGCACTTTGGGGTTCAAAGTGCTCACCAAAGATCTAGATAAGTTCCTTAGGGGGTCTAGCTTCCAAAATGGGGTCACTTGTGGGGGGTTTCCACTGTTTAGGCTCATCTGGGGCACTACAAACGGAACATGACCCCCATCAATGTTTGCATTCCAAAACGTTACTGCTTCCTTTCCAAGCCCTGCCGTGCGCCCAAACAGTTTCCCCCCCCAACATATGGGGTATCAGCGTACTCAGGACAAATTGGACAACAACTTTGGGGTCCAATTTCCTTAGGAAAAATAAAAATTTGGGACTAAAAAATCATTTTTGTGGAAAATTGTTTTTTTTTTTTTCACACCCAGGCATTATAAACTTTTGTGAAACACTTTGGGGTTCAAAGTGCTCACAACAGATCTAGATAAGTTCCTTAGGGGGTCTAGTTTCCAAAATGGTGTCACTTGTGGGGGGTTTCCACTGTTTAGGCGCATCAGTGGCTCTCCAAACACAACATGGCGTCCAATCTCAACTCCAGCCAATTTTAGTTTGAAAAAGTCAAACGGCGCTCCTTCCCTTACGAGCTCTGCCGTGTGCCCAAACAGTGGTTTTCCCCACATATAGGGTATTTGCGTACTCAGGAGAAATTGCACAACAACTTTATCTGCCCATTTTCTCCCTTTACCCTTGTCAAAATAAAAAAAAGTTTGTAAAAGATCATTTTTGTGGCTAAAAAGTTAAATATTAATTTTTTCCTTCCACGTTGCTTCAGCTCCTGTGAAGCACCTGAAGGGTTAATAAACTTCTTGAATGTGTTTTTGAGTACCTTGAGGGGTGCAGTTTTTAGAATGGTGTCACTTTTTGGTATTTTCTGCTATATAGACCCCTCAAAGTGACTTCAAATGTGAGGTGGTCCCTAAAAAAATGGCTTTGTAAATTTTGTTGTAAAAATGAGAAATCACTGGTCAACTTTTAACCCTTATAATTTCCTAACAAAAAAAAATTTTGGTTCCAAAATTGTGCTGATGTAAAGTAGACATGTGGGAAATGTTATTTCTTAACTATTTTGTGTGACATATTTCTCTGTTTTAAGGGAAAAAAATTCAAAGTTTGAAAATTGCAAATTTTAAAAATTTTCGCCATATTTGTGTTTTTTTTCAAAAATAAACGCAAGTTATATCAAAGAAATTATACTTCTAACGTGAAGTACAATATGTCACGAGAAAACAATCTCAGAATCGCGAAGATCCGTTGAAGCGTTCCAGAGTTATAACCTCATAAAGAGACAGTGGTCAGAATTGTAAAAATTGGCCCGGTCATTAACGTGCAAACCACCCTTGGGGGTGAAGGGGTTAAACAAAATATAAAAAAATATAAAAGTTTAAATAGCCCCACTTTCGCCCCAATCAAAATAAAACAAAATAATCAAATATACATATATTTGGTATCGTTGTGTTCAGAATCACCTGATCTATCAATAAAAAAAAGGATTAACCTGATCGCTAAATGGCGTAGCGAGAAAAAAGTAAAAAGCCAGAATTAGGTTTTTCTGGTTGCCGCAACATTGAATTAAAATGTAATAACGGGTGATCAAAAGATCGTGTCTGCACCAAATAGATTCAATCAAAACATCAGCTCGGTATGCAAAAAATAAGCCCTCACCCAGCCCGAGATCATGAAAAATGGAGACGCTACGGGTCTCGGAAAATGGCACAATTTTTTTTTTTAACAAACTTTGGATTTTTTTTCACCACTTACATAAAAAAGAACCTAGACATGTTTAGTGTCTATGAACTCGCAATGACCTGGAGAATCATAATGGCAGGTCAGTTTTAGCATTTGGTGAACATGGTAGAAAAAAATCCAAAAAAACATTGTGGAATTGCACTTTTTTTTGCAATTTCACCGCACTTGGAATTTTTTTCCCATTTTTGAGTACACGATATGTTAAAACCAATGGTGCTGTTCAAAAGTACAACTCGTCCCACAAAATACAAGCCCTCACATGGCCATATTGACGGAAAAATAAAAAAACAGAACACAAAGACGAAAAAGGGCTTCGTGTCAAAGGGGTTAAGATCAACCTCCCAAACCACGTATATGGGAATGAAGGTCTCTGAAGTATAAATCCATCGAAATCCTTTAACCCCTTCATATGTTTTCATTTTTTCCTCCCCTTCTTCCAAGAGCCATAACTTTTTTATTTTTCCATCCCCATCCCATATGAGTGCTTGTTTGTTTGGGGCCAAGTTGCACGTCTGAATGACACCATTAATTTTATCACGTGATGTATTGGAAAGTGAGAGAAAAATTCCGAGTGCCTTAAAATTAAAAAAAAAAATGCAATTCCACAATTATTTTTTGTGTTTGTTATTTACCATGTTGACTTTAAGGTAACACTGACCCGGCAATATGATTCTCCAGGTCAGTACAATTACACACATATCAAACAAATTTGTAAAAAATAAAATTTTCTTGTGTCGCCATTTTCCGAGACCACTAAAGTTTCCATTTTTCAGGATATAGAGCTGGGTGAGGGCTTATTTTTTGCTCCCTGAGCTGACGCTTTTATTGATACAATTTTGGGGTAGATACAATGGTTTGATCACCTTTTATTGCTTTCTATTACAATGTTGCAGCTGCCAAATAAAGTGTAATTCTGGTGTTTCGATTGTCTTTCTAGTTTACCGGTTGAGTTAATCTGTTTTATATTTTGATAGAATGGACTTTTGGGAATGCAGCGAAAACAGCTATGTGTATTATTATTAATTGCTTTATTTTTAATAGGGCAATTAATAGAATTTTTAATAGAACTTTCCTATTTTTTTTAAAAACATTTTTCACTTTATTCTGTATTTAATAGTCCCCTAAGGGGACATGAACCTGATCATGTGATCGGTTACACTATACATAGCAGTGCTGATGCACTGCTATATATATAGCGTAAATTATGATCTTCTATGAACGCCAGCTACAGGCTGGCTTTCACAGGAGAATCATCATGACAAGCATGGAGGTCGTCAGCAGACCACAGGCTGTCATGGCAACCCATCGGCACCGTGTGATCACGTCACGGGAGCGCCATTGTGCGCATGGAATGACGCGTCTCCTTCTAGCGTGCGTTAAATGCTGCTGTCAGAGAATGACTGCGGCATTTAACATACTAACGGCTGTGAGTGGATCTATGCCCCACCCATGGTTGTTAGAGGCACATAGTGGCTGTCAGGAAAGATGTGAACTCAGCATGCAAGCCCGCATCAAAGTCAGAGACCCGACATATGAAGTACAATGACATGTAAAAGTTTGGGCACCCCGGTCAAAACTACTGTTATTGTGAACAGTTAATCAGTTGAAGATGATATGATCTCTAAAAGGGCTAAAGTTGAAGATAACACATTTCCTTCATATTATAGGCAAACTATATATATACTGTATATATATATTTTTTTTTTCATGTTTTACATTTTAAAAATTATTCAAAGCAAAATTGGCCGATGCAAAAGTATGGACATCCTGCATGGTTAGTACCTAGTAACACCCCCTTTTGAAAGTATCACAGATTCTAAACACTTTTTATAGCAAGACAAGAGTCTTTCAATCATTATTTGACGGATTTTCATTCTTCTGTGGAAAATTCTTCCAGTTCTGTGAGATTCCTGGATCGTCTTGCATGTACTGCTATTTTGAGGTCTGGTCACAGATTTTCAATGATGTTCAGATCAGGGGACTGTGAGGGCCATTGTAAAACCTTTGCCTTTTGAGGTAGTCTATTGTGGATTTTAACATGTATTTAGGATCATTATCCATTTGTAGAAGCCATCCTCTTTTCAACTTCATCTTTTTTACAGATGGTGTTATGTTTACATCAAGAATTTGTTGAAATTTCATTGACACCATTCTTCCCTCTATCTGGGAAATGTTCCCCATGTCATTAACTACAACACAACCCTAAAGTATAATTGATCTACCCCCATGCTTAATGGTTGGTGAGATGTTCTTTTAATGAAATTCTCTTCCCTTTTTTCTCCACATCTGCATCAGGCTTGTTTAGATGTTCTTTGCATACTTCGGACGCTGAATTTTATGGTGAGGATGCAGGAGAGGTTTTCTTCTGATGACTCTTCCATGAAGGTGTAAAGTGCTGCAGAGCAGTAGTGGCAACCAAGCTGCTGTCCGGTTGCGCTCTGGCTCTTTATAGACAATGGGTGTCCCAGTTTTAGTGTGCTTAGGGTGTGGGGTGCATCACATTCACTTGCAGGCCGCTGGCCTCCGCTGCCTCCAGGCCTCCATCTTCAGGAGCCACCGCACATAATGCATGGGACCCCAGGTTCTTTGAAACAAACTTTTACTAGAGAGCCCAAGTTAATACAATTCCTCTTCTGTTCGGCCACACATTCATTCTGGACTACCCCCAAGCCTTCTGACTTCACCAGCCCCAAGGATTCATTGTTCTCTCTGGCAGTGCACCCAGGTCCGGCCTCCTGCCCCTCATGTAACTCCAAGTCCACTGTCCTCATGATGTTGGAAGACCAGGCTCGCTCAATGGTACCTGGCCTGAGCCCTAGGCTCCAGACGTCGTTGCAATATCCATCAGGGATCTCCTTTTTTCCCACCCACTGCCCTGAACATTTGGTACATGCTGCCCCTAATAACTCATCACCCCACTTGAACTTGAACTTACTGCACACTTCACTGGCTGGCCATGAACTCCTTCTAACCAGGAAGTGCCCCCTTCTTAACAGCACTAGTGCCCCCCATTGGGCTAATCCTAACCTTCACCATTTCCTATCTAACTGCTAACCTATTACCCTTATTCTATATCGAATGCTGACCTACGCTTATTCTATGCTGTACTCACATTATGCTTTAACACTTTATATACTTATTATCTCTGAAAACACTGGTGGTATGTCCTGCTCCTGCATTAGCGTCCTGCTGACTTGTATTAGGGGGGGGATATCTCGCAAAGGGAAATATATATGAAGTGCGGAGCCCCATATGTTTTTAGAGATAATCATTGATGACCTGACTAAATGTCAATGATAAGTGTTGTGAATGGGTTTGAGATGAGTTCTGAGCAGAGGCTTCCTCTGGTGGTTACAAGTGGTACTGGTCTGTCCAGTGAAGATTGTGAGGATTGGGAATCAGGTGTTACTGACTGGTCTTATATAAGGGAGTCACCTTCCCATCAGGGTTGCCGGTGATCAATTGTTCTGGTCTTAATCCTTGAATCCTGTTTCCCTTGTAGCCTGCTGTGTTGTGTCTGCATCTCCTGCTATCAGATAAGACATTTTCTTCTTTTTGTTTTTGTGCTAGATTTTTGCATTTTGTCCTGCACTTCTGTGGGGGCCTTCAGGGTCCCCTCCGGGGGCTTTTGCCCTCTCAGTTTAGTTCAGCCACTGATGTTTGTACTTTTGCTTTTTACAGTTTTTTCAGTGGCTGCTGTTTTGATTTTGTTACACCAGAGAACTAATTTAGGTGGTAGAGGTCGTGTGATCTCAGGTGATTTTGAAATTAGTAGAGTTGGTGCTTTTCAGGGTTTTCTGGGATTGCAGTAAGTATCCTTCCTATCCTTTTCTATTTAGTTAGTTTGGGCCCCAGCGTTTGCTCATACTATTTTCTTTCTGTGTCGGTATTTCTTCTTGTCTAACCGCCATTACATGTTTGGGGGCTTTCTATTATCTTTGGGGTTCTGCTCCGGGGCAGATAGCTTTCCTATTTCTATCTTTAGGTGTAATTAGTTTCTCAGGCTGTGACGAGGCGTCTAGGACCAACGTAGGAACGCTCCACGGCTGCCTCTAGTTGTGGTGGTTAGTCAGGGTACTGCAATCTCATTGATTCCAACTGCTCTGGTGTATTGCCTTTTTACCTGCACTTCTCAGCTACCAAATCATAACAGATAAGCCATAGATATAGGAGGGCAGATAACTAGACAATACGGGCGAAGGTGCAATATGTGCAGTAGGGATTAGTAGCAAGATCTATACAAGAGATGATCTTGCAAGGATATCAGTATATCTTAGAGCATGTTACACTCATCCTAGCTATATATATAATATATGTTAAGGTACTGCCACACTTAGTGATCTCGTTAGCGATCTCAATAACGACGCAAGCTAATGAGATCGTTTTTGTGATCGTTTTAATGTCGCTAGTAGCTGCCACACTTAGTGATCTCGTTAACGACTCAAAAGCGGTTAGCGATCTCATTAACGACTTTAACGGTCATTGCGATGTAAAAAACAGCGCACATCGCTCACAAAAGGTGCCAGACACAGCGATATAGGCTCACCAGCGGGACGCCAACGATCTAAATACGGTCCAGAACTCTAGTGAACGATCAGCGAGATCACAGCAGGGGCCACGTCGTTGCTACATGCCACACACGTTAGCGTCACAAACGAGATCGCTAAATAGTGACGTATTTTAGCGATCTCGTTAGCGACGCTGTTTAGTGTGGCATACCCTTTAGTCCTGGATGGGCATGTTGATAAGTGTACTATAAAATGTGCTAAGAGACTTTTTATAGGAATGCACACACCAAATATGTTGCTATATGAACCATACTGGTTCAGTCCTCCTAATAAGTCTAATGATAATATATAACCTAGATTTAGTTATTTAAAGGCACAGTGCATATACCCCATTCTAGAGTGGATGTCCTATATGTCTGAGACAGACTAATGAGAGGATTGGAATCCACTATCTATAATTGTTTTTAGTGTTTGTAGTCTCCATCATCCAGAATTTTGTGTCTCCTGATGAGTTACCCTAATCAGAGTGATGAAACAGATTGAGACAGAGACATCTTGTTGTTTGTTTTTATGACTGCAAAAGATCACATTGAGGAGACTTTTTTGTTTTTTGTTTTTGTTCTGTCTTGTCAATTCTCTATGGCACGCTTGAAATTTAAATACATGAGTGCACCATGTTGTTTGTCATTTTTTGAAGGAGAGAATGGCTAATGAAATCAATTATTAACCTTACATAAGCTAGTAATATATGTGGTGTGGCAAGATGGCGTCTATATCCTGGAACTACGCCCTGGAATCCTTGGAATGTGATGTGGACACACTGAAGACCATATGTGGAATGGACCTAGCACAGACTGATACAATGGCTGAAGAGAGGCTGTGCAACGCCCTCTTCCTGTCTGCTACATGATCTTTTGTTTATACTAATAAAGTTCAGTTCTGTGCCAGCTCTTGCTGAGAGAGGACCACACATCTGACTCTGTGCCCGATGTCTTTCTTCTATGCATGCACTTGGCCCATATTTAGCAGGTCAGGGGCAGGCAATCACTAAGATTTCACCTTAAGAGATCACCCCAACAATTTGGGTTATTTTTACATTTTAGAATAAAAGTTAAGTTTTATTATCTCTTCCAGGTTAAAAACTGAAGAGATTTGTGAATTTATAAACAATAGTGGAGTCTTTACTACTGTCAGCTTTAACAGAGGGGGGGGGGGATTTTTTGAGCTCACCACACCATGTCATCCAATGTTGAAGGTTGGAATCTATGTGTTGGGTACCGATCCTGTGAAGTTCAGCCGAAGATTCATGGATAGAGAAATGAGCGGCACATCCATCCACAATTTGTAAAAATTAGTTATGCTTTATTAAAAACTTGGAATCCAAAAAGTATGTATAAAAACCTGACGAGTTTATGGCTTCCAAGCGCCCTTAGTCCATATCCTATGAATCTTTAATAGCATAACTAATTTTTACAAATTGTGGGCAGATGTGCCGCTCATTTCCCTATCCTTGAATATTCTACTGTCAACTTTAGTATAATGGTAATATGACATCTTAAAGGGACTGTCCAGTCCAAATTGATACATCTCTACTCACTCTGTGTGTCTGGAGACTTCTGAATCCTCCCAGTGCATGCACTGTGCGATGCAGGGATTCGCCGGTTTCTGACCCAGGAACCAGCGAGGCTGCGCCACTGGCCTGCCGCTGCCTCGCTCTGCATAAGTGTATAGAGCGATGCTGCGCCCACTGGCCGGGGGTATGTATAACACATACATACTCTCTGGTCCCCGCTTAGAAACTGGTGAATCCCCGCACCGTACAATGCGTGCCCTGGGGGATTCATAAGTCTGCAGTCACACAGAGTGCCTGCAGACTTATCGATTTGGACTGGACAACCTGTTTAAATATAATATGTAACATTAAAGCAGTTCCTGGATTTAAAGAGGACCAGATTTATTGATATGTCTGCCCTAATAAATACCTACATTACCCTAATTAAAACCTCCTTCCTCCCGGCATCTGCTGCTTCTCATTTGATTAGCTGGCCGGGTGCCTCACACTGCAACAATGATGAGTCTCCAGACCTGCTAATCAGAAAAGGAGCTGGGAATTCCATCAGGTAAAGTCGATTCTCGGGGTCACAGATTATTGATTTGGCAGATGGACCTGGTCCTACACGTCAATTCGCACCAACTCTAATAATGGCCCTAAAACACTTTTATTCCTCATGTGCACACATGACGGTCTATTCTCAGAAGTCATCGGAAATAATAGAAATCTTTTTAATATTATCTAGCTCTAGATAAATGGACAATTATTCCAGGGATACAGAATTATGTTTACCGCTATGGTAACATCATGTTCCTGGAAGTAACAAGAACATATGGGTTGTCTACCAGTTCAGACAGAAATTTCCATGAAGACATGATTATCATTAGGAACATGCAATTTCATCTAAATCCCAACAATACAGCAGTACCAATGTCCCTTCCACCACGTCTAACATCTCGGCCGTGCAGGACGTACAGCATCCAGTAGTGACAATATGACAATTGGAATGGTCGCCTTAGCTTAGCTTCTGATGCGCCCTCCCTGGGACCTTCAGCGATAACAGCCTCGGCTTTTTTCATCTGTTTGAAGCTGATTTTGGCGTAATTGCCCACGCTGTGCAGCTGTGTGAGCGACAGTGATAACTGTCCTGTTATTAGGGAGTAGGATTATCTTAGCCATTAAAATATATCTTCTGCCTTTTTTCCCAGCCCTTTTTAATTTGTGACTTTGTTCTACTTTCAAGTTATTGCAGAGCTGGGCCATAAAATAAAACTCACTCTGTTATTGACTTCACACTGGGCAGCGGGATCTTGGAGAATATTTTATTCAGATGTCATGCATCAGTGCCGCAGATGGGGTTTAGGAAATGATGTATTCAAAAAAAATTGCATAAAAATATTATCACTGTAATATATGTAGGAAGGATCCAATAAAGTGAAATAATTGTTTGCTTTTAGAGCAGCATGATCCAGTAATTTACAGAATTAGGGTAATTCGCTTACCTTTGCTAATGTCACTTCTTCACTGAATGAACACAGTTTGTCTTATTACTGACTCTATTGTTTGTGCTTATAAATTGATGGCTATATTGCAATGTGTCGAGAATATGGAAAAAGAATCCAGTCTTTTAGCCCCTGATAATTGTCACTTAAAGCTTCTTACTCTTGTAGATTTTGCCTCAAAAAGTCAATTGATCTACCATGAACAAAGTGCACAAGAAAACGTATAAATTTCTGGAGGAATGCATTATTGTATCAAACTGTTTATGTTACATTTTGATTCTTTTTTAAATCTTGAAACATGGTGAAAGCGAAGGTGACCTTGTAGACATGAGTTCCCAGTTTAGACATTATCATGATAAATTGCTTTTAAAGTCCACATAGTGGCTTGCATAGCAGTTAGGGCTCACTCACGCCACCATATTATTAGTCCGAGCACGATCCGACAAAACATCGATCAATATTAGTCAGTTGGGCTGTGCACATGTCCGATTTTTTTCCTCGGACTGAGTCGGTACACGGCTTGGATCACACTCGGCCATGCAGGTCATTGAGAGCATGGAAACCCTCAGACTGAATTGGGATGACATCCGAGTCCAGTCCAATTTCTGAGCACTGACACAATGGAGAAGATGGAGACATTTTTTCTCCATCTTCTCATTTGAGAGAATCGGATCACACAATGCTAACACTCAGATCAACTCTGATCAGTGTCGTTTGCATGATCGACCCGATTCTCTCAGATGCGAGAATCTATGGCCATCTGATCCTAGCCGTAAATAGTTTTTTTCATCTTATAAGTTATATCTACCACTTGTTTCCTTGTTATATAATCCAAGACAGGACTTTAGTAAGATATCTCATCAATGTCATTGAATACTTGACTTCGTTCATCATTGACTGCCCTTTCTAGTTATCTAGAGTCTATTGTCCGTGCTTAGTAGTGCCACTTACCAATCTCATTAACTTCAATTTCCTTCTGCCCAATAAAGTACCAAACACAGCCCATCCAATGGGCAAGCAATGCAAACATGGACATAAGAAGGGTTAATACAACTGCGCTGTACTGGGAGTAGCGATCCAACTTTTGTAGCAAGCGAAGAAGTCGGAGTAGACGCACCGTCTTCAGGAGATGGACTCCAAAATACTGAGAATCAAAAACGAGAAACTATGAGAAACATATGGCGACAAGCTAAGAAATGTAAACCATATAACTGTACAAATGAGCTAAGGACAACCTAATATATTCATATGGCAAATATTTCAGATCAGTCACAGAACATTGCAAAAGAATTTATTGTGTAATTGTTGGTGGAAAAAAAATGGACATTTTGTTGTTGGGGAGTGAAATATGAAATATTCAAACTGTGTTGTGAAAGGAAGGTAACAAAAGTCTAGTGACGTAATCCCTAAAGTTTGTGTCATCGGATTGTGGGTCAACAGTGTGATGTCAACAAGTGTGAGACATAAAAACGTTTTTAATGTAGTTAAGAAAAGTTAGTAAAGATGAATATTTTCACTTACCACATTAACGCTAAATGCATAGAGCAGGTCAAAGGGAAGGGCAGCAATGAGGTCCACAAAGAACCATGTGGTTGCATAGTGCACACAAATAGAGCGGGGATCGTACACAACCTGGCCAGACTTGCTGACATATGTTGTTCGGAAATTTAAAAGAATATCTGTGAATAAATCAAGACAATATATGATTCAATTTTTTTTTTAAATTTCTAATTGTCTAATTTCACATCACTTTTAATGTAGGGCCTATGCTAACACAGACTAGATATTCTCTCACTGACAAAATTACTTCTTACATCTCTTCCTAACAGGGACAAATATAGCCCTGTCAAAGCTATAAAACTGTCCATATACTTAGACATCTAGATTTATTTTTTTAATGGGGACAGGAGACATGTCAGACACCTCTGTCAGAAGTTTATGTCCCATGAGAACAAGGATGGTAAAATCCACCAGTCCGATCCCCTTTCCCACAGCATCTCTCATCGAGGGAGAGAAGGGACGCCACCACCAAAGGCTTCTACACCCCAGTCCGGTGAAATCAAAGGGTTTAGCCCATGTGTCTAGAGTGCTGCTCATGGGTCTGTTTGTTTTGTGTCCATTTTTGATTTGAGTCAGGGATCACAATTACTCGTACAAGTCTATGGGTCTGTGAAAATCACGGACATGGATGGCAATCCGTGTGCTGTCAGTAATAGATAGGAGAAGCTTTGTGGTTTTTTCATCAGTGAAAAGTTACTGATGAAAAACATTGGTAAAAACTGAGACATGGACCAAACAATATCCAAAATCAGATCCAAAACACTGATGAACAATGGTACCTCTTTTTATGTATGGGAAGAGTCATAAAAGTCTATATGAGGTCTTATTTCAGACCGGGAAAGGATTAGCCAATTTATTTCCTCTTATCTAATATGTTAATCCATTGGTAATAGTCACCCCCCAAAAATCAATGTTATCATCAGTCCTCTTATGTCTCAAGGAGACATTTAAAGGGAATCAGCAGGTTTTGCTATGTAATCTGACAGCAGCATGAGGTAGGGATGGAGATCCAGATTCCAGCAATGTATCACTTAGTTTACTGTGGGTGCAGCAGTTGTGATGGAAGTTTTCTCCGCTGCAGATCTAGCAGAGCTCTGAATGTGAGCTCTGTATAACCCCGCCCACACCACTGATTGGCTGCCTTCTGTGTTCTGTACAATGTGCTAATCAGTGCGGGGGTGGGGTTGGACTGGGAGGCACGGGGAAGCTTGTCCTGTAGTGATAATCTCCTGCTGATAAAACTCTGGTTTTATTGAAATAGCCAAACACAGCCTAGTAAAAACCTGCTGATAGATTCCCTTTAAGACCTTTCAGGCAATAAAGAGAAGGTGTCCAATCTACCTATGTATTCCTGCAATATATTAAATGTATTTTTACAAAGAAACTTTCAGATACTATGGTACTACAAGTACATGCCAGTAAATCCACCATGAACCCCTCAGTTTTTCTCTACATCCATATGCTAATGTTTTTATTCATGTGCCATTATATGTGCGACACTTTTTCTCAACCCAAAGTCAGTTTCTTCCTCCCACTGATTTCTAAAAATGCAATTCGCCCTAGTAAATAATTAACAAGATGTCTGTACATGAAGCATGAGCTCTACCATTAGCTCGCCTGTGAATAATAACAGGAAAGTCTTCAACACATTCGCCTCCCCAGGACATTGGTTCCACAGATTGCTTAAATATTTAGCTCCTGCATCTTTTGTGAATGAACGTCTACCCGCTCCTCACACAGCGCTTACGCTGACAAGCTAAAAGGACAGCTCAACGGGGTTCCAGGATGTCCACGGAACAGATATTTAATAAACGATAATACTGTTTGTTTTTACTAAATAGAGTGAAATGAGCAGGCCGGCATCTCGGGCTTTCATTAGGAAGAATGCCCAGGAATTGATAAACATCCAAGCAAGCTGTTGGATGTGATATATTAAAGACAGTTGTTGGAAGAATATGCAAAACCTGTACATGTGTTTTCAAGGACTGCCAAAAGCTGAGCCTCCAGTATCCGCGCATGAAAGCTTTACATTCTGCACAATTATTCTACATAGTGGAATGAAAGACACATTGGCAGCAACGTGTCTCTTAGATTGCACAGCGAATTGACATGAGATTTACATCATGTGCACAAGTTGAATGTATTTGTAATTTGGCAGTGATAAAAGTTTAAGCGGACCTACTGGATTTATAAAGCCTTACATTTTATTTGGTGTTATTATGTTCAATTCTATCTGATCCAACACAGTTGTGTCATTTTTACAACGGACTCCGCATTATGGTGGTATTCCTGTCTATCAGCACTGCTTGAGGCCAGAATATTTCCATAACTAGAAGATACAACTTTACACCATATGGCGCCACACTGAGAGTCTACGGCTCTATAGTATAGAGCTGCATGGATGCCATGTGCCTAACTACAGGCCTAAGAATTTATATATTAATTATGAATGTTAGGGGGAAAAAATATAAAAAAATGCTACATATTTTTTTCCATATATGATTGTTTTTTTTTGCTTATTCTTTTCATAAAATTCACATACAAATCAGTTTTATATTTTTTTATATTCTCATTTCGTTTTAGAATATACAAATTCATATATATATATATACTCTATGCACTCTCTGTCCAGAAAAGCGCAAATTTGGGACCAACTAAGATCCTGCACAGAACCCTCAAATATAGTACAAAAAAGACGAAGACAGCACTCCTTCTTAGAAAAAATAGTCACCTTGCCATGGTTGATGGGCATACATGAATTGGCCAATTTATGTGCTAAGAACCTTCATTTTCATAAATTACTGTAAGTACATTTTTTTGAGTAGTGAAATATAGATTCAATGTTTTTCATGTTTTTCAGTGTTTTCACATGGCCTAAATGTATGCATAGTGCTGCTGTGCTCTCTTTTCTCTCTCTCTCTCTCTATATATATATAGTACAAAAAAGATGAAGACAGCACTCCTTCTTAGAAAAAATATAGTCGTTTAGTAGCCCATATGGGCACTATATTTATCAGTGTCCATTTGCTTGTAGGTTGATAGCACGAGAGTGGCATATACAGTAGAACGAGATCCATCTGAGGGAGGTCACCTTGCTGTAGTTGATGGCATACATGAATTGGCTAATTTATGCGCTAAGAACCTTCATTTTCATAAATTACTGTAATTACATTTTTCTAAGGACTGCTGTCTTCATCTTTTTAGTACTTTATTGAGGATCGGTCTATTCCTGGAAGGTCTGGCACCCATACCCATTTTCCACATACTGCTTGCTAGTGCTGCTTTTCACCTTTCTTTTAAATATATAAAATTATATATTAAGGCTCCTAACACTAGAATACTACCTTAGGTGGCTGTTTAGCTGTTAAAAGTGCACAACTACCAACGTAGGGAGTCTGGGTTCATACCAGGCTCTGCCCTGTTGGAAATAATATACCAGTAGTGGTCCTTGGGCAAGACTACTAAACACTATAGTGCCTACCTCAATAAACATGAGAGTGTCACGAACAAAGAGAGTCATGCCAGCCCAGACGTTGCCCGGATTAACAAGGTCTGCGTCAGATGTCGAGGAACCAGGACAATGTGATGATACATGGCTACTGGAACAAACCATACATGGACAAGGCAAGAGAATCTGGATCTGGGGTATATATATATATTTATAAATATACATAATGTATATATATATATATATATATATATATATATATATATGCAATATCAGAGAAAGGCGGACTAGGAAGAGAATCAGCAGCCAAGCACAATTTGCTGATTTTGAGTTACGGTTAAACATTTGCAAATTGAGAACTATGCTGTGAATTGCAACATTGCTCAACTAATTCTCAGATCTATAGCATGTACAGTCATGGCCAAAAGTTTTGAAAATGACACAAATATTAATTTTTACAAAGTCTACTGCTTCACTTTTTCTAATGGCAATTTGCATATACTCCAGAATGTTATAAAGAGTGATCAGCTTAACAGCAATTACTTGCAAAGTCAATATTTGGCTAGAAAATGAACTTTATCCCCCAAAACACATTTCAACATCATTGCAGCCCTGCCTTAAAAGGACTAGCTAACCTCTTTTCAGTGATTGCTCCATTAACACAGGTGTGGGTGTTGATGAGGACATGGCTGGAAATCAATCTGTCATGATTAAGTAAGAATGACACCACTGGACACTTTAAAAGGAGGCTGGTGCTTGCATCATTGTTTCTCTTCTGTTAACCATGGTTATCTCTAAAGAAACACGTGCAGTCATCATTGCAATGCACAAAAATGCCTAACAGGAAGAGTATCGCAGCTAGAAAGATTGCACCTCAGTCAACAATCTATCGCATCATCGAGAACTTCAAGGAGAGAGGTTCCATTGTTACCAAAAAGGCTCCAGGGCGCCCAAGAAAGACCAGCAAGCGCCTGGACCGTCTCTTAAAAGTGTTTTAGCTGTGGGATCGGGCTACCAGCAGTGCAGAGCTTGCTCAGGAATGGCAGCAGGCAGGTGTGAGTGCATCTGCACGCACTGTGAGGCGGAGACTCTTGGAGCAAGGCCTGGTCTCAAGGAGGGCAGCAAAGAAGCCACTTCTCTCCAGAAAAAACATCATGGACAGACTGATATTCTGCAAAAGGTACAGGCAGTGGACTGCTGAGGACTGGGGTAAAGTTATTTTCTCTGATGAATCCCCTTTTCGATTGTTTGGGACATCAGGAAAACGCCTCATTCGGAGAAGACAAGGTGAGCGCTACCACCAGTCTTGTCTCATGCCAACTGTTAAGCATCCTGAAACCATTCATGTGTGGGGTTGCTTCTCAGCCAAGGGAATCGGCTCTCTCACAGTCTTGCCTAAAAACACAGCCATGAATAAAGAATGGTACCAGAATGTCCTCCAAGAGCAACTTCTCCCAACCCTCCAAGAGCAGTTTGGCGATCAACAATACCTTTTCCAGCATGATGGAGCACCTTGCCATAAAGCAAAGGTGATAACTAAATGGCTCAGGGAACAAAACATAGAGATTTTGGGTCCATGGCCTGGAAACTCCCCAGATCTTAATCCCATTGAGAACTTGTGGTCAATCATCAAGAGACGGGTGGACAAACAAAAACCTAAAAATTCTGACAAAATGAAAGCATTGATTGTGCAAGAATGGACTGCTATCAGTCAGGATTTGGTCCAGAAGTTGATTGAGAGCATGCCAGGGAGAATTGCAGAGGTCCTGAAGAAGAAGGGTCAACACTGCAAATATTGACTTGCTGCATTAACTCATTCTAACTGTCAATATAAGCTTTTGTTACTCATATGTTTGCAATTATATTTCTGTCTGTGATAAAAACATCTGTCAAACACACATAAAAACCAGAGGACAGTAGATCATGTGAAAATATAATATTTGTGTCATTCTCAAAACTTTTGGCCATGACTGTAGTGGCGAAACTTAAAAAGAATGAACAATTCAGAACAAATACTTATCAACACGGAAAATAAAAAAAAAATAACATCATTGTAGAAAAATGAGAAATTCTAAAGGGTTTTATCAGCTTTATATTAAAAAGCATATTTGTTTTACAATGAATATTTCCATTCATTAACAATAAGTTGAGATTTTGAAAATTGTTTTGATACAAGAAACAGGTTTGTTTTACATTTAACCAGGCATTAGTGTTGCAGTGTCCCAACATTTTCAAGATCTGTGTTTGTTGAAAGTTAAAGGAAACTTTTTTTTTACATTTAGATACTGAAATTCCATTCTTTTCTAGGCCTGCTTACGTAAAAATGTATCAATGTAAAAATGTAGTTTAGAACATGGCAATGGATTTCCAACAATAAAAATTTTCAATGAAAGAAAATTAGAACTAGTAAGTATCATACCAAGCATGAAAAGGATCTCAACGAAGATGTCGCTAACACTCGGTGGGCTACGTGATGAATTGCTGTCATCTCGAGTGATGGCGAAGCACACATTGTAAGGAACCGTCACAGCAACATAGAAGGTAGCCAAAAGGATGAGCCAGTCCCAGCCTGCCTTAAAAGTGCCATAGTGCAGTAGAATGAAGCGTGACTTCTGAATTGCAGCAACCTTGTATTCAGGAATGGTGGGCTTCTCACCAAAAACGTTCTAAGGATGAGAAAACAGAACAGGTCAAAGTCTAGAAAGTTATTAGAGAAATAAAAAAAAAAGACTTGAAGGTGACTGAGCTGAAAATGGATTACCATATATCTCAAATCCATTTTCTGAAACCCAGAAAAATCACCGTCAGACATGAACTATGAGACACAAATGGGAATAAGTTCAAAGACTGCCATGTCCGACCTCGAAGATGAGTCTGTACCATCACTGTCCAGCATCTAAATGAAACAATGTTCATTCTCAAGACCCATAGACAAATTCTTGGAGCAGGTTATTGAGTCTGGAAACCTCTGAAAAATGACTATGACATTGAACATAAGTCTTCGATGTCACAGGGATTGTTTCTGTTGTGTGTGACAATAATATTATAAAACGCCGACATGAACAGTCAGAAAGGAGGGAAAATAGTTCATACACTCTGTGGAAGTAAATTGTAAATGTCTACATAATAAGAAGGATAATAAACGCTGTAGAAGTAAATTAGAAATGACACAGTCTATTACATAGTCAGCAGCAGACTATCAAAAAAAAGAGCCTCCATATATCACACACTGGAGTACTGCATTCATGTAGTAAGAAATACCACATTATATTAACATAATGTACAATTACGGTAATAAAATGTCGTAAAATAAGATTTTTTGGATCTTTTTGGCTAACCTCTTCTACCATTTTTTGTTTTGATTTTCTTACGTGTACATTATATTAATAAAAATTGGCATTTTTTAATGCATGAATGCGGTTTGATATATGCCGGCTCTATATTGTTGGAGTGTATTCTGTACTATCCTTTACTATTAGAGGGATCAGGAGGTTTTTCTATGCTGAGTTATAAATCTGCTTACAATGGAGAAGACAATCATCTTGTGGACTATGTCATCTCTGTCCAGTAAGACAATATTGACCCCTTTACAACCGATAACGTATAGATGCGTCATTGGCCATGTCCCTGCCTTTGACGTGGGTTCACACGGATAAAAATTGGACATGTGTGGAGCCCTATAGAATATCATAGGTAAAATTAATATCTGTGAAAATCCCCGATATCAGTTATCCAAGATAATTGGTCGTGTGCACGAGTCCTAATAATAATTATTGCTGTTTATACAGAGACAACATAATCTGCACCATTTGGAAGATATGAACTAAATCAGACATTACAGAATAACAAACTTATCAACAATTAAATCAATGAGGGACTTGTTTGCAAGAGCTTACAATCTAGAAGGAACCTTCTGAAATTACATAGTATGTAAGGATACTTGTTTTGTGTTCTTGTCAGTGGATCACATGAGTCTTATTAGCTAGGGTTTGGCGGATTCAGCCATATTGGGGCTTAATGTAGCCATACAACTGAGACAGAAATCTTATAGAAAATTTGATAAAGTACTTTTAAAGTGAGAACTGTTACTACAACATACAGATTGCTATCAGGAGACTATGACATACTGCACAGACCAATCATACCTATAACTAGAACGTGCAAAACATGAGGGCACAATTGGGAGCTAAAATCCCTAAACATCAAGTAACAAGTGTTAGTGCTAAATAAGAGTCAGAAAAAATTATTATCCAAAAAATAAAATACACTTTATTTCAATATACAAAAAACACAGTACTAAATAAGCACCACACAGAGTAAATAAATTAAAAAACCAGTGAAGAAAATGACATGACCATGGTGTGACTGCTGTGGACCGTAGGTAATTTAAACATCTAGATGATGAAAGCGGTGGAACAGGGTGTAAATAGATCACCAATGACCCAAATCAGAGCATATCGGTATACCAAGTGTACCAGTGTACAGGAAATGGGGAAATTCTCCCTGGTAAACGCTGCTGTATAAGTAAATAATGACCTGGGCTTACAAAGAGAAGTGCAGTGCCATCCGATCAAATCAATATGCAGAAAGTCCCAGGGATCAAGGAAATTGCAGCGAACCAGCGGAGAATGTCCCCACCCAGTATATCAAGGGTCAGTGACGACTTCAATGTATTGAAATACGGACAAACATGGTACTAATAAGGAGGACACCCAGAGTTGCTCACCCATAATGAAAAGTCCACGCGTCACGCCGAGGCCCCAACGCAGTTTCGCGTTTCCGCTTCCTCGGGGGGCAGTGTAGCCATACAACTGAGACAGAAATCTTATAGAAAATTCGATAAAGTACTTTTAAAGTGAGAACTGTTACTACAACATACAGATTGCTATCAGGAGACTATGACATACTGCACAGACCAATCATACCTATAACTAGAACGTGTTAGAAGTGTATGCCAACTTGCAATTTTTCAAAGGAGACATTGACTCAATTTTGCTTCATTTTACAAGTCTCTAAACAACGTCAAACAATAATAACTAGTTCAGCATCCACAAAGTTTACCCTGTGCTTACCCTGGTGAGATTAGAAACGCCCTCTTGCCGTGTGTGGGGTTAAGCCGGTGTACACACTTGATAATTAAGCCCAGCGTGTTCTGTGCTTCTTACCAGCATGAAATGATTCCACGTGGAAGAGCAATTTGCAGAGTCTAATCCGTTCCTGGTTGTTTCCTCATGTCTCCACATGACACTAGTGTACTTACCTTATAGAGTGTGTTCCAGTAAATGAATGTACGTCACTTTACCTGCTGAAATATGCACTATTTTCATTCTACTTAACCCGCATTTATAAAGCACCAACCTATATACATGTATAGCTCCATGCAAGAATAAGAAACAAAATGCCATGTTCAACTTTAATGCTCATACTCACGATTGCACTCTGACCAATGTTGATCTATGAGTCCCTGCTCATCTGCAATTTTGTTCTCAGCTGAAATCGGAGAGAGAAAAAAATTGCAGCATGGTGCGATAGTCCTCGTATCTCGGACAAGACTCGCCAATGCAAGTCAACTGGTGTGAAAAAAAATTGCACGGCACTTGGCATGCGACTGCCGTCCAATTTTTACACACCCATGTACTTGATAACACGACATTTCATCAGCTGCATACAGTAAAATGACAGCGTGACCCAAGAATAGAATAGATAGAATAGATATATACACATAGAATAGATATAAAGATGTCAGTCACAAATAAAATTAGTACAGTGCTCGTGTATCTTACTGTACATGTATTTTATTACTGACTAAATTATTTTCTGAAAAAATTGGGTGGGATCCCCTGAAATTGTATTAACCAGCAGACGGAAAGCAAACAGACAGATTTTTAAAGCCTGGGAAGGGGGTGTACCCATGGAGCTTCCCAGCTTATTAATGTCAGCTCACATAAAAAATGACATAAGGTCCACCTATAATTAATAACTACCAATGGCTAGGCAGACAGCTGTGGGCTAATAATAATAGCCAAGGAAGGGGCCATGGATATTGGCCCCGTCCCAGATTTAAAAAAATCAGCTCTTAGCCTCACTCTTCCCACTTGCCCTGGTGTGGTGGCAAGTGGAGTGATATTGGGGCCTATTGGGGTTGATGTCACCTTTTATTGTCAGGTGACATCACGCTCAGGGGTTAGTAATAAGGTAGCATCTATAATGTGCCCCCATTACTAACCCCATAGTCAAATTGAGAAAAAAATAAAACCAGAATAAAGACCTTTATTTGAACAAATGACACAGACTCCTTTATTGACCCTTAATTAACCAAAAACACTTATTGTTATGAATGTGCTAGCGATGGTTTCTGAGCAGAGGCTCCCTCTGGTGGTTACAGACAGTACTGAACCTTTCAGCGAGGAATGGCAATCTGGGTTCACTGACTGGTCTGATATAAGCGAGGTTCCCTCCCATGATGGTTGCCGGTGATCAATTGTTCTTGTCTCAATTGTGGTTCCTGGTTCATTTGGAAGTTTGCTGAGTCTTGCCTGCATCTTCTGCTATCAGATAAGATATTTTCTGCTTTTATTTTTGTACCCGCTTTTTGCATTGTTCCCTGCACTTCTGTGGAGGTCAGCCGGGTCCCCTCCGGGGGGCTTGTGCTCCTCTCAGTTTACCTGAAGCCACTGTTATTTGTTCATTTGATTTTTCCTGTTTTTTCAGTGGCTGCGGCTTAGTTTTGTTACACCAGAGATCTGATTTAGGTGGTAGAGATCGTGTGATCTCAGGTGATTTTGCTATCAGAAGAGTTGGTATTTTTTAGGGTTTTTTTTGGATTGCAGTGAGTATCCTTTCCTGTACTTTTCTGTCTAGACAGATTGGGCCTCAGCTTTTGCTCATTCTATTTTCTGTCTGTGTCCATGCTTCTTCTTGTCTAACCGCCATTACATGTTTGGGGGCTTCCTATTTTCTTTGGGGATCTGCTCCGGGGCAGATAGCTTTCATCTTTCTGCCTTTAGGTGTAGTTATCTCTCAGGCTGTGACGAGGCGTCTAGGATCAACGTAGGAACGCTCCACGGCTACCTCTAGTTGTGTGGTTAGTTCAGGTTACTGCAATCCAATAGGTTCCAGCCTCTCTGGTGTATTGCCGTTTTTGCTTATTCTCCTCAGCTACCAAAACACAACAACTTATATTCACATTATGCCCAATCCACTGAAGCCTATGTTCCCTGTAAAATAATTAAAATAATAAACAGCCATATTCCTCACCTGTCCACCAAGAAGATAATAATGTAATTGTTCCGCATGATGCAACTAGACAGTCTGCCTTCCTGCAGAGACACTGAGTTGCGTGTGCTTGATCAGCTCAGTGCCTCATGGTGACATGCTAAAGTTGAGCAGAGTTCATATCCAATGAACTCGTTTCAACCCACTGGCATCACCACTCGCGGTGCTGTCAGAAAGGGAATCGGATGCTAGGACATTCAGGTGCTAGGTGCCAAAAATCGCATTGTGCTAACAAGAAAATCGAATGACACTTGCACAACACTTGCCCCACTTTTCTGGACCGATATCAAACAGTTTTTTTAGGATGATGGGTA
Organism: Oophaga sylvatica; assembly: GCA_033576555.1. Classification (NCBI taxonomy): domain Eukaryota; kingdom Metazoa; phylum Chordata; class Amphibia; order Anura; family Dendrobatidae; genus Oophaga; species Oophaga sylvatica. The sequence goes on from JARQOD010000007.1 coordinate 39,944,430, forward strand.
TGAGCCCTTACTCCAAGAGTCTTTGAGTGGAAAATAGGAGTTTATAGAGTTTGGAAATTGGTTCAGGGCTTCACTAAAAGTAAAAACAAAACCTGTGAGCCACTGTTATAGAATTATGGGACAAGAGTGATGGATAGAAAAGTTTCAATTGACTCACAACCTTGAACTTTAGTCATGTATATAGTATTTCAGTACATTACTCTCTGTTTGCACTGTGATGTAGTGACCCATGCTGCAGCTAGGGGGCGCTGTATATGCTCCTCAAGATATGCATGGAGGCGTGATTTGGATGGTAAAACAGTCCCCGGCATTGTTCTGAATGGCAGGTATGTGTCACAGAGCTCCTCTGCACTGTAAGCCAAAGTAATGTTGTTCTGGGACTTGTAGTCCCATAAGAGTTGTGTTTATTTTCTAGGGTGGCTTACAGGGTTAGCTGGTGAGCAGGGTGAGACTGGCTAACCACACATACACCGCCCACTGGTGGTGGTGAGTTTTTGAGGACCTGTGATGAGGTCATGAGCATGTGACCAGACCATGTGCTCCATACCTCAGCTATGGGAGTGGCTACAGGTATGTAAGGAAGTGTTTGGCACATGGTGAGTGTGTAGTCTGAGACTGTGAAGAGTCTGTGAGTGTGCTGGGAGTCTGTCAGCCTGGACAGAGCTCTCTGACGTCCAGGCTGGATGTTGCCCAGACTGGGAAAGCAAGGCTGACGAGCTTGAGCCAGGGAATGGATGGTGTCAGTATTCCGGGTTTTCTAGGTAACTTTGTCAATGATTTTGCCCTTTGTTAAGATGGAGTTTGCTGTTTTCTGTGCCCTACTTCCTGTTCGTTTGTTTAAAACCCGGCTCAGGTGCTGGCTTCACTGCTGGAATATTCTGCTTCTGTTTCCCTGCAACCCAGCTGCTTGTTCCTCACAGATCGTTGTGTATTTACCAGGGAAGTGCATAACCAGGTTATCTTCAGGTGTTTCTCTGCCACAGCAGTTTCTACCCATGGCTCTGGACATTCTCTGCATATGTAAGTTGCACATACTGTGTTGTCACTAAACTGTTGACTTGGGAATTTAACCTTTGGTTCACTCCATCTGATAAGAACTGTGTTTCTGAACTGTTGCTGTTTAACCCTTTGTGCATTACCTCTGGTGAGAGCTGTTGGAACTATTACTGGAACCTTACTGACTTATGAACTTGTTGTTGGACTTCACTGAATTAAGCCACAACTGAGATTAACTTGTTCCTGGACCTCCCTGTGTTTTCTGCATACCTGGATCTGACTCTTCACACACCAGCGGTGTGTAAATCCAGCCATGTAACCTGTGCATCAGACTTACCTTGTGGTTACATTTGTGTGAGGACTTCGTCGTAAGAACTTTACCACCCTCGCTATAGAGGTTCAAGGACTTATATATCCGGATTCATATAACTGGACTTGTGTATATATATATGGACTCATTGCATGTCACTACGGGTTGTTTGAATATTGTTTTTGGGGGTTTTGCTGTTTCACAAATACATTATTTGCATTCAAAGAAACCCGTCTCTGATTGTTCATTGCCCCACGCTATCAGAATCCTCGAGTTCCTACAATAGTATTACAGGATATTCCAGCCTAAAAAAGAGGATTCTGCTGGGGCAATGACGGAGACACGGGCAGACAAACTGTTCACCATAGTTAACTCCTTGCAGCAGGAGGTGTCGGCTGCACTCAATCAAATTAGAGACTTGGAGTCTCGGGTTAACCACAATGCACAGGGGTTTGGTCAGGCTCTCCAAGATCTACGTTCTAGGTTAGGAGTCCTGGAGGACTTACCTACTGAGCCTACCTCATCCACCAGTATGCCTAAATTGCCTCCATTTCGTTTTAATGGTGACCGAAGTCAATTCCGTGGGTTTGTTAATCAATGTATATTATTTTTTGATGTACATGCCTCTTACTACCGGTCTGATAGATCTAAGGTTCTATGTATTATTATGTTGTTGACATCACGTGCACTGGCTTGGGCAAATCCTATGGTTGAAAGTCATGATACCCGTCTAAATAATTTGGACAATTTTCTGGCAGCCATGGCGCAAATGTTCGACGATCCTAACCGCCGTGCTACCGCTGAATCTGCCTTGCTTTCCTTACGCCAGGGGAAACGGTCAGTCATAGAATATGTTACTGAATTTAAAAGGTTAGTGGTGGACACCCAGTGGGAAAACAATGCTTTATTACCAATCTTTAGAAAAGGTTTGTCAAATGTAATCAAAGATGAGCTAGCTCGTTCAGAGTCTCCACAGGAGTTTGAATTGTTTATACAGCACTGTGTACGTATTGATACCCGTTTAACTGAACGCAGACAAGAAAAATGGGCCGCTGTAAATCGCATTACTAATTACTCTCTTCCGTCCAGGGAAACCACAGGCAAAAACCCGCGAGAGGCTGAGGAGGTGCCTATGCAGGTGGACTCACTGCAGAGACGTGAGAATAATGAACGCCGCGAACACCGTTTCCGTGAGCGCTTATGTTTCTATTGTGGTCAATCGGACCATTTCCTCATCAATTGTCCTAAATGTCCTAGGCGACCCAACAAGGTGTTGGCGGTAGTAGGAGATTATGATAACACAGACGCTGAGTCTGAAGTTTCAGAAACCAGTCTACATCTAGATGCGGTTTTTCCCCCAATACTGATGCCGACTTCCCCTAAAGATCACGGGGAGAAATATTCACATTGTTCTCTTCCTATACAGATTCAGTGGGAGGAACAGTGGATATCAAGTTCTGCCATGATAGACTCTGGAGCAGGTGGGAATTTCATGGATTCTTCTTTTGCAGAGAAACATGGTATAAAGACACAACTAAGAGCTTCACCAATCACTATGGAAACGGTGGATGGTTCCCCATTAGTTTCTGGACCAGTAGATCGGGAGACAGTGCCTCTGGAGTGTAAGATGGAACCAGACCATCAAGAAACACTTTCATTCATGTTAATATCTTCTCCTCATTTTCCTGTAATTTTAGGAATTCCCTGGTTACGGTCACAAAATCCAATCATCAATTGGGAAACCAAGGAGATAACTTTTCTCCCGAAGTGCAGTTCTACCATCAGTCCAACTGTAGCGGCTCCAGTTACCCAGAACTTGGAAGAGGTGATACAGGTACCTACTCTCCCTCTGATTTATCAGGAATTCTCAGACATTTGTGATAAAAGGAAGGCAGATCAACTTCCCCCACATAGACCGTATGACTGCCCCATAGAATTGCTTCCTGGAGCAGCGATTCCTTTCGGCCATGTTTACCCGTTGGCGGCTCCGGAATTAAAATCTTTACGAGAGTATATAGATGAGAATTTAGCCAAGGGGTTTATCCGACCATCTTCTTCACCAGCGGGAGCTCCAATATTCTTTGTAAAGAAGAAGGATGGTACTCTAAGACCCTGCATTGACTACCGGGAGTTAAATAAGGTAACCATTCGTAACAGGTACCCGTTGCCCCTAATTCCAGAATTGTTGGAAAGAGTTCGCCAGGCCAAAGTATTCACCAAATTAGATCTTCGTGGGGCATATAATTTACTCCGTATACGGCCCGGAGACGAATGGAAGACAGCTTTTAGATGCCGGTATGGACATTTTGAATATTTGGTGATGCCATTCGGACTCTGTAACGCTCCTGCTGCTTTTCAACATTTAGCCAACGACATTTTCAGGGATTTATTGGACCAATATGTGGTAATTTACCTTGATGACATCTTAATCTTTTCTGACTCCTTACAGGAACATCAGGAACATGTCAAGACCGTACTTAGACGTTTGAGAGATAATCATTTGTACATCAAACTCGAAAAGTGTGAGTTCCATTGTTCTGAAATTCAATTTTTGGGCTATGTTATCTCGCCTCAGGGATTGAATATGGAGTCCAGCAAGATCCAGGCAATCTTGGACTGGCCGGTACCAGGAAACATTAAGGAGGTACAACGATTCATTGGCTTTGCTAACTTTTATAGACGGTTTATCCGAAATTTTTCAGAAATTGTCCGTCCCATCACTCTCCTCACCAAGAAGGGGAAGAAGTTTGAATGGTCTTCGCAAGCTCAGGAAGCCTTTGATCGCCTGAAGGGTTGTTTTACCACAGCTCCAATATTGATGCATCCGGATCCTGCACAGCCTTTTATCGTGGAGGTGGACGCGTCTGACTGTGCATTGGGAGCTATCCTCTCACAACGTACCGGAGACAAAGGTTTGCTGCACCCGTGTGCCTTCTTCTCTCGTAGGTTATCTTCTGCAGAACTGAACTATGATGTGGCAGATAAGGAACTTTTGGCAATTATTTCTGCCTTTAAGGAATGGAGACACCATTTGCAGGGGGCAACTCAGCAGGTAGTAGTACTCACGGATCATCGCAATTTGGAATTCCTTAAGTCTGCCAGGTGTCTTTCTCCTCGACAAGCTAGGTGGAGTTTGTTCTTGAACCAGTTTAATTTTATTATTTCGTACCGCCCAGGTTCACGTAATGGGAAAGCTGACGCATTATCCCGAATCCATACCGTGGATTCCGTGCCTGGGACCCCGTCGAAGACCATCTTGTCGGAGGCCAATTTCGTTGGAGTGCTCCGGAACCGGGACTTGTGGCAGGAGATCAAGCTGGCCTATGACGGTGACGTATTTCTTGCAGCTCCACCTGACAATGTGAATCTTGTCCTTCGGAATGGTGTGTGGCTTAGAGATCGATGTATTTATGTCCCAGAGGCTGTAAGACTTCGAGTTCTCAGATTGGTCCACGACTCTAAATTGGCTGGTCATAGGGGGGTACAGAAGACGCAGGAATTGTTAACTCGTTTTTTTTGGTGGCCTACCTGCTTGAAGGATGTGAATGACTATGTCCGCTCTTGTGAAGTTTGTGCACGGTACAAGGTTCCTCGTGTTTCACCTACTGGTCTTCTTAAACCGCTACCTGTACCGTCTCGCCCTTGGGGGTCTATTTCGATGGACTTTATTGTGGAGTTACCCACCTCTGGTGGTAAAAATACTATTTTGGTGGTAGTAGATCGTTTAACGAAAGCTGCTCATTTCATTCCGTGCGCTGGTCTTCCCTCAGCTACAGAGACAGTAGATCTAGTTATCCAGAACATTTTCCGGCTGCATGGGGTACCAGATGACATCATTTCTGACCGGGGAATACAATTTACCTCTAGATTTTGGAAAGGATTTTGTTCTGCGCTCCACATTAATGTTTGCTTGTCTTCTGCATACCATCCTCAGACCAACGGGCAGACCGAACGGACAAATCAAACTTTGGAGCAATATCTACGCTGTTACGTCAGTCATTTGCAGGACGATTGGCTGAAGCTACTTCCTCTAGCGGAATTTTCGTACAACAACTCCCAAAGCAGTTCCACGAAGGTAACGCCTTTTTTTGCCAACCTGGGTTATCATCCAAATATTTTGCCTAGGTCTCCGGTTACGATTTCGGTACCAGCGGTTGAAGACAGAGTGACGGCGTTGCAACGTAATCTTGAAGTTTTGAAGGACTCCCTGACCACAGCACAGGAGCGTTACAAAAAGTCGGCCGATAGATTCCGGAAACCAGCACCTATGTATAAGGTAGGAGACTCAGTTTGGTTGTCCACCAAGAATCTAAAATTGGGTGTTCCTTCGCAGAAACTGGGACAGAAATTCATCGGTCCATTCAAGATCACGGGGATTGTGAGCTCTGTTGCCTGTCGGTTGAAGCTACCACGGACTTTAAAGGTACACCCAGTATTTCACGTTTCCTTATTAAAACCAGTCTCTCCTAACACATTTCAGGGACGTATCGTACCTCCCCCTCCACCAGTGTTGGTTGATGGCGAAGAACAATTCGTGGTACAGGATATTGTTAATTCGAGACTTCATAGAAACCGGCTTCAGTATCTAGTTAGATGGCAAGGTTACTCTCCTGAAAATGATTCTTGGGAACCAGTAAGTAACATCAATGCGCCTCTGAAGATTGCTCAGTTTCATCGGAGATACCCGGACAGGCCTGGTCCAGGACCGTCCGGAGGCCGTCTTTAGGGGGGGAGTAATGTCAGTATTCCGGGTTTTCTAGGTAACTTTGTCAATGATTTTGCCCTTTGTTAAGATGGAGTTTGCTGTTTTCTGTGCCCTACTTCCTGTTCGTTTGTTTAAAACCCGGCTCAGGTGCTGGCTTCACTGCTGGAATATTCTGCTTCTGTTTCCCTGCAACCCAGCTGCTTGTTCCTCACAGATCGTTGTGTATTTACCAGGGAAGTGCATAACCAGGTTATCTTCAGGTGTTTCTCTGCCACAGCAGTTTCTACCCATGGCTCTGGACATTCTCTGCATATGTAAGTTGCACATACTGTGTTGTCACTAAACTGTTGACTTGGGAATTTAACCTTTGGTTCACTCCATCTGATAAGAACTGTGTTTCTGAACTGTTGCTGTTTAACCCTTTGTGCATTACCTCTGGTGAGAGCTGTTGGAACTATTACTGGAACCTTACTGACTTATGAACTTGTTGTTGGACTTCACTGAATTAAGCCACAACTGAGATTAACTTGTTCCTGGACCTCCCTGTGTTTTCTGCATACCTGGATCTGACTCTTCACACACCAGCGGTGTGTAAATCCAGCCATGTAACCTGTGCATCAGACTTACCTTGTGGTTACATTTGTGTGAGGACTTCGTCGTAAGAACTTTACCACCCTCGCTATAGAGGTTCAAGGACTTATATATCCGGATTCATATAACTGGACTTGTGTATATATATATGGACTCATTGCATGTCACTACGGGTTGTTTGAATATTGTTTTTGGGGGTTTTGCTGTTTCACAAATACATTATTTGCATTCAAAGAAACCCGTCTCTGATTGTTCATTGCCCCACGCTATCAGAATCCTCGAGTTCCTACAATAGTATTACAGATGGTCTTGAAAACCATGGTGACACTGACCGGGGTCAGAGTGAAGTCAGAAACGTGTATTGGATACCTCTGAGGTTTAGGGATCTGGGAAAATGCATGGCCAACAGGTAACAGACAGGAGTCTGTGGTGAGATGAGCGGGGTCATGAAGACTGTGTTCAAGTCGTGAGAAGTATTGGTAAGAAAGAGACTGTTTTGATGTTGGGATACCTCTGAGGACAAGAGGTCTCCGGGAACCTGTGTGGCCGACGCCAAAAGGTAACGGACAGGAATCCTGTTGTGCTGATTGGGATCAGTGAAAGACTGTATTTTTGTGTCAAGTTTGCTGTAATAAACTAAATGGACTATTGTTTTAACCGTGAGCGTGCCAGTGTTTACCTCTAAGACCAGCAAAGCGTGTGATCCCCATCCACACACAGTGTGGAACGTCACAGCACCTACAGTGGCTTGCAAAAGTATTCACCCCCTCTTGCCATTTTTTGTATTTTGCTACCTCACAATACAGAATTTCACTTTTTTATGGTTTACATCAGGTTGTAATGCAACAAAATAGGTAAAAACCAAGGGGGTGAATACCTTTGTAAGTCACTGTATTTACTAGGGAGTCTATTAGACAGGTCTGTGTGATAGCCAATGTCACTCTGAATCTGGAATACGTATTAATGTCTTTCCATCAGAACCTTTACTCAGTTGGATCATTTTTTAAGGTTAGACAGGGATAATGTTGTATTTTCAAAATTTGGGTAGGGTAAGGAAGCTTTACAATTGGGCAAATTTGATACTTTGAAGCAAAACATTTTTTTAAAGAGTACTTCCAAACTGTAAAAATAGCCAAATCTCAGCAAATCAGTAGTTACATTAGCAATTCAAGCTTTATGTATTGAAAGGAATTGTCCGATGAAAGCAAATTATCATCTATTCACATAACAGCTGATTTCTCAGTGGTGGTGTAAGGGGGTGAAGGAGTATTACTGCCTTGCCCTGCCCCCCTTAAGTGTTCTTAATGTTTATATGTACTAATTATTGTGTGTCGTTGTAAATATTTTGGTGGTACTGCTACATGGGAACATGTATTACCACACATAGCAATGGTATTGCCACATTCTCTATTGTGTTATCATTTTATGTATAATGATTGTATGTGCGTTGTGTTCTTACAATGTAATGTTGCATGTTAGATAGGGAAAGTATAGTGCATCCTTTTGGGGACATTAGAGGAGGGCACCTTAGTATATAGTTCTAATACATGGGGTAAGTGTAGTTCTGTTGTGAGCCACCTGATAGGGGCATACTAGTGTGCATTGTTAAGTATAGTTGATAGGATGTTCATAGAGGGTTAAGTGTAGGAGGGGATGCCGGGTAGTAGTGAGAAGTTTCTAGGAAGTTAGGTCAGACAGGGCCGGAGTGCCAAAGTGCCCACATGGGCTATAGGCCTGTACAGCTCGGCAGCCATGTAACGTTCAAGTACTGCAGCCCATGTTACCCACGGCCACTGTGCATCATATCAGTGGGCCCGTACAGAGAAGGAAGATGTGGCATCTTACCATCTGGGCCAATGCTTTTAGGGCAGAAGTTGGCTGGACTAAGGAGATAAAAGGAGTTGGAGCTTTGACGGGATCGGTACAGACGGGCCGGATGATTCACCGGGGGTCACCAAACGTAGTGATTGATTAATTTATGTCTGGGTCGAAACAGGCTGAAGGAAATGTCATTATGGTGAGGTTAGACCTGGAAGGAACTGGGAAGCAGTCTAGTGCAGTCCGGTCCGGGTATGTACTGCACAGAAGTGACAACAAGCAAGGGAAAGATGAGGAAGCAAGCGAATGTTATAATGTACCAACTGTGGATGCAATGTGCAAAATCCTAAGTAAAGAAAGTGTTAAAGTTGCCTCGGACTGTGTCTCCATTGATGGGGGTCGCCTAGAAGAGGGACCGTTATGGCCTGGCAAGTGCCCCGGGTGAAGCTGAATCTGGAGATGCAGGTATGCCAAGAAGAATAGTCTTGTTTCATGTGGGGGGGGGGACTGGACACAGCTGCCACCAGAATACATGTCACGACTACAGTCCTGTCCCTCCCTTACAGTAGTCCAGCTCACAATGATCAGCAGAAGGTGTAGCTTTTGATTACCCTTAGATTGGAGCAGCAGGTGATGTTTGCTTTCAATAGGCAAGTAGGCAACCCCTTTAAAAATATACTGTCATTTTTAGGTCGGAGTTACAAATTACTCAGATCTCCTCAAGATACTCACATTGACTTATAAGATGTCAACATCCTAATTAGCTCAAGAAAAGAACTTTAAGATGTTAACTAACTGGTACAGATGTCCTGAGCTCCTACACAGAATCTTCCCAGCATCCTAGTCATTTCTATCTAAAAACGACTTGCTGTTCATATGTTCCCTCTTTCTAGCATCTTTTAATTGTTTCAGCTTTTCAAAGATGCCAAGCGGTCAAAATAAATGAGTGGAAAATTCTTCATGCATTTTCCGCTCTGAAGATGGTCAATACAATTCAAAACAAGTCAATGGGAAGGCTCAATAGATGTGCGGGAAACGTCTGGGTGTAATTTTGAGCATTTTTACAACATGTGTTTGAGAAACCCCAGCAGTTTCTTCATTGTTGAATGGAGTTGAAAAACTTTTAGAAAACACAAGTTAAAAAAGACTAAACAAAATCGCTGTAAAAATTCTCCAAAAAATGTCAAAACATGATAAAAGTACTCAGGAAAAGGCCTAAAAATGCTAAAAACTACGCGTCTGGTAAAATAAACACCAGCATTTCCTGAAGATTCATTCACTTAAAGGGAATCTGTCACCCCAAAATAGCCATATCAGATAAAGATATGGCTGAATAGTGCGTCCCATAACAGGCGGCGTTAGCTTCCCGCAACGGCTTGCCTTGGACGACTTCCGGGGCAAGGAAAGACTAGCGCATGCGCTGTACTCATTTTATGCTTTGCCCACTGTTGGGCAAAGCATACTGCGCATGCGCCGGGCCAGATTTTGAATTGCGCAATTGCGGGAAGCTAACGCCGTCTGTGGTATTCACAGACGGCGTAACGCAACAGATGACGAGGAGCGGGGGCGGGGGAGGACATGAAAACTGCTGCCCTCCGGACCTGACTGCAGTGATTGACACCTACAATCACCAACTTTACAAAGGTATTTTGATATGAAAACGGGGGTATCATGATATATGATACCCACCGTTAGCTTAGTTATGGGATTCACTATTCGCCATATCTTTATCTGATATGGCTATTTTGGGGTGACAGATTCCCTTTAAAAAACACAGTGGGCTACCTGAAAAGTTGTGTGCACAAACCCTTAGGCTACGTTCCCCTGATGAGCTTTTGTTGAGTTTTTGATGTTGCAGAATTTCTGCACCTTTCATTTAAATTACGTAACTTGTGTTTTTTATTGCGTTTTTACCACGTTTTTATCGCGCTTTTGATGTTGCGGTTTTTGTCTCTTGTTGATGTGTCATGCTTTAAATAAAGCTGCTTTGTTTTTGAAACTACTTGGTATTTGGCTTTGACAAAAATGTTTTGATATACTTAGGTGTGGATTAAATGTTTTTTTGATGCATTCCACCTTGGAAACTAAAAATTCATGTGTGTTCTTTATCTTTTACTATTTCCGCGCCTAATGCAAGTCTATGGGGAAAATCCGCACAGAAAACTCTGTGTACCCGCAAGAGAAACTGACATGCTGTGGATTTAAAACCTGCACCGCAGGTCAGTTTACACAGAGTAAGGGCCCCGTCACACGCTTCAATGTCCCAGCGATCCCACCAACGATCCAACATGGATGGGATCGCTGGGACATCGTTAGCTGATCGCTGGTGAGCTGTCACATGGGCAGACTCAACAGCGATCAGGACTAGCGAGCATGCTGGTATCCAGGGTAAACATCGGGTAACTAAGCGCTGCGCGGCGCTTAGTTACCCGATGTGTACCCTGGATACCAGCTCCCAGCTTCTGCTGTACTGCATTGGTAGCTTGCTGATTGTTGGTCTCCCGCTGTCACATGCAGCGATGCGCGCTGGCCAGCGGGACACCAACGATGAAAAAATGGTCCAGGCCATTCGACGACGATCAGCGATATCCAGCAGGAGGGCTGGTCATCGCTGCGTGTCACATGTAGTGAGATCGCTGGCTAGGTCGCTTTTGCATCACAAAATCGGTGACGCTTCAGCGATCTCGCTAGCGATCTCGCTTACTGTGACGGGGGCTTTAAAAAGAAGCACAGCAGGCAGGAGATTCCTACAAATCTAATCCACATTGCTGGAACTGTAAGATGATGCATATTTGACGCAACAAAAAATATACAGCGGTAAAAACGCACCAAAACCTAATCATGGAACGTGAAATTAATGGGGTTGTCTGTCCTTAGGCTGCCAGTCTACACTGAGCGAGTCTGCATTAGGCTACAATACACTTGCACTGAAGGAGGTCGGATGCGGTCTAGTCGGCACATTATAGTATAAATGCAAATCACATACTTGTGGCTACAAGCCTGCCACTGGCATCAGAGAATCCTTGCATTGAGCAGTTCTCGTGACGTGAAGATTCACAAAGTCTGCAGTCGCATAGACTGTCCATAATCATCTTACCAAAATGTTTTCAATTTGCAGCTAAAATGTGGTGGTTTTAAAAATGAAAATGATGATAATATTACTCCTAAATTAGGAACTAGTTAATGTGTATGGAATAGCTCGATACATTGATACTTTTCAGTAAAAAGGCAATAGCTAACATTTGGAAAAATAATAGGATTCAAACATTTGGATCCTCGTTTGATATTTCTGTGGCTATTTTTAGGTAATGTGTTTAGCCTACAATAATGGTCACACAGTCAGTAGACATAAAACATCATAGAAGGCATGAGTAAGAGTACAGCTAGTTCTTTGTCATCACATTGGGAATTGGAGAAATGATGAGTCAGGTGATGAGTTCAAGAGCAGACAAACATTTCCTACTAAATTTTGAAGCAATCAGCACACTTGTCAGGATGTTACTGAATTAACAAAGAGGAAATGCATGCGCTTGAAAGAGGAAAGCTCCCTTGATGGTAATGAGCTCCCTAGAATAGCACAGCTCGCACACATCCCAATCATCGCACTCACATTCTGCTGCGCCAATTAGGGCAAAACTGTGCAGCCCGCTATACAGAGGAAGAGCAGAATGACAAGATTTAACGTTAATCCATTTAGGAATAATCTAAATACATACATGTCTATATTTTTGCACTGTATACAATGTACTGTATTGTGGCTTCAATATTAGCATCACCCTTTAAAAATGACTTCTATTAAGACGGAGAGGAATTAATTTAACCATATCTATTGATTTGCTTGGTATACAATGTGCTGCATGATGTATCTATTTACGGAGCCCCTTTTCTGTAATAAGCTGAGGATCTATTTTTAATATTTCCTTATAAAGTACAATGCATTAGTTCTGGACATGCATCTTACAACTATTTCGCTATATCAGCCAGTTACACTCGTCCCTCCTTCTCATCTTTTTAGTTACGGAAAGTCACCATGTTACAGCAAACATTATTAGCAGCAATGGTGCTATAATTTTGTTATTAATCAGCAATTCTTCATGGAAATACAAAATTAGAGATACTTAAAGTGGTATTCCCATCTTCAAGTTCCTATCCCAATATGTAGTAGGTGTAATAATAATTATATTAGCAAATACCTCCATTTAGAAATTTAGTATAGTTTTTTCTGATTTGCTATGTCTCTTTCCTCATGTGCAGGCATTGCAGGACTTTAGATATCCATGGTTATGTCCACTGATAAAGCGACAGTTATTTAGCTACTTGCTATAGGTTGTAACCATGGATACCTAAGGTCCTGCAATGCCTGCACATGAGGAAAGAGACACGGCAAATCAGAAAAACTATACTACATTTCTAATTGGAGGCATTAGATATAATATTGTTATTATTACACCTACGTCGTGCTTAAACTGCACATCACTGAGCTTCAAAACTATGCCGAAGTACTTAGCTTGACCTGCTGGGATTAGTGATTGGATGCAGCGGTGATGTGTGTTGTAGTCATGGCATCACCACCACAGCAAAGAAACAAAGTTTGATGTAGATGTAGAGAGGCAGAGCTGGACCCAGGGAGAGTGAGTGACAGCATATTTTAACCCAAGACAGGCCTAGGGAATAGAGAAAGTTATTCTTGAAAACCCCTACAAAGGCATTGTCTATTCTATATAGATCGCAGGTCACTCAATGCAGATGAAATATTAAAACTACAGCAATGCAATGAAAGGCAGTGTTGGAGTGAAAGGAGCTTAAATAGGAAAGTAATGATTAATGAAATTGTTTGTAAGCCTTAAGAACTTTGACCCAAATGTTGTCTTATAACACACAACCCTTTTATATGTACTATCCTGAGGGATAATCTACATTTATAGAAACTCATTTTCAAACTGTCCAATAGAGAATCCTGATTTTATATATGTGGGTCTTTCATTCACAACCACCTTCAATTAAAGGGGTTGTCTCATCATGTTAAATAGGTAAAATTGCAAAGCACTTGTAAAAACTAGCATCTTTGCAATTGACCTCTTATTAAAAATCCTTTCCACTCTCAAGCATGGAAGGATTTTTACATTTAGTGTGTACTGCTCATTGTTTAGGTTACCAGTTACAGACTTGCAGAGGTGGCCTGTCTCCTAGGCGAGGAGTGCAGCAATTGTTAGCTGTTTGCTGTAGAGCTTGCAAGCACTGGTCTGATGCTGGCAACATTGGTAGGTCTGTAAGGGACTGTACAAAATCATTATACATTTGTCTTTTATGGTATATGTATATATATATATATATATGTATTCCAATATGATGTATTGTATTGCCTTGTTGTAGGGAAAGTGTAGTACCCTATTCAGCCCAATAGATGGGGACATAGTTATGCTGAGTGTATATAGTTAATATAGGCGGGGCTAACTGTGGTTAAGCTGGGGAGCATCCAGCATTATTGTCAGTTGGGCCATAAAGCCCTGACGGGGTAGTCAGCCCGTAACGTTTGAAGACAAGAGCCCAGCCGTTCAGGGCCTGAGGGCCACAGATGTCAGCAGCGCAGATTACAGCAGTGCAGATTGCAGCAGGACAGATTGTAGCAAGACAGCTGGCAGCAGTACAGCAACATAGGTCGCTCATCATGTGGCAGCTTACTACATGGGCAGAAGCCCTTTTGTCTGGGGCGAAACGGACAGGGGAACTCCTGAAGGTGGTGAAGCTGGACAGGGAGGATGCTGTGATGCTGGACAGGACGACCCGGGTACATGCTGAAGGCAGACAGGGAAAGCACAGGGAAAGTGGATGAGGCAATCTGTGTGGAACACATTGTGTCTGCTGTAATTGATGTGAACAAACTGAGAAAAGATAATGTAACACCCGCTAGGACCGTGGGATACCTGGGCCGGGTCTGACAGTACTTAAAGGGGATTGTCACAGCAGCGGTGACCCGGTCCGTGGCCCTGGGCGTGCAAATGGCGGTGATGAGGGGTAGTTTTTAAGGGAAAGTTTTGTGACGCCACCTGCGATATTCGGCAAGGGATAGCCGATGCTGCAGTTAAGGTCCTCTGGGGCCGATGGTAATACAGCAGAGATGTTATCGCTCCCCACGGGTGGAGCAGGGCCCAGGGAAGATATGGCAGACTGTGAGGGAAGGAGGATGTTGGGATGCAGGGATGAGGATTGGAGGAATAACTGATGGACACAAAGGCTGTTGTTCCCTTTACCTTTTACTGAGCAGTGCAGGTACAGTCCGTGGGTCAGGTTACAGATGGTTCTGGAGCCAGTCAGCCTGAAAGCAATTTGGGAATTTCCTTAGTCAGGTGGATTGTGAGGCTTCCTTTCTAGCGCCATACTCTGAGGTACTTGCTGCTGTAAACTCTATTCAAGTCCTCTTTCTGTCTGATGCTAAGGTAGAACTCCACTCGCATGACAGGCATCTTGAGCCTGTTTCAGAGGTCGCTCCTGTCTGGCATCTCCAGCTCACACGTGCTGCTGTGTTGTCGAGTATCAGTTGGGGCAGAAGACCTGCTGTCTCCTGCCCTCCAGATTCTGCTGCCGGTGCTTTAGCACCCACACAGCCTCAGGCTCCGATGCCCGGTCACTGGCGCTCAAGCCGGGGGTGAGCTCAGATAGAGCTTCTATCCCCAGATCCTCTCCACACGTCCTCTCTCAATCTTGTTAAGGGTCTAACTTCCACTAACTTCCTCCTCCTGACCAGAGAGAGCAGCTCCCATGAAGTCGAGTTTAGAGCTCCCCCTGCTGGCCTGGAGCAGGAACTGCGTTGAATGCTGGAACTATCTGGTAAGGGAATTCCTTATTTGCTTCCAGGCATGACATCATTCCTCCCTGGAGGGAGGCAAGGCCATTGTGGCAACCGGACTCCTGGGGTGCCACAATAACAGTAAAGTTACCCTTTTAAAGTTTGAGATGGACTGTGTCTCAGTTTGTGAACCAGTGTCTGGAGAGAATCATCACCCATCTAGAGGAATCCCTGATGGTGTGAAGCATGAAGCAACAGGTATGCTGACAGAGAACTGTGATATGCATATGACGAGAGACCTGGGCGCGCTTGAGCCATTTACCTCAGCCACGACTATGGCTCTGGCCCTCCCTCACAGGTCCATCAGCTTTAGTATGACTGTGTCCTTCTGATGATGCAGAAGCAAAGCTGCCTCTGCTTGCAGCATGGGAGAGTGAACAGTTCAGACAGTGCAACCAGCAAACAGGAAGCTGAGCGATAGGTGTTTTTCCTGAAGAAAGATGTAGCAACCCCTTTAACCTGAGCAGAGTCTACAAACACCATCTCTTTTCTGGAGTACCTAGCACTTTAATGCATTACATGAAAAGCTCAATGATTTTAACCATGTAATTTTCCATTTTCCATGTGGTGTGGGAATCATATCACTTTATCCCCTGTGACCATCAATGTTACGTATAGTAAACTTTATTGGCATGTCATTGCATGTATTTTTTATACATATTTCAGGTTCCCTCTTCTGTTTTTTTTTAAGGAGAAATGAAAAATAATTACATCTTGGACATATCCTAATTTTGGTGTGAAAAAATCTACAGTCTTCAACCATGTCCACAAATCTTTACTGTCTTTTGATGCAACACTCAAGATTAAACATTTTTGAACATCCGTACATTATTTTTGCAATATTTATTTTATTACTCTTTTAACACTTGGAATTCATATTATTCATGCTTTTTATTGCTAATATTTAAGTTGTATAGCATTTTTTGCTATGTGAATGAACACGCAGTGGGAGAAACCGAATGCTTCTCATACTCAGTCCCATTAGCTTACAATAGTATTTCTTGACATTTTAGTCAGTAATTTGCAGATGTGTATAAAGTAACGTGTGCACAGCTAGGTATAGAGGTGCCGGATTAGGTTCCTAAACCAATATATATATATAAATGAAATCAGGCACTCAGCTTTGTATGGTGAAGAAGATCAAACTGGTATTTATTGAAGATTGTATATGCGGTTTTCAAGGCAAAACGTTTCGGCAGACACTCTGCCTTTATCAATTGCCTCTTTTAACAAGAGAGAAAACCTTTAAAGTGAAAATAACAAAATTGAAAAATATTTTTGAAAAAAATAAAGTATATACAACATGATAATAATTTTGTTAGCTAGAAGTAACAGCATATACATAGAATCGGAGTAGACACTCTTTAGAACAATCCAAAAATTCTGTGGGGAATCACAACATACCGTTTATAAGTTGGGAAAACATATGTATCAATAGTATTATGTCTCAATCACCGGATAGCCATCTGTAAAGATAATAATGATATATACAGATCGATGCACTGCTGCATAACAATAAGTGAGATATGGTCCCAAGTTGCATGAAAAAAGGAGAGATGCATACCCATCAATATGAACTTGCTGGTCTATGACTTAATGCAGTCCTGATATAAAGTACAAGAGGTCCCACAAGTGTGATAGTAGCTGTGGTGCTGCCTGTAAGAAAACGCCCCATGAGACTATGATGGTATG
>JARQOD010000007.1:39961488-39994386 GCA_033576555.1 Oophaga sylvatica
TCCAGTGCTGAAAAGGAAGTGAAGCGAGGGCCAGGAACAGTACAGGGATGCACGTCACTCATCATGTGGCAGATCATTGCATGGGCTGATGCCCTCAGATTCGGGGCAAAATGGACGAGGGAACCCCCAACCGTAGTAAGTCTGAACAGGGAGGACGCTGTATTACCACAAGAGGCAGTATGACCCGGGAACATACTGGAGGCCCTAGGAGGAAGTTCAAGGAAAGTGCAGAATGAGGACTGTATGAAACCCTATGCTGATGTTGTATCTGATGAGGATGTGCTACAACAAGGAAAAAGTAAAGTTGCAAATGGACTCTGTCTCTTTGTGCGCAACGACGCCAGTGGCGGAACTTCAGCAAGCCCTATGGGACCTCGATGGTGCAGAAGGCGAAGCAGAAGGTATGCTGACAATTGGACATTATTTTCATGTAATGGGGGGCAGAGCACGCCAGAGCGACTAGCCTCAACCACGACTACGGCCCTGGCTCTGCCTCTCACATCCCCAATGGGGTTCACAATCTAGATTCCCTATCAGTATGTCTTTGGAATGTGGGAGGAAACCGGAGAACCCGGAGGAAACCCACACAAACCACTGAGCCACCGTGCTATACAGACTGCAATAAACAACAAAAAAAAATCAATATTTATTATATCAATAAATAAATATTTTAGTGAAAAAAATCTAAACAATAAAAGTACACATATTTAGTATCCCCGCGTACATAATGACCTGACCTATAAAACGGTCCCACTAGTTAACCCCTCAGTGAACACCATAAAAAAAACAAGGCAAAAAACAATGCTTTCTCATGATACCGCTGAACAAAAAGTGGAATAACACTTTTAACAACTTTTAACCCTTATAACTTCCTAACAAAAAAAAATTGTTTCCACAATTGTGCTGATGTAAAGTAGACATGTGGGAATTGTTATTTACAATATATAACTCTCGATATAACTCTCTGATTTAAGGGCATAAAAATTAAAATTTTCGCCATATTTCCGTTTTTTTCATAAATAAACACAAGTTATATCGAAGACATTTTACCACTAGCATGAAGTGCAATATGTCACGAGAAAACAATGTCAGAATCGTCAAGATCCATTGAAGCGTTCCAGAGTTATAATCTCATAAAGGGACAGTGGTCAGAATTGTAAAAAATTGGTCCGGTCATTAACATGCAAACAACCCTCGGGAGTAAAGGGGTTAATAAAAGGGGTAGTGTTATGATTTGGTAGCTGAGGAGTGCAGGTAAAAAAGGCAATACACCAGAGCAGTTGGAATCTATGAGATTGCAGTACCCTGACTAACCACCACAACTAGAGGCAGCCGTGGAGCGTTCCTACGTTGGTCCTAGACGCCTCGTCACAGCCTGAGAAACTAACTATACCTAAAGATAGAAAGAGGAAAGCTATCTGCCCCGGAGCAGATCCCCAAAGAACATAGAAAGCCCCCAAACATGTAATGGCGGTTAGACAAGAAGAAATACTGACACAGACAGAAAATAGTATGAGCAAACGTTGGGGCCCAAACTATCTAAATAGAAAAGGATAGGAAGGGCACTTACTGCAATCCCAAAAAACCCTGAAAAGCACCAACTTTACTAATTTCAAAAACACCTGAGATCACACGACCTCTACCACCTAAATTAGTTCTCTGGTGTAACAAAGAGCAAGGCTTGGAGCGAGAGCAAGTCCCGCAGGACTGCACAAATTCCCTGACATCACGAGACAAGGTAGGCCACCAAAAGGACCGACTAACCAAGTCTCTGGTACCAAAAATTCCGGGATGACCGGCCAACGCGGAACAATGAATCTCAGACATCACACTCTTTTTCCAGTGGTCCGGGACAAACAATTTCCCAACAGGGCAGCGCTCGGGCCTATCCTCCTGACACCCCTCCAGAGCCAGTCTCAAATTGGGCGAGATGGCGGAAAGAACCACACCCTCTTTCAAGATAACAGAAGGATCAGACAACTCAGGAGAGTCCGCAAGGAAACTCCTCGAAAGGGCATCCGCCTTAACATTCTTAGTGCCAGGAAGAAAGGAAACCACAAAATTAAAACGTGTGAAAAACAAGGCCCACCTGGCCTGTCTAGGATTAAGTCGCTTGGCAGATTCCAGATAAACCAGATTCTTATGGTCCGTAAGGACCACCACCTGATGTTTGGCTCCCTCCAGCCAATGTCTCCACTCCTCAAAAGCCCACTTCATGGCCAATAACTCCCGATTACCCACGTCATAATTACGTTCAGTAGGAGAAAATTTTCGAGAGAAAAAGGCACAAGGGTTACTTTTAGAGGTCTCTGGATCTCTTTGGGACAAAACGGCACCTGCCCCAATTTCAGAGGCATCAACCTCCACCTGAAATGGCAGAGAAACATCAGGCTGCCGTAGAACAGTAGCAGAAGTGAATCTCTGCTTAAGTTCCTGAAATGCAGAGACTGCCTCAGGAGGCCAATTCACCACATCAGAACCCTTTTGGTCAAATCAGTTAATGGTTTAACAATAACCGAGAAATTACCAATAAATTTACGATAAAAATTGGCAAAACCCAAAAATCTTTGAAGAGCCTTTAATGAAGTAGGTTGGACCCAATCACAGATGGCCTGAACCTTGACCGGGTCCATTTCAATAACAGATGGGGACAAAATAAATCCCAAAAATGAGATCCTCTGTACGCCAAAAAGACACTTTGATCCCTTCACATACAGAGAATTCTCTCTCAAAATCTGGAATACAGTTCGAACATGTTTCACATGAGAGTCCCAGTCATTGGAAAAAATCAAGATATCATCCAAATAAACAATCAGAAATTTATCCACAAAATCCCTGAAAATGTCATTCATGAAGGACTGGAAGACAGAAGGAGCATTAGTGAGCCCAAAGGGCATCACAAGGTACTCAAAATGCCCCTCAGGGGTGTTAAATGCCGTCTTCCATTCATCCCCGTGCTTAATGCGAATAAGGTTATATGCCCCCCTGAGGTCAAGCTTGGTAAACCAAGTAGCGTTTTTCACCCTGGAAAACAGGTCAGAAATCAAGGGTAACGGGTATTGATATTTCACAGTAATATTGTTCAAAAGACGATAATCAATACACGGCCTTAATGAACCATCCTTTTTGGCCACAAAGAAAAAACCGGCACCTAAGGGTGAAGAGGATGGTCTGATATGACCTTTCTCCAAAGACTCCTTGATATAAGACCGCATAGCGTCATGTTCAGGTACAGACAAGTTAAAAAGGCGACCTTTAGGGAATTTACTACCAGGCACTAATTCAATAGCGCAGTCATAGCTCCTATGGGGAGGCAAGGATGCAGATTTACTTTCGCTAAACACATCAGAAAAATCAATCAAAATGTCAGGAACATCCTGAGCCTGGGGGGAGGCAGAAAAAACAGAAGTGTTGGTATTAACACATTGGCAGCCCCAACTGGTTACAGAAACAGATTTCCAATCCAAAACAGGATTATGAGACTGTAACCAAGGGAAACCCAGTACGATAATGTCATGCAGATTATACAGAACCAAAAATTTGCAGCTCTCCTGATGATCAGGTTCAACCCTCATTATCACCTGAGTAGAGAACTGAGGTTTATTCTCAGCCAAAGGGGTAGAATCGATCCCCAGTAGGGGAATAGACTTCTGTAGGGGTATCAAGGGAAACCCACAACGTTTAGCGAAATCAAAATCCATCAGGTTAATAGCTGCTCCCGAATCAACGAAAGCCTGAGCAGAAAATGAGGACAGAGAGCATATCAGAGTAACAGTTAATAAAAACTTAGTCTGAACACTACCCAAGACAACTGAGCGTGCAAAACGTCTTCCCCGCTTAGGGCAGACTGAAATAGCATGAGAGGCATCACCACAGTAGAAACATAACCCATTGCGCTTTCGAAACTCATGACGCTGTGCCCCAGAAACCACTCTATCACACTGCATGGGTTCAGAAGCAGGTTCACAAGGCAACACTATTCCACGCATACTTCTCCGCTCACGCAAACGTCTGTCAATTTGAATCGCTAATGACATAGAATCATTGAGACCAGAGGGGACAGGGAATCCCACCATAACATCCTTTACATTATCTGACAGACCCTTCCGAAAAAGGGCTGCCAAAGCGTCGTCATTCCATTTGGTCAGGACTGCCCACCTACGGAATCTCTGACAGTATAACTCAGCGTCATCAAGCCCCTGATTTAATGCCAACAAGGCTTTTTCAGCTTGATCAGTGACATTAGGCTCATCGTACATTAACCCCAAGGCCTGAAAAAATGCATCAACATCACTCAAAACAGGATCCCCAGGTGCCAGGGAAAAAGCCCAATCCTGAGGATCGCCGCGCAGGAGAGAGATGACAATTTGAACCTGCTGTGCTGCGTTCCCTGAGGACTTAGATTTTAAGGCAAAAAACAATTTACAATTATTTTTGAAATTCAGAAACTTGGCTCGATCCCCCAAAAACAAATCTGGCATGGGAATCCTAGGTTCCACAACAGGCAACCTAGCAAGATAGGTAGCAATACTCTGAACCTCAGTGGCAAGCTGATCCACACGCCAGACAACTGTGCAAACTCCATTGAGAGAAAAAGTCCTCCCCAGCACCCAGAGATACAGAGGGAAAAAAAAAATGCAACAAACAGAAAAATATCTCTGACAACTATGACAACCTTTTTTTTCTTTCACAATATTTTTCCCTTCTGTGAGTACCATATAATTTTCAGTTTAGGCCGGTGATACTGTTATGATTTGGTAGCTGAGGAGTGCAGGTAAAAAAGGCAATACACCAGAGCAGTTGGAATCTATGAGATTGCAGTACCCTGACTAACCACCACAACTAGAGGCAGCCGTGGAGCGTTCCTAGTTGGTCCTAGACGCCTCGTCACAGCCTGAGAAACTAACTATACCTAAAGATAGAAAGAGGAAAGCTATCTGCCCCGGAGCAGATCCCCAAAGAACATAGAAAGCCCCCAAACATGTAATGGCGGTTAGACAAGAAGAAATACTGACACAGACAGAAAATAGTATGAGCAAACGTTGGGGCCCAAACTATCTAAATAGAAAAGGATAGGAAGGGCACTTACTGCAATCCCAAAAAACCCTGAAAAGCACCAACTTTACTAATTTCAAAAACACCTGAGATCACACGACCTCTACCACCTAAATTAGTTCTCTGGTGTAACAAAATCAAAACAGCAGCCACTGAAAAAACTGGAAAAAGCAAATGTACAAACATCAGTGGCTGAACAAAACTGAGAGGGCAAAAGCCCCCGGAGGGGACCCTGAAGGCCCCCACAGAAGTGCAGGACAAAATGCAAAAATCAAGCACAAAAGCAAAAAGAAGAAAATGTCTTATCTGTTAGCAGGAGATGCAGACACGACACAGCAGGCTACAAAGGAAACAGGAATCAAGGATTGAGACCAGAACAATTGATCACCGGCAACCCTGATGGGAAGGTGACTCCCTTATATAAGACCAGTCAGTAACACCTGATTCCCAATCCTCACAATCTTCACTGGACAGTCCAGTACCGTTTGTAACCACCAGAGGGAGCCTCTGCTCAGAACTCATTTCAAGTCCATTCACAACAGGGTAGGGGAACTACAATACCCAGAGAGATTAGCAAAATTAGCATTATTTAGTCTAGAAAAAAGACGAATGAGGGGCGATCTAATAACCATGTATAAGTATAAAAGGGGACAATACAAATATCTCTCCGAGGATTTGTTTATACCAAGGAATGTGACGGTCACAAGGGGGCATTCTCTGCGTCTGGAGAGAAGGTTTTTCCACCAACATAGAAGAAGATTCTTTACTGTTACTGTCATCTGAGTGCAGTCTGATGATTTCCACAGACTCATTGACTGCGCCGGTCCAAGGAAAAAAATCAGACTTGTGTGCGGTCCCATAAAATAACATTGGTCCAAGTCCGATTCAATGCCTCAAACGGAAAATAAGGTGTGCACCTCGCCTAAATGTATTCTCTTACTGAAAAAAAGAGGTGGGGTATGTGGCGCACCTGAGGGTTCAGTCGCCACAGAGGTATTGCACCTCATCCAGAGGTGTGATACTTCACTCTCAGGTAAGGAGGGAGCACCACCCAGGACTCTAACACCTACACCCAACACAGACTATAGCAGCTGGGCACCCTGGACGCACCCTGTGGGAGGATGGTCTCATCCCAGGCTGGTTAGTAAAGAGTGTATGGGTGGGTGGAGCTAGTAAGTAGGAGGGGGAGTGAAGATTGAGGAAGCAAGGAACAGAGTCTAGAGAGACATGAGGAGGAAGTGAAAGGAGACAGACATGTGGTGAAGCAGCTCCCTGTCAGGAGGAGCTGCAGAGGAAAGGAGTCTAGAGACAGACTCAGAGGGGGCCTCGAGCTGGGAAGAGCTCAGTCCTAGAAGTGGAAGGTGAAGGAGAGAGAAGCAGAAAAGGAGAGAAGCTTCTGGAGGGAGAGAAGGGTACTAGGGACACGAAGAGAGCAAGAACTATCCGTGGGGCCCAATCTGTTTGCAGAGGGACCAAGTCGCAGAGGGAACTCAGCCCCTTAGCCTAGTGGAGAGTTTTATGACTCAACTAGCAAGCCAACTGCTGTGGTAAATTAGGGATCACAGTCAATAACCACAATTATCTTCACAGGAGAGGTAGCTATATAGAATCAAGGAAATGCAGAGATAAGACGTTATCCGACAGGATTGCAGCCGCTGATCTGGGACACTGTTTGTGAAGGTGCTGGAAAGGTAGAAGGCGGGAAAATCAGCACTGTGAGACAGCCAGTGAAAGGAACACATATACATAGAAAGAAGTCTTGGAAAGGTGCTTCCCAAACTACCTGGGAGTTTGCTGAGCCCCTCACCTGGAAGACACGGTACCAAGGGGGCATCTGTACTGCCGGCATCTGAACTGTGAGTAAAGCCTTGGAAACTGCAACTGACTGTCTCCTCAGTTTCTTCCCGCAACACACACTCCACTCTGCTACATCCCCCAGCACCATTACCATTTACTTCATCTACCTGCCCTGGGATAACATAGCCTCACCTGTGGGAGGCTGCACCAACTCTGCTGCATCTCACCATCTGTCCCAGAGGATCTGCACCGCAGCGCTGGTCACCTTTGACCCGATACCACAGGTGACGTCACGAATACCATACTACAAACTCTATCATCCCCTGTAAATATTCCCCTTTTATTGGACGCCCAGGGCCACGGACCGGGTCACTGCGCTGTGACACATCCCTTCAATACACCGGCCCGGTACCGAGTATCCCACTGCCCTAGCGGGCGATCCAAGTGCATGTGGTCTAAATGAGTAAGAAGTTGCCTCTGGTTGCATCTTTTCTTCCAAGGAAAAAGAAGGATAGGTTATTGTTAGGCATCATTTACACATTCATTTTTTTTTCATTCTTTTGTAATCCATTTTAAAATGAACACTACACTTATCCATTGAATTTAACCAGTTCCTGCCCCATACTATTACTTCATGGATTTGGTACTGGTGTATAAAGTGGGCTGAGAAACAGAGCTTGCTCCACCCTATAACAGCAGAGGCTGGAGTTAATTATTTAACCCACACGTTATATGCCATAAAGAATAAAACAAATTCAAAATTGCCGTTTTTTAGCTGGCTAGCTTCTTCCAGAAAATCCAATAAAAAGTGATCAGAATTTAATATGTACCCTAAAAATGTTGCCATCAAAATGTAAGCTTATTAGGGAAGAAAAAGCCCTCACCCGCTCCAGCGTCAGAAAAATAAAAAAGTTATGGATCTTGGAAAATGATGACAATAACCAAAATGTTTTTTTTTTTGAAACTTCAGAAATAAAAAGATTTTTTCATCACTTAAATAATAAAATATTTTTTTGCCATATTCTTTTTACTTCATAATGAACGCCATAAAAACAAAAACCCCAAAATAATGTCAAAATTGCATGTTTTTCACCATTTCACCACACTTTGAATTTTTTCTCTTTTCAGTAGAATATATGGTAAAATGAATCTTGTCATACAAAACTACAATTTTTGTTGCAAAAAAGAAGCCCTCATACGGATATGTCAGAGAAAAAAATGACATCTTGTGGCTCTTAGAAGAAAAGGAGAAAAACACTAAATAACAAATGGCAAAGATAAAAAAAAATGGCTTCATCATTAAGGGGTTAATAAAACCATTCAGACTTCCTTATCTTTAATGGGTCTGTCCCGTTAAACTTAATGTATGTCCTATACGCATGAGCTATGGCAGATCAAGCTTGGCCACTCAAAACTATTGGGATCCTTCAAAAAGATATGAAAAATGGATGCCATCGATTCCTCAACAGTTTTCTATCCATTTTTCACTGATCCATCATTGCTCGATATCAATGGAAAAATGAATGACACAAGAGATTAAAACAGCCTTTTTTATGAATGTCAAAATGGAAAATGTATGAATGTTTTCAAATTCAAAAGTACAATCCTTCTCTCCCCTGCATAACCTGTTGGGAGAGGGTTGGGAGACTTCAATACATATTAGATGGTTGGCTGGTCACACTGAAATTAGTGGGTTCAGTCGCCTTTAAATAAGCACTCCCAACAAAGTTTTTCTCCTCTTAGTATATTGCAGTCATTATGTTATATATCACTGTGTATATATAATTGCTCATTTTGCCCTGATATCACATGATTAAAAACAGACTGGCTGAATCCTACTTAGCTCTGTGTAGAAACAGCAAGTCTCTTTTCCCTGCTTGAGTCTCCATTAGAATTACAATTCTACCTTACTGCAAATTACTATACCCATACCGCAGACATTTCTAGACCTTTTTCGACCTCAAGTCCATATAGTTTTCAATCCAATGAATATCGATTACTCACCCTCCACCACAACAATACAGCATTTATCTAATGAAGGTCTATGTGTACAGAAATGTTTTATTTATGAGCTTGTTAGCACAGAGCTGGTGTCCCTCATGTGTCCCCTTCCTTCCCCTCTATGCCAGGTTCTATCCACTGCATTTGTTTAAGGTCCTTGAGTTCGGCATGCCTTGTTTCTGCACTCCTACGTTTATTCACATGCCCCCTGATAGCGACCTTTTGGCAGCGCCAGTGACATTTTAGATGTCGTGACAGGAGGACTGAGTGTATTTTAATATATGGAGGGCTATGAGGAGTGTATTATACTATATGGAGGACTATGGGAAGTGTATAATACTATATGGAGGACTGTGGAGTGTATTTTAAAATATGGAGGACTATAGGGAGTGTATTATACTGTATGGAGGACTATAGGGAGTGTATTATACTATATAGAGGACTATGGGATGTGCATTTTACAATATGGTGGACTATGGGACATATTATATTATATGGAGGACTATGGGTGTACATTTTACAATATGGAGGACTGTGGTGCACATTATAATATATGGAGGACTATGGGGTATATTATACTAAACAAGCAAAATGCTGCATATTCACTGAGTGATTGGATTGTTTATGCCAGAAGAAAAATCATTGTTCTCGGCAGCACATCGCCCTGTGAAAACTGCAGATATGCTGCTGATAACATGATACTGTATGGGGACAGACTGATCTAATAGTGATTGTTCTGTCCCCATCATTCTTTCTCAGTTGGTGTAAAGAGGCCAGGAAACAATTGATGAACGATTTCAATATTGTCGATCTCACTCATTTAGCGTCCTGAACTCAGCGCATGTAAATACAACCAAAATGCTGTGTGATGTGCAATATGTTAGCATTTGGGGCCCCATTTTAAACTTTGCCGAGGGCCCCACTTTGCCTAAAAGTGGCCCTGCCGGGCAGGTCAGAGGCCCGCCGACAGGGACTCCAGCAAAAGTTAAAATCTGTTGGCGTGTGGGAGGAACAGTTAACAGCCGCCAGCCAATCACAGACCAGCAGCTGATGTCAACGCGCATGTCGCCGACGTATGGCATCACTTTCATACACTGCATTTTATACTGCTGTGGGGCTGCTGAATTTTATACTGCTATGGGGCTGCTGCATTTTATAATGCTATGGGGCTGCTGCATTATACTATATATACTATGAAGTACTATGTTGTGCATTACCTGTATCAAGGATAATGGGCTGTGCATTATACTTTATGGATGACTATGGAGGTACATTTTATTATACTACATGGATGACTATGAACTGTGCAGTATATTATATAGAGGACTATGGGGGTGCATTATATTATATGGAGGACTATGGGGGTGCATTATACTTCTTATATGGATCCCCATGACTTCTATGTAAGCCCCTGATGAGTATAATGATTTATTTTCTTCTATACATTACAGAACAACGGCAGTACGGGGGACAAATATATACCAGGATAGGGCACCGGATAGTTACGCCACTGAGGTCAGACTATACAACATTGTAACAAAGTTATAGTGTGCGAAATGAATAGGGAAAATGTGAATTTGGGTGGAAAATATTTTGGCATGGGGGAGCCCTATTTTAAAGTTCGCACCGGGGCCCATAACTTTGTAGTTACGCCACTGAATCTAATAGTAGGAAAACCTCTTTAGTAGCACCAGTATTTTGTGTAGCTGGTATCAGTACAATAGTAAACTCTGCATCACTGATATTTCTCTATTTTACAAAAACTGTATTCAGCTTTTAGATATGCAACAATATCTTAGTGGTAAAATTAATAATGATAAGTAATTATTTCACATTCTACCATGATGTGCTATATTATTGCATAAATCAACCCCCTGCATTATTATGAAGTGCCTGCCCAGAGTTCCGACTGTTGACAACATACCAGAAATGTTCCTTCATGTAATATTCAAAGGGTAGGTCAGCTTACATTTTAATTTCCAGAGCACGACTCTGGCCTTTCAGCTGTGTTTTTAAGTGCCGCATCAGTTCCTGCAGAGTTGAGAGGGGACGAGCTGTCGTCTTGGCTGTTTTTCACCACTGAACAACAGATCAAACTTTATGCCTCTGACTGAGCTGTTCAAAGTGATCGACAGATTTGTATTAATGTCTGCATTAAATAAGCAGGTGCGAGGGTCGGCAGGCTGCTCGAGCTTCTCTCTTAATAGCAGGATGCATTTCTCTGGCGTTAGGCGTTTTGCAGTGAAATAGAACGAGGTTTACTTTACCATGAATGCACTAACAGGTGCAGGCAGGGCATATTTACACTTTCTTTACCCTTCTTCTACCATTGTTCTGTATTTAAAGATCATCTCTCATCAGATCATCAGTGTTTTGTATTTTTTAAACCATCAGATGGTTCCAGAGATGTGGGTCTTTTTATTTGGCGCTAGCAAGAGTGTGATGACCACAGGGTAATTATACAGAGGAGCCTAATGGCAAGCCCCTGAGAATCCTGTAAGCCATGCCCCCTTGGTAAAAAACAGAAACATGCCGCCTATGTGACTGCAGACTTGTGAATCCTCTTGTTGCGCAAACTGTGCTCTGTGAGGATTTTCGCACGCTCGGTGAAATGGGCACACCAGTGCAAGTCTGTGATTTGCATATATGGGGTCACATTCCGACTAGATGGGCTCAGCCTCACTCAATGCAAGTGTATTGAGGGAGGTCGGACACAGTCTAGTCGGAATGTGGCTGGAAGTATCCAAATTGCATACGTGAAGTCACATGACTGTCAGCTTCCGATGCTGGAGAATCCTGACAGCGAGCACTGTTATTATCCTAAGGCGGAAAACCCCTTTAAGGAATACAAAAAAAGGGAAAACTCAGAGGGGAATAAAAGAAGAGAAAAAATTGGCCACTTTTGACCAAGTGACACATCCGCTTTGAGGGAATCTTTCAGGACGATTTTAGTACTGAAACTAGTGCTATGACTATGTAAGTCTTAGTATAACAATACAAATATTTCCTATTTTGTTGTAATTCGATGTGGCAGCAGTGAATAATCAAGCTTTTAAGATACATGAAAATGAACCTGTAAGTACATTAGGGTCGGTCAACGCACATGAAGCATATTGACATACCCCGAATACTGTAGGCTTACATGATACATGGTAGTCAGTAGTATAGATGTCTGCTGTCTATCAATGCTACTGGAAATGTGCATGAACCCACCCAGAGAAAAGCTTTATAGTAACGATATACTACAGGCAGCAAGCACTGATTATATTATTTGTGACGGCCATAGTAATATATTTGTACCTATCATCTAAAGAAACTAACGCTTATATTAGCCCACTGTAAATAATGTGACATTAACAATGAGATATAAAAGTATAATAAAGGACAAAAAGTGCCTTACAGCACAGAACAGACACCCCCTAAATAGCATTTTCCTAAAATATCTGTCACAGAAAAAGTGCCTTTCCATTATTCAGCGAGGCTGAACTGGATAATTTATTGGTGAATAATTCAGATGCCAGTTAGGCAGGAGCAACTTTTAACCCTCTATATTGCGATTTTACTGACTAAAGTGACTATTTAAATTAGCCTTATGTGGACCTTCAGTGAATTGTGAATAATATAATATCTGACCCTATAAAAGGAAACAATGTAGAGATTTTTATCCTTACATCCACTATAAATCAGTCATATTATTTCATTTACAATATATTTGTGTTACAGCGGAGTGTTCCCTTTATTAATTGCAAAAATGGAAGCTGGCACGTTTAGGTGGGCTGCGCTGCAGGAATGAAAAGGCTTGGGATTCCATAACATTTTTAATTAATACCAATGCGTTTATGTGCCAGATCGGTGCCTTTTGTATTTCTGCGCCAGACCGGTACCCTTTCTCATATAGAAACCAAGTGCCTTGAGTAAAGTGAAGCTGCGGCACTGAAATACGTAAGTATTAATAAAATATGGAATCTCAAGGCTTTTCATTCCTGCAACGCAGCCCAAGAAAACGTACCAGCTTCCATTTTTGCAATTATACCTCTGTAACAACCTTTTCCTCTAGCCACAGGGCAGCAGCAGCAGCCCACCATGTCTTTATAGGTTTCATGCCTGGACACAACACCTTTAGGGGAGCACTACCATGGATTATACCTATGCCTTACCAGACAGTATTGCCCTGTTTTTTGGGTGCTTCTGTCCCTCTCCAGAGGTTCTCCTTTCAGCAATCAGACTCATAACTATGAGTCTCTTTATTATGCCATGAAATGTGCTGTGGCTTTAATTGGGAATTTACCCGGGAGAACAAGTTCACAGAAACTGGATAAAAAATTAACAGAGTTTAATCCAAAAAATGTGGGCAATATTTTTTTTTTCTCACTTGTCACTTGCTATTAAAAAAAGTGAGATTCCAGTGGGGTTAGAGTGGAAACAGAGGATCTACTGAAGCCCTCTGACAATGATGTGTGGCCCAGCTATGTCAGGCACACATAATCCAGGAGAATGCACAGGAAGGTAACCGCAAAAGCTTGATATCCATTCACGTCACTCACACTTTCAGACACACCCATCAGGGGTATAAGAGGTAGTGACACGTAGCAATAGGCAGTCTGTTTCCTGTCTGAGAAGAGCTCAGATCAGTCTGTTTCCTGTCTTCGGACAGATCAGCCAGAGAGTTCAGTCAGTCAGCTTCCTGTCTTAGGACAGTGCAGTTCAGTGTCAGTCCAGTCTGGACTTGGAGGATACTGAGAGCTGTTCAGTGAGCTCTGGATAAATCTGACATTTCCATCAAAGCTACAAGTGCTTATGTTAAGAGCGAGAGCAGGGCGAAGGGCACAGTGGAGAAGATAGATGCTAGTGCTTCAGGTACCGGATTACCTGCACTAATTCACCGGACACCGGGGTCTGAGGCGTTGCTAGTGCTTCACGCCTAGTAACAAGATAACCGGAGGCTTTCTGGACTACAGGTCGCAGAAGGTAGCCCTAAGCGCTGATACGTAACCGGAGTCAGGGAGAATGGGGACTTTGAGTCAAGTGCATGACAAAAGTAAGGACTTAGTTCTCTCAACATCTGATAGTCAGAGACATAGAAGGCTCCACCACAATGTCGGCCGGGCTTTGCAGCTATTGAGAAAGCTGGAGATTGCAGAGTTAACTTCGCTTCATGCAAGTTTGGACTCACATTCATATGAAGTAAAGGAGGCCTCTAACCTGCTCAGCGGTGATCCCGAATGTGCATTCTCCACCCCGACCAGCTCCCCGGGACCTGCCTGAAACACCTACAAGTAAAGGTATGAAAAGAAGCTGCATTGTGTGTGATTGAATTCTTAACTACACCCTGCATCATTCACCATAGACTTCCAGGGACCAGTCTCACCTGTGGGAGACCCACCATCTAGCTGCCCCATAACATCCCCTGTGAAGATCAATATAGCAGCGCTGGTCCAATTGATCAGATACCACAGGTGACGTCACGAACTAACTACAAATCCCCTGTAAATATCCCCCATTGTATGAGCGCCCAGGGCCACGGACCGAGTCCCGCTGCCAGTGACAACTCCCATAGACTTCTATGGGCTCGGTGCCGAGTACCCCATAGCCCTGGAACCCACATCGCCTGGTGTGGGGCGTCTCAATATCATCATTATACTTGTATGAAGCCCATTAACAATACACTGCAGTACTATAGTTTTGCAGTATATTGTATACACCATCCAGCAAACTCAAATTAAATCTCCTATTAGGACAAAAAAATAATATATATTTTTTAAATACAATAAAGATAATAAGAAAACAGTTTTTTTTTAAACACATAGGGTTTCTGGAGCAATCAGGCATCCTTCTGGCAGTCCGGCGCTCACTGCATACCAGGGACGTTACTGGCCAGGGCTCCCTGATCTCTTCTGCTGCGAGGACATTTTAACGCTTGGGGAACTCATGCTTCAAACTCTAAGGACATTTTTTCCTTTGTTACCTTCTCAAGCATATTTCACTTAGAAGTGCGGTTGTCTGATTCTTCTCCTTGACAGAGAATCATCAGATATTGGCGTTTGTATATTTTGCAGGATTTTTATTATGATTATTTACAGTACAATACTATTGTTTGCATGATATGATTGCTTCTCATAATAGACTGTCTTACAACACGATCTACAGCTCTATACTTACCGTATATACTCGAGTATAAGCCAACCCGAGTATAAGCCGAGGCCCCTAATTTTGCCACGGAAAACTGGGTAAGCTTATTGTCTCGAGTATAAGCCGGGTGTACATTGTCCCCTCATCCCTGTCCTGCTCTGTGTGGCTCCTCTGTGCTCCGCGTCCTGCTGTGTGCTCCTCTGTGCTCCGCATCCTCCTCGGTGCTCCCCGATCTCCTCTGTGCTCCCCCGTCCTGCTCCGTGCTCCACGTCCTCCTCTGTGCTTCCCCTGTCCTGCTCTGTGCTCCCCGTCCTCCTCTATACTCCCCCCGTCCAGCTCGGTGCTTCCCCCGTCCTCCCCCATCCTGCTCCGTGCTTCCCCCGTTCTTCTCCGTTTTCCCCTTGTCATACTTACCGCTCCGTGCCATCGCTGAACGTCCCCTGCAATCCTCCGTTGTCTCGGCTTCCTGCAACTCTCCTGTGCTGAGCGGTCACGTGGTACCGCTCATTAAGGCCATGAATATGGACGCCATGCCTATGGAAGTGGAGTTGCGTCCATATTTCATGACCTTAATGAGCGGTACCATTTGACCGCTCTGCACAGGAGAGCTGCAGGAAGCCGAGACAACGGAGGATTGCAGGGGACGTTCAGCGATGGCACGGGGAGGGTGAGTATGATGTCCCAGCCACCGGCTCCTGCCGCAGCTTCCTCTTCCCCGCTGGTTTCTGCCAAATGACTCGTGTATAAGCCGAGGGGGCATTTTCAGCACAAAAAAAGGTGCTGAAAATCTCGGCTTATACACGAGTATATACGGTATATCATTTTTATCTTTATTTCATTTCACTATAATTGTTTGCATTAATTAGAGCTGTCCCGTGTTGCTGGCGCCCCGCTTGTGTTCAATTTTTGCAAGGGTGAGCTTGCAAAATAATATTCACTAGCAGGTATTGATACTATCATTTTTTTCAGGCACTTGTGGCACAATAGTATATTTTTTTTTCATCAGTTTTGGCTTATTAACAGGTGTAGGTAGCAATACTCTTTGCCACCAAACAGCAGTATACGCACAGGCATGGGGGTCTTTTCTATATTAGTTCAAGTACATATATATATGGTTATGTTGTCCACAGAAAAAAAAAGTATGCCCCTGGAAAAAAGGGAGGAAAGAATGAAAAATACAAATTGAAAATGAGCTTGGATGGGAAGAAACTTAAAAGAAAAAATCTATTCAAAATCCATTAAAAAATACATACAAAATTAGTGTTAGACCAGGGTTTTTTGGATCCATCCGAGAAGAGTCTGTCATACCCAAAACTCAATTTAATCTATAGGTGACTTAGCTCTTATAAAACTCATACCTATAGTATACATTATGTTCCTTAGTAATACATAAAAAAGTTTTTATTTCTCATGTAAATGAGGGCTCCTTTGGGCGGCCAAGGGTTCAGCACACTGTTCCTGCTCCTCAATCAACATATAAACCGAACAGTGGTTCATAGCACCTCACAGGAATATCGGGTCAACTGTACCCATAAAATGGCGCATGTTCTGTCCAAGGAGTCCTTCTTGGATCCAATGTAGAGTCCACAGCATACAAAAAAACAGCGCTCGACAAGTTGGTGAAAATAAATATTCACACTTAATCTGCCTTCTGTGGCAACGTTTCGATCCAATGTGCTTGATAAAGATCATTGGAACAAAACGTTCCCACAGAAGGCAGATTAATTGTGAATATTTATTTTCACCAACTTGTGGAATGCTGTTTTTTTGTATGCTGTGAACTCCTCAGTCAACATGTCACTCACCTGTTCTTAAGGGGACGTGTCACAGCAGCAGTGACCCTGTCCGTGGCCCTGTGCGTCCAATGAGAAATGATGATAAGGGGATAATAAAGTTTATGAAAGAAAGTTTGTGACGCCACCTGTGGTATTCAACAAATAAGGTGTTAGCCGACGCTGCAGATTCAGTCCACTGGGGTAGTTGTTGATGCAGCAGAGTTGGTACAGCTCTCCACAGGGAGAGCTATTCCCCAGGGCAGTTGTAGTATGTAAGATGATTGTGGTTTTAGTGCAGATTACGCAGCAATAAATGTGAGGACACAGCAGGGTGCAGTCTTTCCAGTTTACTCACAGTTCTGATGGGTCAATCCCCAGCTGGGGTGCTGTATCCTCCAGGGAAGTGGTCTAGACACCTCTCAGGTAGCTTGGGGTGCACGTTACCAGGGCTCCCTTAGATGTTCCTTTCCTGGCCGTCTCACTAAGCTGGCTACCGCCACTCCTGCCCTGCATCTTCACACACAGTGTCCCGAGCCAGCAGACTCGGATCTTGTCAGGCGACGTTGGTCAGACCCCTGGATCCTATATGTCGGCTTTTTCAGCGAATGTGCTGGACGTGGCTGTAGCATTTGCGATGCCTACCACCTTCGGATTGCTAGCTGAGTCCTTAGTTTCTCCACTAGCTGGGGCCGGTCCCCTAACTGCGACTTGGTCCCTCCACCGACTACGCCGGTGAATACGGGCCCCATGGATGGATTCCTCACTATCCGTGCCCCTGAGACCTCTTCTTCCTCTCCTCCTCTGGAGTCTCTTTCTCTCCCTTGTTCTTCCTCACTTCTCTCTCTTTAGTCTGGGGACAAGCTGCTCTCAGCTTCAGCCCTCCTGTAGACTCTTTCTCTGTCTGTCTTTCCTTCAGGAGCTACTCTCTGCTCCTCACTCTTCCTCTCACTCCAGCAGACTCCTTCCAGAAGCTTCTCAGGCCACTGTCACCCTCTCTGACTCCTCCCTACTCTCTTTCTCCACCTACACCCTCTACCTAGTCCCTCCCTGGCCTTGAAAGGTCTGGTTTTGTGTGTGAATGTGTGAGTCCGGGCAGTGCCCCTTCCTTACCTGAGTGCAGAGTACTACACCTCAGATGAAGTGCAGTACCCTGTGGCGACTGAGACCGCAGGGGCGCCACATGTGCACCTGTTCAGCTCCCACAGTGTTGGTGCAGATAGGGGATTCAATTCAGGCAGTGCTAGCTCTGGGCAAATGAGTGGTGTCAATCGACCTAAGGGGATGTGAGTGTCATGTTGATTAAGGGGTCATAAGAGAAGAGTACACTGAGCCCTTGGCCACACCAAGGGTGCATGGAGGAGCCCTCATTTACACATGAAATAAAAACATTTTTTCTGTACAACTAAAGAAGGATTAATCTATATTGCAGGTATAAATTTTACATGAGCTAAGTCTCCTATAGGATTATATAGGTAGCTTAAACCATGTTTTGATGTTGGCAGTCTCACTTTCCATAAAGAACATGTACACCTGTGCTATGAATTGGATGTAATATTTGATATTATCATCATTAAAAAAGGATATATACAGTATGTACATCTACAGACTGAGAGGAACAGAACTAAGCAACAGCACATGTGAAAAAGACTAGGGTATGCTAATAGATCACAGACTGCACAGAGTCACAGTTCAGGGATGTATTATGAGAAGAATACGTAGAGTCTATGTCATGTGAAGTAATTATTCCACTATAGTCCTCCATGGTCAGGCCTCATCTGGAATACTGTGGCCAGTTCTGGGCACTACATTTTAAAAAATCATGTTCATGCTCAATAAGTGGAACAGGCTGCCACCAGAGGTGGTGAGTTCTCCTTCAATGGAAGTCTTCAGAGGCTGGACAGACATCTGTCTGAGATGGTTTAGTGAATCATGCACTGAGCTCGGGGTTGGACACGATGACCCTGGAGGTCCCTTCCAACTCTAACATTCTATGATTCTATTATTCTTTATAATTAATAAGATCTGTTTGGTGATTTATGAAATACATAATAAGAAATAAATAATATTAACAGTGGTTGACTTCAAAATCATCACCAAATGGGATTGTGTTCTACTCTGTTGGTATATTGGGCTCATTATTGTGGCATAGCCCTTTGGGAGTTCCACTGAGCTCATTATGGACCATTCTGTTCCAGTATATAACATATAATTCTGTTTATGTAACTTAAATTTCAAGATATGTTTACTTTCTGATAGCACTGGCCAAATAGACTACAAAAACATTTAACCCTTATGGATCATAGTATGAAATATACATTCATCGATAAAATTATAACTGACGCCGCATTGATCATACGACAAGTTGTTGGTTAACACTTACATTGTTCAGCTTGAGCTTGCTCTTATCTTGCTTTTGCAGATGTCCGGAGAGGTGATACAGGACTGCTCTGCTTCTTCTGCGGTTGGCGTTGAACCCAGGAGGCCTGGTGTCAGTATAAACCTCTAAATCATCATCATCTATGAGGAGAGACACATATAAGCAAAGTCAAATAAGAGATAACTGAGTTCACAGAATTCTTTTTTTCTATTTATTAGCTTTAGGCTACGACTACATGGCGATAAGTATTGTGCAACACTGAATTCGTAGCGACAAACTGCAACATCAAATGTAATGATTTCCTATGATATTGATTTGCAACCTGCTGTGACTAAAATTATTTCACTGGTTGCAAGTGACATACGTGCCATAGACTTCAATGCAAGTTACATGCAATTTGTCTGCAAATTGGCTGTTTTAATTACATCAAAATCAGAGCTATAAAATAATTGAGCGATTATCCAGAGAATTGCTGCCACAAGACATGTCACCGAGTAGCCCTAGCCGAACTGATACAATGTCATAAACAGCAAATGACATATTCACGTTTAAAGCTGGAAGAATGTTAAACATTGTGGCGCTGAATCTGTGCCAAAATTCTAACACAATCTTCAGAGTATGAATACCCAGTTGAGCAAAAACACCATTCAAATATTGCAGGTAGAAGAATAAGTTATACTAAAGTTCATGTGGTCCAGAATCATAATTCAAACATATGGGTTTGAAAATAATAAGAATGAAAAATACATAATAGGACATTTGCAAAGAGCAAAAAGGAGGAATGATGGACAGAGAGAAGAAAGGAAGTGAAGGTTAGGATAGTTAAAGGGAATCTGTCAGTAGGATCAACCTTTCTAAGCCATCTACATGGGCATGTAGGTCATAGGAAGCGGAATATAATGACACCTTGATATATGTGATTTGATATCTTATTCCAGAGAAATCCATGTTTTTCTTATATGTGAATAAATTGTTCCAGGCGATGGGCCTGTCTGTTGTGAATGTGATAGAGATGGTTTCTGAGCAGAGGCTCCCTCTGGTGGTTACAGACAGTACTGAACCTTCCAGCGAGGAATGGCAATCTGGGATCACTGACTGGACTGATATAAGGGAGGTTCCCTCCCATGATGGTTGCCGGTGATCAATTGTTCTTGTCTCAATTGTGGTTCCTGGTTCATTTGGAAGTTTGCTGGAGTCATGCTTGCGTCTGCTGCTTTAAGATAAGATATTTTTGCTTTTCTTTTTGTGCTTGCTTTTTGCATAGTTTTCTGCACTTTTGGAGTTCAGCCGGGTTCCCTCTTGGGGCCTGTGCTCCTCTCAGTTTATCTGTAGCCACTGTTATTTGTTCATTTGCTTTTTCCTGTTTTTTCAGTGGCTGCGGCTTGGTTTTGTTACACCAGAGATCTGATTTAGGTGGACGAGATCGTGTGATCTCAGGTTTTTTGGCAATCAGAAGTGTTGGTATTTTTTAGGGTTTTTTTGGATTGCAGTCAAATTCTTTCCTGTACTTTTCTGTCTAGACAGATTGCGCCCCAGCGTTTGCTCATTCTATTTTCTGTCTGTGTCCGTGCTTTCTTCTTGTCTAACTGCCATTACATGTTTGGGGGCTTCCTATTTTCTTTGGGGATCTGCTCCGGGGCAGATAGCTTTCATCTTTCTGCCTTTAGGTGTAGTTATCTCTCAGGCTCTGACGAGGCATCTAGGATCAATGTAGGAACACTCCACGGCTACCTCTAGTTGTGTGGTTAGTTCAGGTTACTGCAATCCAATAGGTTCCAGCCTCTCTGGTGTATTACCGTTTTTGCTATTTCTCCTCAGCTACCTAACATAACACCGGTCACTGATCTGCATGAGAATCTTCCTCCAGAAGTTATTATAGTGTGAGAGATGTAATGGTTACCAGTGTGATATGTAATGGCCGCTCTCTGCTCTCCTGATCTCACTGCAGAGCTGTGTGTGATTATACCTGACACATCTGCAGGTTCCTCTCAGCTTCAGCTTCCAGCTCACAGGCAGACAGTGGTGCAATATTGTTGCAATACAGCAGAGCTGTAGAGCTTCAGTAAATATGTTTGTAAGGAGGCAAAGTTCAGTTCTACTGTTCAGTATTAGTTACACGTCTCACACTGGTAACTGCTCCATTTATTTAAAGCAAGTTCTGGATGCAGATTCTCATGCAGATGAGTGTCCGGCCCATTGTTATTTATTATTATAGTCATAGTTCATTTACATATCGAAAAACATGGATTTCTATGGAATAAGACATCAGATCACAGACATCAATTTTATTAAGCTTCCTGTTGCCTACATGCCATATAGACAGCTTAGGAAGGTAGATCATACTCACAGATTCCCTTGAAGTTAGGGTGTGGAATAGAACAGGATAATTGATAGAACTTGAGGATTCTTAAATGGCCAGTAGCACCAATTACAACTGCCATCCACAAAAGCCCTGGACCCTATATTTGTAGGAGACCCACTCATGACCTGAAATAATATGGTCCATTTTATTTCTGTACCAAGCATAGATGTTATTCCAGTGTTATTTGGTATCTACCTAGCTTGTTAGTGTGTCTGCTGCCTGTCCTGATCGCTGTCTGCTTACTGTTTACCACCGATTTTCCCTTCTATTGCTTCTCTTCCACATAACAAATGGACTCATGATTACCGTTATATATTTTGTATAGCAAAAAAAAAAGATGCCAAGATATTTCAGAACGTGTTTGATTTAATTTTGCTCACTTGCTTAGAAAAGTACATGGAGAGATTTCTTCCTTCGCTGGCAGATATGTTTCTCATCTTGAGAACAAAACCCTCCTGTAATGAATTAATCTAAAGAACACTTCTTTTATCTTGTCATGTTCCTCTTAATAGAATACATGCCCTTATTCTGTTCTGTAGACAAATTAGATAGAATTTATATACATCCTTGCTGTGAAGTTGAGTCCCAGGGGACATTTCTCTTTCATTCTGACACATAAACAATCATTTCTTTCCGCATTAAAGTTTGTTACTGTTTAACACATTTTTAACCTGAAACAGTACCATGAATATTTTACTACTTCTGTACTTTTTTTATACTGTGAGACAGTGAAGGAATATGTGTTGAATGGGGTGTACATTTCACCTAGGTATAAGGGAAATGTGTGGCTTTGTTAACCTAGTGGTAGAGAAAGGTCATTACACCATCCATTCAAGTACACGCTTGCAGCTCAAACCTGGGGCCACTCAGGTGATAATTAGGAGACCAGAAGTAGGTGTCTGCAGACACAATCAGAGAGCTAGTTTAGTCTGGACACAGGAAGGTGTCCCGGCACAAGAAACAGTCTCCAGGAGTGGTGGGAGCTAGCTTAGCCTGGACACAGGAAGGTGTCCCGGCACAAGAAGCAGTCTCCAGGAGTGGGAGCACGCGCAGTCTGGACACAGGAAGGTGTCCCGGCACAAGAAGCGTCTCCAGGAGTTTGAGCTATCTCAGTCTGGGTGCAGGAAGTACCCCGGACCCAGGAGTAGTCTCAGTGAGAATCCGTGCGAATAGCGGCTGCATAGGAGTGGATCTCTCTCAAGTCTGGACGCTGAAGGGGCCTTCGACACAAGGAGGAGTATCTGGGAAACTCCATACTGGTAACATATATCATATGTGTTGTTTTGGGCACAGACTGGTAGAGTCTGGACCCGGAGAGACAGGGAAATCGATCTATGTGTAATTAGTGGCTAGACAAGCCTAGGTTTTCTGTTTATGCTTTGTTTTATCTGTTTGCTGTGGACTTTAATAAAGCTGGTTGCGGCCAGTTTTACACCAGAACTGCTGTCTGAATGAACTGTTTTCGTGCCATTCTGTCTACCCAGACAGCGATCCTAGAGCCATATATCCCCTGGAAATGTTACAATACATTCTGAGACCAACTTTCATTCATTTACTAATTTTAAATTATCGATTGCCAGCCATGCTTGTAATTCCATCGCCATCTCTTCTATCTTGATACACAGCCTGTTAAATTTTTGCACCTGTGCTGTAGGGAACAAGACCTGCACGGGCAGAATAGGCTGTTTGACATTGTCCTCATCAATCAAGGAAGGAGAGGTGACAAATGTGAGCACAGAGGAGGTGCCACAGTGGATGTCCATCAGACCACTTGATGTTGATTAACAAACATTGTGGGACAATTATAAAAGGATATTCCTAGGTATTGTCATGGTTTCCACATTGACTGTGGCCAAGGAATGCTGCAAGTGACAGCTCAGCCACCCTCTGGTATCTGGAGTGTGCTGAACTGTCAGTTTTATGAGTGACAGTCCAGTTATCCAATCTTATCCTGGGGTTGTAAACATTTTGATTGACAGCCTTGTTGCTCAATCTGGTTTAGTCTGCAGGCGTTTCTTCAGGTACCTCCCACCCCTAATCATTTGCAAGGTATTTAGCTGGCTTGCTGCCAATAGTCTGTGTCGGTTGTAAATTTGCTTTAGATAGGTGTGTTTGCTTGCTTTGTCTGTCTCTGATCTTGCTGATGACCCTGGATATTGTTGTGACTACTCTTTTGTATGTCCCCTTCTTCTTTTGATGTATGCTCCTGGTATTTGACCCCCGACTGTTACCTGACCACTTTTTTGTATCACCCCTCTGTACTACGAGCCCTCCTGGTATCTGACCTCGGACCTCATGACCACCTAATGGCTTTCCAGTGAGTAGTGACTCAGCGTCACACATATGCGGGACAGCTCAGTTCTTATATTGGGGTCACAGGAGTGCTGTTAAAGAGGACCATAAATTGGCAGATAGGGAAAACTTAAGCCTGGGTCTCACATAGCGATACACCAGCGATCCCGACAACGATATGCACTTGTCAGGATCGCTGGTGTATCGCTACATGATCGCTGCTGAGCTGCCAAATAGGCAGCTCAGGGCAGCGATCAGCACAGCGACACTGCGGGTAACATCGCTTAGTTACCCGCAGTGTACCTTGGATACCAGCGCCCTGATGCAGGGCGCTGGTAACCAAGGTACACAGCGGGTTTCAGGCCGCCGTGCCTGGAAACCCGCTGTGTACCTTGGTTACCAGCCTGCATCGCTGGTCCATACCAGCGGTAGCACACCGCGATGACCGG
This sequence comes from Oophaga sylvatica, assembly GCA_033576555.1. Taxonomy (NCBI): domain Eukaryota; kingdom Metazoa; phylum Chordata; class Amphibia; order Anura; family Dendrobatidae; genus Oophaga; species Oophaga sylvatica. The sequence continues at coordinate 39,985,726 of JARQOD010000007.1, forward strand.
TGCCTGGTCAGGGCGGTCAGAGACGCCGCAGCGACTACAAAAAAATGTCCAGGACATTCAGCAACGATCAGCGATACCCAGCAGGGGGGCTGATCGTCGCTGAATGTCACACACAGCGATATCGCTGGGGAGATCGCTGCTGCGTCACAAAACGAGTGACTCCGCAGCGATCTCGCTAGCGAGATCGCTGTGTGAGACGGGGGCTTTAGAGACAGGTTGACAGGTTTCCTTTAAAATTCTTAAAATAAGTCAGTGGTTATTGCACAGAATAGCTGATGGGGTAATTCATTGAAACTGATACAGATTTATGTTTTGTGGACAATCTGAATAGATGTTTCCATTTAAATGTCCGTAGTGAATCTACTATTTATATGCAAAGGCTGCATGCTGAATCTTCAGGCAGATTTGATGTTACCGTCTAGGATTACCTGTGTTTAGTCACAGAGGCCAACGGCAAACCATGTCTTCATCTAATACTGACAGTGACAGACAATGCCAAAACAAGCCTTGCTCCTTATTAAGAAAGCAAACACTGGGTGAACAGCATCTCGTAGTCTGTAGAGAATCGATAGCTATGACAGTACATTAGTATCAAGCTACAGGATGAGGTCTCTGCTGTTTGAATAAAGAAGTGGAGGGCAGGGCCCAGCGGGAAAATTCTGCTAGAGATACCGGTCACACTGAGCATCAAATGAGAAGGACGTGTTTTCAGGCATGTCTGAGCAGTGACCTAGAGAGAGCTTTACAAAAGAGTAGGGAGTATGTGTGACTACGTTTGTGCTGGGTATATTTAATTTTCTATCATAAAAGACAAACAAGCTTAACCCCTTAGTGACAGAGCCAATTTGCAGCTTAATGACCGGGCCAATTTTTACAATTCTGACCACTGTCAATTTATGAGGTTATAACTCTGGAACGCTTTAACGAATCCCGCTGATTCTGAGAATGTTTTTTCGTGATATATTGTACTTCACGTTAGTGGTAAAAAATTTTTTATATGACTTGTGTTTATTTATGAAAATACGGAAATATGGCGAAAATTTTGAAAATTTTGCAATTTTCAAACTTTAAATTTTTATGCCCTTAAATCAGAGAGTTATGTCACACAAATTTCTTAATAAATAACATTTCCCACATGTTTACTTTACATCAGCACAATTTTGGGTACAAAATTTTATTTTGTTACGAAGTTATAAGGGTTAAGACTAGAGTTGACCAGCGATTTCTCATTTTTACAACACCATTTTTTTTAGAGACCACATCCCATTTGAAGTCACTTTTAGGGGTCTATATGATAGAAAATATCCAAAGGTGACACCATTCTAAAAACTGAACCCCTCAAGGTGCTCAAAACCACATTCAAGAAGTTTATTAACCCTTTACGTGCTGCACAGGAACTGAAGCAATGTGGAAGGAAAAAATTAACATTTAACTTTTTTTGCAAAAACTTTACTTCAGAACCAATTTTTTTTTATTTTCACAAGGGTTAAAAGAAAAAATAAACCACAAAATTTGTTGTGCAATTTCTCCTAAATACGCCGTTACTCCATATGTGGGGGTAAACCACTTTTTGGGCGCATGACAGAGGTCGCGACTCGCAAGGGAAGTAGCGCCGTCTGACTTTTCAATGCAGAATTGGCTGGACGCTATGTCGCATTTAGAGAGCCCTGATGTGCCTAAACAGTGGAAACCCCCAACTAGTAACCCAATTTTGGAAACTAGACCCCTTAAGGAACTTATCTAGATGTGTGGTGAGCACTTTGAACCTCCAAGTGCTTCACAGAAGTTTATAAGGTAGAGCCGTGAAAATAAAAAATAATTTTTTTCCTCAAAAATTATTTTTTGGCCAGCTATTTTTTTATTTTCCCAAGGGTAACAGGAGAAATTGGACCCCAAAAGTTGTTGTGCAATTTTTCCTGAGTACACTGATACCCCATATGTTGGGGTAAACCACTGTTTGGGTGAACGGCAGGGCTCGGAAGGGAGCGCCATTTGACTTTTTGAATGCCACGTCGTGTTTGGAGACCCCCTGATGTGTCTAAATAGTGGAAACCCCTCAATTCTAGCTCCAACCCTAACCCCAACATACCCCTAACCCTAATCCCAACCCTAACCCTAATCCCAACCCTAATTGTAACCCTAACCCTAATTCCAACCCTAACCCTAATTCCAACCCTAACCCTAATTATAACCCTAACCCTAATTATAACCCTAACTCTAATTATAACCATAACCCTAATGGAAAAATGAAAATAAATACAATTTCTTTATTTTATTATATGTCCCTAACTAAGGGGGTGATAAAGGGGGGGATAATGTACTATTTTTTTATTTTGATCACTGTGATAGTTTATCACAGTGATCAAAATATACTTTCACAGAATGAATGAATCTGCCGGCAGGCAGATTTGGCGGGCACAAAGCTCATGCGCCCGCCATTTTCTTTTACAGGATGAAGAGGCCGGGAGGCAAGGGAGCTGCGGGAGGATCTTTTGCGATTGCCGTTATATGGTTAATAACGGCGATCGCAAAAGTGGAGGGACTTCGGGGGACCCGAATTATGTTCTCTGGGGACCCCGGAGAAAATCCGACTGGGCGGGCGTACTGCGCACTGCGCAGGCGTCCGAAATTTTCTTTGCCGGGGCAAGACGCCGGCAGCTCCGGGAGCCACAGGAGGACTGGGGTGACACCGGGAGGCACGGGGGACAGATCTAGGGGTCCCGGGGACCCTATTTCTATCCCCTCTGATGTGCGATCACATCAGAGGAGAGAGAAATGAAATGGAGAATCGCGGCTTTTTTTTTTGCGATCACCGTTATAGGGTTAATAACGGCGATCGCAAAAGCAGGGTCGGTAAAAACGACCTAAATCATGTTCTCTGGGTCTAGGCTACCCCCGGTAGCCGAGACCCTGGAGAAAATCCGACTCTGGGGGCGCTATATACTTTCTTAACAACACCGTTAATTAACGGCGCTGTGGTTTAAGCACTCTTAACTACCGCCGTTAAAAGGCGTATCGACGGTCGTTCAGGGGTTAAAGGGCACACATGATATATATAATAGGTACAATTCAAACATTGATATCTACAAGATAATAACAACATCAAAATAAAACGCAGCTTACTAAGACACAAACTATAACAAAGTAGCCCAGCAGTAAAGTCAATCATTTTTAATTATTGTGACATCAATACAGTAGAACAAAGTCTATTTTTTAGTCTAATTTTGACTGGCCCACAATAGAACACAGCCTATTAATAAAGACAAACACATACCGTACTCTGACATCGTCACAACAAAGCACAGTTTAGGAATAAAGATGTTAAATTTTGTATTGCTTTGACTTCGTCAATAAAATAAAAAATAGTCTGCGAATGAGAACACACACTACTTTGATCTCAATATACACTCAACATTGAAATTGCAAAACCGAAAAGGAAAAGTTGTAAAATTGTGGAAACCACAGCATGAAGACATGTTAATAATATGCAAATGCTCCAAAAACATCTCTATTTATTCAGTATTGTGTATCGAGTATGAATGGCACAAGTATGAATACCTGCTCGTACATGCCTTGGCATGCTATTAATTAGGTTATTAATGGTTGTCTGAGAAATATGTTGCCAAGCTGAATGCAATTAGTTATGGAAATCTTTAAGAGACGCTGCTGGCAGCTCCCTTTTGCAATTGTACAAATTACATCCCAGATATGGGATGGGATACAAGTATGAAGATGCTGCAGGCCATGCTTTCCATATATGAGGCCATAATTTTGAGGGTAGGACCAATATGACATTTACTTGTGAAGGTCTCATCATGGTGTTACCAATGTAGTCTCCAGTCCAATCACTGACTATTATTGCATCCAAGGCAAAAAGCAAGACTCATCACTAGAGAGGATAGACCTTCATTCCAACCTCCATTGCTCCATTCTAGCCTCACGAGGCTACCAGTAGCGGATCTTGAAAATTTGCCATAGTGCATTCAGTGTGGCAGAACATTCCTTAGACAACCATTAATAATCTCACTGACAGCAGCGAAGGTGTGAACATGTGTCTATTTCTTCATGTGAATCGAGATGTTTTGAAAAGTTTGTTTTCATTTCTTCATTATTTGCCTATCATTACCGTATCTGCTGACCCTATGATTTTCATAATTCCGTGACTTTTCTTTTTGATGTTGCAATTTCAATGCTGAGGAGTAGATAGAACACAGCCTACAAATAAATACAGACACTGATGTATACACAGCCTAGGAATACAATAGTAAAATACTGACAACAAAGCACAACCAATGAAAACAGACAATGAATGTTGTGACATAATCACAGTGAAATACAGTGTAGCTATATAGATAAACACTGATGTGATAAAACACAACTTATAAATGAAGATAAATGCTACTGGGATATTAAAACGTTATTGCGATAACGCCACAATAAAACAAAGCCTTTGACTAAAGGCAAATATTCACAAAAGAAAACCTTCTACAAATTATGACCTAAGCCATTGTGCCACTATCACACTGCTCACAATACAACACACCAGAATCTCACGTGATTTTTACATAATCATTATTCACTCACATCTGTATTGTTATTTTTTTTTGTTCTGTTGAGTCATGGAAGCAAAATAATGAAAAAAATGACAGCCTCAGATGTGTCATATCATGGGTTAATTGGCAAGGATTGGCATACTTTATGTACATCCATTGAAAGTAGACAGAGTCCATTAGTAATGGAGGCCACAGCCATGATCTAATTGCAGGTTTTCCTAGAGTAGATATAAAGGACTGTGTTAATCATTTTCTTGTGATATACCAGAGATATTGGCATCATTAACTTGAAAACCAGCTGTTGGGACACACACATAGTGGTCCTGCACAAAGTCTATCTTCAGCACTAGTGGCTAAAGTAGGGGCATTAGGAATACACATTATATAACTCACCAACTAGTGTGGGATGTGCATATTGCTACTATATGCCAGCAGAACAGGTCAGGTTGGCAGCAGCAAAATGTTTGGAAAATTCTGTCATAACAGAAGTTGTGAAAAAATATAATATTCCTTACTCATTTACATTTTTATTTTAATATACATAAACAACTAACCACTTAAAAAAGTTGTCCAGTAATAGTAAAAATCTACTCAGAAGCAGCACCATTTCCATCCTTGGATTGACATTTGCCTGAAATTACTGTATTCACTAGAAGGGGTATTATGGGCTCACTTTGTGAGTTGGATTCTCTACCCATAGGTCAAGGTTAGCAGCAGAAGACCTAGACTTGCTGAACAGCATGTGGATCAGTAAGGGCTAGGACAGCAGAGAATGCAGGATGGCAAATGGGCAAGCAAAGCTGGAAGCACTAAATGCATCTGGAGGGTAGTTACATTCAGGATCAGCAGAGTAGTATATGAAATCAGGTATCTTGCAGCAAAGATACAGTTAACCACAGGAATTGCAGAGACCTATATACAACTAGCTGTCTTCCAGCAGGGATGTGGTTAACCACAGCAATAGCAGAGACATGCATGCAATCAGGTATTTTACAGCAGGTATGGAATTAATCATAGGGACCGCAGAGATGTACTGTACTTTGTAAAAGTTTTAGACAAACGTGAAAAAAATGCTGCAAGATAAGAATACTCTCAAAAAATAGAAGTGTTAATGGTTTATTTTTAGCAATCAACAAAATGCAAAGTTAATGAACACAAGATAAATCTGACTATCCTTTGCCTTCAAAACAACATCAGTTATTTTATGTACACTTGCAATAAGTCAGAGAATTTGAAGGCTCATAGTCAGGTGAGAAATAACTTGAATCTGACAAAAGTAATAATAAATCAAAAATCTATGAAAATGAACAAATAAAAGTCAGACATTGCTTTTCAACCATGATTTCAAAGAATATTTAAAAGAATAAAACTCATGAAATAGGCCTGGACAGACATAATGGTACCCTTAATATTTTGTTGCACAACCTTTTAAGGCAATCACTGTAATCAAATGATTCCTGTAACTGTCAATGAGACTGCTGCACCTCTCGACAGGTATTTTGGCCCACTCCTCAAGAGCAAACTGCTCCAGTTGTCTCGTGTTTGAAGGTTGCCTTCTCCAGACGGCATGTTTCAGCTCTTTCCAAAGATGCTCAATAGGATTTAGGTCAGGGCTCATAGAAGGCCACTTCAGAATAGTCCAATGTTTTACTCTTAGCCTTTCTTGGGTGTTTTTAGCCGTGTGTTTTTTACCTTTTACATGTTTGTCTATAATTTTCTTTCTAATTTCCTGAGACAACTCTTTCCTTCGCTTCCTCTGGTCCATGTTGAGTGTGATACACACCATGTCACCAAACAGCACAGTGAGTATCTATAGCTCTTTATACAGGCCGACTCATGGACTCCAAGACTGTAGACACATGTGATGCTAATTAGTGGTCACACCTTGATTTAACATGTCCCTTTTGTCATATTATTTTCAGGGGTACCATCATTTCTGTCCTGGCCTATTTCATGAGTTTTATTTTTTTTTTTTAATTCTGTGGAAACATGTTTGAAAGCAATGTCTGACTTTCATTTGGTCATTTTCATAGATTTTTGATTTATTATTACTTTTGTCAGATTCAAGTTATGTCACCATTGTGGGTTTTTCTGTCATAAATAAGGGATACCAACAATTTTGACCACGTGTGTAAACTCTTCTACAAAGGTTAGCTTGTGAGAGACAGTTTTATATCACAAGTTATGTACCATGGCAAGACTGAGCACAATAACAAGACACATGGTGTACTGTATACTGCATCAGCAAGTCAGCAAGACGTCTCTCACGCAAAGATTTCAAAGCAGACTGGGCATATGCTGTTCAAGCTGTTTTAAAGAAGCACTAAGAAATGGAAAATGTCAGGATCATAGACTCAGTGATAGGCCAAAAAAACTTAATTAGTGCAGAAAATGAAAGACACATCACGCTTTTTTACTTTAAACATCGTAAGATGTCCAACAGTTCCATCAGCTCAGAACTAGCAGCAAACAGAGGGACCCAGCTACACCCATAGGAGAACAGGCCAGAAGTGATTTATATGGAAGAATTGCAGCCAAAAAGCCATACCTTCAAAATGTAAACAAGGCCCAGCGACTGAACTATGACTAAAAACATAGGAACTTCGAGGCTGAAAAATGGCGGCAGGTGCTCAGAACCGATGAGTTAAAATTTGAAATATTTGATTGTAACAGAGCCAGGGCTTTAGAGCAATACAATAATGAGTATCTGCAGGCAACAGTGAAGCATGGGGAGGCCCGTTGTATGTTTGTGGATATATTTCTGCAAAAGGAGTTTCGCAGTTGGTCAGGAAGGGTCTTCTCAATGCTGAGAAATATAGGCAGATACTTGACCAATATCATCAGAAAGGCACCTGTTTTGCTCCAAACCTATTATGCAGCAGAATAATGACCCCAAATATACAGTCTAATGTCATTAAAAAAGAAATCAGGTGTCCTTGGAAGTAATGATGTGGCAGCCACAGAGCCCTGATCTCAACATCAACAAGTCTGTGTGATTTCAGGAAAACACAGAAGGATTTGCAGAAGCCTACATCCACTGATCTGTGGTTAGTTCTCCAAGATGTTTGGAACAACCTCCTTGCCAAGTTTAGTTAAAAACAGTGTGCAAGTGTACCTGGAGGTATTAATGCTATTTTGAAGGCAAAGTGCCGTCATACCAAATAGTAATTAGATTTCTATTTTGTTCATTAACTTTGCATTTTATTCATTGATAAAAATAAACTATTAAGGTTTCTATTTTTTTAAGACATTCTTACTTTGCAGCATTTTTTTCGTACCTGTTTAAAACTTTTTCACAGTATTGCCATTTCTGATTACAGAGTTCAAAACTAGATGGTATAATGTCCCACAGAATTAGTCCCTTGTCTAAGTTGACTCATGGAGTCAGTGGCTGAATGGGCATGAACTGGCCCATCAAAAAACAATCTAAAGAATCATGATAGCTTGGAAAAAAGAGACTTTAGTAAGGGGAAGACTGATTTCTAGTAAGTTACAGTAATTAAGAAGATAATATATTAGAAAAACAAAAGGTGTTTTGGCCATGTCTACAGTAATGTCCAGGAGTTATGGTGGAACCATGCTCTGAATTAGTTGAACTGGTATATGAGTTTGTTTCATTTATAAGAACTTTAAGCGTGTGCATTTCTGTGTTTGGTGCAAATACTTAATACTGAATAAATCAAGAGGTCTTTAAAGTTTTGGTTCCATTTTTTCATCATTTGCATATCATTAACATGTCTATCGATTCTATGATTTCCATGATTCTATAACTTTTTCTTCTAGGTGTTTTCAATTCAAACTCTGAGGAGTGCATATAAAGTGATGACTGAATCTTGTTAAATTTGCCAGCTAAAATGATTTTGCCCAGAAAATGTTATTCACAACAAATCGATATGCAGCGAATGCATCCAACTGCCCTGAAAGACATGTATGAGTCTCTTCTGTCTCCAATGACTATATCCATCTTCTTTCAAGCTCTTTAACTCAAAGACAACCGTGGTAATGTCAAAGTGACTTCCACATATATACAGTAGCTATGGTTAAACAGATGGTGACCTACAACCTGTTTAATAACACAATGCCTTGTCTGATTTTTATTATGCTTTTT
>JARQOD010000007.1:39994486-40049167 GCA_033576555.1 Oophaga sylvatica
CCCAAAGGACCCGGCTCTTTCTCTCTTGAAACCTCTTTTTTTTAATAAAAAACCGTTTTCCACAGTCCTCGCTTGGTCCTCCGTACGTGGGCCTCATTATACATGTAAAGGTTAGGACGCAGGGCTGTTATTCAGCTTTGGGTTTCCTAAATTTGTGGGCTCTTTAACGGGCCCCCTGCCCCCTCGGTTGCAGTCTTAATTTTTCCTTTTCAATAAACCTGCAAAAGGTTTGGACTGGTCATTTTTTTCCCATATTACACTGAAAAAAACCTTTCATTTCCCCAACGGGAGCACTTCCCCGACTCCCGATTTTGAAATTGTTAAATCATTGCATAATAATACTTCTATCGCCACTGGTGATCTGATAATTACCAGTTTACCCGTGGGACATCTTTTCCCCCCCAGGATTTACATCCGCACCTTATGGCGAGTCATTCCTTTTTGAAAACGATTTATCCGCACCGTGTTTTTTCTGCAAATGGATGAAAACCGCATGGAACTGCATCCTGATAGGGCAGAGGGGGAAGACTGCCTGCGCGTATGAAATCCACATGCAGATTGGGCAGGGCATCCTGATTCAGGTGCGTTTTACATTGACAATCATAGTTTTTGGACGAGCCACGTTTCGAATGTCTGCAGATTTTTTTTAACACCCAAAATTCGCAATAAAGTGCATTTTGGGAGCACAGGGGAAAACCTTTTGCAGACCGGGGTCAATGCGTCCTATGTTAAGTATAGGGATACGGGCTGGACTAGGATGCATCGGTTTGCTCGCATCACAACACCGTCCCAAAAAACGCTAGTGGGGAAAGAGCCACTCGTGCCAGCCCCTCACCAGGTGCCCCAATGTCTATACATGCTCCCAATACATTTTATTAACATTAACACCTATAAACATAGGGCACAAGCTCTTCTAGTGAGGGGGAAAGACCGTATGGCAGAACAGCTGGTGTTACATTATGTCTGCATACTGGCCCCATACGGGTTCATCCTTTTTCCTTAAGCACATCCTAACTTTGAGCATGTTCAGTCGCAGAAGGGGATCCCTGCACAAGAAGCACACGGATCCGTGTTGTCCTGGACCCGTGTTGCCCGGATCCGTGCTCAATAAGTCCATTTTAATTCGAGACATGTAGCCGGGGATCTGGTGTCTCCGGGTGCCTGGGTTTTTTTCAGACGAACAAAACTGCAAAAGTTAAAGTTTTTTGTGCTTCTGATAAAATATGCGACACAGGGACGTGGGGAAAAAGGTGACAACTGGATGCACAGGAAGTCCCTCCACCCACTGAAAGTCAAGGAGGGGGGAAAAGGGGCTGTGTGCAAAATATGAAGTGTGAACCAGCTTAACTCTAAAAAGGGAGAGCTGGACCGAGATCTCTCCAAGTTCTGCCTAAAAATACTTTATTTTTACCCCCCCTCAGCAGCAAAACCGACGTCCTTCATCCTCCTCCCTTTAGTGTCTGTTCTGTATTCCTCCTCAGTGCTGCTACAACTATTTATTATGTGCTGAGACCCTTTGACCCCCTACAGTCAACGCCGTATATGCCATGCTGAAGCTAGGAGTATAGCCTTTATTTGGGCTCAGGTAATCACGTGCATTGTTCCCAGCACACATTACTGCTCTCCTACTGCCCCTCCAGGTCAGTCACACTTCGTAAGCTGAATCTGAAAAAGCTGCAGGCGCCAGGAAAAAAAAACTGGGCTCCTTCTCACTGCGAGCGGTCATTTATTCACAGCAGGGAGCGGCTCTGTGTATCGAATCCTTCACAAACGCACATCACTGCAGTGCAGGGGTTGCCCCCCTTTGCAAGCGCTGACTGCCCCCTGAGACAACAGGCTCAACTTGACTCTTATAGGGCCCCCCTGGCTGTGAGAGCTTTTATCTTAATAGTGTACAGCTTCCTGCCAAGGATATTGGCCACCAAAGCCTAGCCAAGTGTGTGCAGTAGCTACATACCAGGTGAGGAGTTAACTCCTTAGATTCCAGTCAGCTCTCTTATCCCATTGATGTTTATACAATAGTTGCTGCTTGCTCTCCCCCCCTCTCAGCTCCTGACAAGTTTGCTGTTATAAAATTTGCAATATCACCAGCCTTTGGCCCCCAGCATCAGCAGCTTCCCGATCAGTTTTCCTAGTTAGCATTTCACTTTTCAGAGCATATTCTTTTTCAAGGTTCTGCTATCTCTGCATGTAAAAATGGGGATATGCAGTGTAGACTTCAGAACAACCACTTATAGCTGAATGAGATACAGTAGAAATATAAAGTCAGCACAAGTTGTGCTAAGGATTACAGTTTGCTACTGACCATAAACAGTCACTCAAGGAGAAGTGCCAACCTCCAGAAACCAGTAATAAAGAGATTGAAAGCTGTGTGCTGTTAGACACACAATCTGGGAATACCCCTTTAAGTTTTTCAATTTATAACTACTCTTTCCTATACATGGTTTAAGTTATATTCTCACACCATTTGATGTGCACTTCTTTTGTATACTCCAGAACATTTTCTATCATATTCGCTTTGATATATCAATAGTCTTTAAGGGACTGGTCATATATCAAAAGAGTGTCCTGCTGGACAGCACTTTTCCGGTGCAGGTTTTTTCATCTGCACTAGAAAGCATAGTAACTATATGTGGTATTACAGTACAGTACATTTGGTATACAGAGCGCAGAGTGCAGGATTGCCAACTTAGAGGGGTTGTCCACTACTAGTACAACCCTTCTAAAATAATAGAGCCTATAGTCACCTCCTGTGCAGGTGCCGTTCCCACGTTGTGGGCATCACTCTCCCAGAGGCTGTGACATGTGATGGGCACCAACAGTGCTGGCATCACTGTCTTCGCCTTTGGACAATGAAACATGAAGATGAAGCCATGGATCAGCTGCAGCCCGGTCTTCCTCTTCATGTTCAGTTTGTCCAAAAGGCAGAGACATCACGTGTCATTTGACCGCATCACAGCCCTAGGACAGTGGTGCCGAATGCGGACGGTGCGAGAGGGAGGTGAGTATTAGGCTTTATTCATTTATCGGGGCATAACATTTACTTTAAGAAGGGGTTGTCCTAGTAGTGGACAACCCCTTAACGTTATATTTTTCTGTGCAGTTATCAAAAAATCAAGGACAGGCAATACTTTTTAAGGACACAATGGAAAACCATAATAAATGATTATGATTATAAGTGATAACTATCTACAGTCCATAATTTGATATGAGAACATCAGTTGCTCCACTGTAAAACTGTAAAATTATGATAATTGCAATAACATTATCTGTATAGGTTTATTCAGCTTTAAAAAAATTACAGATGCCTTAAATTTTCCCTAGGGACAGGGAAAAAACGGTGCCCTATTTTTTATGGACTGTCCTGGAATTTCTGGGCGATGGAACACCTGGCTGGGTTATGTACACTATTAAGTATACATCTATTGGCCACTAGTTGATGCAGTCATTCTTCATTGATCAACCAAGAAAATGTACATATTCTTATAAACAATCTCAATGCCTTTTCACCCACTTTAAAAAAAACATCAGAAAAGGGCAGAGATGCTTATCTGCCCAGGACTCCAAACAAATGCATATCAGGGTGCAGTGGACCAATTAAAGTGGCAACGTGCAGCAATACGATTGAAACAACCACCCTGATAATCCATACAAGGGGTGGCTGTTTGATTATTAGTGCACAAAAAAAACAAAATTTTTGGATGATTTCTAAGTCCTCTTTTTGTGTCGGTGAGCTCTGTTTTGTTTTTTAGTGTTAGGATCGTAACGTGGGGACCCTTGAAGTGGGTTGCGAGCTTCCATATTTTGGCCATAATATCAACTAATACCTCAATATATTGATATGTGTTTTTTGCACTTTATTCAATCATTTTTCAGAGTGCAGTTGTGCCAGGTGGCTCTGTAAACTGTGACCTCTGTTCACACATGATGCATTTTGGTTAGCACTGGTCAGCCTGCCTGATCTAAGAGTAGGGTGTCATTAATAGTCTGAAAGCAAGATGCTCTGCATTACTTGTGTTTAACAATGTCACATACAGATTATCATTTCTAATTTAACTAAAGTGAGAACAGGTCCAACACATTGAATGTCACCTTTATGTTGTCCCATTTATTTCCAAAACTTGCAGACAATGTCTCAACCATGATTGCTTGTACGTTTTACTCTAAGTGCAATTTTTACTTATCTATCCAGTAGCCTCATTTAAAAAAAAACACTGACATTTTCCTACTGCAAAGAAAACCACATAAAAATCTTGGCCGTATAAAAGATGATACATTAGCGAGAAGCCGTACTTTGTTTTGAGTGTATTTTATAGAAGGACCTCTGTGGATTTTACTTCAGCATAGATGAGAGTTTGGGAATTCCTCTGTAGCTACTTCAGATGAAATGTAGCTAGATTCAATGAAACACAATATCAGAAAACACAAGCGCTTAATAATAGTATCTGGAAAGAAGCGAGGAATAAAATAGCAGAATAGAAAAAACATGGACAAAACAAACCCAAGTCAATAGAATATACAAACCATGGCATGCAGGCGACTTAGGGAACACAATGCTGAAATCTGAACACCCAGAAATGATTTTACACTTGTATTTGATTTTGTACGTTATTGAGGATGAGAATGTATTCTGTGGAAGACATATAAACATGCTAGACATAGTAGATATAAACGAACTAATCCACTAGGCTATAAATGATTGTTATTGAAAGGGGAACAAGGTACTGGAGGTATTCCATAGGGACATGTGTACATTTAGGAAGCACTCTCATCAAATGTTTATCCTCTTAATATATTGCAATCATCATATTATACAGCACTGTGTACTTACAATTGCTCATTTTGCCTTTTCTCACCAGTTAATGTTCTTTTTTCCCATTAGGTCTATGACATCAAGTGATTAATAACTTACAAACTGGATCCTTTAAGCACTATGTAGAAACAGGAGGTCCATTTTCTCTGCACAAGTCAGGGGGTCACTGCAAAAGTCTTGGCAGAGGATTAGGGAAACAACTGGGACAAAAGTTGAAGAGGGGAAGGCGTCATGCAGGGACTAGTTACCTTCTGTTTCTACATAGAGAAAACACAAGAATTAACTGTGTAGAAAGAGCAAAATGAGCAATGGTAGCAAAAACTGAAGAATATATCATCATAAACAGCAATCATAATACTATATTTTAGGGTGCAGCACTATTGATTATTAGCATTAAAAGGGCTTTTTCAACATTGCAGTTCAGGAGCACACTGCTCCCTTGCCTTTGGCTGGGGCCAGAATGACGGGTAGACCAGGGTAGGCACTGGCCTAGGACGCCATTAAATTTTAGGCACGGCTTTATTCATTTTGATTTTAATGATGCAACTGTTCAGCACAAGGGATGAGCGAGTAGTGAGATATTCGGACTCGCTATACTCGCAACGAGTAGGTCCCACAGAGAAATGCTAGCACAGGTTTCCAGTATCCATTTCAGATGCTGCACTCTGTATTGAAGGTAATTGTCTATGCTGTGAAGATACGAGATGTGCAGCATCTGAAACACGGATACTGGAAGCCTGTGCTAGCATTTCTTCTGTGGTGTTGCTATCAGTGTGTCAAGAGTGGGAGAAGAGGGTTGCATTGACAATCCAACACAATGGGCAGCATTTGAACACTTTTATAAATGGTCATAAACTTGTAATTAACTCATGAAAGAATAAAGTTACGTTTAAAACCAAGCACATGATTGTTTTTCTTGTGAAATTCTCAATAAGTTTGATGTGTCACATGACCCTCTTTACATTGGAAAAAATAAAGTTGGATCCAAAATGGCCGACTTCAAAATAGCCGCCATGGTTGCCACCATCTTGAAAAGTTTTCCCCCTCCCATATACTAATGTGCCACAAACAGGAAGTTGATATCACCATTCACCAACCATTCCCATTTTATTTAGGTGTATCCATATAAATGGCCCACCCTGTAGTTCCCTGGATCAATTACCCTCACAGTGTCTAGTGCCCATAACCTGTACTATTATATTTATCAAGAAAAGTCAACCAGATCCTTGCGGGGAAGTCAGATATTCCTAATTTATGAAAAAGTGTGCCACACCAGAAATCTTAAACCCTTTTGGCATAGATGCTAGAAACTGCTGTGAAAACGCCAAAAGTTCAAACTTTAATTTGCACCAAAATTTTGCAATTTTCAAAGCAATTTACACCAGGATTCTACCAAAAATTGCTTAGATGAATCTGGACCAATGAATGCAATTACAAATATATGGATGTGTGGATTTGTGGAGGTGCATTAATATGGACTGCATTAATCAGATTACAGTATACCACAACTTCTATTTATGGGAACACTTTCTGGGATATTCATTCTAGGCCACCTTTAAAAACAGGTATTTGAAAGCCTTCCTGATGAAAAAGCGAAAAGGTTGCGTTGAGGCGCGGGGAGTTCATACCTACAGGTGATCAGTCATGTAAGTGTCACTCTTTAATTTATTATTGCCTTGAATTGCTAGAAAGAAGGAAAAGTACATCTCATTGAAAGCACAAATAGAGTTAGGCTCCATTTCTATTCTCTATAATGTCAACTGTTGTCACTGTGCATTGTTTGCTTTTTTGGCCAGCTGCACCTTGTTAGCATTTGTTATACTACATAACTATTTTTACTACTTGTTTAAAATAGAAAGGGTTTTTTTTGGGGCATTCATATACTCTCTGAGCTTTTTCTTGTTCTTTTTTTGGGCTATTTGAAAACCCTTGCAGAGTCGGACCCCCTTTGTTAGTGTGACTAAAGCATTGCATAACAATAATAGGTGAAATTCAGTAATATGGCATGGAGGTGTAACCTTTGCCTAGGGTGCTAGGATAAATTGTCCCAGCCCTGTTCCTGGCTTCCTGCTTGACTAACAGTTTTACCATCACCTTCATCAATCATCATAAAATCAATTTGTTACCTCTATTGTTTAAGTGCCAAGTCTTGCTGCTGGGTTGTGGCTAACCCCTGGTTAGTTTTTGGCTAACCCCTGAATAGGTTTTGGCTAACCCCTGAATAGGTTTTGGCTAACCTCTGACTAGGTTTTTACTAATCCCTGATAGGTTTTGGCTAAGCTCTGGCTAGGTTTTGGCTGTCCCCGGAATAGGTTTTGCTAACCCCTGACTAGGTTTTGGATAACCCTTGACTAGGTTTTGGCTAACCCTGACTAGGTTTTGGCTAACCCCTAACTAGGTTTTGGCTAACCCCTGAATAAGTTTTGGCTAACCCCTGACTAGGTTTTGGCTAACCCCTGACTAGGTTTTGGCTAACCCCTAACTAGGTTTTGGCTAACCCCTGAATAAGTTTTGGCTAACCCCTGACTAGGTTTTGGCTAACCCCTGACTAGGTTTTGGCTAACCCCTAACTAGGTTTTGGCTAACCCTGAATAAGTTTTGGCTAAACCCTGACTAAGTTTTGGCTAACCCTGACTAGGTTTTGGCTAACCACTAACTAGGTTTTGGCAAACCCCTGAATAGGTTTTGCCTAACCTCTGACTAGGTTTTTGACTAACCTCTAACTAGGTTTTGGCTAAGCCTTAACTAGGTTTTGGCTAACCCCTGAGTAAGTTTTGGCTAACCCTGACTAGGTTTTGGCTAACCCCTGAATAAGTTTTGGCTAACCCCTGACTAGGTTTTGTCTCACCGCTGACTAGGTTTTGGCTAACCCCTGCCTAGGTTTTGAAGAATCCTAGTTTGAAAAGAAAAAAGTATTCTGTCCAAATAGTTGGGTATCACAAAGCTGCTGTAGGGAACAAAAAGAACTTAATTCTAACCATGCCATGGTCTGAGATCTCCATAACCTCAACGCCCTTTGCACATTTAGTATGTAAGTCAATACTTGTACTGTCATGTCCACTAGAGAGTATCCTTTGCAACAAATTGATTTATACACGTGCCACAAACATGATTGACTCACCGTAACACCACTGAAACCAGTTTGTGTAAAAGATAAATGTCCTGCTCTGACAGATGAGCTCATCAGGGAATTGGACCATACTTTGACAGCGACAGTCTCCGACATTTACAAGTGTGCTTTATGAAAGATAGAGATAAGTGCCAAGAGGATTTCAGGCAGTCACATCTATGTGCCTTGTCAGATTATAAACTGTGTTCATTTTTCTATGTGCGTTCTCCGTGGAGAAGATTTATCTACAGCCAGTACAGAAGTGTTTGGGCTATAGCCCTGTTCCCTGTGCTATCTTAAGAATTTACAGAATACGCACTTGGGAAATACAAGCTACTAATCTGATTACTGACTATACTGGGCAGAAGCAGTTTCCACTGCATTTCTATTTTTAATGTTACTACTGTATTGGTTCAATGCTTTTTATTGAACTTTTAAAAGCATTAGATTGGCAAGTTCTGCCCCCAAATCAGTAAAACCCACTTTAAAGCGTTGAGCCGGTGGTCTTGTGTCAAAGAGTTACAGTAAATTCTGAAGCCATAGTCCAGGTATTCATGAAGATGTGCATTCAATACACAAAGCGAACGATCAGTTCTTGTAAGAGTTACAATAAACAACTAATTACATTGCTTGCTATTCAGTGCTAATCGCTCACAGATTTCAACCTTTTCACAGCACTTAAATGATTTCAAACCGTTTATACTTCATTAATAACGTGGAAAGAAAGGAAACATTTACTAAAATATTATCATAATCATAGAACAGTGAGACACCAGGGAGAAGTGATTCAAGCCATAGAAAACAAGCGGCTGGCGCTATCAATTATATGACAACATCATTTTAACCTGATATGTTTGTCAAAAATGGAAAAATAAATGTTTTAGTTGGCAGTTTTGTTAATTTAATGCTATTAAATCTGTACTTTATAAGTAGTATAAGATGAAACTGGCCTTCTAATGCACTAGAGGATCCTGTGATGGGACCGGGCATGAGATAATCATGACCTTAAAGATCTAGCAGAAGACTATCCCATTGGAATCTGTATTCAAAGCTAGTGGACCCTTAGGGCCCATTCACATAAAATAATAGTGGCTTCTGACCATAATGAACTGGAGATCATTATTGACTGATGATAATTCATTATTATTTACACCAATTGGGTATGTTAGATTTTTTAAGCAATTGGCCAAACAAATCTATCACCGCTGAATGTGGCCTGAGATTTTTTTTTATCTAACAACAAACATTTATCAGACAATTTTGGTCTAATTGGTTTGGGGGCCTTTAGAATCATTTCTTCTGGCAATGCTAAGGAAATCCTAATTTGACTTTGACTGTAAAGAAGGAAAATATCATTGAGACAGTTAGGACTAGAGTTGAGCGATACTTTCCGATATCCTAAAGTATCGGAATCGGAATGGTATCGCCGATATCACTAAAATATCGGCGATACCCGATACCGATACCGGAAGTCCCATGTAAGTCTATGGGAACAAAATATCGAAAATTAAAAAAAACCCCATTCTTGCCTTGTTGGTTAATTGTACATGAAGGAAAACAAGAAAGAGTAATGCAGAATGTATTGGGGGAGGTTGAGGAGACATTAAAGGCATAGATGTTTGACCCAATCCAATGGAATAGCATTAATTTTTTTTTTTTAGGAAATACGTTCGGATTGACGAACAAATTGACAATGTTGTTAACCTTTTTTCTATTTTGTCAAATATGTCTGTTTCACAACTTCCATGGTCTTCACCTTTTTAACTTTTCACACACTTTTCCTTCATAATTTTCAGCAGCATCATCTTTCTCATCAAATTATTCTTCATCTTCACCTTCTTAATCTTCTAAAACTTCTTGCTATTCATCTTTTTGTTAACATTACTTATATTGTTCTTATTAAACAGTTATTATTCTTCATATTCTACTTCTTCATTTCTTTCCTATTCATCCTTTTCATCATATTCTTATTTGTGACAGACATTCCTGTACTTGTAATCTGTTTAAAACTCTGAATTTTCATCCTTCCGTTCTTGCTGTCACGAAAGATTTTAATTACAACAGTATTTGTCCGCGTTCAGTTTAGCCTGCAGCAGCATCAGGCATTTTCCAGGGGCACCACGAGGAGGAACGGACTCACCCCCATACACTGCTTAGTCTTCTTCTGCTTAGAATTTAGAGCATATATTTTGCTCTCATTTTGGTCTTATACTTAATGTTCTTCTGCTTTTTGATCTTCTGCTTATTGTTCTTCTGTCTCTTGTTCTGTATCTTGTAGTTTGTCTTAACCTTCTTTGTCTGTTGGTGATGGTACAAAAGCCAATGGAAGTAACGAGGACCAGCTGACAGTGCTGGAACCCGGAGGGTCAGCAGAAGGAAAAGAGCCAATGGCACAACCGAGGACCAGCTGACGTTACTGGGACAGGGTTACTAAGCAGGAGGTACCTGTGCTCCAAAGCACTACCAAGGACCAGCAGACGTTGCTGGAACTCTGGATACCGACATGGAGGCACCTAGGCCAAAGGCACTGCGGAGAACCAGCTGACGGTACTGGAACCCGGATGGGTAGCAGAAGGTACAAGAGCCAATTAAAGTAACGAGGACCAGCTGACTGTGCTGGAACCCGGAGGGTCAGCAGAAGGAAAAGAGCCAATTGGCACAACCGAGGACCAGCTGACGTTACTGGGACAGGGTTACTAAGCAGGAGGTACTGTGCTCCAAAGCACTACCAAGGACCAGCAGACGTTGCTGGAACTCGGATACCGACATGGAGGCACCTAGGCCAAAGGTACTGCGGAGAACCAGCTGACGGTACTGGAACCCGGATGGGTAGCAGAAGGTACCCATGGAAATTAAAGTTGAGGCAGCAGGACTGTTTGCCGTTCACACAGCAGGGGAAACAGCTGACATTACTGAACCCCAGTAACACAGGAGCAAGTGTAGACTGTGCTAACAGCACTTCCGAGAAACAACTGGCGGTGTTGTAACCCAGGGATGAGAAGAGAACAGGGATGAGAAGAGAACATGGTGGAGGCAGCAGGACTGTTTGCCGTTCACACAGCAGGGGAACAGCTGACATTACTGAACCCCAGTAACACAGGAGCAAGTGTAGACTGTGCTAACAGCACTTCGAGAAACAACTGGCGGTGTTGTAACCCAGGGATGAGAAGAGAACAGGGTGGAGGCAGCAGGACTTTTTGCCGTTCACACAGCAGGGGAACAGCTGACATTACTGAACCCAGTAACACAGGAGCAAGTGTTTGACTGTGCTAACAGCATTCCCGAGAAACAACTGGCGGTGTTGTAACCCAGGGATGAGAAGAGAACATGGTGGGGCAGCAGGACTTTTTGCCGTTCACACAGCAGGGGAACAGCTGACATTACTGAACCCCAGTAACACGGGAGCAAGTGTAGGCTGTGCTAACAGCACTTCCGAGAAACAACTGGCGGGTGTTGTAACCCCGGGATGAGAAGAGAAAGGGTGGAGGCAGCAGGACTTTTTGCCGTTCACACAGCAGGGGACAGCTGACATTACTGACCCCAGTAACACAGGAGCAAGTGTAGACTGTGCTAACAGCACTTCAGAGAAACAACTGGCGGTGTTGATAACCAGGGATGAGAAGAGAAAAATGGTGGAGGCAGCTGGATTTTTGCCGTTCACACAGCAGGGGAAAAAGCTGACATTACTGAACCCCAGTAACACAGGAGCAAGTGTAGACTGTGCTAACAGCACTTCCGAGAACAACTGGCGGTGTTGTAACCCAGGGATGAGAAGAGAACATGGTGGAGGCAGCAGGACTTTTTGCCGTTCACAGCAGGGGAACAGCTGACATTACTGAACCCAGTTTAACACGGGAGCAAGTGTAGACTGTGCTAACAGCACTTCCGAGGAAACAACTGGCGGTGTTGTAAAAACCAGGGATGAGAAGAGAACATGGTGGAGGCAGCAGGACTTTTTGCCGTTCACACAGCAGGGGAACAGCTGACATTACTGAACCCAGTAACACGGGAGCAAGTGTTAGACTGTGCTACAGCACTTCCGACGAAACAACTGGCGGTGTTGTAACCCAGGGATGAGAAGAGAACATGGGGGAGGCAGCGACTTTTTGCCGTTCACACAGCAGGGGAACAGCTGACATTACTGAACCCAGTAACACAGGAGCATTTTTTGGACTTTTGCTAACAGCACTTCCGGAAACCCAACTGGCGGTGTTGAAAAACCCGGGATGAGGAAGAGAACTTGGTGGAGGCAGCAGGACTTTTTTGCCGTTCACACAGCAGGGGAAACAGCTGACATTACTAAACCCCCAGTAACACGGAGAAAGGGTGTAGACTGTGCTAACGGGATTCCAAAGAAACAACTGGCGGTGTTTTTAACCAGGGAGGGAAAGGGAAAACAGGGGGGGGCAGCAGGACTTTTTGCCGTTAAACAAGAGGGGAACAGTTTGACATTACAAACCCCGTAACACAGGAGAAAGGGTGTAGACTTTTGCAAACCCAGCACTTCGGAGAAAACAACGGGCCCGGTGTTGTAACCCAGGGATGAGAAGAGAACAGGGATGAGAAGAGAACATGGTGGAGGAAAGCAGGGACTGTTTGCCGTTCACACAGCAGGGGAACAGCTGAATTACTGAACCCAGTAACACGGGCAAGTGTAGACTGTTGCTAACAGCACACTTCCGAGAAACAACTGGCGGGTTGTAACCCGGGATGAGAAGGGGAACAGGGATGAGAAGAGAACATGGTGGAGGCAGCAGGACTGTTTGCCGTTCACACAGCGGGGGAACAGCTGACATTACTAAACCCCCAGAAAACACAGGAGCAAGGTAGACTGTGTTTACAGCATTTCCCGAGAAAAACTGGCGGTGTTGTAACCCAGGGATGAAAAGAGAACAGGGTGGAGGCAGCAGGACTTTTCCCGTTCACCCCACCCGGGGGAACAGCTGACTTTTACTGAACCCCCAGTAACACAGGAGAATTTGTGGACTGTGAAAACAGCCATTCCGAAAAAAACAATGGCGGTGTTTTTAAACCCAGGGATGAGAAGAGAACAGGGATGAGAAGAGAACAGGGTTTGGAGGAGCGGGGACTGTTTTGCCTTTTCACAAAAGCAGGGGAACAGCTGACATTACTGAACCCCAGTAAAAACACGGGGGCAAGTGTAGCTGTGCTAACAGCACTTCGAGAAACCAACTGGCGGTGGGGTTGAAACCCCCGGGATGAGAAGAAACATGGTGGAGGCGGGAAGGAAATTTTTGCCGTTCACACAGCAGGGGAACAGCTCACATTACTGAACCCCAGTAAAAAGGGAGCAAGGGGTTGACTGTGCAAACTGACTTCCGGAGAAACAACTGGCGGTGTTGAAAACCCGGGATGAGAAGAGAACGGGGTTTGGAGGCAGCAGGACTTTTTCCCGGGTTCACACAGCAGGGGAAACAGCTGACATACTGAACCGTAACACAGGAGCAAGTGTAGACTGTGCTAACAGCACTTCCAAGCAACAAATGGCGGTGTTGGAGCCCAGGGGTTCAAGGAGGTGTTTAAATACAGATCAAGTTTTTCCTTGTTACGTGTCAATTAAAAATGCTATATCCCAAACAAGAAAAATTTTAAACCTTTGTCCCTTAAGTGATGATTTTACTTTAAAAAATATATGTAAATTAAATTTTATTGACAAACTTAAACGCATACATTAACATGTTGAAAAGCAATGAAAACCACAATAAAAATGGGTTTTTAAATAATCTGCTTTTAACGGTTTTAAATAAAAGCTTACAAGTAATTCAGAATCCATAAAGTGGATAAAAGTAAAAGTATGTACACCATTTTCATTTGATGAATAATATCACTAAAAAGTTTTTAAAAAAATCTAAAATTTCCCTCATGTAATACTGTTAATATGTGGCAATCATTTATATTAAAAAAAAAAACCTTTAAAAAGGCATAGTGAAAACAGCTATTTATGCCTGACTGTGGACTTGCAAGCAGACAACGGAATAGTAAGGTATATATAGATGACACGCATAGCCCCAGATGGTAATGGCGAAAGGGAATACTGTCCCCATAAAGTGTGCGTTATAATACATCCTTTTTTTTATATAGCTTTATAATAGGGTACGGCATGTATGCTTGCGCCTTTGTTTGGACGCACAGACTGGCTTTCTGCTGTGCGCGTTGGGTATTGGAGCGTCTGTGCGTCTTATGACGAGACTAACATTTTACGGTGCGCATCGTTCATCATGCAAGCGTTTTCCGACAACACAAAGGGGTTGTCATGACTGCTTTACTCAGTAAAACTTTCACCTATGATGAAAACATACACGCATGGGGCCCTATTAAAATAACAAGCTTTCAGAAAAATGCGGGTGAGGTGTGACACAGCGGGTTTTTTTAAGGTACAGTATTATAAAGACTTTTTAAAGGTTTTCGGGTATTCGTCTGATTAATAGATATCATTCACCTATTCTATCGTTGTCGTTCTTTCGCACCACTTAAAGGTATATTTTTTTTGCTATTGTGACTATGCATATTGACTTTACCAAGGTAATGCAGATTTTTGTAGCGATTATCATGTTTACATGGGAAAGGGCCTTTATATATGGGCTGTTAAATTTCTTATCAAATTTGTTTTTTTAAAATGACAACAATATAAGTAAAGTTGAAGGGACTATTCTAATGCATTGTTTGAAAATATTACAGGTTTTACATCACGTCCTTTAAACAACATTGGAATTTTATTTACTTGTTTGTTTTATTTCAAAGGCAAAAACACTGGGAAAATAACCTTCGCACTGCAGCGTTGTCAAGTTCAACCCACTTTTTGCACTTACAACCATTGCAGTATTTGAAATCATCATGATGTGGTTGGGTTTGTCTAAGCTATGGAGGACAAGGGGGTTTACCATCTGTATCCTATAGCATAAGTAGGCTTTTGTGTTTGCTTTGTTTTCGACATGTGCATATCTGTAATATTTTGTCACAATTATTTTTTACAGATTTGTGACAAAGACAAATCTTTTATGGTTTGAAATTGACGTTTCAAATGTTTACAGCTTAGAAATCTGGGGTAGCCTCATATCTATGTGTAGCACTACACACTTTGAGATGTCATGTTTTTTCCCATGATTAGGTAGCTTTGCAGTAAAATTTTTTCCGGACACACAGAGGGGAAACGCGGCTTACTGAACCCCAAAACACATCAGCGATTGTTTTCATTGTGCATCTAACATTCGAGCGCAACTGGCGCGTTGAAGCCCAGGGTCAAGGAGGGTGTAGGCAGAGGCCTTAGTATGAGACGTTTGAAGTTGAAGTTGTAGTTAGCAGCAGTAATTTTTGCCAGACACACAGCAGGGGAAAGCAGGCGTTACTGAACCCCACAAACACTCAGCGATTGTTTTCATCTGTGCTCTAACATTCTGGCAGCAACTGGCGCTGTTGAAGCCCAGGGTCAAGGAGGGGTAGGCACAAAATATTGAGTTTTGCCTTGTTACGTGGCCATTGCAAATGTATGTATTCAAACAAGAATAAATGAATTTTACTACAACAAAAAAATGAAAAATTTCAATTACAAGAATAGAAAAATATTTATACTTGACAGTCCTCTTTGGTTAAATAACGTTTAATGGCTAACTAAAAAAATATGGTAAAAAATTTCAAAGCTTTCGAGACTACTAGGGTCTTCATCGGCTAAGAGTAAACCCAAAAATGAAGAATCACATATTTCTAACACACAACAGGACACAGGAATAGCTAAGACAATGAGGGAGGGACAAGTGAGGGGAGACCGGCAAAAAAAAGGGAACAAGGATGAATTATCAGCGCCACACAATCACAGATAAATTAATGAATTTACCTGTGCAAAAGACTTTTGTTTGCCCGGTCATGCATCATGGATATGGAATTTACTGGTTTTAAAAATTAAACTTAATATGAGAAAGTACAAAGGTTTCAGAATATAACTCATCATGACCTTTGACACTGTTAGTGATGGAATGTAGATCCATGGATTTATGTCATTCTATATAATTAAGGATCTGGTCTTGCCCTTCCAGGGTCATGAAAACCCAAAAAATACGCCAATGAGAGGGAATCAAACTTTTATCCTTTTGGGGAACTGTTCCAATATTTATGTTCATCCCTGTGGTAATGACAGTTCTGTACACGTCACTTACTTGTCTTTACCTATTGCACTATTCTGTGTCCTGTTGTGTATGAAATATGTGATGCTTAAATTTTTTTAGTTAGTCTTTCCCTGATGAAGAGCGTGGTAACCCTTGAAAGCTTGCAATTTGTTTCCTTTCTTTTCGTTATCCATTAAAAGGTATAAACCACTGCTGATCTGAAGTTCTAAATATTTTTCTATCTATGGCTAACACGGTACAAAGATACACATGTTTTTAATTTCAAGAAGGAAAAATAAAAAAAATACAAATATAACGAATATATGCACATGCCAAAAATAAAGGAACAACACAACACCCAAAAAATTGGTAAAAAAATTGTGTTGTAAATTTAAAAATTTAAAAGTACATTTTTTTTTTTATGAATAATGCTTAAGGAACGCTTGTTAAACCATAACATGTGAAACAAGGATTTTGTAATAGTCACTCATATCATCATTTGCAAATTTTATGTGACAGTACAGACATTTCAAATTTTTTAAGTTCATAAAATGTAACTTTCTATGCATGTATGCATGTCCACTGGATCATCAAGTGATTTGTGACACAATAAATGACAATAAAAAATAAACCTTTAAAAAACATTGGCTTGTTTGTCACATTTTAAGTGTGTGCCTGCAAGTGTAGGTGAAAAAAGGCCTAGGATAGCAAAGGTATTTCTATGTCGATCAGACAGTGGACAGCCTTGATGGGTAATGCGATGTTATACTGTACGTAATAAAGTCTGCGGCTGAGATAGCATTTTTTGTTGTAGAGTGTTGGAGAGGGTAAAAAATGTCTGGTTGCGCAAAGCTTTATCCGTCAACACTACCTTCCTACTGTCACGCGTAGGGTAGGGTAGCGTTGTGGAATTAGTGACTTCAAATGTGGAGGTTGGCTGCGTTATTGCGCCTGGGACGCAAAAAAAATACAGCAAGTAATAATTTAATGGTGTTTTTTTAAAACTCCACCTTGACAAACAAAAAAAATTACGTTCCCTCTTTAACAATGTACAAGACTAACAAGCCTAATGGTTGACGCTGACTTAATTGAGAACGTATTACATCAACATTGTCATGAGAAAATATGCACTGTGATACCTATATACCAGTATTATTTTATATTCTTGTGGTTGTTTCAACAGCACTTGCAGGTATAACTACCTATTGTCAGTATGCTGATGCACTTTCTAGATGTAATAATTTATTATTGGACATTATTACCATGTTTACATGCTGGGGCCCTTTATATATGGGTGTTTGAAGTTACAGTTGGCTTCAGTTGTGTATTTTATAATGTCTGTCATAAATAAAACTCGTGATGATTTTGATGAGGATTTAATGATTTTGTAAATCCATTGACTGCATTTTCTTACAGGTACAGATAAAGTTCCTTAAAAAGCATTAATTATAAGTTGAAATTATTTTATGCATTAATTTCAAAATGTGAAGGTGACTTGTTTTTTTTTTTGTTACCTTCTAATGCATGTGCAGATATGCGTGTGATGACAAATTATTATTTGTCCATTTTTTCATAAAAATTTATCATTCTAGGCCTGCAAAAAAAATTACTTTCATGTTTTTAGCATAACAAGCAGGGGACGGCCTCTTCCTATTTGGACATGTTGGTCATGTGTTTTTCTGTCCATGTGTCGGGAAAAGGAGATTCTTGCCGTTGACACGCAGGGGAACAGTGGCGTTTATGACCCCCCTAACAGTAGGTTGTGTTTTGTTCTGTGGACCGACACTTCGAGCAGCAAATGGCAGTGTTGGAGCCAGGGAGTAGGTTCAGGTGGTAGAAAGATGAACAAACAGGAGACTGGATAAGTTGCGAACCAGTTATTTAAACTGAAAACGGACAGAAAAATTCTGCCGAGATCCATGCCTTGTTATTTTTTAGAAAGTAGGGTCTCATTATCGGAGGTAGTCGCATGCGACGGCTGTTAGTCACCACCTGCGCACAAAAGACGCGCTCCGATAATACATGGCAGCGGGCAAGCCAGCACCCCAATCATACGGCTAAGCTTTTGGCCTGTATCCAGCTTAGAGACCCAAAACTTGAATGGGGGGAAAAGCCATCTGGGAGTACACTGAGAGGCAAAGCAAGTAGCCCTTTACCATCTGACGGTACGTTGCCTCCCGCTGCTGGGCCCTTCGGATGGTGTAGACATTTGTGGCGCTGCCACAAAAAATTTGCCACATTTTTAACATACGGTCTTTCCCTGTGCAGAGGCACTGCGTGTGCTCCCTCTTGTTGCAGAGCTCTCTACACTGCCTCGACGCACAGAGCTGCTTTGTAAAGCAGTAGCAGCAGCAGTGCTCTCGGCAGTAAGGTAGAACATTATGGATTGCACCAGTGTGTCTTGGTACTCCCGCATTTTACGCTCCCGGTTCAACGGTGTGATGAGGCTTTTGACGTTGTCCCGGTAGCGAGGGTCTAGGAGGGTGTACACCCAATAATCAGACGTCGTGAGAATGTGGGCGATGCGGCGGTCGTTTCTTAGGCACTGCAGCATGAAATCAACCATGTGCTGCAGACTCCCAACTGGCAAAGAAACGCTGTCCTCTGCAAGAGGCGTTATCTCTGCCTGCTCTGCATCACCCCACCCTCGCTCTACATACTGACTAGAGCGTTGTGTACCTCCCTCTGGAGCGATGTCTTCCTCCTCCATTGACTCCTCCTCCTCATCCTCCTCACAAAGTGAGCCCTGCCCAGCCCTTTGTGAGGAACCACGTTGCGCTGACTTTCCAGAAGGTGATGGAATTTGTGACTCCTCATCCTCCACCTCTTCCAAAACCTCATCCCTTATTGCTTGCAGTGTTTTTTGAAGCAGGCAGATAAGGGGGACAGTCAGGCTGACTAGTGCATCATCTGCACTCGCCATCCGCGTTGACTCATCAAACGCACGCAAAACGTGGCACATGTCCTTCATAGTGGCCCACTCATTAATGGTGAAGTGTGGACGGCGCAAATTGCGTGTTGATTGCGCCTGATGCAGCTGATACTCCATAACTGCTGGCTGCTGCTCACACAACCGCTCCAACATATGTAACGTTGAATTCACCTGGTGGATACGTCACATATGATGCGATGTTCAGGAAGGCGCAATCTGCGTTGCAGAGCTGCAATGCGCGATCTGGCCATGCTGGAACGTCGCAAGTGAGCGCACTCTAGGCGGACCTTGTGCAGCAGTGCATCAAGATCCGGATAGTCCCTCAAAAAACTCTGCACGACCAAGTTGAGCACATGTGCCAGACATGGTATGTGAGTGAGGTTGCCAAGGCCCAGAGCTGCCACCAGATTTCGGCCATTGTCACACACTACCAAGCCTGGCTGGAGATTCGCTGGCAAAAACCACACGTCGCTCTCCTGCTTGATGGCATTCCAGACCTCCTGCGCTGTGTGGCTTCGATTCCCCATGGGAATTAATTTCAGAACGGCCTGTTGCCGTTTGGCCACGGCTGTGCTCATATCGGTCGCATCAGGTAAGCGTCCACGGATCCATGTGGAGGTAGACCGTGACGGCTCCTGCAGCGATGATTCTGAGGAACTGGAGTAGGAGGAGGAGTCAATGTGGACAGACTTGATTCCGGCAATCCTTGGAGTTGGCAGAACACGTACAGCGCCACTCGCAAGATCTGTACCCGGCTCCACAACATTCACCCAATGGGCAGTGAGTGAAAGGTATCGTCCCTGGCCATGGGTACTGGTCCACGCATCGGTGGTCAGGTGGACCTTGCTACTGACGGCGTTTAGTAGCGCATGTTTAATTTTTGCCTCAACATGCTTTTGCAGACCAGGGACGGCTTGCCTGCTGAAATAAAATCGGCTGGGCACATTGTATTGTGGGACTGCCAATGCCATTAATTCACGGAAACTGTCAGTCTCCACCAGCCTGAATGACAGCATTTCAAGGGACAGGAGTTTTGCAATGCCAGCATTCAGAGCCTGTGCTCGTGGATGGTTTGCCGAGTATGGCCGTCTTTTATCCCATGCCTGTGCTACCGATGGCTGTTTTGTGGCCTGGGTGTGTGAGGTTGACAGGGAACTTGCAGCTGTGGGTGGAATAACACTGTGTCTCTGGACAACAGTGACAGAGGTTCTTCCATGGCGATCCTTTGAGGAAGCCTTACCAGCTGTGTGTGAACTGGAGGAAGAGGCTCCAACAGGAGCTGAAGATGTAGGTGCTGCTGTAGGTTGGCCTACATCTCCAGTGTGTCTTTGTAACTCAACAAAGTGCTTTGACCGCACATGTTTCCACATATTTGTTGTATTAAGGTTACTGACACTTTTACCTCTTTTAATTTTTTGATTACACAGCTTGCATTTTACATAGCAAATATCATCTGCAACTGTATCAAAAAAGGACCACGCAGAGCAAGTCCTGGGAGCGCCCGGTTTGGCTGTTGTAAGAGAACTGCTCCGAACGGGTGCCAAACTGGAGGCTACAGGCAAGCGAGTCTGCAGCCTACCTCTCCCTACTGTTTGGACCGTTGGTGCAATCTCTTCCTCAGAGCTGCTCCCACCACCTTCCTGTTCCTCACCCATGTTGGGTCTTGGACCTCATCATCTCCACCACTACCCTCTTCCAACACCTGCTGTTGTTGGGTGGTCTGGCCAGCACCATGCTCAACAGAAACTGGCAACTGAGTCTCATCATCATCAGATGCGTTCTGCGGTGTGCTGACCATCGGCACTGGCTCACCCGCCTCTTCAGATTCAGAGAGACACAGCTGTTGCGCATCACTGCATACTGCCTCTTCTTCACATTCCAGAATGCTGCTTGGCTGGGCCCCTGTTTCCAAGCCAACAGATTCTGAGAACAGAAGCAGAGACTCAGCTGGCTCCTGTACAGAGCTCTCTGACTGCCTGGGCAATTTGGCAGGCGGTGAAGAGACTGATGGTTGTTCAACAGTGCTGTGGTCCTGAGAGGAGGTGGAAGGTATTGAAGTCGATGCATTGGCTGCCATCCAACCAACAACGGCTTCAATTTGTTCTTCACGCAGCAGGGGGTACGCTGAGCTCCTACAAAAGTGCGCATAAAGGAACGCTCACGGGGAAAACTGGTGGATGCTGTGTCACTGGGTGCGGCAGCAGCCACAGAATCCCCACGTCCTCTCCCTGCTGCAAATCCACGGCCTCGACCACGACCACGTGCCTTACTCACTGACTTCTTCATCTTGGTAGATTGATAAAGAAAGTCAGAAAAGTTAAGGCCTAAGTGTGGTTATTCCTCACAGACTACAGTGAACCCTGCAGACAACTGTTCAGTATCTGTGAAAGGCCCCTTTGTGTACTTCTATAGTGTTTGCAACCAATGTATTGTATACGGATGGAAGCGCGTCACACTAATAGATTAGATTTTTTTCCACTAAAATGGAGCAGCACCAATTAGAGAAAAATGTGAAGGATGAGGCAGTGACACACGCTCAGCAGACTACAACCGGCAGTGGTTGAAGTACAAACTGGAGCGTAATCTGCACTCACAAAATGAAAAGCTCACAGACTACAGTGAACACTGAAACACAACTATTCACTATCTGTGAAAAGCTCCTTTGTGTACTTCTATAGTGTTTGCAACCAATGTATTGTATACGGATGGAAGCGCGTCACACTAATAGATTAGATTTTTTTCCACTAAAATGGAGCAGCACCAATTAGAGAAAAATGTGAAGGATGAGGCAGTGACACACGCTCAGCAGACTACAACCGGCAGTGGTTGAAGTACAAACTGGAGCGTAATCTGCACTCACAAAATGAAAAGCTCACAGACTACAGTGAACACTGAAACACAACTATTCACTATCTGTGAAAAGCTCCTTTGTGTACTTCTATAGTGTTTGCAACCAATGTATTGTATACGGATGGAAGCGCGTCACACTAATAGATTAGATTTTTTTCCACTAAAATGGAGCAGCACCAATTAGAGAAAAATGTGAAGGATGAGGCAGTGACACACGCTCAGCAGACTACAACCGGCAGTGGTTGAAGTACAAACTGGAGCGTAATCTGCACTCACAAAATGAAAAGCTCACAGACTACAGTGAACACTGAAACACAACTATTCACTATCTGTGAAAAGCTCCTTTGTGTACTTCTATAGTGTTTGCAACCAATGTATTGTATACGGATGGAAGCGCGTCACACTAATAGATTAGATTTTTTTCCACTAAAATGGAGCAGCACCAATTAGAGAAAAATGTGAAGGATGAGGCAGTGACACACGCTCAGCAGACTACAACCGGCAGTGGTTGAAGTACAAACTGGAGCGTAATCTGCACTCACAAAATGAAAAGCTCACAGACTACAGTGAACACTGAAACACAACTATTCACTATCTGTGAAAAGCTCCTTTGTGTACTTCTATAGTGTTTGCAACCAATGTATTGTATACGGATGGAAGCGCGTCACACTAATAGATTAGATTTTTTTCCACTAAAATGGAGCAGCACCAATTAGAGAAAAATGTGAAGGATGAGGCAGTGACACACGCTCAGCAGACTACAACCGGCAGTGGTTGAAGTACAAACTGGAGCGTAATCTGCACTCACAAAATGAAAAGCTCACAGACTACAGTGAACACTGAAACACAACTATTCACTATCTGTGAAAAGCTCCTTTGTGTACTTCTATAGTGTTTGCAACCAATGTATTGTATACGGATGGAAGCGCGTCACACTAATAGATTAGATTTTTTTCCACTAAAATGGAGCAGCACCAATTAGAGAAAAATGTGAAGGATGAGGCAGTGACACACGCTCAGCAGACTACAACCGGCAGTGGTTGAAGTACAAACTGGAGCGTAATCTGCACTCACAAAATGAAAAGCTCACAGACTACAGTGAACACTGAAACACAACTATTCACTATCTGTGAAAAGCTCCTTTGTGTACTTCTATAGTGTTTGCAACCAATGTATTGTATACGGATGGAAGCGCATCACACTAATAGATTAGATTTTTTTCCACTAAAATGGAGCAGCACCAATTAGAGAAAAATGTGAAGGATGAGGCAGTGACACACGCTCAGCAGACTACAAGCGGCAGTGGTTGAAGTACAAACTGGAGCGTAATCTGCACTCACAAAATGAAAAGCTCACAGACTACAGTGAACACTGAAACACAACTATTCACTATCTGTGAAAAGCTCCTTTGTGTACTTTATAGTATTTGCAACCAATGTATTGTATACGGATGGAAGCGCGTCACACTAATAGATTAGATTTTTTTCCACTAAAATGGAGCAGCACCAATTAGAGAAAAATGTGAAGGATGAGGCAGTGACACACGCTCAGCAGACTACAACCAGCAGTCGTTGAAGAACTAACTGGAGCGTGATCTGCACTCAAAAAATCAAAACCTCACAGACTGCAGTGAACACTGAAACACAACTATTCACTATCTGTGAAAAGCTCCTTTGTGTACTTCTATAGTGTTTGCAACCAATGTATTGTATACGGATGGAAGCACGTCACACTAATAGATTTGATTTTTTTCTAATATAATGGAGCTGCACCAATTCCACTAAATAAAATAAAAAAAAAAAAGAGTCAGTGACACGTGCAGATGCCTACAAACAGCGGTGGATGCAGAGCAAACTGCAGCGTCACCTGCACTGTCACACACACACCTTGCACAGAGCTGTTAAAACAACACTGGCAAAATGAAGCTTTACACAGCGGTTGGTAAACTAGCCTGCCTCAAGCACAGTAGTACACAAAATCGCAATATCTAACTGTCCCTCAGAGTCAGCACAGCAGCGTTCTGTCCCTAACTGAGTTCACAGCACAGTGACGCTAAAATGGCGGCGGCGCCTTTTATAGTGCATTCTGACATCATTTCAGCAGCCAATCACAGCCATGCCATTAGTTAAGATGACCGCAGCATTACAGGATGTGCCCACACTTCGTAGGATTCCTCATTGGCTGACTAAAATCACATTGCCTCTCAAAGAATTATGGGAACTTCCGATTCCGGTATACGATATTGAAAAAGTATCGGAATTAAGTATCGGAATTCCGATAACGCGAATATCGGCCGATACCCGATACTTGCGGTATCGGAATGCTCAACACTAGTTAGGACACAATTTGGAATACCAATGGAAGAATATAGGGGTCATTTCTTGAAAAAAAAAGTGTTCCATATTTGTGAACAAGAGAAGTCAAGAAAACATTTGAGTTATTTTAATTGAACCAGAATCTTTATTAATGATTGTATCCTTATATCCCTAAATCATTGAAGTACAATATAGCTAAGAAGACCCAAAGTTTACTATATTAAAATATGCCATTTGGTAACTATTTTATTTCCTACCAGCTACCAATGTAAGCGATAACATTTCCAACACAGGTTGCAACCAAGGATTTCATAGAATCTGAATGACAAAGCAACTGCTCCTTGTTAGGGATGAACTGCTTTGCTCAGTTTGCAAATAAAGACCTCACACAACCCAATTGTCGAAAAAATGTAAACGTTACAGAGCTCAGAAAATGGCGAAAGAAACATTTTTAAAAATTTTTGTTTCACCAAAAAGAGTTAAATAAGAAATAATAACAAAAAAAGACAAATTTGCTATCTCCAGGAACTGAACAGGAGAATCATGTTTCCAGGCCATTTTTGCCGCACAATAAATGCTATAAAAGCAAAACCCAAAAAATGATGATGGAATTACGTGGGTGGGATTTGTAATTTTACCCCACTTGGAATTTTTTTCCCGCTTTGCATTAATTTTACAATGCAAAGTATCGGCGTCGTTCAAAATTACAACTCATCCCGCAAAAAGATAAACTGTCATGTGATTATGTGGACGAAAAAATAAAAGGGTTTATAGATCTCTGAATAAACACCAAGTCCTTAAGGGGTAGATTATAATGCATTTTTTTGAGTGGTGATGCAAAAGTAAAACCATTTCACTTTTAATGTTTATGCTATTTACCGTGTGAGTTAAAAAAAAAATATATATCTTTTTTCCCTTTAAGGGTTCTTTCACACTAGCGTATAGTATCAGCTGATTTTCTCATGTCAGAGAGTCAGATGCTACATGCAAATGACCCTCGGCTCAACCTATGCTGCGAGCATGATACGAGCGTCATTTTACTGTGATCTGATTCTCTTGCATGCGAGAATCAGATTATATGTGCGGAGAAGATGGATAACTTAATCTCTCCATCTTGTCCATTGTGTAAGGCAGCATATATCGGACTGCACTCGGATGACATGACGATGTTTTGCACGCACCATAGACTTGTATGGGTGCACGAAGTCCGATATTTGATTTTCAGCATGTAGCAATTTTTTTCTCATGCCGTCTCTGCATGACATAAAAAACACTAGTCGGCAAAACATTGAATAGCACTCATCCGAGTTACACGCTGGCTGTATGTCAGTGTGAACGAACCCGAATTATAAATGTACCTTTCATTAAAATAAGTTTTGTTTTACATTGTAGAAATGATTAGTAATTATATATAAATAATACACAGCATTATATAAAGGTACAAGTATATCTGTGGTCCAGAGCTGCATCATGAGGTAAGCAGTGAGGTAGTGACATCACGTGAATCATGGAACACTGACCATGGAATGTGAGGTAATGACATTATGACATAATAATGGCCTCGGCTATGAGAGGGGCTGCTGTAGTATTGATCGGTGCATTCACGTAGGAGACGTTTCTCTAGTGAGTACCCCTTTTTTTGCTTCGTTGCTTTTTGGCAAGGATCAGCAGAAAGTTTTTGAGCGCTTATATTGTGAAGAGTTCTTCAGCTCGGAGTTCTCCAGTGCCTTTTAGGCCAAGAGATTTCTGGCATCTTGACCAGCTAAGAGGAACATGGCTTCACGGGACAATTCCCATACTTCCAATGTTCCAGAAGAGCCTTCAGCAAATGGGATTGTAAGGCCATCTACATCAGGTAAGACGGGACATAAAAAGCCACTAATATGTCCATATACAGGTCTCTCAAATATGTATTCTTTATAGGGGATAATATTCTATAGCAGAAAGTCCTTATATGAGTGATGTTTGTCTTTTTCACACAGGAACATCGGTGCCTAGCAGGGCAGATTCCCCTATAGCCCATAGGACAAGGGGCAGATTGGCCCGCCAAAGAAGGATGGAGATAGCTCCTGTAAATATTACGAGGCGGAGACAAAGAAGACCACCACCACCAGAAAGGTCTGAGGACAGGAACTCATCCCCTTTTAACATCCGGCTTGGAGTTGTGAATTCAGCAAAGCTGTTACTCCCTACCTCCAGAAGATTGGCCCAGGACCCACCTGAAACCTGCACCATCTGTCTTGATGACATTGTAGCTGGGGATGAAGTCAGCTACATGGAGTGCTCCCACTTCTTCCACCTTGACTGTATTGGCAGATGGCTGCTGGATAATAACACCTGTCCTCTGTGCAGGCACACCAACAGCCAGCAGAAGTTTCTGGTCCGTGCATATTTGGAGAACTATAGAGAAATTATGATAATAGTCAATTACCCCGATATGCAAAACCACCCACCAATTACAGTATTTGCACTTGGCACATGGAGAACCCTCGAATTCCACTGATGGGATTCATTGCCAGCAGTGATCCCCTCAGTGATCAACTGTTCACACGGAGTAGATGCAGCAAGTCAACCGGGTGAAGCCTATTCCGTGCAATCATTCCTTGGACAGCAATGCTAGAGCAAGGAACCATCCTGTATAACATCTATACACCCTTTAGAGATATTAAGAACAATTAAATATATTTATTCATTCTAATTGATTTTGTTCTAGTCAATACATATAAATGTTTTACTGTGTAAGAACAAATACAAACTGAAAAAAAAAATTGTTCACTTAGTTATGGTACATATCGGATAAAGTGACAGGGAGTGAGGGTTCTGTGGCCTCTGTTTAACTATCTTAAAACCTTATAATCTGTCCCCTACCATGTAGGTCCAGGGTTGCCAAACTTTGGAGCCACATGTGGCTCGCGGCTGTCTGCAAACTTGGTGCAGGTCACTTTTGTGAACAGCCCTGCAAAGAAAATCAGATGTGGATGTACTGCCAGGAGGCGGAGTGCAGAGTCATCCTTCCCAAAATGCTGATTTGGTCACTGAAGGCATGACCATGTGGGTACTTGATGCCAGCCAGGCTATTTTTACTGCACCTTCCCTGGTAGAGCCATTTTTGACTATGGCTTTCCTTGCTCAGCCTCTCTGGACTGTCCCATGGGTTTCTTCCCTGCCTTTCTAAACTGGCATATTCCTAACCCCCAAAGCTGCTTCCTCATATGTTTATGCGTTTCACAACATAATTTTTTCTCCTATTCCACCATCTTTCCTCTGCTCTTGGGACTCTGTTAATAGCTTTTACATTGGGATTCTTCTAGATCAAATGTGCAGTTTTCTAACCCCTTTCTGCCATCCGACATACTATCCCGTCCATGAAACCAGGGACAATCTGACCATGGACGGGATAGTACGTCGAAGCGATCGTCCACGCTTCCGGGGGGAGCACGGCCGATCGCGGCCGGGTGTCAGCTGATTATCACAGCTGACACCCGGCACACCGCGATCAAACATGATCGCGATGTACCGGGGGCACAGGGAAGCATCACGCAGGGAGGGGGCTCCCTGCGTGCTCCCCTGAGGCCCTCAGAACAGCGCGATGTGATCGCGCTGTTCTGAGGCCTTCCTCCCTGCAAGATCCCGGATCCAAGATGGCCGCCGGGTCCTGCTGAGTAAGCCTGCAGCAGTGCCTGTGAGATCGCTGGTCTCTGTCACTGTGAGACCAGCGATCTGATCCTATACTTTAATGTCCCACCCTGGGACTAAGTAAAAAGTTAAAAAAAATGAAAATCACTAATGTAAAAAAAAATTCCAAAATAAAAGAAAAAAAAAATCCCCAATAAATTCATTTCTTCCTGTAAATAAAAAAACAAAACAATAAAAGCACACATATTTGGTATCGCCGCGTCCGTAACGACCCCCCTATAAAACTGTCCCACTAGTTAACCCCTTTAGTGAACCCTTAAAAAAAAAACAAAGCAAAAAATCAATGCTTTATCATCATACCGCTGAACAAAAAGTGGAATAACACGCGATCAAAAAGACCGATATAAATAAACATGGTACCGCTGAAAACGTCATCTTGTCCCGCAAAAAATGAGTTGCCATACAGCATCATCCGCGAAAAATAAAAAGTTATAGCTCGCAGAATAAAGCGATGCAAATAATTATTTTTATATAAAATTATTTTTATTGTATAAAAGCGCCAAAACATAAATAAATGATATAAATGAGGTATCACCGTAATCGTACTGACCTGAAGAATAAAACTGCTTTATCAATTTTACCACATGCGGAACGGTATAAACGCCTCCCCCAAAAGAAATTCATTAATTGCTGATTTTTGTTCATTCTAACCTCCCAAAAATTTAAATAAAAAGCGATCAGAAAATGTCACGTGCTCAAAAATGGTACCAATAAAAATGTCAACTCGTACCGCCAAAAACAAGACCTCACATGAATCTGTGGGCCAAAATATGCAAAAATTATAGCTCTCAAAATGTGGTGATGCAAAAACTATTTTTTGCAATAAAAAGCGTCTTTTAGCGTGACAGCTGCCAATCATAAAAACCCACTATAAATAGTAAATCAAACCCCCTTTATCACCTCCTTAGTTAGGGAAAAAATAATAAAATTTAAAAAAAGCATTTATTTCCATTTTCCCATTAGGGTTAGGGTTAGGGTTGGGGCTAAAGTTAGGATTAGGGTTAGGGTTGGGATTAGGGTTAGGGGTGTGTTGGGGTAAGGGTTAGAGTTAGAACTGGGGGGTTTGCACTGTTTAGGCACATCAGGGGCTCTCCAAATGTGACATGGCGTCTGATCTCAATTCCAGCCAATTCTGCGTTGAAAAAGTCAAATGGTGCTCCTTCACTTCTGAGCTCTGCTATACGCCCAAACAGTAGTTTACCCCCACATATGGGGTATCAGCGTACTCAGGAAAAATTGCACAATAACTCTTGGGGTCCAATTTCTTCTGTTACCCTTGGGAAAACAAAAAATTGAGTGCGAAAATATCATTTTTGTAAAAAAAATGATTTTTTCGTTTGTACGGCTGTACGTTATAAACTTCTGTGAAGCACTTGGGGCTTCATAGTGCTCACCACGCATCTAGATAAGTTCCTTGTGGGGTCTATTTTTCAAAATGGTGTCACTTGTGTGGGGTTTCCACTGTTTAGGCACATCAGGGGCACTCCAAATGCGACATGATGCACGCAGACAATTCCATCAAAGTCTGCAATCGAAAACGTCACTACTTCCCTTCCGAGCCCCGACGTGTGCCCATACAGTAGTTTTCTCCCACATATTGGGTATCAGCATACTCAAGACAAATTGGACAACTTTTGGGGTCCAATTTCTCCTGTTACCCTTGTGAAAATAAAATATTGGGGGCGAAAAAATCTTTTTTGAAAAAAAAAGATTTTTTATTTTTACTGCTGTACGTTATAAACTTCTGTGAAGCACTTCGGGGTTCAAAGTGCTCACCACACATCTTGATAAGTTCCTTGTGGGGTCTATTTTCCAAAATGGGGTCATTTGTGGGGGGCTTCCACTGTTTAGGCACAACAGGGGCTCTCCAAATGCGACATGATGCCCGCAGACCATTCCATCAAAGTCTGCAATTCAAAACGTCACTACTTCCCTTCCGAGCCCCGACGTGTGCCCATACAGTAGTTTTCTCCCACATATTGGGTATCAGCGTACTCAGGACAAATTGGACAACAACTTTTGGGGTCCAATTTCTCCTGTTACGCTTGGGAAAATAAAAGTTGGGGACTTAAAGATCATGTTTGTGTAAAAAATATGATTTTTTTTATTTTCATGCTCGGGTGTTATAAACTTTAGTGAAACACCTGGGGGTTCAAAGTTCTCACAACACATCTAGATAGGTTCCTTGAGGGGTCTAGTTTCCAAAAAGGTGTCACTTGTCGGGGGTTTCCACTGTTTAGGCAGATCAGGAGCTCTCCAAACACGACATGGTGTCCAGCCAATTCTGCGATGAAAAA
Source organism: Oophaga sylvatica (assembly GCA_033576555.1). Taxonomy (NCBI): domain Eukaryota; kingdom Metazoa; phylum Chordata; class Amphibia; order Anura; family Dendrobatidae; genus Oophaga; species Oophaga sylvatica. The sequence continues at coordinate 40,024,619 of JARQOD010000007.1, forward strand.
GTCAAACGGCGCTCCTTCCCTTCCAAGCTCTGCCATGCACCCAAACAGTGGTTTACCCTCACATATCCCCATAACAGCGTACTCAGGACAAATTGCACAATAACTTTTGGAGTCTTGTTACCCTTGGGTAAATAAAAATTGGGGTGAAAAGATCATTTTTGTGGAAAAAAAAAATTTTTTTTTAATTTTACGGCTCTACGTTATAAACTTGTGTGAAGCACTAGGGGGTTCAAATTGCTCACCACAGATCTAGATAAGTTCCTTAGGGGGTCTAGTTTCCAAAATGGGGTCACTTGTGGGGGGTTTCCACTGTTTAGGCACATCAGGGGCTCTCCAAATGCAACATGGCGTCCAATCTCAATTCCAGCCAATTTTGGTTAGAAAAAGTCAAATGGTGCTCCTTCCATTCCGCGCTCTGCCGTGTGCCCAAACAGTGGTACCCCCCACATATGGGGTATCAGCGTACTCAAGACAAGTTGGAAACAACTTTTGTGGTCCAAATTTTCCTGTTACCCTTGGAAAAATAAAAAATTGGTGACTAAAAATAATTTTTGTGGGAAAAAAATAGGATTTTTTATTTTCATGCCCGGGCATTATAAACTTGTGTGAAGCACTTGGGGGTTCAAAGTGCTCACCACAGATCTAGATAAGTTACTTAGGGGGTCTAGTTTCCAAAATGGGGTCACTTGTCGGGGGTTTCCACTGTTTAGGTTCATCTGGGGCACTGCAAAAGGAACATGACCCCCATCAACGTCTGCATTCCAAAACGTTATTACTTTCTTTCCAAGCCCTGCCGTGCGCCCAAACAGTTTCTCCCCCCACATATAGGGTATCCGCGTACTCAGGACAAATTGGACAACTTTTGGAGTCCAATTTCCTTGGGAAAAATCAAAAATTTGGGACTAAAAAATCATTTTTGTGGAATTTTTTTTTTTTCACACCCAGGCATTATAAACTTTAGTGAAACACTTGGGGGTTCAAAGTGCTCACAACAGATCTAGATAAGTTCCATAGGGGGGTCTAGTTTCCAAAATGGTGTCACTTGTGAGGGGTTTCCACTGTTTAGGCGCATCAGAGGCTCTCCAAATGCGACATGGCGTCCAATCTCAATTCCAGCCAATTTTGGTTTGAAAAAGTCAAACGGCACTCCTTCCCTTACGTGCTCTGCCGTGTGCCCAGTGTTTTTCCCCCACATATCTGGTATTGGCGTACTCAGGAGAAATTGTACAACAATTTTATCTGTCCATCTTCTCCTTTTACCCTTGTGAAAATAAAAAAAAGTATGTAAAAGATCATTTTTGTGACTAAAAAGTTAAATATTCATTTTTTTCCTTCCACCTTGCTTCAGCTCCTGTGAAGCATCTGAAGGGTTAATAAACTTCTTGAATGTGGTTTTAAGTACCTTGAGGGGTGCAGTTTTTAGAATGGTGTCACTTTTGGGTATTTACTGCCATATAGACCCTCAAAGTGACTTCAAATGTGAGGTGGTCCCTAAAAAAATGGCTTTGTAAATTTTGTTGTAAAAATGAGAAATCGCTGGTCAAATTTAACCCTTATAATTTCCTAATAAAAAAATTTTGTTTCCAAAATTGTGCTGATGTAAAGTAGACATGTGGGAAATGTTATTTCTTAACTATTTTGTGTGACATATTTCTCTGTTTTAAGGGAATAAAAATTGAAAGATTGAAAATTGCAAAATTTTCAAAATTTTCGCCATATTTGCGTTTTTTTAAAAATAAACGCAAGTTATATCGAAGAAATTTTACCACTAACGTGAAGTACAATATGTCTCGAGAAAACAGTCTCAGAATCGCGAAGATCCGTTGAAGCGTTCCAGAGTTTATACCTCATAAATAGACCTTGGTCAGAATTGTAAAAATTGGCCCGGTCATTAATGTGCAAACCACCCTTGGGGGTGAAGGGGCTAAACTAAAGCATCCTATGGTGTGCGGTGGTACATCTATGCATATCATAGTCTTATATAATTTGGCAGATCCACTTATAGGGAACCTGCCAGGAGATTCATGCTGCCCAAACCACAGGCAGCATGAATCAGTCATTGGCTGCATTATTGCAACTGTGTAACCTTTAGGCTATGTGCAGACATAGCGTTTTTTAAACGTTTTTGTAGCGTTTTTACATGGCATAATCGCTTAAAAATGCTTAGAAAATGCATCCCATGCAATCCTATGGGATTACGCATTGCTGTGCACAAGCTGCGTATTTTTGCGGAGCTTAATCGCTTCACGCAAAAATAAGCAGCATGTTCATTCTTTTTGCGTAATCGCGTCGATTACGCCGCCATAGGAATTCATTGAAACACTAACTTCACGCATGTGGCTATGTCCACAATGCGTGAAATGAGCGCTTCATATGCGCTGAGTTCCCAGGGTCTGGAGTAGAGGAGACTCTCCTTCAGGCCCTGGGTACCATATCCCTGTAAAAAATAGAATTAAAATAATAAATATTGATATTCTCACCTTCCGGCGGCCCCTGCAGTCTTCCCGCCTCTCAGCCATGCTGCCAGCATCTTCCGTTCCCAGGGATACATTGCGAGAATGACCTTTGTGACGTCACGGTCGATTGACCGCGACGTCGCAAAGGTCATTCTCGCAATGCATCCCTGGGAACGGAACTTGCCGGCCGCATCTCTGAGGAGCGGGAAGGCTGCGGGGGCCGCAGGAAGGTGAGAATATCAATATTATTTTTTGTTATTTAAGTTGATCACACTTGTCAAGCACTATGCGTGAAAAGTGCGATCAACCTGTCAATCAGTTTTCCAAGCGATGCTAAAGATCGCTTGGAAAACACTAGCATTCTGGAAGCTAATTACACTTGCAAAATGCTTGTGTTTTGCGGGAAAACATACTAATTACGTATGCGTTTTACCCGCTGCGGGGAGTTGCGCAAATGCTTCGCAAAATTGCTGAGCATTTGCGCAACGTGTGCACATAGCCTTACTCTGAAGGGCTACAGCATCTCAGAGAATGAATACTGTGAGCAACCAGCTGGGGACTTTGTGTCTCTCAGACTAGTCCAGAGTAGGCTACTGGCAACTTATCTCTAACCTGCTCCAATACACAAATAGGTCCCTCCCAATGTGTGTGCATAGGAAGAGGCCGGTCAGTCTAGGGCAACAGTGTAGGGAGAAGCTGCCATTGACTGGCCTCGTATTAGTCTTCCAAGACATATGGTCCCTGGCCAGATTTTCCCAGAAGTATATTTTCCCAAAAGAACTGCAGCATTTCAGAGTGAAACATACGACTGTAATAATGCAGCTATTTTCTGATTCATACGGCCACTAGTTCAGACAGCATGAATTTCCTGAAAGGTTTCCTGTCAATATCTGGGTCCATAAATTGTCCCAGATGTTGTCTTAGGCTGGAGTCACACACAACGTCTAAAAAATCGGACCGTTTTAGACGGCCGATAATTGCACAAATGTTTCCTGAACACTGATCCGTCTGTCATCTGATTTGAATGCGAGGATGCGATTTTGTCGCATCTGAGCGTATGTTTGACATCCGTTTGACATCCGTCTGGCGAGATTTTGTCGGTGGCTAGCAAAACCGACATATCATGGATCCAAATGATAGTTTTTAAATCACAAAAGAAAGAATGGATATATACACATAGAATACATATATATATACATATATATATATGTCATTGAGACATATATATATATGTATATATATATTTATAGTTCATGCACTTCTACATAATATAATAGCCGCTAATTCAATTCCCGGCTTCTGTGAAATTACAGAACCCGACATGAAATGACACATGGTTTACATACAGTTAACCATGTCATTTCATGTCGTTTGATATATGGCTTTCACTAACAATTACATGAGTGTATGTGTGCAAAATTTCATACATGTAGGGGTTAATTAAATGTGTAAATTCGTTGAAAAAATGCGTGGGCTCCAGCGGTATTTTTTCCACCAGACAGGGAAAGCCAGCGACTGAAGGCAGATATTAGTAGCCCTGAGAGGAACCATTTTTTTGTGCCCCCCTGGCTACTAATATCTGCCCCCAGCCATCCCAGAAAAGGCATATATATGATTAGATGCGCCTTTTCTGGCACTTAGCCCGTCTATTCCCATTGACCTGTAGCGGTGGCTAATGGGTTAATAATGGGCTAAGGCCACCTTGCTACTGAAAGGTGACTTTAAGCAAGATTAATAATTGAGAGTTGTCAATTAGACAACTATCAATTATTAATCCTATTGTATGAAAAGAAAAAAACACACACACATTAATTAAAAATCATTTTAATGAAATAAATACACAGTTTTTGACCATATTTTATTGTACTGGTAATCCTTGCGAAGCCCTTGTTCTCATGTAATAAAAAAAAAATAAAAACAACCATATTCTTACCTTTTCGGCGCTCAGTCAGGTCCCACGCTGCAATCCTTCACAAAGGGTTAACAGTTTGACAGCGAGGACCGGAGTTAATGCTGCAGGCTCGCTGTAAGCCCCCGAATGAATGAGCTCTTCTTCCCGGCTGACAGGAGAGGAAGTGATTAGTGTGGGAAGCTTAATTGTTTCCCAGGCTAATCAGTTCACTTAAGGTCAGCCGGAGACTCCGCACAGCATCAGTGACGTCAGTTACTGTATGTAAACCATGTATCATTTCATGTCCAGTTCTGTAATTTTACAGAAACCGGCAGTTGAATTAGCGGCTATTATACTATGTAGATGTGTATGAACTATAAATATATATACAGGGTGGTCCAAAAGTAGGTAGACAGAAAATATTTATTTTGATTTACATATAAAATTATATTTACTAACACAAGCATAACATTGACAATTAAATGTTATTCTGAACAATAATACAAAAGCCCTTAAATTTTATCAACGCAGGTGCTCAAACTGTTTTCAATCACAATATGCACAGCTTTGAAGTCTGCCTCTTGCGCTTCGACAAACATTTTTGCACAAGTCTCTTTGGGTATTAATTTCTTGAAATGCATCTTTTATTTAATTTTTCAAATCACTGACACTTTTTGGTTTTCAACTATAAAATTTGTCCTTGAGTACTCCCCAAAAGAAAAAATCCATTAGGGTCAAGTCTGGTGAATGTGCCGGCCAATCAATTGGGCCTCTTTGGCCAGTCCATTTATTAGGAAATGTTTCATCAAAATACTTACGGACTACTCTTGAATAATGTGGAGGGGCCCCATCTTGTTGGAAATAAAGGTCATTTGAATTAGGCTGTTGCTGTAACTGGAGAACAACTTGATTCATTAGAATTTCGAGATACAGTCATGGCCAAAAGTTTTGAGAATGACACAAATATTAATTTTTACAAAGTCTACTGCTTCACTTTTTCTAATGGCAATTTGCATATACTCCAGAATGTTATAAAGAGTGATCAGCTTAACAGCAATTACTTGCAAAGTCAATATTTGGCTAGAAAATGAACTTTATCCCCCAAAACACATTTCAACATCATTGCAGCCCTGCCTTAAAAGGACCAGCTAACCTCTTATCAGTGATTGCTCCATTAACACAGGTGTGGATGTTGATGAGGACATGGCTGGAGATCAATCTGCCATGATTAAGTAAGAATGACACCACTGGACACTTTAAAAGGAGGCAGGCGCTTGGCATCATTGTTTCTCTTCTGTTAACCATGGATATCTCTAAAGAAACACGTGCAGTCATCATTGCAATGCACAAAAATGGCCTAACAGGGAAGAGTATCGCAGCTAGAAAGATTGCACCTCAGTCAACAATCTATCGTATCATCAAGAACTTCAAGGAGAGAGGTTCCATTGTTGCCAAAAAGGCTTCAGGGCGCCCAAGAAAAACCAGCAAGCGCCAGGACCGTCTCTTAAAAGTGTTTCAGCTGCGGGATCGGGCTACAAGCGTGCAGAGCTTGCTCAGGAATGGCAGCAGGCAGGTGTGAGTGCATCTGCACGCACTGTGAGGCGGAGACTCTTGGAGCAAGACCTGGTCTCAGGGAGGGCAGCAAAGAAGCGACTTCTCTCCAGAAAAAACATCATGGACAGACTGATATTCTGCAAAAGGTACAGGCAGTGGACTGCTGAGGACTGGGGTAAAGTTATTTTCTCTGATGAATCCCCTTTTCGATTGTTTGGGACATCAGGAAAATGCCTCATTCGGAGAAGACAAGGTGAGCGCTACCACCAGTCTTGTCTCATGCCAACTGTTAAGCATCCTGAAACCATTCATGTGTGGGGTTGCTTCTCAACCAAGGGAATCGGCTCTCTCACAGTCTTGCCTAAAAACACAGCCATGAATAAAGAATGGTACCAGAATGTCCTCCAAGAGCAACTTCTCCCAACCCTCCAAGAGCAGTTTGGCGATCAACAATGCCTTTTCCAGCATGATGGAGCACCTTGCCATAAAGCAAAGGTGATAACTAAATGGCTCAGGGAACAAAACATAGAGATTTTGGGTCCATGGCCTGGAAACTCCCCAGATCTTAATCCCATTGAGAACTTGTGGTCAATCATCAAGAGACGGGTGGACAAACAAAAACCTAAAAATTCTGACAAAATGAAAGCATTGATTGTGCAAGAATGGACTGCTATCAGTCAGGATTTGGTCCAGAAGTTGATTGAGAGCATGCCAGGGAGAATTGCAGAGGTCCTGAAGAAGAAGGGTCAACACTACAAATATTGACTTGCTGCATTAACTCATTCTACTGTCATTTACTGTCAATATAAGCTTTTGTTACTCATATGTTTGCAAATATTATATTTCTGTCTGTGATAAAAACATCTGTCAAACACACATAAAAACCAGAGGGCAGCAGATCATGTGAAAATATAATATTTGTGTCATTCTCAAAACTTTTGGCCATGACTGTACTTATCTCCTGTGACTGTTCCATCAAAAAAAAAATGGTCCAAAAACACCAAAACTTGAAATACCACCCCAAACATTGACACCAGGCTCATTTAGTTGTTGCTCTAATGTTAAATGCATGTTCTCATTATACCAGTAAATACAATTATGTCTGTTAATATGGCCAGATAATTTGAAAGAAGCTTCATCACTCCACATAATGTTATCTAAAATTATTGGATTTTTTTCAATTTCATTAAGCATAATCTCACTAAATTGCAGCCGCCTGTCTGGATCATCCTCCAATAAACCATAAATTAGACGTGGATGATAAGCTTTCCACCCAATAGATTTCAGGATTCGCATGATGGAAGCTCGTGAAATTCCCAATTCTAAAGAGACTCTTCTGGTGGACTTTTTTGGACTCTGAACAAATGTTTCAGCAACAATTTGTTTATTATTTTCTGTACAGGCTGTTTTGGGTCGACCAGTTTTTGGAGCATTAAATCACGAATGCGGTAAATGGTTTGTCTCTTTGGGGCTTGAGTACCAAATGTTTCAACCCAATTTGCTCTGTTTCAACATTTTGAGATTTCCAATACTCTTTTAAAATCCATTTTCTTTAATCTGTATTTAAATTATTTGCCATTTTGGGGGAGATTTATCTGTGAAAACTGAAAAGAGTCTGTGAAGAATGAAAAGTGGAATCTGATTGGTTGCTGAGGGCAACTGAGTCAGTTTCACTTTACACCATGTTTGATAAATCTCCCCTTCATAACCCTATTAAACATACTGTCCACCTACTTTTGGACCACCCTGTATATATGTGTCACAATGACATGTGTATATATATATATATATATATGTATTCTATGTGTGTATATGTATTCTTTCTATTCTTTATTAAAGCTGTCAGTGTGATTTTACAGCATAGCCGGGGATGAATTGCCGGCTTTTCTAAAGGACGCTGGTGCGATTTTCTCGCAAGTCACATGTGTGGTCCATTTGTAATCCGATTTTTCATTGCACCCATAGACTTGCATTGGCGATTATTGACCGATAATCGGTGACAATCGCAGCATTCTGCGATTGTCTCGGTCCGAGGAAAACGGCCGAGAAAAAATCGAATGCTGGGAGATGCTCCATAGATTAACATTGGTCTGAGTGCAATGTGATAATTTATCGCATTGCACTCGTCCGTTTTTGTCGCCAGTGTGACCCCGGCCTTAGTGCCCAAGAGGCATCTAGCAGATTATTTAGATGTTAGATCCTTGTAGCCACTATTGGAACCACCAGGCATGTTAAAAAATAAATTGTTTCCCATACAAAAAAGTGGCCAATAATGTGGAAAACACCTTTTTGGCAAAATCTCCTTTATGGCAGGCTTAGAACAGTTTATTTTTTCAAGACTCTTTGTGGTGGAAGGACTCAGAAGTGACTAATATTGGGGACCTATTTGTCTTTGGTGTTTTATGCTCTTTTAATACTTTCTATTAGAACACACCTTTTCAGATATAAATAAGTTATTATTTATTTTTAGAGAACCATTGATTCAACGGTGTTCCATATATTACATCTGCAAGGAGTTTGTATGTTCTCCCTGTGTTTGTGTGGGTTTTCTCCAGTTTTCTCCCACATTCCAAAAAGACATACTGATAGGGAATCTAGATTGTGAGCCCCATCGGGGACAGTGATGATAATGCGTGCAAAAGTGTAAAGCGCTGCAGAATATGTTAGGGCTATATAAAAATAAAGATTATTAAATAAAGATTATTATTATTATATAAATATAAATTAAAGGGAAAAAACTAACAATGACAAAGTGGTATAGATAGGAGAGGGCCCGGCCCTTGTGGGCCTACAGTCTACAATATAATGGGGAAGGAGACAATAGGTTGGGTGGTGTGTGGCAGTTTCGGTGGTGGTGATTAGAGAGGAGGAAAAACGTTCGCCAATCTCAAATTCGGCACGAACGTAGCTCATTTGGATTTGTGTTCGGATTGCTGAGCATGTTCAATCAAAGTTGGCAAAATTTTGGGCACAGTTTGGTAAATGATTGCGTTTCCACTATGGCTTTTGTTAGTTCTTTTCCTAGCATAGTGGTGCAGTATGATGAGCTGAAGAGATGTGTTTTATGAGGGGCAGAGGTGTGTATAGATCAGAGGAGCGGCAGAGTGTAATTTTTGTTTTGTATTAACTTAATGTGTGTACATTCGGGCAGCCAGGCAGGGTGCAGTAACCATCCCCATCGTCCAGACACAAGGGCTTCTTTCATTGGCTGCCGTAGCCACATGTCCCTCTCCATATAAAAAGCGGACATATTATTTTTTTGTAACAGTGCAAAGAGGCTGCTCCTACTACTGCTGCAAGTTGCCATATAGTTAGATAGGATCCTGTCCTGTGTGAAATCGATCTTACAGCATCAAACTAGTTTGTGCTATTGGTGTTGTGCATGCGGGAAACCACATTTCCTAATCCAAATTGTTTGGGCTAATACTGGGGTGCAGGCACCAAGCGCCATTTTCTAAACAAATTTGTTTGGATTAACACTGTATTGCAGTCAGGACTCAGGAGGTTACATTTAATAATGTATACATTTTGGGAATATTGGAGGACAGGCACCAGGGTTCCTAATCCAAATAGCTAGGACTAATATTGGTGTGAATATACCAAGCCCCATTCCCTAAGTAAAATTGTTTGGGCTAATATTGAGGTGCAGGCACCAGGTCCCATTTCCTAATCAAAATTGTTAGGGCTAATATTGGGTTGCAGGCAACAGGCTCCATTTCCTATTATGAATCAGATATAAATAAAGATAATATTGGTGTGTATGCACTAGGCTCCAATTCTTATGTAAAGTTGTATGGGCTAATATTGGGGTGCAGGCTGGAGAACTCATTTCCTACTCAAAGTCGTTAGGGCTAATATTGAGGTGTAGACACCAGGCCCTATTTCTTAATAAAAAACTTTTGCTATAATACAGGGTTGCAGGCTTGATTACCCATTTCCTAAGTAAAATTATTTGAGCTAATATTGGGGTGTAGGCTATGGTGTAGGCTAGAGACCAGGCCCCATTCCCTAATCAAAAGTGTTAAGGCTGTTATTGGAGTGCAGACATCAGGCCCAATTTCGGAATCAAAAGCGTTTGCTCTAAAACTGGCTGCAAAAAAAACCAAACAAAGCTGCACTCAGGAATGTTAAGAATAGTAAATCCAAAAAATTGAAACTGCATTACTGCTATAGAAAATAGGTAAGTGCTACATTACTTACATATGGAATTTGGAAAATGTGAACTGAAATATTGCTATAGGAAGAAAAAGAAGGTACTTAGAACATACATTGGCCAATGTATATAAGCCCAACTGCCACCGTCAAGGTGTACCGAATTAAAATTGGGCTACTAATGGTGTGTATGCACCAGGCCCCATTTCATGAGTTAAATCGTTTGTGCTAATGTTGGGGGCAGGCCCCAGACCCCATTTGTTAATAAAAATCATTAGGGTAAATATTGGGGTTAAGGCACCAGGTCGCATTTCCTAATCAAGATCGTTTGGGCTAATATTGGGTTGTAGGCACCAGGCTCCATTTTCTAATCAAAAATGTTTGCGCTAAAACAGAGGTGTAGGCAGGAGGCCCCATTTCCTATTTAAAATCATTTAGATTAATATTCGTGTGCATGCACGAGGCCCCATTTCCTAAGCAAATTAGTTTCGGCTAATATTAGGGTGCAGGCAGAAAGACCCATTTCCTTATCAAAATCGTTTGAGATAATAATGGGTTGCAGGCACCAGGCCCCATTTCCTATTCCAAAATGTTAGGGCTAATAGGAGTGGTTTCCATTTTTGTGAGCAAACACATTTGTTAGGTGCTTTTTGTCACAATTAATTATGAGACTGGGTTTTTGTTTAATAACAAATAATAATGAAGTTTATTTCGCCTGGGAGCCACCAGCTTTCAGTCATGCAGGTGTACCCGACAATGCACTGAGAGTGGTAGCTGTAACCCTGGCACTAAATGATGGCTGGCTCAGCAGTGCTTCAGTGCAAAGCAGTCTGTCAGTCAGTGTCGCGACATGCTTAGAACCGCCACTCTCAGTGCTGTGAGCTGTGACTGTAATTGCTCCGAGCATGCCTGCATGACTAAAAGACGGCAGAAAAATAACTTTGGTGCCCAATGCAAAGTTTGCAAGATGTTCCCTTAACCCCTTAACGTCCAAGGGTATTTCAGTTTTTGAATTTCCCTTTTTTGCTCCTCTTCTTCCCAGAGCAGTAACTTTTTTATTTTTCGAACAATATGGCCATGTGAGGGCTTGTTTTTAGAGGGACAAGTTGTACTTTTGAACAACACCACTGGTTTTAACATATCAGGTACAGGAAAACGGAAAATAATTCCAAGTGCAGTGAAATTGCAAAAAAGTGCAATTCCACAGTAGTTTTTTTTTTACCATGTTTACTAAATGCTAAAACTGACCTGCTATTAGGATTCTCCAGGTCATTACAAGTTTGTCGAAATCAACATGTCTAGGTTCTTTTTTATTGAAGTGGTGAAAAAAAAATCCAAAATTTGTTAAAAAAAAGGAGCCATTTTCTGAGACCTGTAGTATCTCCATTTTTCAAGATCTGGGTTGGTTGAGGGCCTATTTTTTGTGCGCTGAGCTGACGTTGCATTTTATTGCAATGTAGCGGAGACCCAAAAAACGTAATTCTGGCGTTTTGATTTTTTTTTCTTATTATGACATTTATATATTGGGTTCATTCTTATTTTATATTTATAGATCAAGAGATTCTGATGCAGCGATACCAAATATGTGTACCATATTTTGCGTTTTATAAAACACACCGAATTATAAGACGCAACCCAAATTTTGAGGAGAAAAATAGGAAAAAAAACTTTTTTTAACAAAATGGTGGTGCTTCTTACATTTCAGACATCTTATTGCTTCCTGGTGGTGGTGGCTGCGGTGAAACAGGGTCCCAAAGGTCGCTGCTGGTGGTGGCATGATTGGGGCAATGCTGCAGACCCCAGACTAGGAGAAAAGGGTGTTCGGTGTTGCAGGCCGCAGTGGAGCAGGGTCCCAGGGTCGCAGCTGGAGGAGGCAAGAGTGGCGCTGTGGGTGTTCGGTGGTACGGGGCTCCGCCGACATTTTGTGAAAGCCCAGAGCACCCGCACTGTTTTCTATGAGGTGGACTCCGGGAAAATGGCTGCCAGTGCGACGCATGTGCAGATGGAGATCTTGATGCCGAGATCTCCATCTGCACCTGCGCAGCATCTACGGCCATCTTCCTGGAGACATCATGTAGAGGCAGGCGTGGATGGAGATCTCGACTTTGCTCCATCTGCGCCTGCGCCGATGGAGAAGCCGGTAGCTGACGCCAGACCACGGAAAAAGACTGGCTTGCCACCATATGCCACCGCTCGCCGCCGTAGCACCACCACTCGCCGCTGTACCACCACCGCAGGACCACCGCTTTCCTCTGTACAACCACCGCACACCGCAGGACCACCACACTACCAGCGCACCCCCCCAGCTCCGGGCCCGCAGCATTGACCCCCTCTGTAAGAACAGTGTTCGGTAGTGTTGAGCATTCCGATACCGCAAGTATCGGGTATCGGCCGATATTCGCTGTATCGGAATTCCGATACTTAGTTCCGATATTTTTCCTATATCGTATACCGGAATCGGAAGTTCCCATAATTCTTTGAGAGGCACTGTGATTTTAGTCAGCCAATGAGGAATCCTACGAAGTGTGGGCACATCCTGTAATGCTGCGGTCATCTTAACTAATGGCATGGCTGTGATTGGCTGCTGAAATGATGTCAGAATGCACTATAAAAGGCGCCGCCGCCATTTTAGCGTCACTGTGCTGTGAACTCAGTTAGGGACAGAACGCTGCTCTGCTGACTCTGAGGGACAGTTAGAGATTGCGATTTTGTGTACTGTGCTTTAGGCAGGCTAGCACCAACCGCTGTGTAAAGCTTCCTTTTGCCTTGCAGTGTTGTTTTAACAGCTCTGTGCAAGGTGTGTGTGAGAGTGCAGGTGACGCTGCAGTTTGCTCTGCATCCACCGCTGTTTGTAGGCATCTGCACGTGTCACTCACTGACTCTTTTTTTTATTTTATTTTGTGGAATTGGTGCAGCTCCATTCAATTGAAATTAACAGTGATCTATTAGTGTGACGGCTTCCATCCGTATACAATACATTGGTTAAAGAAATAAAAAACCCAAAGGATATAGTGTAATGAAGCACCCACACAGTGTGGACAGGGTAGTAAAGAAGAATGACAACAAGGATAGTATGTACCAAAATGATTGAATTTTATATACAAGTGACACATCAAAAATAACAAAATATAACATAGATAATTTTAATGTTAAAATATATAAAATATATATATAAAAAGGTAAGAACCCCCAAATAAACATGTGCATAAAGCACAATGAAATTGAAGCTCAATTGTATGACCAGGTAAAATAATAAAAAAAGAAATAATTTGCCTGTACAAGAAAAACTCCCAAAATGGGAAATATAACAAGGAATAAAGTATATATGTGCAATCGCTAAAAAGCAGGTGCTAAAATAATAAACAACATAGTGCAAATTAAACCGCAAAGGAAATCACACAGTGCCAAATAATATAATTCAGGTGAAAGTACTAGGGAAGCACAGTGAAACATCCAACCCAAATAGAAGTAATGGCAGGCAGCATAAAATCAAAAAAGTTACCTGGGAGCATAAATCGGCACAAGGGGGTTCTCACCACGCGCCCCGACGTGCGTTTCGTATATAGACCTTCGTCAGGGGGGTGGGCTAACCATAGACCATAGACCATTTATAGTGGATTTAATTAAGTGCCGGGTGAGAACGGCGCATGCGCGCCCAACGTGAACCGGAAGCTCAGCTGCATCAGGCGTCACGTGACCAAACACTGCCGGGTGAAGCCCGGCATGCTGATGACGTAAAGACGCCGTCGCCACGGACGACCAGCTCACAAGGACGCGCATGCGCACCACCCAGTCTCAATGAAATGCACGAAACAGACAAAATTTGCATAGCCTGATAACGTTTGTGATGAGGACGATAAATTCAAATAGTATAAGGAACAACGAAGTATTAAATCAGTAAATACAAAAATAAATTAAACACATAAGGATAATGATAATTAATACAAAAAAGTGCACAATATATAGATATATATAAGTATATAATATAAAATACAAAATATAAAATACAACACAATACAATACTAATTGATCAAAATATACATAGACCATAAAAGTGAACAATATATATATTATATATATATATATATATATTTATATATATATATATATATATATAAATAACATAATATAAAAACATAATAGTAAATATAATAATAAATACATATGTAAAATTTCGTGAATGAATGATCAATTATGCAAATAATACAATATTAATCAATATAGTGATAACCAATATACATATATTATTGTGATAATGATAATACAACATTAATCAATAAAGTGATAACCAATACATATATATACGGGGCGCGTGGTGAGAACCCCCTTGTGCCGATTTATGCTCCCAGGTAACTTTTTTGATTTTATGCTGCCTGCCATTACTTCTATTTGGGTTGGATGTTTCACTGTGCTTCCCTAGTACTTTCACCTGAATTATATTATTTGGCACTGTGTGATTTCCTTTGCGGTTTAATTTGCACTATGTTGTTTATTATTTTAGCACCTGCTTTTTAGCGATTGCACATATATACTTTATTCCTTGTTATATTTCCCATTTTGGGAGTTTTTCTTGTACAGGCAAATTATTTCTTTTTTTATTATTTTACCTGGTCATACAATTGAGCTTCAATTTCATTGTGCTTTATGCACATGTTTATTTGGGGGTTCTTACCTTTTTATATATATATTTTATATATTTTAACATTAAAATTATCTATGTTATATTTTGTTATTTTTGATGTGTCACTTGTATAATAAAATTCAATCATTTTGGTATATACTATCCTTGTTGTCATTCTTCTTTACTACCCTGTCCACACTGTGTGGGTGCTTCATTACACTATATCCTTTGGGTTTTTTATTTCATTTACCGGATGGTCTGCCATCCCTTCATAGGAATTTATTTTGGAGCATAATTTATATTTTAATATTTGGATATATTTTATATAATTTTTTTTATATATTTATTATTTATTATTAGATTCCAATTTTTTCCTGTTGTAACAATACATTGGTTGCAAACACTATAGAAGTACAGAAAGGAGCCTTTCACAGCTAGTGAACAGTTGTGTGCAGTGTTCACTGTAGTCTGTGAGGTTTTCATTTTTTGAGTGCAGATCACGCTCCAGTTAGTTCTTCAACCACTGCTGGTTGTAGTCTGCTGAGTGTGTGTCACTGCCTCATCCTTGACATTTTTCTCTAATTGGTGCTGCTCCATTCTATTTTAAAAAAATCTAATCAATTAGTGTGACGCGCTTCCATCCGTATACAATACATTGGTTGCAAACACTATAGAAGTACACGAAGGGGCCTTTCACAGCTACTGAACAGTTGTCTGCAGTGTTCACTGTAATCTGTGAGCTTTTCATTTTTTGAGTGCAGATTACGCTCCAGTTAGTTCTTCAACCACTGCTGGTTGTAGTCTGCTGAGCGTGTGTCACTGCCTCATCCTTGACATTTTTCTCTAATTGGTGCTGCTCCATTCTATTTTAAAAAAATCTAATCTATTAGTGTGACGCGCTTCCATCCGTATACAATACATTGGTTGCAAACACTATAGAAGTACACAAAAGGGCCTTTCACAGCTACTGAACAGTTGTCTGCAGTGTTCACTGTAGTCTGTGAGCTTTTCATTTTTTGAGTGCAGATTACGCTCCAGTTAGTTCTTCAACCACTGCTGGTTGTAGTCTGCTGAGCGTGTGTCACTGCCTCATCCTTGACATTTTTCTCTAATTGGTGCTGCTCCATTCTATTTTAAAAAAATCTAATCTATTAGTGTGATGCGCTTCCATCCGTATACAATACATTGGTTGCAAACACTATAGAAGTACACAAAGGGGCCTTTCACAGCTACTGAACAGTTGTCTGCAGTGTTCACTGTAGTCTGTGAGCTTTTCATTTTTTGAGTGCAGATTACGCTCCAGTTAGTTCTTCAACCACTGCTGGTTGTAGTCTGCTGAGCGTGTGTCACTGCCTCATCCTTGACATTTTTCTCTAATTGGTGCTGCTCCATTCTATTTTAAAAAAATCTAATCTATTAGTGTGACACACTTCCATCCATATACAATACATTGGTTGCAAACACTATAGACTTCAATTGCTTCCACCTCCTCTCAGGACCACAGCACTGTTGAACAACCATCTGTCTCTTCACCGCCTGCCAAATTGCCCAGGCAGTCAGAGAGCTCTGTAAAGGAGCCAGCTGAGTCTCTGCTTCTGTTCTCAGAATCTCTTGGCTTGCAAACAGGGGCCCAGCCAAGCAGCATTCTGGAATGTGAAGAAGAGGGAGTATGCAGTGATGCGCAACAGCTGTGTCTCTCTGAATCTGAAGAGGTGGGTGAGCCAGTGCCGATGGTCAGCACACCGGAGAACGCATCTGATGATGATGAGACTCAGGTGCCAGTTTCTGTTGAGCATGGTGCTGGCCAGACCACCCAACAGCAGCAGGTGCTGGAAGAGGGTAGTGGAGATGATGAGGTCCAAGACCCAACATGGCGTGAGGAACAGGAAATTTGGTGGTAGCAGCTCTGAGGAAGAGATTGCCCCAACGGTCCAAACAGTAGGGAGAGGTAGGCTGCAGACTCGGTTGCCTGTAGCCTCCAGTTTGGCACCCGTTCGTAGCAGTTCTCTTACAACAGCCAAAACGGGCGCTCCCAGGACCTGCACTGCGTGGTCCTTTTTGACACACTTGCAGATGATATTTGCTATGTCAAATGCAAGCTGTGTAATCAAAAAGTAAAAAGAGGTAAAAGTGTCAGTAACCTTAATACCACAAATATGTGGAAACATGTGCGGACAAAGCACGTGGTTGAGTTACAAAGACACACTGGAGATGTAGGCCAACCTACAGCAGCACCTACATCTTCAGCTCGTGTTGGAGCCTCTTCCTCCAGCTCACACACAGCTGGTTCGGCTTCCTCACAGGATCGCCATGGAAGAACCTCTGTCACTGTTGTCCAGAGACCCAGTGTTATTCCACCCACAGCTGCAAGTTCCCTGTCATCCTCACACTCCCAGGCCACAAAACAGCCATCGGTAGCACAGGCATGGGATAAAAGACGGCCATACTCGGCAAACCAAGCACGAGCACAGGCTCTGAATGCTGGCATTGCAAAACTCCTGTCCCTTGAAATGCTGTCATTCAGGCTGGTGGAGACTGACAGTTTCCGTAACTTAATGGCATTGGCAGTCCCACAATACAATGTGCCCAGCCGATTTTATTTCAGCAGGCAAGCCGTCCCTGGTCTGCAAAAGCATGTTGAGGGAAAAATTAAACATGCGCTACTAAACGCCGTCAGTAGCAAGGTCCACCTGACCACCGATGCGTGGACCAGTACCCATGGCCAGGGACGATACCTTTCCCTCACTGCCCATTGGGTCAATGTTGTGGAGCCGGGTACAGATCTTGCGAGTGGCGCTGTACGTGTTCTGCCAACTCCAAGGATTGCAGGAATCCAGTCTGTCCACATTGACTCCTCCTCCTACTCCAGTTCCTCAGAATCATCGCTGCACGAGCCGTCACGGTCTACCTCCACATGGACCCGTGAACGCTTACCTGTTGCGAACGATATGAGCACAGCCATGGCCAAACGTCAACAGGCCGTCCTGAAATTAATTTCCATGGGGAATCGAAGCCACACAGCGCAGGAGCTCTGGAATGCCATCAAGCAGGAGAGCGACGTGTGGTTTTTGCCAGCGAATCTCCAGCCAGGCTTGGTAGTGTGTGACAATGGCCGAAATCTGGTGGCAGCTCTGGGCCTTGGCAACCTCACTCACATACCATGTCTGGCACATGTGCTCAACTTGGTCGTGCAGAGTTTTTTGAGGGACTATCCGGATCTTGATGCACTGCTGCACAAGGTCCGCCTAGAGTGCGCTCACTTGCGACGTTCCAGCATGGCCAGATCACGCATTGCAGCTCTGCAACGCAGATTTCACCTTCCTGAACATCGCATCATATGTGACGTACCCACCAGGTGGAATTCCACGTTACATATGTTGGAGCGGTTGTGTGTGCAGCAGCCAGCAGTAATGGAGTATCAGCTGCATCAGGCGTAATCAACTCGCAATTTGCGCCGTTCACACTTCACCACTACTGAGTGGGCCTCTATGAAGGACATCTGCCACGTTTTGCGTGCGTTTGATGAGTCAACGCGGATGGCGAGTGCAGATGATGCACTAGTCAGCCTGACTGTCCCCCTTATCTGCCTGCTTCAAAAAACACTGCAAGCACTAAGGGATGAGGTTTTGGAAGAGGTGGAGGATGAGGAGTCACAAATTCCATCACCTTCTGGACAGTCAGCGCAACGTGGTTCCTCACAAAGGGCTGGGCAGGGCTCACTTTGTGAGGAGGATGAGGAGGAGTCAATGGAGGAGGAAGACATCGCTCCAGAGGGAGGTACACAACGCTCAGTATGTAGTCAGTATGTAGAGCGAGGGTGGGGTGATGCAGAGCAGGCAGAGATGACGCCTCTTGCAGGGGACAGCGTTTCTTGGCCAGTTGGGAGTCTGCAGCACATGGTTGATTTCATGCTGCAGTGCCTGAGAAACGACCGCCGCATCGCCCACATTCTCAACACCTTGATTATTTGGTGTACACCCTCCTAGACCCTCGCTACCGGGACAACTTACAAAGCCTCATCACACAGTTGAACCGGGAGCGTAAAATGCGGGAGTACCAAGACACACTGGTGCAATCCATAATGTTCTCCATTCCAGCCGAGAGCACTGCTGCTGCTACTGCTTTACAAAGCAGCTCTGTGCGTCGAGGCAGTGGAGACAGCTCTGCAACAAGAGGGAGCACAAGCAGCGCCTCTGCACAGGGCAAGACCAGTATGTTCCAAATGTGGCGAAGTTTTGTGGCAGCGCCACAAATGTCTACACCATCCGAGACGGCTCCAGTCAGCAGGAGGCAACGTTTCCGTAAGATGGTGACAGACTACATGTCTTTCCCTCTCAGTGTACTCCCAGATGGCTCTTCCCCATTCAAGTTTTGGGTCTCTAAGCTGGATACATGGCCAGAGCTTAGCCAGTATGCATTGGAGGTGCTGGCTTGCCCTGCTGCCAGTGTATTATTGGAGCGCGTCTTTAGTGCTGCAGGTGGTGTACTAACAGACCGTCGCATGCGACTATCCTCTGATAATGTAGACCGGCTTACTTTTCTGAAAATGAACAAGGCATGGATCTCGCCTGAATTTGTCTGTCCGTTTTCAGATTAAATAACTGGTTCGCAACGTTATCAATGTCTCCTGTTATGTTCATCTTTCTACCACCTGAACTCTACTCCCTGGGCTACAACACTGCCAGTTGCTGCTCAGAAGTGTCGTGTCCACAGACCAATACACAAGCTATAGTGTTAGTGGGGTTCAGTAACGCCAGCTGTTCCCCTGCTGTGTGTCCGGCAAGAAGTCTCTCTGTTCCCTACACATGCACAGAAAAACCCATGTCAAACATGCTCCAAATAGGGAAGAGCCGTCACCCTGATTGTTATGCTTAAAACAGGAAATTGTGAAGTTTTCCAGGCCTAGAATGATAAATTTTTATAACAAATATGGACAAATAATAATTTGTCATCACAGCGCATATCTGCACATGTCTATTAGAAATGGTAACAAAAACTAAAACATAGTGTTCACTTTTTGAAATTAATGCATAAAAGTACATTTCATACTTATCAATTAATGCTTTTTAAGGAACTTTATCTGTACCTGTAAGATAATGCAGTCAATGGATGTACGAATCATAAACATCCTCATCATCATCATCACGAGTTATATTTATGACAGACATTATAAAATACACAGACTGATGCCAACTGTAACTTCACACACCATATATGAAATGGCCAGCATCTAAACCTGGTAATAATGTGCAATAATAAATTATTACATCTAGAAATTGCATCATGCATACTGACAATAGGTAGTTATACCTGCAAGTGCTGTTGAAACAACCACAACAGATATAAATTAATAATGGTATATAGGTATCACAGTGCATAGTTACTCATGGACAATGTCGATGTAATACTGTACCTCAATAAAGTCAGCGTCAACCATTATGCTTGTTAGTCTTGTAGATTGTTAAAGAGGGAACGTGCTTTTTTTGTTGGTCATAGGTGGAGTATTAGACAGTAAATGATTACTGCTGTCGTATTTTTGTCGTCCCTAGGGCAGAATAACGCTGCGTAAGGTCACATTTTATAGAGAGTCATCTAATAGACACACGCTACCCTACCCTACGCGTGACAGTAGGAAGGTAGTGTTGACGGATAAAGCCTTGCGCAACCAGACATGCTTTTACCCTCTTCAACACTGTACAAGCAAAAAATGCATGATTGCAGCCGCAGACTTTATTGACATACAGTATAACATCGCCATTACCCATCAGAGGCTGTCCACTGTCTGATACAGACATAGAATATACCTTTGCGATCCGTAGCCTTTGTTTCACCTACACTTGCAGGCACACACTTAAATTGTGACAATGCATAATGTTTTTTTAAATGGTTATTTTTTATCGTACATTATTGCGTCATCACATTGATGAGTCCATGCTGGACATGTCATACATGCTGTACAAAGTAACGATTTTATTAACTTAAATAATTGAAATGTCTGTGACTGTCACATATAAATTGCAATGATGATGATGAGTGACTATTACAAAATCCATTGTCTTCACTATGTTATGGTTTAACATAGCGTTCCTTAAGCATTATTCATAAATACAAAAATGGACTTTTATTCTTAAATTTACAACACTATATTTTGTAAACTAATTTTTGGGTGGTGTGTTGTTCCATTTCTTGTTGCCATGTGCATATATGCGTTTATATTTGCAGGGTCTTTATTTTTATTCTTGAAATTAGGAAAGATGTGTATCTTCGTACCGTGTTAGCCAGTAGATAGAAAAATATTTAGACTTGAGAGTCCTCAGTGGTTGATACCTTTTAATGGATAACTGAAAGATGGTAACAAATTGCAAGCTTTCGAGGCTACTCACGTCTCTTCATTAGGCAAAGACTAAAACAAAAAATGAAGAATCACATATTTCTATACACAACACGACACAGGAATAGTGCAATAGGTAAGACAAGTGACGTGCAGCAGAACTGTCATTATGCCAGAGGGATGAACATAAATATTGGAACAGTTCCTAGATAAGGATAGAAAGTTTTATTGCCCTCTGATTGGGGTCTGGTTTTGTGTTTTCATGCCCCTGGAAGGGCAGAGACGCAGATTCCTTAATTGATATAGAATGACATGAATCCGTGTGATCTATTCATTCCAGCACTAAGAGTGTCAAAGGTCATGATGAGCTTATAGTCCGAAACCTTTCTATCTTTCTCAGATTTGAAGTTAGATTTTAATACCAGTAATTCCATATCCATCATGCTATGACCGGGCATACCAAAGTTTTTTGCCACAGGTAAATCCATTATTTTTTCTCTTGTTGTGTGGCGATGATAATTCATCCTTGTTCTCAGTTTTTGGCCGGTCTCCCCCACATACAGACCCCCATTTGGACATTTAGTACATATAATTAGGTACACCACATTAGATGTGATGCAGCTGAAAGTAGCTGGGATCTTGTAGTCGTGATGGGAGTTGGGGATCTTTATCTTGTCCGTGGTCATTATAGATGCACAGGTTTTACATTTCTTCTGGTTGCAAGGAAAGGTTCCTGCAGCTGTTGGGGAGGACAGGGAGCTTCTGACAATGATGCTTCTTAGATTTGGGGGCTGCCTAAAACACAGTAGTGGGGGGTCTGGAAATATGGATTGTAATATCGGGCATCTTTTTGTAGTAAAGGTTGTAGTTTCCGTGTAGCTCCCCTTAGCACCTCCAGATTTGGATTGTAGGTGACCACTAGAGGCACCCGGTTATTTTCTTCTTTACCTTTGTAATGTAGCAGGTGATTCCTTGATATTCTGTTGGCTCTTGAAATTTGGTTTTCAATTGTTCTTGGATGGTATCCCTGGTTCAAAAAAGTCTTTCTGAGGCGACCCCCCACTACTGTGTTTTAGGCAGCCCCCAAATCTAAGAAGCATCATTGTCAGAAGCTCCCTGTCCTCCCCAACAGCTGCAGGAACCTTTCCTTGCAACCAGAAGAAATGTAAAACCTGTGCATCTATAATGACCACGGACAAGATAAAGATCCCCTACTCCCATCAGGACTACAAGATCAAAGGTACTTTCAGCTGCATCACATCTAATGTGGTGTACCTAATTATATGTACAAAATGTCCAACTGGGGGTCTGTATGTGGGGGAGACTGGCCAAAAACTGAGAACAAGGATGAATTATCATCGCCACACAATAAGAGAAAAAATAATGGATTTACCTGTGGCAAAACACTTTTGTATGCCCGGTCATAGCATGATGGATATGGAATTACTGGTATTAAAATATAACTTCAAATCTGAGAAAGATAGAAAGGTTTGGGAATATAATCTCATGATGACCTTTGACACTCTTAGTGCTGTAATGAATAGATCACACGGATTCATGTCATTCTATATCAATTAAGGAATCTGCGTCTCTGACCTTCTAGGGGCATCAAAACAGAACACCAGACCCCAATCAGAGGGCAATAAAACTTTCTCTCCTTATCTATGAACTGTTCCAATATTTATGATCATCCCTCTGCCATAATGACAGTTCTGCTTCACGTCACTTGTCTTACCTATTGCACTATTCCTGTGTCCTGTTGTGTGTAGAAATATGTGATTCTTCATTTTTTGTTTTAGTCTTAGCCTGATGAAGAGACCTGAGTAGTCTCGAAAGCTTGGAATTTGTTACCATCTTTTCAGTTAGCCATTAAACGGTATCAACCACTGAGGACTGTCAAGTATAAATATTTTTCTATTCTTGGAATTGAAATTCATCATTTTATTGTCCTAGTAAAACTTCATTTATTCTTGTTTGAAGTACATACATTTGCAATGGCCACGTAACAAGGCAATAACTCAATATTTTATTTCAAAACCCTCCTTGACCCTGGGCTTCAACACCGCCAGTTGCTGCTCAGAAGTGTTAGATGCACAGATGAAAACAATCGGTGATGTGTTTGTGGGGTTCAGTAACGCCTGCTGTTCCCCTGCTGTGTGTCTGGCAAAAATTACTGCTGCTAACTACAAATTCAACTTCAAACATCTCATACTAGGCCTCTGCCTACACCCTCCTTGACCCTGGGCTTCAACACCGCCAGTTGCTGCTCAGAAGTGTTAGATGCACAGATGAAAACAATCGCTGATGTGTTTGTGGGGTTCAGTAACGCCTGCTGTTCCCCTGCTGTGTGTCTGGCAAAAATTACTGCTGCTAACTACAAATTCAACTTCAAACATCTCAAACTAGGCCTCTGCCTACACCCTCCTTGACCCTGGGCTTCAACACCGCCAGTTGCTGCTCAGAAGTGTTAGATGCACAGATGAAAACAATCGCTGATGTGTTTGTGGGGTTCAGTAACGCATGCTGTTCCCCTGCTGTGTGTCTGGCAAAAATTACTGCTGCTGACTACAAATTCAACTTCAAACATCTCATACTAGGCCTCTGCCTACACCCTCCTTGACCCTGGGCTTCAACACCGCCAGTTGCTGCTCAGAAGTGTTAGATGCACAGATGAAAACAATCGCTGATGTGTTTGTGGGGTTCAGTAACGCCTGCTGTTCCCCTGCTGTGTGTCCGGCAAAAATTACTGCTAGCTACCTACATATGGTGAAAAAAACATGACATGTCAAAGTGTCTAGTGCTACACATAGATATGAGGCTACACCCTGATTTCTAAGCTGTAAACAATTGAAACGTCAGCTTTAAAACCATAAAATGATTAGTCTTTGTCACAAATCTGTAACAAAATAATTGTGACATATTATTTCAGATATGCACATGTCGAAAACAAATGCTAACACAAAAGCCTACTTATGCTATAGGATACTGATGGTCAACCTTGTCACTCCATAGCTTAGACAAATCCAACTCACATCATGACTCAAATGCTGCAATGTTGGAAGTGCATAATGTGGGTTGAACTTTGACAACAGCTGCAGTGCGAAGGTTAGACTTCAGTGTTCTTGGCTTTTAAATAAAAGCATACAAGTAAATATAATAATCCAATGTTGATTAAGGGACGTGATGTACACCTGTAATATTGTGCAAACAATGCATGTAGGAATAGTCCTCTTCAAACTTACTTATATTTGTGTCATTTTAAAAAATACATATTTAATTAGAAAATTAACAGCCCATATCATAAAGGTCCTTCATGTAAACATGATAATCGGTAACAAAAATCATGCATTACCTTGTTAAAGTCAATAGTGCATAGTCACAATAGCAAAATATATACCTGTAAGTGGTGCTGAAAGAACGACAACTGATAGAATAGGTGAATGATATCTATTTATCAGACTGAATAGCGACACCTGTACAATGTCGATATAATACTGTACCTTAACAAAACAGCTGTGTCACACCTCACACGCGTTTTTCTTGT